>CM074752.1:4068576-4668576 GCA_037367245.1 Phrynocephalus guinanensis
TTCTGGTGGCCACATGTCCGTGCTGATGTTGCCCGATACATGGGTTCCTGTGAAGTTTGTCGGTGGGCAAAGGATGTTGTGACCAAACCCTCGGGTCTGTTGCATCCTTTGCCAACACCCTCTGGTCCCTGGAATTCTGTCTCCTTAGA
Organism: Phrynocephalus guinanensis; assembly: GCA_037367245.1. NCBI lineage: Eukaryota > Metazoa > Chordata > Lepidosauria > Squamata > Agamidae > Phrynocephalus > Phrynocephalus guinanensis. The sequence goes on from CM074752.1 coordinate 4,068,726, forward strand.
TTTCATCACGGATCTTCCTCGCTCAAAAGGGTTTACCTGCATCCTGGTCTTCGTGGATTTGTTCACCAAAATGGCCCACTTTGTTCCTTGTCCTAAATCCCCTACCGCATCAGAAACAGCTCATCACTACTTGCAACACCTCTTCAGACTTCATGGTTTACCTGCACACCTCATTTCGGATCGTGGGCCACAATTCACCTCCTGCTTCTGGCAAGCAATGCATAAGGCACTAGGAACACAAGTTCACCTGTCATCAGCTTACCACCCCCAGTCAGATGGTCAGACTGAGCACACTAATGCCACCTTAGAACAATATTTACGCTGTTATACATGATACCAACAAGATAACTGGGCGGATTTGTTACCTTTAGCTGAATTTGCATATAACAATGCTGTACATTCTTCCACTCGCCAGACCCCATTCATGGCTAATTATGGTTATCATCCTCGGTATTTTCCAACTACCCTTCCTTCCACCTCTGTGCCAGCTGCGGATGCATACATTCAAGAACTCCATGGCATTCAGGAATTATTGAGAGAGCAACTTGACCATGCTAAGGAAGTATATAAGAAAGCAGCGGACAAGAAAAGACAGGAAGGACCACAGCTAAATCCAGGCATGAAAGTTTGGCTATCTACTCGATACCTGAGACATCCTGGGTGATCCCGAAAACTAGATCCTCGGTTCATCTGTCCTTATCCCATCTTAGAACAAATCAATCCAGTTGCTTTTCGTCTGCAACTACCTGATTCCCTTCATATTCATCCAGTATTCCATGATCCCTCTTGGTTCCAGCTGCAGACCCTGACCCCAACCAACCACCGACTCCTGAACCTCCTCCACCGGATTTAGTAGAAGGAGAAGAAGAATATGAAGTTCGTCAAATTTTGGATTCTCAAATACACAGTGGAGGATTGCAGTATTTGGTAGACTGGGAAGGTTATGGACCTGAAGATCGGTCATGGGAACCTGCGTCCAACTTGCATGCTCCTGAGTTGGTTCAACAATTCCATGACAGTTACCCTGATAGGCCTGGCCCATCGGAAGAGGGGGACCATGGGGAGCGGGATAGTGCCAGGACCCTGCCTGTCACAGAACCTGACTCTGAGGGGTTAAATGGTGAAGAGCTGCTGCAGGAGCCTTGCAGCTCAAGTCAGCAGGCAGCTGGGTCTGATGACTCAGCTGAAAACATATCTTCTCCCCCTAGAAGGGCTATGAGCAGGATTCTGCAAAGATGTGCTACCAGGAGAGGTAGGGAAAGGGTCTTTGATGCTAGACGGGGAATCAGGTGGGGAAGCCATGAGTACTAGCAGGAGCCTTTCCAGAAGTAAGGGTGTGTTCCCTGTTTTGGGAAAAAGCTGGTAAGCTCACCTTGAGCTCTCTGTGGGAGCAGCGTCATTTGAACTTGCAACCACATTCCTGTCAGTGACCTTGGCTCTGTTTCCTGATTTCGGACTGGCTTCCTGGACAACAGCTTAATCTGTTCCCTTGGGTTTGGCATCTGGTTTCCGTGAGATATTCTGGTTTTGACTTGGACTGTTAATTGCTGGGAGTTGGATTCTCTTATTTATCTGGCACTTAATTGTTAGCGCTTATTTTTGTAAAAATCCCCCCTATCACCCTGATGCAGCAAAGGCACCAATGGGACAGTGGGTGAATGGCAACTTCCCCACTCTCCTGCTGGTTCCCTCCTGGCCTCCGGGCCATAAGGATGAGGCAGCAGGCTTTTCTAAAATAAGGCTCTGATGTTTCCCTCTGATATCCCATTGATTTGTGCACCTGTTGTTGTTGATAGGTTTCCATTACATTCTGTTGCTTATGGGCCCAATTCTATTTTAGCCTTCCTCCGTTTCCTCTGTTTTCTCCGTTTCTTCCATTTCCTCCTCTTCCTCTGTCTTCTCCTCCTCCTCCAGGTCTTCAATGAGGATCTCCTCTGAGTAGGGGACAAGGGAAAGGGAGACCTTTTCAGAACCAGGTGGATCCCAGTTGCAACTCACTCCAGCAAGGCAACCCCTCTACCTCCTTGTCGCATAACCCTTGCAGGTAGATCTTCATCTCATATGACGCAGGTGTTGAGCCTCACACTTTGTGTGGCCCGCCTTTCCAGGGTCCTTACCTCTCCGGGATGGCAGCAGCGGGCATAAGTGGCGGAGGATCTCCCGGGCATAAGTTCTGACCTCCTCCTTGGTATCTGTCACACAGATGCCGATGTCAATAAGGAAGCCCTTGAGCTGTAGCACCAATTCAGGGAGCTAGTGGGAAGAAAGAGAGTCTATGGAAGCACCTGCCCCAGAGCCAAGGCTCAGCGGCTGAGTTGTCTGTGGCTTCCAGCAGCCTTCTGGATGCCTGGTCTCTGGGAGGCCCCGTCCGCCCAGGGCCCTGCAAGAAGGAAACCAGTCCCTCGAGGACTTACATGGAAATCTGGCAGCGGGGTGGAGTTTCTCAGAAATGCTGCCATGGTCTCCATTGCCCAGGCTCGCTCTTGGCCCTTTGGGGAGTAAATCCAGATCCGTAGATGCTGGAGAAAGAAGAGGCATCTCTGAACCCTTTCACAGGGCAAATCCATTGTACAACCACAGGGCAAACTGACTTGGAAGCGGGGAGGAAACACAAGCACAGAGGTCACCGCGTGGTGCTCCCTCTCCCTCTTGGCCCACCCTCTCCCTCTCCTTGGCACTTACATTCAGGATGGAGAAGAGGTGGGCGCTGCTGGGCTCCTCCTCCCAAAGACCCTGCAGGAGATGCGGCAGGTCTGCGCTCATGCTGTTATAGGAGGCCTATAAGAAGAAAAAACACCTCCCTTCATGACTGCTCACCGACCTTGGCACTAGCCCATCACCAAGGGCCAAGTGGAGGAGGAAGGAGCCTCCCCGGTGTTCATGCCCAGGAAGGCAAGGACTGACCTGGCGGACTGGATCATCTTCTGGCTCCTCCAACTTGCTGACGGCGTGGAGGACCAGGTCTAACAAATAGGTCTCCATGTCCCTTGGTGTGCTTGGCTTAATCTGGCTGTGGAGATCAAAGGGACAAGATGTGATAATGGGCCACACGGCCACCACCCATGCCCAGAACCCTTCACTCCTTGCCCTTCTTTTGCAACAACAACAACAACAACAAAACTCGTCCATCCACCAACCCTGATGGCTGGGGAGACACACCACTACCCCCAACCAGCCACCCAGCTCCACCCCAGGCAACTTACCTCAGATAGTAAATAGCCCTGATCACCCAAAACAAAAGATTTTCTGTGTTCTGGAGTTGGACCAGCTCGCACATGACCTCCTGAAAGAGACCAAGAAGGAAAGGAGAGGTTGAGGGTCAGTCCCCCGCTGGCTCAGTCCTTCGGGTAGAAAGGCCAGTCATGGGGGTCAGTCAGGATAAGGGCCCAGATGGTCAGTTTGGATAAGAGGCCACATCCCATCACTCACCAGAACCACAGCAAGAATTCTTGTCTTGGGGTATAGCACACCAAGGTGGTCTTTTCCCCTGTCCAATGCATCCTGACAGCAGACCACAACATCATGCATAAAGTGGATCTTATCTGTCACTGGAATGACCTGCATCCTCCTCAGTCTTCTTCTCAGGAACCAGTCAATGGCCGAGCCTGGCTCACAGGATGCAAATGCAATGGCTGATCTAACGGAGGGGGACATGTATGGCGACAAGGAACACCTCCTCATCTGGGTGGGATATGAGGTGTTCCTTGTGCGTTTGAGCAATCCCTGCATCAGGGAGGAAGATCTTGCAGAGGCTGGGGAGAGACAGAGAGGACACGTTAACTTCATGGAGGACCCCTAGCTAGCCATGGCCCCTCCCTCCCCATGACCTCTTGGAGGGGATTCTTACATGGATGCAAACTCTCCCCAACTGCTGGGGTGACTACAGCAGTGGGGAGGCCTTGGGTGGTTGACAGCACCCGGACACCTGCAGGGTGAATCTTCCTCCGAAAACAGGGGAGCCTCCGCCAGAATGGGCAGTAGCCCCCCTTCTCCTCTCCAACTCCTCTCTCCTTTCTAGTGAAAAACTGTCTCACTTTGGAAAGCCTAGAGCAGAAGAGGAGGAAAAAGAAGGCATTGAGGATCCTTTGTGGGTGTTCAGACTGTGTTCTGACCCTGGAAGAGATATGTTGTCACCCACACCACAGACCTGGGGTGGGGTGGGGGGGCGAGTTTAAGGAGTTTGCATTGACTTTTTGTTTGATAGAAAGTAGGTTTACTCTGCCTTTCTCTTTAAAAACAATCCAAGGTATCTTGCCTCATTTAAAAACTATATTTACAGCCACCTTGGGCCCTTTTCTAAGGAGAAAGCAGGGTAAAAATACTCTAAAATAAAAATAAAAATAATTAAAAACAGCAAGTATGCAAATTCTAAGAGGATCAAACAAAGACTGAAAATTGGTAAACAAACACCAAAAATTGGTAAACCGAAGCCACAGCTGAACCACAGACTACATTGAAAGCAGCAAGGCCCAGCATTTCATCACCCCATTAAAGCAGCATATTTTCTGTTTCAAAATATTGCATTAGAATCAGAAAAGAAAAAGATAAAATTGAGGGAGGGAAAAGAAAAAAGTTAAGAGGACAAATTGTTTGAGGAGAAGGGGAAAATTCAAGATTTATAAATGGCATAAGGCATAATGTGCAGGTTGGTGGTGGTCAACAGATATTAGAAAATATTTAATAAAATATTATGAGGCTTTTCAAATGGTTCAAACTGTTCAATGAATACAGATGAACAAGACTCCTGTATGAGTTCAAATGGAGGGGCGGGGAAAACACATCTGCTTAATTTGTATTTGTATTAAGGCTATCAAAGAAGAAGACTGAAATTCAGAACGCTCTTACTAGGGAAACAAGATTTTTCATTCATTGTTTGTCATCTGTTATGATGTAAGGGAGGACATTTGACTAATTATATATTTATAAATATATATGGCTGCTTTACTAACCACAGGTATGGACAAGCCCTCATGTATTCAACAACAATGTATTTTAAGCAATACATATATATATATATATATATATAGCCACACTAGTGACACGAATAATGTAGTTATATTCACTTAAGCACTCCACGTATATATATATATATATATACATATATGTATCACAGTCACATGTATCTACATTTGTATTCTTGTAAACTTAGAATCTTTGGTCAAGCCTTTCTAGCTAGAATAGAGAAAGGAACTTCCGCTAAGTCAGCAAAAGCAATTATGAATTCAAGGATCCAATTAAGTTCCTAAGCTTTGAGGATCACACACTAGCAATTAACGTGTGTCCAAGGCATACCAGGGAGGCCTTATCTCAGCGTCTGGTATTTGTAACTGTCAAATGTCCAAGGACATAAGGATGATTCTACCCTCCCTGCCTGTGAGGGGAGGAGATCAAACGTACCAGTTAGAACTTTTTAGGCAAGTGTCAGAAATACGAAATAAATGACTAAAAAGTGTCAATTAGTATTTGATGTATGGAGCAGGTGTGTGTATGATGTAATTTCAGTTAAGGGAAGACAAAGAACCCTATAAAATGCATCGCCTTCCAATGCTTGGGCGGAGACCTCGCCTGGAATTTACACCGGGTCGGGTCCCCCTGATTGATCAATCAATAAATTCTTTTCTCGTCTCCTGAGACTCAGACTTGGTCTTTTGCAGCCCATGAAGCGCAGGCACGCTGGCACGGGACCCTCATAAATTTAAATTCCTTACAATGAAACACTAGTTGGGACGAACCACCCATGTGACAGCCAGGCCACTCTGGGCAGTTTATAGTAACGTAACATCAATACACTATAACAAGCAATTCAGTAAAACAAACCAATCAAATTAATAGCATTCTACAAAACCATTTAAACCAATATGTAACTATTGAAAACAATAGGCCGGTAATAATTTTGGCATAGGTCATAAAATGCCTAGAAATACTAACACGTTAGAAAAAAATGAATGAAACTTTATTATTGTTCTCCTGATTCACAGATGGGAATAAGAATGTAACCAGCATAGAACTGGGGGAGATTCTTACAGGAGTCACAAAAATAGAACTAGCCTGTACTTGGAAACATATCCTTCCAAAAATATTCAGACGTAGCATTAATGGACAAAACTGACCACATGGGCCAGAATGTATAGAGGAGAATTAAAAATAGACAATTTCACTGAAATTTGGCACCCCCGATTGGCTTCAGAATTAACCACACAATTAAAAACTGGAATGAATATAAATTGTGGAAATTGTTCTCTTTTGTTTCTCTTCTCATTCTTATGGATTGTCAATAAAACCATTTTGAACACTGAAAAAACAAAGTAAACATAATAATACATTAATTCCTCCATTTTTTATGGCCAGGGCCTTCTATACAACGGGAGTGAAATATCCAGGCCAAATCAAGATGTATCATAATCACGACCAAACCAGAAGGCGCTGAGATGTCCTACTCACATTTTCGCTCCTGCTTCTACGAAGTAGCTAGCGAAATGAAGGCTTTCAGGCCCCCTCCCACCAGAGGTCCTTCCGAGGCAGGACTTGTCATAATGCCATGGGGTCGCCATGGCAGCCCTGCTGGTGATTGGCAGGGATGAGCAGCCAACTGGGTGGCTTTCACCTGCTTCTGCTTCAAGATCAGTGGAGGGACAGATTTCAATCAGAAAATGCCTGAGAATGGAAGTGTTTACTCTGAGTGGCATCCTTTCTGGTCCCTCACACTCAAGGATTTTCCAAGCACCCAAACTGGAATGGGGGCAGAAGGACACATCCCAAGAATCTTGGCTTTCAGTTTAAAAAGAAAACCAGGATTCTAGCCCACATGCTTAATGAAGACCCCTTCACCACCATTAACAAGGCCTGGGAAACCATTGCCATCTCCTTCAATGGGGGATGTTCCATAACAAATCACTACAAGTTGGTTTTGTTTCATTTTTAAATGTGTACTAAAGTTAGGGTTTTTTTGAGGGGGGGGGGAGACTATAGGATTAGGGTCCCTGGAGCTCAATCGTCAATTCTCCTTAGTTTCCATATTATAGTTTCCGATACTCAGAACTGGTTTGCTGGTCTCTTCTTCTGGAGGTCCTTCCTGGTCCATAGACACATGCCAATGGAGATATGAGCAGCAACATCTAGGTCTATGTTCAAGAAGGCTGAGATTGGATGAGCTAGAAAAGAAACAGAAAGGTTTCAAAAAAGCTCTTAGAAGAATGAATGCTGACTGTATTCATTCCTCTAAGAACCACCTCTTTTATTCAGATCACTGGGGAAGGGCTTAATTATTATGGGTCTCTTCATAGTTCTGTGGGAAAATTCAAAGCCTCAGCATTCTTGTGGAGAGAGATTGGTGGGGCTGCTGCCTCCTGTGTTGCAGAGGTAGTGGTCTCCTACTGTTTTTCCATCTGGGTGTGCGAGAGGTAATCTAGGTGCTATATTCTATTGCCCCAAGAGGTTCAGCACCATGTCCTTCAACCTGAAGCCTGGCATTGGATCACTCTTCTATAACATGACAATCTCGGGTTGCTCCTCGACCCAGCAGAAAAAAGGCTACAAGAGAAAAATAAAGAGCTGCTGACATCCCTGCTTCCTACTTATCTTGTAGGGCAATTCCTCTGGCAAAATTTCAGTGCTCATAGGGATTTGAGGACATATGTCTGGCTCTGCCTTTTCTGGATCCATGATACGATTGCAAAGGAATTGTTGGAGACAGCCTCAAGGCTTTGGGGTCATGACACCTAGAACATGATAGAGACAAAATGCCCCCCCCCTTTCGCATCCTTCACTCTCGAAAGACTATGGCGGTTACTTCAAGTACCTCTCGTCAGAGTTCGTGGCTCCGCTACGGGCGCGGTCAGCCAAACGGAGCTTCATGTCCCTCTGGGGTTGCTGTGTGGTCGATCCGACCACGCCCCCTGAAGTGCGCTCCAAGCGGGGTGACTGATTCCCTCCCAGGACCTCTGGAATCAGCTCCACCCGCTTCTGTATTCGAATCGATGGAACGTGTGGTTCCACTAGATTCGAATTGTAACCACATTAACATCGATTATATGCCTATATCTTTGTTTTTCCGGGTAAAGGAAACCAAAATATCGATGTATCGATATTTCACCATTCCTACACGGTGATTCTTGCACCTCTGCCTGGTGTTTTCTGTTGTAGCCAAAACGACGGCAACGACCGCGGTTCTCCCTTGTTCCTGCCCTGCAGATGGCACTGTACCGGGCCATTTAAATACCCCCAAGAGATGCTATCGTTTCACACAACCATGTGGTGGCGATATGGTGCATGTTCTGGTGTTGGGTCAAAATGAGTTTATGGTTCCAACTTTCCATGACGTAGGTTCCTGTTTTTCCCATTCCTCTCACTACAGCATTCCACTCCAGGTTTTCGTTTTCCCTATGCTGTGGCCCGAACCTATTACTGCATTGGGTACATTTGGCTTTCTATTTTCAATGTGAAACTGTATAAACCCACCATTCTTGGTATTGTGAGTTAGCCATACACTTTTTTACAAATGAGTTATGCAGTAAAATTTACAGGTATGAATACCAAAGTGCCCTTTTCATAAGTTATCAATCACCTTGTAATCTTCGTTCTTTGATACCAAGCTTCACTGCATGCAGGGCGTCACATATCTGTTGAGTTACTGCTGCATACTGCCAGGATCCTGCCTGTCATGGAACCCGAATGTGAAGGGTTAAATGCTGGAGAGCAGCAGGAGGAGCCTTGTAGTTCAACTCAGCAGGCAGCTGAGTCTGAGGACGCAGCTGAGGGCACATCTCCTCCTCCTATAAGGGCTAGGAGCAGGATCCTGCAAAGGAGAACTAACAGGAGAGCTAGGGAAAGGATCTTTAATGATAGGTGTAAAATTAGATCTGAAAGCCCTGAGTTCTTAGCAGGAGCCTTGCCAGAGATATGGGTGTGCACCCTGTTTTAGGATAAAGCTAGCAAGTTTACCCTGAACCCTCTGTGGGAGCAACACGTTCCTGTGTGTTATCCTGACTTTGTTTCCTGACCTTGGACCGGCTTTCTGACTACGGCGTTCTCTGTTTCCTGACCTTGGACCGGCTTCCTGACTACGACATTTCTCTGTTTCCCTTGAACTTGGCATTTGGCTCTGTAAATTATTCTGGATTGGCTCGGACTGTACAGTGGACCCTTGTATAACAAACAGTTTGTATAACATAAAATCTGTACAACATAAAAAATTCCGGAGATAGGGGAAATTTGCTTAACATAATTGCCTATGGGGCAAATCCGTACAACATAAAAATGGGATTACTCCATTTTCAATGCATTCCTATGGGAAATTTGTATAAAGGAAAATTTGCTTAACATAATTTCATTTGGAATGAATTAATTCCTTTATACAAGGTACCACTGTACTTTGTACTTTATCTGGATTACAACTAAAGTTCCTGGCAAAGAACTGAACTTGGCTTGCTGTGTGTTCTGTGTGCGGGGCTTGACAACAGTCATTCAGCATGTCGAGAAACCTGGTTTCTGTTTCTTGCCCCGAGCTCACATTGGCCCAGTCAATGTGGGGATAGTTGCAGTCCCCCATGATTACTATCCTGTCCCTCATAGACACCTCCATGATTGGTCTTCTCATTTCAAGGTCCCCTTCAAGTTTTTGATCTGGTGGATGATAGGAGACCCCCACTATCACATCGCTCCTTGGATGCAACAGGGCCACATGGCTGCTCCTGACGGGCCCACGTGGCTTCATCTGGTGGCCCGCACCCCACAGCTCCCTGGTGCAGCTCCGAGGGGGGAGAGGGAAGGGCCAACTCCTAGCCCAACGTAGCTCTCCATGCCTGCCAGCCCACATGGAAACCCCACTTGCCTGGGGGAACAAGTGGGGGGTTCAGCAATGGCCAGCGGCCCGGATTCAGGACCTTGGTGGGCTGGATCCAGCCTGCAGGCCCTGGTTTGAAGACCCCTGCTCTAATAAATACTGCAAGTGGCTATTGTTGGATGCGGGGATCCAGTGGCCTACTTACACACCAATATCTAACCTTTGGGCTTAGCTTGGCTGATACAAAGAACATAATGGCAAGCTCCAGCTTCAAAACACAAGACTAAAGCAAGTGTGTCGGTTTTGTGACCAGAGACAAATTAAGAGATGTTGCCATTAAAGACACACCTTATGCCGGTTTAGCTCTGTGTTCTGTGGATATGAGTTAGCCCTTTCCTTATATGGCATACAAGAGTAATCAATGAAATGTTGACAACTTGCAGCTTTGCAAGAATATATATGTACCTTGCTTTGGAAGCCATTTTGGACACCCTCCAAAATGAACAGGGGAAGTCCCCCTAGATTGGAGGAGGGCGAATATTGTTCCTATCTTCAAAGGGGGGGGGAGAGGACCCAAATAATTACTGCCCAGTCAGCTTGACTTCAATTCTTGGCAAGATCCTAGAACAAATTATTAAGCAGACAATCTGTAATGATTTAACTAGCAATGCTGTCATTATGAGAAGTCAACATGGATTTCTTAAAAACAAGTAATGCCAGACCAATTTGATCTCTTTCTTTGATAGAATTACAGGCCAGGTGGATGAGGGCCACGCTGTGGATATTGCTTATCTAGATTTCAGTAAGGCCTTCGATATAAGAACATAAGAACATAAGAAGAGCCATGCTGGATCAGGCCAAAGGCCCATCTAGTCCAGCTTCCTGTATCTCACAGCGGCCCCACCAGATGCATTTGGGAGCGCATGAGACTAGATATCTGTCTCCTGATACCACTCCCCTGCATCTTGCAATGAAGTTAGTAGAATGTGGGATAGATAGTGCCACTGTTAGATGGATTTGTAATTGTTTGACTGATCACACCCAAAGGTGATCATTAATGGCTTCTCTTCAGCTTGGAGAGATGTGACCAGTGGGGTGCCCCAGGTTTTTTCCTGGGTCCGGTGCTATTTAATATCTTTATTAATGGCTTGGGGGAAGGAATAGAAAGTAAGCTGATCACTTTGCAGATGATACCAAATTGGGTGGGGTTGCTAATTCCCTAGAGGATAGGATGAAAATCCTAAAGGACCTTGAAAGATTAGAGTGCTGGGCCAAAGCTAACGAAATGGGGTTCAACAGAGGGAAATGTAGGGTGGTGCATCTAGGTAAGAAGAATGAATTGCACAGATAATGGATGGGAGACACCTGGCTGGAAAATAGTACCTGTGAGAGGGATCTGGGATTCTTAGTGGATCACAAATTGAATATGAGTCAGCAGTGTGATGCAGCAGCCAAGAAAGCCAATGCGATTCTTGTTTGCATCAACAGAAGCATTGTGTCTAGATCAAGGGAAGTGATATTACCACTCTTTTCTGCTCTGGTCATGCCCCATCGGGTGTACTGTGTCGAGTTCTGTGCACGTCAATATAAAAAGAATGTTGACAACCTTGAGCGGGTACAGAGGAGGACGACCAAGATGATTGAAAATCTGGAAGAAATGTCCTACGAGGATTGGCTTAGGGAGCTGGGAATATTTAGCCTTACAAAAAGAAGGCTGAGAGGGGATATGATAGCTATGTTTAAATGTTTGAAAGGATGTCACATTGAAGAAGGGACTGGTTTGTTTTCCATGGCTTCAGAGACTAGGACACGGGGTAATAGTCTCAAACTTCTGGAAAATATATTCAATCTAAACATTAGGAAGAATTTCATGACAGTTAGAGGTCTTCGGCAATGTTATGTGCTGGCATGGAGGGTGGTGGAGTCTCCTTCTTTGGAGGTTTTTAAGCAGAGGTTGGATGGCCATATGTCGGGAGTCCTGTGATGGGGGTTCCTGTATGGCAGGGAGTTGGACTAGATGGCCCTTGAGGTCTCTTCCAACTCTATGATTCTATGATTCTGAGATTCTATTTGTCTCACTTCAGGTGACATCCACAAGCTTGTGAAATAAATAGCCTTGTTGTACAAGAAACATCTCCTTATTCCGGTAAACCAACTTATTTTGTTAACAGATTGTGATGGAACATGTGGGCAATAAGGGGTTAATGCACACCCTCATATTAGGAACAGAGCTGTTTTACATTAAAATTAAGCTCCATTTAACACGTTCCATTTTGTAGACAGGATCCCTGGCCTCAACGATTATTTTCCAATAGTGGGTAAGGTACCAACCCACCATTGCCAGCAGTGTCATCCATTGTATGACAGGTGGATCTTGCCGCATCGCTGTGTGCCAGGACTCAACTAGTTGTTGCCTTTGAAATCATGTGGAAACAACACTCTACTTCTGAGTCTGAGTCTGATTCTGATGCCGAAGGCACACTCTGATCCTAATTCTGGTGGTCACCTCAAAACTGAAATATTTTTCAAGGGTGTCACGACTGTTCCCCAATTCTGGTGAGCACAGTCACCTCTGTTCTGTCTGAACTTGATATGGTGCACCTCTGTTCTCTCTGGATCTGATAAGTGTGTGCCCACCCAGGGACACCCTTTTGTCTGGCCACCTGCGTGAATGTGTGCTTGTTAGAATGATTGTGTTTCCCCACTGTACATTCCTGGGGGCACCCAGAGTTCCTCTGTTTTGTGCACGGCAGGGCGACACGATCCCAGAGCTAGGCAAAAGCTGTTGACCCCTGAAGGTTGGATTCAGCATCTGTGTGTCAAGGCAGACACTCTGTCCCACAGCAAGAGTTTGTAATTTGATTGTGAGTGCTTGAAAAGCTTGCCTCTGGACTGCCACGCATAAGGACGAAAGTCCATTAACATGGAAAATAGTAAGGCCAAGGTTGATAGTTTGCAGTCACCTAACTGTTTTCTGTCCCCACTTCAGTGTGTTGTTAAAAACTGGAAAGTGCTAGGTAAAAGGAAGAAGAAAAGGGAAAAAGATGAAAAGAATCATAGAAATGTGCACAATGGAGTAGCCAACCTTTACTCCAACGGGCATGAAAGACCACCCGTGGCCCTACTTTGACAGTAGTTTGATCCAAATATATATATGGCTTAGTGGGACTACATAGTCCACTCTGATTATAAGTACTACATTAATATTTTTCTTCAGGTTAGTTTAGGCAAGTCCAAGTTACTATGTACTCCACAGCCTCCATTGGGGAACTTGGCCCTTTCTCGATTGAATCATAGAATCATGTAATCATAGAGTTGGAAGAGACTTCAAGGGCCATGCAGTCCAACCCCCTGCCATGCAGGAACCCCCATCACAGTATTTCCGACAGATGGCCATCCAGCCTCTGCTTAAAACCCCACAAAGAAGGAGACTCCACCACCCTCTGTGGCAGCATATTCCACTGCCAAACAGCTCTAACCGTCATGAAGTTCTTTCTATATGAAAGAGTATTTAAAGACTGGATGCTGCCCTACCTCCTGTTCTTTCTGCCTCCCCACCTTGTATAGAGGGTGCACCCACAGTGCCTTCTCTGTTCCCACCTTTGCTAGTCCCAGTTTCTTCAGACCCTCCCAGTCTTTCGTCCTACTGTTCTGACCCCCCGCCTACAGAACCCAAAGTCACTGCTTATCCATTACATTGTGCTGTGGTGCTTAATCAGGGAGAAAATTTGGCTCGATACTATAAACATGAGCCTTGGAATCTACCTGAAGTAGTCTGAATGAAGGAAATGGCTGACAATTTCTCCGCTAATCCATAGATTATTATCAATTATGTTCAAGGGCTCATCACGACAGTGAAATCAGCCTGGGTTGATGTAAAGACTATGCTGCCTATGCTTCTCAATGAGCTTGAAGTTCACACTTCACACAGTTATAGAAAAAGCCTGAGAAATTGCTGCCGCTCACGGCCGAGCCAATAATACCTTGCCTGGTCCTGATGTCATGTTTGCACGGAACTGATCAGAAAGTGCCAGGGCTATGCCCCTACTGTTGCGTCCACAGTAGGCTAACCCTACTGTACGCTGCTGGATTCCCCAAGGTCCAATAAAGAAATCCAACACAGAGAGGCCCAGAGAAATTACCGGTTTATTAGGCCCAATAAAGGACGGTAAGGCCAACTAACCCACATCAAGGCAGGGCAGGATGGTCGGCCCAGAAGAAAGAGTGCATCCAGGTTTTATACCCCCTCCCCCCTCCCATGAGGTGCATGCAACCCCTGGGCTGGGGAAGAGGTGGTCCTCAGGGGACATCCAATGAGGACAGCCCAGAGGGTCTCCTGGGGGAGGTCTCGAGGCGTTCCCAACTCCTGAAACAGGATTCCAGATTAACCAGTTTGCCAGGTGTGGCCAGGCCTTCTCTGTTCTTTGATGGGCCATTCGAAGTGTGAGACTAGGGGAAGGGGAGAAAGCATTGTTCAAGAGTCCATGCCATTATGGGTGGCTTGGAGAGTCAACAAAGGAATCTTGAGCTGTGAGACGGAACTTCCTGATGAATGTGGAGGCGAGACAATGGAAGCCTTCTGGCTGGAGATAATCTGTGTACGTGCAGGGGGCTCATGTCCTTATTCCATCAATGGTTGGAGTTCTTTTTGGAAGGCACAACCATCCTCAGGAGTCGCCATGTTCTCCTTCTCCTTATGCCATGATCCTGTGCCCAAGATGGTGGCCCAAGGGGGAGGTAGGAAGCAGTGTAGGAATGTGTCTTTAGGCGGATTCAGAGAGAGTGGGTTGGGAGGAAGAGGGAGTGTGAGAGAGAGAAAAAGAGTTCCTGGATGAAGGTAGACCAAAGAGGAGGGGGGGAGGAAAAGGGGGAACTAGGAAGGAAGCTAAGGCCTAGGATGCCCAGACAGGTAAGAGAGTTCAAGTCATTTGGGGGGTGTGAGGGGTGTTCTGGGGTGTGGAGACGGTGATCCATGACGTCTCCTTCAAGAGCCTGAGACCACAGTGGATAACATGAACTGTCAACCCAGGGAATTAGCGTGAGTTGTGTCTCTGGCTCTTTTAAAGGTCCTGGAAATGAATTATTTTATCCTGACCCAACAAGGAATGTTCTGGGAGGGGTCTCAGGGGACCCCAAAGCATCTCTGAGAATTTCATTATGTCCAATTGTGACTCAACACTACGAGCCCTGATTACACAATTGCATTGTGCATGTACATGTATACAATGAAGGGGGAAAAGGACCAAACTGAACCTGTCTAAATAATTAGATTAGAAGGGCTACAGGGGAAGAGGTGATACATGTAAGGATTTCAAGTTCACTTGCATGAGAAAACAAAAAAGAAAGGACAACCATCCCCTATACTCATTTTTTCTTCCCCAACTCAGCACTCCATCAGTCTCTCGGGGGGACAGCAGGTTAGCTTCCCATTATACACACTCTCTGACTAGACAATTAAAATTTAACAGTTCAGATTAAATAAGGATTTGCTTGTTTGGTACCTTGCATTGTTTGTTGCACCTACTGCTTACCTTTGTTTGTTGGCTGCACTCCATTATGGTCCTGCTTCAACTTTCTTGTGCAAACTGGAACTGGCTGCTCAACCTTTATTGACCGGACCCAGAACAGGGCCCCAACCTCTGCCATTGCCCATTGCCACGGCACTGATGTGATCCGCACTTGGGAAGGGGAAGGGTTGCCCTGGCACATCTACCATGTGGCACCATGTATGGGGTGGGTTGTACTAGAAGTGGAAGATATTGACATTGCTTGGGAAAGACCCCTCGGCCCCTCTGCCAGTGCCTCTTTGCACAGTTCTTCTCTCTCCTTGCATTGCTGGTGGTCGCTTGTGACGCAGACAGAAGCACTGAGCCAGGTTCTACAGCGCCATGCAGAAGCCCTGGCCGCCGGGCCCCTACAGAAGCTAAACCTGCTAATCCGTGATAAGCAGCAACTGCGTCGGAGCTACAGTGAGCAATGGCAACAAATGAGCCAGGAGTTAACCCGGGTACATCTGCCTATCTCTCTGCCCTGCTCCCCTGTGTCTCAACACTGCCTGCTATGGGGCATTTGGGGTTGCACTTGCTGCATCAGCCCACTGTGCCTTTGCAGTGCATTCCCAGAACAGCAAGGCAGAAGGACTTGGGTTTATTTAGCACAAGTGGCCAATCTCTGTGGCCTGCCTAGAAAGTAGGAACACTAGCTATGTGGCTGCTGATGAATCAAACCTTCCACTTCTTTCCCATTGGTTGCTCTAGACCACACAGCAGGAGCCTGAGCGCCTGGGGGCCCAGTATCGCACATGTGTCCGGGACAGTGCTCAGGCGAAGCGCAAATACCGAGAGGCAAGCAAAGGTGAGCCGTGGGTGCAATCTCTTTAGGAAGCACCTCCGAGAAGAGATCAGCCCTGCCTTCTTTCTGCTGCTGTAGAGGCTGCTCCAGAAGTCCTGCGGAGATAAAGCCCACAAGCACAACGGGGAGTGGGGGGGGGATGGTAGCCAACTCCTGCTGCTTGTGCCCCTCAGCAACTGATAGTCACAGACAGTCTCCCTTGCTGCTCGGAGGAATAAAAGTCCACCTGTCTGTTTGTCCAATCCTCTTCGAAAGCTGCCCAAAACCTGGTATCAAGCATGACATTTTAAGGAAGAAAATCCCTATTGGTCTGGTCTGAAGGAGACCATCTTGTCTACCTCAGAATTTCCTCAGTCAACTTGACTGAATGAGTTCGTGCTGTTCCATTGTAGAAAGGTTTCCATTCTTTTGACACCAGCCATACTTTTATGGGGTTGGATGGGTTAGTCTGGGGTTCAGCTTCTCCCCTCTGGGATCCAGTGGGCCACCCCCTCTGCTACCGCTGGTTGATGCTAACCTTCAGCCAAAATGCCAGTTAAAGCAAGCACTTTTAGCATTGCTTGCTGCTTCCCTTGTTTCCCTCATACGTAATGTCCTGCAAACCACAGCAAACAGTTCATGGGGACATTTTGCATCACCTGATTGGTGGTTTTCCATGGGACCTTGGTGGCCTTCTGCTCATATCTGTAATTTGGCGCCAAATATCGACAGCACAATTTGGTGAGGAGGAGGGGGCATGATAATGGCCTTGCCACTCACCCTTTTGTTCCTAGCCCATTTTTCTAAATTAAAAAGCTGCCGATATTGTGGCCTTTCTTCAGAGAAGGACTGCTCCGGCCCCTAGATCGTGTGGGTAGCCTTTTCCTGTACCTTCTCAATAAATAAATAAACTCTCTCCAGCTCTGCCGTGTCCTTCCTGAGGTGTCATTATGTGAACTATTCACTGTTTTCCAAACGTGGTAGAAACACAGACTTATGTAAATGCTTTTCAGTCTGAGCAGTTTCATTTTTATCCCTTTCCCAAAGACCTATAGCAGGGGACTTGTTGTTACCTGACAGCCCCCCACAGGACCCATGTTCTCATCAGCTCTCCACCACAGCCCCAAGACCCTTTTCCAGCCAGTTATTTCAGAACCCTTTAGTGCATTCATAAAATCAGTTTAAGATTGGTTTTGTTCCTATGGCCCATTATGTTGTACCTCTTTGCCATTGCACTAAGCTAGGTTTGCCACTGTGGAACTCCTTGCCACAGTGCTTTTCTGTTTGGAGAGATCCTTTCACCCTCCCTGTGGTTTGCAGAGGGGTAATGCTAGCCTTTTGCAGGGCACACTTGTAATGGAACACAGCCCTCAGGCAGTAGCAGGGCTTTGCCTACAGTGATGGCCTTGTATGCAGTTGCTCCCACCCTGATCCTGCACTTACACGGCTGTCTCAACAGAAAAAGAACGTGAGAAGGCCAAAGACAAATACGTCAGGACTCTCTGGAAGCTGTATTCCCTCCACAACCAATATGTGTTGGCGCTCAAGGCAGCGGAGGTGCAGCATTTTGCCTACTATCAAAGGATCCTGCCGGGTATCCTCGAGTCCTTGCACAGCCTGCTTCAGGAGATGGCCTACCTCACGTAAGACTGGCTGCAGAACAGCAGCAAGAGGTGCCCTGAGGGTTGGAGCTAAGGTGGTTTGGGTTTGGGTAATGTGGACAACCCACCCAGTATCCTGTCTCTTGTGCCGACAGAAAGGTGACCTTCCAAGAGTATGTCAGCATCACCAGCCTGGTGCAAGAGGAGATGGTGACTGTGCATCAAGCCATGGGCCGAGATGTTGAGCACCTCCAGTCTGCTGCAGAAATACCAAGGATTCATTCCGCCATGCAGGTGCCATGCACAGTGCTTGTTCTCCTCTCCCAGGCAATAGCTGGCTTTGAGATGTTCTGGGGGCTTGGGGTCGCCAGGCAAGCCCTTGCCTCTGACCCCCAGTCTGTGTCATCCCAGGTGCGAAGGAGAATCCCCAGCGGTGGTCACGATTGACAAGAGTCTGCTGGAAGAGATAGAGAACGAGGGCCTGGAAGCAGGAGCGCTCCAGCGGAATGAGCTGACCCTGGAGAGCATGCAACATACGTGAGCACAGGAACGGGCCTGTCTTGTGGGTCATAGCTGCTGGTTGCTGGTGTGGTGTCTGCGCTCACTTGCATGGTGAAGAATGAGAGCCCTTCCCTCAGCGCCGCCTGTCGCGAACTTATCTCCAGGTAATATCATGGGTGGATTTTAATCTACTTGGAAAACGTGACGGTGGGTCATACCTGGTGCCCCATTCTTTTCCATGATGCGGCATCGATGCTGTGCGACTCTTAGATCCGTCCCTTGGTGCTTGCCAAAGCTTCTTTTCCCTTGCTGCTCGGAGATGACAGATGCTTGGCTGGAGATCCTGCAGGCTCTGCTGCTCAGCCCTAGCACCGAGCTTCAGCACCGTGGCGTGGTGGTGGTGAGGAACATGGTGGCTGCTGATAAGAAGCTGGCAGCCCAGCTCATGGAGAGTGAGATGCTAGAGATCCTGTCTTCTATCACGGCTGGTGGGATGGACAGGTCCCAGCTGGCCCAGATCGCCAAGGAATGCCGGGCTCAGGCGGTCACCTACGACTTGATCAAGCCCAGCTTGGCTCAAGGGGAGTGAGAGCCGGCCTGCTGCTTCTCTGCTTGGAAACAGTGCTGCTGTTAGGCACTCAGGTGGGGGCTGCGGGCGTGTGTGGTGCCATGGCTTCTGGGACCAAGGAAGGGGTGAGCACACAACCCACTTTCAGTTCCTTGGAAATACTCCTGACAGCTGCAGGCACCTCTTCTGATTTTTGTGATGGTGACATTGCACAGCAGGCGCTTCCAGTGCAACAATTAGCTCCTCCTCTTTGCCTTTTCTGATGGAAACACAGTACGAGCGAGCTGTCACGGGACTGGGGGTTTTGAAGGGCCACTTGGCCTTCTATGGCTGCTGGAGGTCACAGCCTTCTGTTGCCTTCTTAGCACCTGCTCAGTGGCCTCTGGCTTCAGTGCTGGGGAAGTAGCTTTACACTGCCACACTGCTCTTCTCTCTCTCTTTCATTCCTACTTCTTGCATTCAGTGACATTAGCATTCCCTGTGGCAAAGATGGTTAGACTGTTATAACCAAAGACATGACGCACACACATATATATGGCATCGTATTAAATGAATTTGGAAAAAATGCCAATGAACATAGTTCACAAAAAGCACAAGACACTGAACCCAACCCACTCCCAGCAATTTCTAAGGGCACTGCATGTGGGTTGCAGAATACTACAGAAACCAAGGTGATACGAAGAAAAGTGCCTGTTTTGGCATTACATTCCTTTTCCCAGAGCTATCTAAATACCGGGACTGCATATCAGTTTTTCTTAAGGCTACTTAAAATAGAAAGCACAAGATTTAGTGGAAGCAGTTTAACTACATTCATTCACCATTCTACACCCCTCCCAGCACTTTATATTAGGAGTTTTAATTTTTAAATATGATGTGTTACAAGTTACTGTAAGCAAGAAGGGGCTAGATGGCACATGACCACCACATCGCTTCCGAAAGGCTCGACTTCCAAAGAGACTGGCAGGCACTTTTGTCTTCATTGTTTGAGTTTCTTTGAGGATGGAACACCCACCTGTGTTTGTGCAGGTGCCTTCAAAAATAAGAGCTAGGATTTGGCTGCCAAGAAAACTCCATGGACATGGGGTCACGAAGGGTCGGTCATGACTGTAACGACACAACACACACACACATTGTACAAATTATTGGCTTTCTGGATCCGGCTTCTCATTTGGTGAATGGGTTGGCTAAAGCAAGCCCATCTCCCAGATCTCAATGCTTTAAACAGCATTAGGTTTCTTATTTCCAGTTAGCAATTTCATTAGCTGTCCGAAGGGGGTTGCTATTAAACAGGACTATTCTAATGTCACATTTGTTTTTTTAGTAGTTGTGCCTCCTGGCATCTCATCTGCAACGAAAAAGTGCAATGTGTCTGTCCTTGAAGTCTGTACCCCGGCTGGTCATTGTTGAAATGGCCATTGCATTCTCTGGCAGTGGCAAAAATCTTTAAACAGTGTAACTCACAGCAGCTTTTTGCTGGCAATTACTGGTTTCCCACTTAAATGTTTGGGCATATGCCATAGCCTAGCATGAGAGGCGGTAAGGAGAATGATAGAGTTGGAAGAGACCTCAAGGGACAGAGTTGGAATAGACCTCAGGTCTGGTATACCGTGATAGACCTAAACGAAGCCTTTTTCTGCATTCCTCTGGCCCCTGAGTCCCAACCTATCTTTGCCTTTGAGTGGGAAGACCCGGACACTTGAGTTAAATCCCAACTGACCTGGTCCAGATTACCCCAGCGGTACTGTAACAGTCCCCGGGTCTTCGCCCAGGCTCTTGCCAGTGACCTCTGGTCTTTTTCGGCCCCTGGAGCAACCATTCTCCAGTATGTTGATGACATCTTGGCCGTGTATTCAGCCCAAGACCTGCTCGAGTCCCAACCTGTTGCCCTCCTTAACCATTTGGCTTCCTGCAGGTACAAGATGTCCCAGAAAAAAGTTCAGTGGGTGACATAGGAGGTCACCGACCTAGGATACATCCTTAAAGAGGGAACCCGCCTCATTCATCCCTCCTGGATCAAGGCTTTAAACGATCTCAACCCCCCTAAAAATGTTAATGAGCTTAGCTCCTTTCTGGGTGTTTCTGGGTTTGGGAGACTCTGGGTCCCTAACTTTTCTGTCCTAGCTAAGCCCCTTTAGCAACCCATTTCCCAGGATATGGCCTGGGAATGGACGAGGGAACATCAAAACACATGGGAAGCTATTCGGAAGGCGTTGGCGCAGGCTACTGCCTTAGCGCTGCCAGATCAGACGCTCCCTTTTGATCTGTTTGTGCACGAGAGGGCATCCATCGCCCTGGGGGTCCCGAACGCCTCCCGGTAGCCTACCTCTCTAAATCCCTCGAGCCTACCACCTCAGGGTGGCCAGCCTGCCTTCGGGCTGTGGCTGCAACTGCTTTGCTGGTGGCTGAGGCGGCAAAAATTACTGCAGGGGCCCCCATCTGAGTTCACTCTCCCCACTCTGTTTCTACCCTCCTTGAACAAAAACTGCCAGCCTGGGCAATCTCTGCCAGGCTGGCCCGGTATGTCTCCCTTCTTCTGGACAACGATTCTATCACCCTCCACAGATCCAACTGCTTCAACCCCGCTACCCTCCTTCCTACCCCCTCTGACTCTCCCCAGCATGACTGTCTTGAAGCTCTATCTGTGGTGGTGGGAATTCGCCCTGATCTTTCCTCTGTTCCCCTAGAATCCCCAGACTTAACCCTGTGGACGGATGGGTCCTCCTTTATTCAGAATGGCTCCCGGTACACCGGGTTCGCTGTGGTGGGGGAAGAGGGTCCCCTCATCATACAGTTCCTCCCACCCCAGTGCTCAGCTCAGGCGGCGGAATTGGAAGCCCTCATTGCTGCAGCTAAATTGGCTACCGGGCAGCGGGTTAACATCTTCACCAACAGTCAGTATTGTTTCCTGGCAGCCCACACTGATGCTGCTCTATGGAAAGCCGGGTTTCATGGGGGAAGACGGAAAGCCTCTTAAAATGGCCCCTCTGCTGGACCGCCTTATGTTGGCTCTCCTCCTCCCCAAGGAGGTGGGTGTTGTCCACTGCCCAGGACATCAAACAGATGAGGGCTTCATCACACAAGGAAACTGGCTGGCTGACACATGTGCCAAGCGTGCTGCCATATCTGATAAGGGGGGAGAACCCGAGATGTGCCTAGCAGAACCCACCCCTTCCTCCATCCCTCAAGACAGTCAAAACCCTCTCATCCCTCTGTCTCCCGAACTGGAAACTGCTCCTCTCTATTCATCACAAGACTCTCTACAATCTGGCGGGAAGTGGGAGAATGGCTGGTGGGTGGTAGATGGCCTTGTGCAATTACCAACAACAGTTTTGCCACATCTGGTCCAGCGGTTCCATGGAGGCTCGTACTCCTCCGGAAGGACCCTGTTTAATTGGCTCAAACAACACTACTTCCACTCTGATCTCCTGCCTATGTGTAAAAGTGTAGACTCCTCCTGTCTCATCTGCCTCTGGAACAACCCACGGGGAACTAAAGCTATACCCAGGGGGTTTCTCAGGAGAGCCAGTTACCCAGGGGAGGCATGGCAGGTTGATTTTACAGAGATACCCAGGGCTGGAGCTAAGCAAAATCTCTTGGTTTTCGTTGATCTATTCAGTGGGTGGCCAGAAGTAATTCCCTGCAGGACCCAGACCGCCCGGGAGGTAGTACAGGCTCTCGTGGAGCATATCATCCCTGTGCATAGTATACCCTTAGGTCTGGAATTGGATAACAGACCGCACTTTGTGTCCCAAATTGTGCAAGGGGTGGCCACCTATCTCCAAATTAAATGGTCCCTTCATTCGGTTTATTGGCCACAAGCCTCGGGAAAAGTTGAGAGGCTGAACCAAACTTTAAAATGGCAATTGGCTAAGATCTGCCAGAAGACGGGACTTAAATGGCCAAAGGCTCTACCTATTGCCATCACCCGGATCCGAGCTACCCCCACCTCTCGCCTAGGACTGTCCCCCTTTGAGCTTCTCTATGGTCGCTCTTTCGTTGCCCTGCCCCCAAAACCCTACCCTGAGAATCAGCCCCTGCCCGCCTATTTTAGGGAGTTGGAGGGGGTCTTCTCTTCTCTCTCTAAACAGGTCGGTGCAGCCATTCCACCCTGGAGGGACCTCCCAACCAAAGTCCACCCAGGGGACTGGGTCTTGGTGAAGGAATTACACCCCAGCTGCTTGGAGGCGAAATGGTCATCCCCGCGCCAAGTATTGCTCAGCACCCCGACGGCCGTGAAGGTGGAAGGGATAAAATCCTGGATCCACCTCTCCAGGGTCAAGACGGTTCCCCCACCAGAGGAGGAGTTGGCATGCCAGCAGCTGGAGCCTCTCCGCCTTAAGATCACCCGGCGGTGAGCGAAGGAGGCCCCCTCGCCCAGCCCTGACCCAATTGCTTTTCTGCACCCTTTTTGGGATGAGGAACTCACTGCTGTTTTCCGCACCTAACAGCAGGAGCCAGCCTCATTCCACCGGACTCTGCCTGGACTTACCTTGATTGGACCTGCCCCCCATCTATTACTGCCTTGTGTGGACTTGTTTTGGACTCCCACCTTCAACATCGCCACCCGGGTCTACTATCCACTAACATCGCCAACCGCTTGCCTGCCTGACCCACCAGGAACCCCAGAGACCGCTTGCAACGCCTGCCAAACCCCTGAGCCCAGTGGTGAGTGTTGGGTCTTTTTCCTCTCCTTCTCTCTCTCTCCCTCTTTTTCTCTTGCATGTACCCTCGGATCTCCCTGTATAACCATGTCTTCCCGAGTGTTTTTACTGTTTATCAATCTATGGGTCATTTCCCTCCTCCTCACTAGGGCACTGGCTGGGTGGGACAAAAACACGTTCCACATGATGGTGCATAATATGACGGAGACGCTTAACGTCACTGACTGCTGGGTGTGTGCTTTCGGACCACACCACATCCAAGCTGGCTGGCCCATCATGCCAACTGTGTGCCTGGAGCTGCAGGATTGGAATAAAACTCATTTATACACAGTTTCCCAAGGGACCGATGCACAAATGACTGACCCAGACCAGATTACCCTGAGTTACCAGCAGCATTGGCCATTGGCGCCTATCTGTGTCACCTGGCATAATCAACCTACACATAGAGCCCTGGCACATGAGGGACCTCAAATTCCTTTTCAGCAGCTTGGGGATTACCCCTATTGTAATTGCACGGTGGATGTGGGGGATCATCCTTCAGGGGAACCCTATCCAGGGGAACCCCTAGCTGCCTTCCACAATATATTCAAGAGAACAAGCGAGTCAATATGTCTCTTAACCAAATTCAAACCACTTATTCAGCCATCTTAAATGTTGTGCTCCATGGCCTCCCTCAAGGGGTATTCTGGGTCTGTGGCTCCTGGGCAGGGCGAGTCCTTCCGGCTGCCTGGAATGGATCATGTACCTTAGGTACTCTGATGCCCGCAGGAATCCAATTTTACCAAAAACACCAACCCGCATCTGCATGGGTGCCACCCCATCACCTTTATAAACAGAAGCAGGTTTACAGTGAGGAGAAAAGATATGACCCAGACTGCACCTTCCTGACTGAAGGCGAACGCTTTGCCTCTATCCTTTTCCCTGCTTGGGGGGTCGCCATTAATGTCCGCCAAATTTGCTGCCTATCTTATCAACTGGAAGCCCTGGCCAACGATACAGCTGATGTGGCCTCTGCCCTGCAAACAGAAATCACCTCTGTTGCAGAGACCCTAGTACAATATAGGGTAGCTTTACACTTTCTTCTGAGTAGGGAGGGTGGGAAGAGGGGAACTAACAAAACTTGGGGTTCTCTTTGTGTCTGGGATCGGACATCTTTGCCCAGTTCCTGGCTTGTGTCCACCTGCTGTCTTTATTGGGCCTAATAAACACAGTATTTTCTTCTGGATTTCTCTCGCGTCGGATGCTTCATTGGGCTTTTGGGATCTGGCGGACCTCAGCAGGGCTAGCCTGTCTGAAATATAATTTTAACTTTATTTGAGATTCAACAGAATTAGCAGCCCCTCCCAATTTGGTATCATCTGCAAATTTAATTAGCATATTCTGTATTCCTTACTCCAAGTCATTAATAAAGATATTGAACAGCACTGGACCCAGAACAGAGCCCTGGGGCACCCCATTGTTCACATCTCTCCAAGCTGAAGACAGGCCATTGGTGATCACCCTTTAGGTGTGATCAGTCAACCAATTACAAATCCACTGAACAGTAGCACTATTTATCCCACTTTCTACTAACTAAATGGTCTTTCCTAGCTTTGCTCTAACCACAACACCAGCATTGGAATTAAAAAAGGAAAAAAGGAGGTAAAAACAGCACTACTGTCTCCCATTAGCTGGCCATGGTGAGGATTCCTCCAAGAGAGTGGAAAAAATGTGTTGCATGG
Source organism: Phrynocephalus guinanensis (assembly GCA_037367245.1). NCBI lineage: Eukaryota > Metazoa > Chordata > Lepidosauria > Squamata > Agamidae > Phrynocephalus > Phrynocephalus guinanensis. The sequence continues at coordinate 4,093,889 of CM074752.1, forward strand.
ACAAAACATGGGGTCAGTGACAGGGCTGTGCCTGCGCTCCAGCCTTCCCATTGTTGTTACTGAGCATCTGCAACAATTGCACAGAAGCTTTTTTCCTTCAAAAAAAATTATTTCTCAGGTAAAGATGACTGAGAGAAGGTCAGGAAAGGCCTATCAGCTAATTCATTCAAAATAAAAAGGCTGCTTTATTATTATCTTTTGAAAAAGCACTTTTAGTTTGCTTAAGTGTCCCTTGTTGCTTTCATTCCAAGCCTTTTGATTGTTACATAAAGGTAGCTAGAGAAAATCCAGAATGAATATGCAAATCATGTTTATATCAGCTAAAGGATTAGAACTGTAATTAGCAAAGGCTTACCTTCTAAAGCCCAAATAGCCTATTCCATAAAGTAATTTTTCACATCCAACCCAGTGAGAGGGGAGGATTCCAGGGTGTGTGTGGAGCCATACACTGGGAAAGGAAGCTAGCGGAAGGGTGGTGGGGGGGAGAGGGCCACTTGCAAATTTCATTGGCTCAAGCATTGCCTGCTTCATCACTCCAGGGTCAAAAGCAAGGGAGCGCTCGTTGGAGCCAAGAGATTCTACCACCACCCACAGCATTTGGGATAATTTCACCAGAAGCCTTATGGAGTGAACCTTGGGGGGTTGGGGGATTCATCGGCTCTGCTTTCTCTTGCCTTTGAAATATTCAGACCTCTTTTTTCCATCCAACGTATAACCCCATTTGGCACAGAGTTCCACAGGCACAGAGCAGAAATTATTTTTGTGAAAGGGGACTGGCCAAGCATTTCCTTCAGAAAAGTGATACGATGGAATTCGTGGAATCACAGTCTCAGGAGAGTGTTGAAAGAGGCTAAGAGCAGCTTCCTGAAATGCCCACTTGCTGTTTTTGCTTTGCCATTCAGGTGTCCATTATGGTAAAAGAGCTGGATCTATTTTCTGAATATAAATGGATGGAGCCCTCTTGCTTTCCTTTGCTCTCTTTTAACTAGTCGGTCATGACTGTAACGACACAACACACACACACACAACTAGTTATCACTGGGACCAGGAAGAATGTTAACTGCATATCAGTTGCAGGCTATGCATACTTTAATTTAATAATTGCAAACTAGATTTTTAACCCACAGAAGGCATCAGACAATTCCAGGTTTGCAATTATGCCTTTATGGAAATAGCATTAGAGATGGAGGGCGGGATGTGTATTCAATCTACACACACATCAGGCCTATTTTGTTGGTAAGCAAAATAGAAAGCACTGCCTATATTACCTTCTGAAACACTACTGTTAACCCAGGAAAATAGAGGGCTTATGTGCTTAAAATGCGAGCTAGAGTGGTGGTCAGTTACATCTCAAGAATTGGATGGTGCCAGAGACACCTCATGTTCGGTTTACAGAAAATCCTATGATGGGTGGCTTCATGCTAGCTTCTGCTTCGTGCAGTCCAACTGCCTCTTTCTGAAACTGGGACCCGGAAGAAAGGGTTAGAGGAGGGGCCAGTTAGGGGCAGGGAGGCCTGTGCCTGCAGGTGCCTCTTTGGCCACTCTGAAAGACAAAGCACAGGAGGCAGCTCCTTCTTTCTGAAAGGGGTGTTTCATCATCATACTAGACAGGTGCTTCCACAAGTTGGTTTACTGTTTGCTTTCCAGGTGAGTGGGTGCCCCCTCTCCCCAGCTGCACATACTTGTGGCTGCCAAAGATGCTCTGCTCACATTTCATCTTTTAACATGTTGTGCTGGTTGGAAATCTTTTCCTGATCCTTTGCTACCGGAAGTCAGGTCGGCAGTTTCCCACAGTGGGAAAGTTCTGTCCTGAATAGTAAGAGGTCGCCTGTTTAAAAGAGCCCTTTGGTTCCAAGTTCTGATCCAATGCTGTCCTGAGTGGCAACTTAAGAATATAACATAAGAACAGCCTTGCTGAAAAAGGCCATAGTCCATCCAGTCCAGCATTCTGTCTTACGCAGTGGCTCACCATTTGCTTCAGGGTATTCTCAAGCAGATGTCTTCACCTGCTTATGATTCCCTGCAAATGCCATTGAGAGATTGTAAGGAATTGTCCCTCGGTCCGTGGCTAGCAAGTAGAGTCCGCAAAAATGCACAGGCAAGTCTGAATTTTTTATCAATGAGGAAAGGAATTTAATAAGTTATCGATAACAGAGAAGTCTCTCTGGACCAAAATCCGTCGAGAAATCTGAAGAACAAAGGTTACAATGATCTTTATAGACTTTTCAAAACTTTTCCTTCCCCCCTCCCTTCCGAATTTACGTCATACACATCTGTTACATACATCAAACATTAATTGACATCCTTGGCAATTTATTTTGTATTCCTGACACCAATTAGATGTATTCTTCGGGTCCGTAATTGCCATGTTTGATCTAACTTACACAGGCTGGGAGTCCTTCGTACCATCTTTGCTAGGGAGGCGCTCTAGGTGAGCTCACAGAGATAAGATTTTCTTGGACGGCTGGCTACATGTTAATTAACTGTGTGTAAGATATTGGCCTCTATGCAGCTACAACTTAATTGAGTCCTTGGATTCATTGCGCTTGCTCAGAGACATTCCAGATCTACAACGGATGTCTCTCTTCTTAGTGGTCTGCCTCGCCGGAAGGCTTGACCAAAGTTTGTTTTGCAAGAATCAAAGTTCGTCTTGTGACATAAGAATATACATGTGGATACATGTGGAGTGCCCCGTGGATATCACTACCCTTAAATATATAATTTGTGTCACTTGTGTGGCTCTCTATATATATATAGCTTGGAATACATTGCTTATTGAATACATGAGGGATTTGTCAATGCCTGGGGGTTACTAAAACAGCTACAGATGCCCGATCAATACCCTTCACTCCCCCCCTGAACGAGTTTTGGGAATTTACGGCAGTAAATTACCCAGAGGCCGTTCCTCTTGGCTCCTGTTATAGGCTTGCGAGGGACAAATATCAAAGGTGCAAATACAAAAAAGCGAATATTGTTTGGTTTTCCCTTCATACCATTCCCTTGGGGCTCAGGGCTCAGGGAGTGACTCGTCATTTTCCTGACAAGTGTTAGGCAGTTCTGCCGTGAGAAGGTTTCCAATCCCTTTTCCCGAAAAGGGCTTGCTGACACATTTCTCAAAAATGAATTATCACAAAATGAATTGTGGCGTCTCATGGTAGAGGGCGCACTGAATAAGTGTATGACAAAGAAATACCCCTTAATTCACTAGGGCACTTTCCATAGTCAAATGCCAAGTTAACAGATAAACTTATGGCTACGTCTGGGGTTTATAAGGTCCCTCTGGCCAAACCCACAGACTTCAATGGACGGATGCGTCCTACTGATCCCAAAGACCACAGCATTGTTCTTTCCCCTGTGGAGAAATGCAACATGGTCACAGCAGTTTAAGGGAATCTCCCAAGGCATGTTGCTCACTTCTCAGGGATTCCAAATTCTCAACTTTTGAAGGGACTGGCATAAGAATTTTAGATAATATTGTGATAGACTTGGATATCAAGATTCCTGTCCCAAAGTGATAACTAAACATGCTCTAAACAGCAGATTTGTTCAGTACCTTATTTCAGGACAATCATGAAATCCAAATGATGAAGGAGTCCCTCTGGATTGTCTCGGGGGGGGGGGACTTGAGTCTTTGCCACTTATGCCCACATGCTATAATAATAAAGGTTTTCAACCTCGGGCGCATAGCAATAAAAATTCGCTTGAAGCAGCATTGCAAATGTGAGATATCATGCTTGTGTTTTCGGTAGTCAGGCTGAAAACCCTGAATTCTAACAAAGCACCACACTTTAGGTTCATTTTGCAAATCAAATACTTATAAGGAAAATATGCCCTTCTTGGCCCACCAATTCTCATGTGTTTGCCCAAGTAAAAATGTGGGCAAGGCTACTTTGCCAGCTTTCTCCCTTTTGCTGTCAAATGGCTTTAGACCTTGAAATATGATTGTTCATACTGTCATCTTGCATAAAGATACACAAACATTAGCACCTGATTTCATAAAAAATCATGACGTGATTTCCAACCTTATTCAGGTGTGTGGTGTGCATTAAAACTCAGATTTTTTGTAGGCTTTACAGAATTACCCAGTTTCTTGCATTCAGGGCACCCCAGATAATAGACTTTCTCATTGACAAAGTAAGAGTATGAAGGCTAGAAAAAAAAATGCCATAATCCATGGCCAAATGGTGCTTCAAAAACATTTTGAGCAATAAACAATAATCAATGGTTAATGTCTCATGGTAAAGTCATGAATGAGCCGTTGAAATCCGGTCAGAAATATCTCCGTGGCTGACAGTTTACACACAAAAAAAAATCTGCCCTGTAAACATGAGGCAAAGATTAGGTCATCAGTGTCTTTGGTGAAGAAAATAATGTAGATAGCCACTTTATAAAGTCATCGTTCTTTGGTATAAAGTCTCGTAAACACCCATGGGGTGCCAAAATTGCATAGAAAGTCAAGTCATAGTCTCTTGCACTCAATGCTTGTGGGTAAAAAGTCTTGCCCACACTGGTCGCCATGACTGTGAGTGCCTTTTACCTTCTCCCTTCCATCAGGAACAAAAGGGGTGCACATGTTTTCACTTAGGGCTGGGGTTGTAACAGGACAATTGATGATTATTATAAACAGAACAGCTAATATTCCCGGCCCTCTGGGCATTATAAACAGAATGGCTAGTGTCCTTTATACTTTTGGTATCTCCCATAGCCTGCATTTCTAGTGGCAAAGTGTGATTACCATACAAATTATAAAGGCAAGAGGTGCCATGATCCATACCCAGACCGGTGCTTCTTAAAACATATTGACAATAAAACAATGACAACAAACAATAACATAAATAGTAATCAATAATCAGTGTCTCTCTGCAAGGCTTCAAAGGCTGCAGAATATTCTCAATTGTCGAGACCAGGCAACAGGATGATATAATTTTGACTCTATAGGCGAAACAGTGCGCCAATAAGCGCCAATTTGTCCTGGTGGATGTTGTGATTTCACCAGATTCAAAAACAGCCTTGTCTCTGTTCTGGCGAAGGGGGTGTAAGAAGTTGCAAGTCTGCCGGTCGCACTTCAAAATAAAAGTCAGTGGCTGTTTTAAACCCACTCTCTCCCCCCATAAACAAACAGAGAAAAAAAAGAAAAAGAGGCAGGAAGACAGGATTTTAATCTGTCAACCTGAGTTGAAAGTGAATCAGCAGGCTGCTTCGGGAACCTCCGAAGTGTCAAACGCACGCCGTCACCTGGGGAAGGATGGGCAAGGATACGATGACCACAGATTTGATTCGCGTCGAGGCCCTCTGTCCTGGTCGATGCTGGCTGAAGGTCATCACTGGTCCGGTCCTTCTCTGGTCTGGTTCACTCCGGCTAAAGGTGCCTGATGTCGCTGGCCCGAGATGCCTGCGTTGGATAAATCCACGGGGTGAAGTGATCGGGACGATGGTGGTTGGGCAGCAGGACGGCAGAAAGGGGGTGGGTTCCACTGTAGCCTCATCGCACGCTGGCTTTAACCTCTCCGTCTGGCGGTGCCCGATGCTGCACGGTGACGGGGGTGGTGGTGGCGAATGGCCTCGCAAAGGGGTCCTCAGCTTGGCATCCACGAACAGCGCTGTCAGCCTTCCTCAGGATGGAAAGTGTTTCCTCCAGTGTCTTCCCGTGTGGAAAGAGACAGACAGACACAAACAAACAAACAAACAAACAAACAAACACAAAAATGGCCAAGCAATCTGCAGATCATGGCTTTGTTCTCCAGGTGTGATAGTTCTGGAAACTGTACACTGTGTGCAGAAGTCAGAGGTAGAGGGTGGTGCAGTCTATCTGAGAGTCTCGAAAAAAAATGTCCTAAAAGGAAAATGAAGGAAAATGTCCTGCAGAATGGGGCATTCCTCTTTGTGAAACAAGCATATGAATGGGGGGGGGTGTCCAAATGTTCGGAAAAGTCGTTTGGCCGTAGTACACAGCTGCACTTCAGTAATAATGTGCACTACAGAGCCGTTCTTTAAAATAGGGAATCTTGCCCTTTACATATTAGAAAAAAAATTCCTGCTTATGTTAAGACAACAGTTCATTCCAGGAGAGAGAGAGAGAGAGAGAAAAAACAACAACATATTTTACTGGGATCTTCTCCCCACTTTTCCTCTGTCTTTAAAAAGGGTAGACTTGCGCAGTTTTGGCGCCTTTTCAAACAGTTCAAATGTGGATATTTGTTGGTAGGGAAACGACATTTGTCGTTTGTTCCTGAGAATCTCCCTGTGTTTGAAATTAAATTGCCTTGTTTTTTCTCAAATGTTCTTAACTACTTTTGGAGAGGGAAAAAGGCATTGATTCTACTTTCTGTCGTGGATTTTGCCAGCTGCCAGAAGTGGCGCAGCCCCTGATTCGAATTCCCTGCTTTTGATTATTAGGAGTTCAGAAATAACGTCTCTACCTATCTCCTCATGTTGCGCATAGCAAACATTAGTTCTTTTTAAGGCTTCTATATCCAAGGAGTTGGGCATTGGCGTAACGGGATGGAAATACCTCCTGAATGCTTGAATAAGGCAATTCAGGGGTACGCATACGGAGTTCCCGTCTAGCAACGCCTGTTCCCTCTGTTCTCCTTCCGTTCCTCCAGTTTTCGCGATATCATACCTGTCCATTCCCATCTCTGTCTCGTGTTCCCTCTCTGCTTCACTTCCTTTGTCCATTTTCTCCTTTCTATTTTTCCTCATTTTTTCTTTCATCTATTCCTGTCTTCCTCCCATCATTTTTCGAGTTTCCTACTCCGAGTTTCAGAGCGTTATCCTCCCTCTTCCCGGGCTGCTAGAAGACTCGGGAGAGTTGAAGGGGAGGGGGGTTTCCTGCTCTCTTCTGGGACATACGAGGTGAGGCAGGCTGCTCTAGGCTTTTCTGGTGCGTATTTTAAGGAGTGATGTTGGATTATTTGGATTTTGTTTGGCAGCTTGCTGGGCGATGTGTAAAAAAATGCTTGCTGCTGTCTCAGGGCATAAAATTGGTTTAAAAGGGGTGGATGTTTTTATCTCCTAAGTCCTGCTCACGGGACTGGCCTTGCTAAAAATAAAAAATAAAAACATAATTCTCAAATGCCCTATGATGGTTTCTTCTTAAAATGTCCCTTTAGTAGGTAAGTTTCGTTGTGTAACAAGCCAGCCTCATTTACACAAAATATATAGGATGTTGCTTTGTCCTGAGTACCCAAAAATATTCTTCTCAGTGTCCATACTTCCCCTGGTGTTATCAAAATTGCTGGCGGGGTCTTCTATTTGGTGGAGTTTTTAGTCTCTATATTAATGAACTAATCACGTCCTTGTAAATTCACACGCCTCTTGCTAGCAGGTCATAATTGGTCTGTCCTCCTTGAGGGCTAGAATCTTAATTTGGGATGGTAAAGTCCTGCCTTTTCTTAGTCAGAGGGGTTCTTCTTAAAGTTTACATCCGTTCCATTTAATACCAAAGTCATTACTTCTGGTGGCAGAATTCCAATGTTGCCACAGTGCACATCAAAAAGGGGGTGCATAAGCTGCATTAATCTATCCCCATTGGTTCGTTTTAAAGGTCTAACTGTGTGCCTATGATTTCTCCCACACAAGTATCAAACGGACTCGCACCTAAACAATTATTTGCACATCATTCACACAACACGTGATACCGACGTGACCCAAGAGGTCGCCCTTGCTTGGAAATTGCACGTCCAGACACACTTCGCCAAGGGGTATGTCCTATTGAGCACCCCGGCCCAATCAGCAACCATTCACTGAGTCCGTTATGATCACACAAAATCTCCCACATTTCCCGCATCCCCATGTAACTGCGAGCCCACTGCCTAGGGAAAAATCTTATTAACTATCTAATTTCAAACGGAGGGGGTGGTGCTCCGTTGGTGATGGTGGGACAAAGATTGCCAGTCTTTGCCGCCGCTTAGACACAGAGAATGGCCATTTCTCTGTTGTTACTTAGGGTATTGGGGCGCAGCCTCTTACCCTTAAAAACACACATAAACATACATGAAGCTTCTTTTACACAAAATTCAAAATTGGAATCACCATCCCACATACCCACACATTTATATATCTTTAAACTTTCTCAGGATGCTAGAGCGGCGCTCTTCTCTTCCTGTTTTAAACACTGGGGGTGAACCCTAGGGATGTTGGATTTTGCAAAAATCCTCTCCTCCCTTGGGGATTTCAGGGTCTCCTTGCCCGTTAATTTCCCCTGGTTCTTGGGATGTTAGGGTTGTGTCCAACCCTTCTCCTCCCCGTACCCCCCGGGGGATGTTGGACCCGCAATCTTCTCCTCTCCATAGAGATGTTGGACTCGAATCCTCTCCTCCCCCACAAACAGTTGTTTTCTTACCAAATATCCTGCGCAGTCTTCCCCAGTTTTCCCCCCGTCGGCCGATTTCCGTTTCCTCCTAGGCAATGAGGTTCCATCCAGTACTGAGAGAGCGATTCTCCTCACAAAAGGGGAGGTGTCCGGAATGGAATCGGTCTGCAGTCAGCACGGACTTCTTTACCATTGCCTAGCCAGACTTTTGCAGGTCTCTGACTGAAGCCCCGATCCGAGTCACGGCACCAGTTTTATGTAAGGAATTGTCCCTCGGTCCGTGGCTAGCAAGTAGAGTCCGCAAAAATGCACAGGCAAGTCTGAATTTTTTATCAATGAGGAAAGGAATTTAATAAGTTATCGATAACTGAGAAGTCTCTCTGGACCAAAATCCGTCGAGAAATCTGAAGAACAAAGGTTACAATGATCTTTATAGACTTTTCAAAACTTTTCCTTCCCCCCTCCCTTCCGAATTTACGTCATACACATCTGTTACATACATCAAACATTAATTGACATCCTTGGCAATTTATTTTGTATTCCTGACACCAATTAGATGTATTCTTCGGGTCCGTAATTGCCATGTTTGATCTAACTTACACAGGCTGGGAGTCCTTCGTACCATCTTTGCTAGGGAGGCGCTCTAGGTGAGCTCACAGAGATAAGATTTTCTTGGACGGCTGGCTACATGTTAATTAACTGTGTGTAAGATAAATTGGCCTCTATGCAGCTACAACTTAATTGAGTCCTTGGATTCATTGCGCTTGCTCAGAGACATTCCAGATCTACAACGGATGTCTCTCTTCTTAGTGGTCTGCCTCGCCGGAAGGCTTGACCAAAGTTTGTTTTGCAAGAATCAAAGTTCGTCTCGTGACATAAGAATATGCATGTGGATACATGTGGAGTGCCCCGTGGATATCACTACCCTTAAATATATAATTTGTGTCACTTGTGTGGCTCTATATATATATATAGCTTGGAATACATTGCTTATTGAATACATGAGGGATTTGTCAATGCCTGGGGGTTACTAAAACAGCTACAGATGCCCGATCAATACCCTTCAAGATATCTCTCCAACCTGGAGGTTGGACTAGCCTCCTCCATTGGAGCCCCCTCACAATGCCTCATCTCTGCCCCCTCAGCTTTCTGCTGGAAGGCAACACTTTCTGGGGCTGTGACTCCCCCCCACACACATACACAGCCCACAGCTGGCTGAATTGAGGAGATCCAGTACTTCAACTTTTGGCCTGATAAGCCTTCTTTGCAGGGTTTGCCTCTGCCACTTATTCTTCCACAGATGAATAACTGCTTTTAAAAATGCAAAATGAAGTTCAAGCCATAGCTAGAACAAATAAAAACACTTCTACGTTCCCCAACATACACACTTGAACATTTCGGTGACATTTAAGGATGGTGGCATGAGCACAGCCCTCACGCATGGATGCACAGCTACCTTGGGAGGTAGACACGGGTACATAAAACTGAGGGGCATTTTTATGAGAAAAGGTGTGCCTGTCTGACTGCAGCCTAAGGGCCAGATCCAGGCTCAGGGGCACTGAGAACAGGTACCCCTGAGAGGAGAGCTAGCAGTCATGCCTAACCAGATAGCTGAAAAGGCATTTGGCAAAGGAAATGGCTGCATGGTGAATAAATACAAACATCCCTAGCAAGGAAGAATCCAAGAGCAGCCCTCAAGTCTTTAAAACAAGCAAGTCTGGAATTCAAGTCTGACTACTTGAAGCCACCCAGAGATGCTGCCCAGGGGAGCTTCAGAGTGTGTCTTGGAAACTGGCACACACCACAGCAAGACAGCTTCTCCCAGACTCCAACTAAATGGGAAAGGCACCCATAGGCTCTTCCTGAAAAACAACAGACTTGCACTCCTCTACACCCCATTGCTGGTCCATTGAAACCAAAAACAATGGAGATGGCAAACTTTTAATTCATTTGAATTAAATGCTTCTGGCACCCAATCTAGGTTATGCCAGCACAATATTACACAATTTTGGCTGAAATTTCAAGTGCTAAAAACAAGGAATACATGCTCAGTTTTGTGGAACTGAAAGTATGAAGATGCCCTAAAATGCATGTGACCTTTGTTGAAAGACAGATGAAATGAATATCACTGAAAATTATTTCCAGTGTTTCTCCACAAGAATTCAAAGTATAAAAAAAAGACTTCCAAGTATTTGCTCTCCACGAACAGCCAGAGAAAAAAATTGAAGCAGATATCAAATATGGGACTCTGGATTTAATAGGTGTAAAGAACGGTGCTCAAGTGTTTCAATTTCTTGGCAGTGGACACAAGACACTTTACTTTATTTGGAATTTATATACCACCAGCTTGTATAAACAACTCAAGGCAGTGCACAAAGTCAAAACACAAAAAACAAAATGAATAAAACTACACAACATACAACAACACAAAACCCAATAGCACCCAAAGACAATGTACAATAAAACGAACACAAGACACTGCAAAATGATCCCATTTTAGTGGTCTGCAGGGGTTTTTGGGAATTGAGTGATTGAGTGGAGTCGTGCCCTAGATCTGGCAGCTTCAGCAGGTATTTGTTTTGGTAGAAGGTTCCCATTTCCTCACTTGTCATCCCAACTTTCCACACAGGGAAATCTGGAGCTGTCTTTAACCACCAGTCTTCCATTGGACATGTTCCAGTGAACCACCATTCCTAGAAAAAATAAGAAAATTGGGAAGTTCTCAGAGCAAAATTAGTGAATGCAAATTTGGGAGGATTTAAAAAAATATATATGTTCATATTCAATAAATGTATTCGTCTGTCTTACAGCTAATTCAATTCTTTAAAAAATAAAAAGCTCCAGTTCTTTAAATATGGAACGTATCTCTGTATACATTATTCAAAATACTAGAAAATGGCCTGATGCGGTGCAATATCATGAATGCATGGTTGTGAGAGACTGGATGGTGTGCTGGCGGCCAAGGAAGGGCAGGGAGCATCAAAGGAGGAAATGGGGAAAGAAGGGGAAAAGGAAGACACTAAGGGCGTTTATACACGACCCCTAAGCTCCGCTGCAAATGGCTGCAAGCTCCGGAGCTTAAAAATGTTTCCCCACCAGCTCCGGAGTTTGCAGACAATTAAGTGCGACCCCGCCCACTTTAGCGCGACCCAGCGCACTTTTCTTGTACCTTCTCTTTGGAGGTGAAAAATCTTTGATGCGGTGCAACGATAGTGAGTGCGGGGCTCTCCTCGCTTCTGTTTGCTGCTTTTTGGCTCCCGCCCCTTTAAGAGCTACTTTTACAGAGACGAGAGTCAGAACGAGGTGAGCGGCATGCTTTTCTTTCTCTTTTTCTCCCTCCCTCACGCAGCCAGCAACCAGGAAGTGCGGAGGGGGGTGGGGACAGAGGAAGAGCGACAAACCCCTAAGATCTCTGGTCCGAATTTAAGTGGCCAGCGGATCTTAGGGGTCGTGTAAAAAGGCCCAAAGAGAAAAGAAGAAGCAGGCGCAAGCATGGGGGGGGGAGGGACAAAGGCTGATGAGGAGACTGAAGGGATGTGGGTGTCCATTGGCAGGGAGGAAGATTCGGAGGGGGGAATTTGGAAGGAGAGTGAGCCAATCAAAGAGATGAACGTGATAGGGCTCCAAACCGACAGTGAGGTGATGGTTGAGACAGTTGAGCACTGGGAGTGGAGTGTGACAGTCGCTCCAGTATGGAGTGGGACCAACCCCACACCGCAGAAAATGAATTTTCCCTACTGGGAGTAGTGGGAACCTCCCTATTGGGCACGACATCCCTGTTGCGGGATGTTGTGCCAGGGGAAGGGGAGTTCCCTCGAACCCATGCCGAGTCTTTTGGGCATGTATGGGAGACCCCGATAACTGATTATGTGGGGATTCAGGCCAGTTCCCGGAAAGAACCTGTTATTTATAACGTTCAAGTAGATGTACAGGAGGGAGAGAATAAGAATCTATTGGAAATTCAATCACCTCCGTCTGTCAACTCAACACAGAGAATAAATAATCACAGAGAAGAACATGAACCCACTCACAATTGTTGACAGGAAAAAATGTCAAAGGAATAATAGAACTGTAGAGTTGGAAGAGACCTTAAGAGCCATCCAGTCCAACCCCCGCCATGCAGGAACCCCCATCACAGTACTCCCGACAGATGGCCATCCAGCCTTTGTTTAAAAATCTCCAAAGAAGGAGACTCCACCACCCTCCACTACCGAACATCTCTGTCAGGAATTTCTTTCTAATATTCAAATGGAATCTCTGTTCCTATACTGTAGTTTAAAACCATTGCTCCAAGTCCTAGTCTCTGAAGCCACGGAAAACAAACCTGTACCCTCTTCAATATGACATCCTTTCAAATATTTAAACATGGCTATCATATTCTCTCTCAACTTTCTTTTTTGTAAGGCCAAACATTCCCAGTTCCCTAAGTCGTTCCTCATAAGAAATTTCTTCCAGACCTTCAATCATCCTGATTGCCCTGCTCTGTACGTGCTCAAAGTTTTCAAAATCCTTTTTAAATTGAGGTGCACAGAACTGGACATAGTACTCCAGGTGGGGTCTGACCAGAGCAGAATAGAGTGGTACTATCACTTCCCTTGTTTTAGACACTATACTTCTGTTGATGCAACCAAGAATCACATTGGTTTTCTTGGACACTGAGTCACACTGCTGACTCATGCCCAATTTGTAGGCCACCCAGATGCTTTCACATGTACCAGATGTGTCCCATTATATCTGTGCAATTCATTCTTTTTTTACCTAGATGCAGCAACCTACATTTCTTTCTATTGAACCCAATTCTGTTAGCTTTGGCCCAGCACTCTAATCTGTCAATGACCTTTTGGATTTTCATCTTATCCTCTAGGGAATTACCAACCCCTCCCATAAGAACATAAGAAGAGCCATGCTGGATCAGGCCAAAGGCCCATCTAGTCCAGCGTCCTGTATCTCACAGTGGCCCCACCAGATGCGTCTGGGAGCACACGAGACTAGATATCTGTCTCCTGATACCATTCCCCTGCACCTGGTCCTTGAAGTACCCCGGTTTTAAACTTCGAGATGAAGCTTAAAACACCTTTATGGTTTGTAACCTGTGATTGACTTTTCCTCCAGGAATCTGTCTAATCTCCTTTTGAAGGCATCCAGGCCAGAAGCTGTCACAACATCCTGTGGCAGGTAATTCCACAGACTAACAACGCACTGGGTGAAAAAATATTTTCTTTTGTCTGTTCTTACTCTCTCAGCCCTCAATTTGAGTGGATGTCCCCTAGTTCTGGTATTTTGTGAGAGGGAGATGAGCGTCCCTTTGTCCGCTTTATTTATGCCCTGCATTATTTTGTACGTTTCAATCGTATCCCCCCTCAGGCGCCTTTTTTCCAGACTAAAGAGCCACAAATGTTTTAGCCTTTCCTCATAAGGGAGGTGCCCCATCCCAGTAATCATTTTAGTTGCTCTCTTCTGCACCTTTACCAGTTCCACTATGTCTTTTTTGAGATGTGGAGAGCAGAATTCTACACAATACTCCAGGTGGGGCCTTACTATCATTTTGTATAATGGCATTATAATGTTGGCTGTTTTATTTTCAATTCCCTTTTTGATCATCCCTAGCATGGAATTGGCCTTCTTCACTGCTGCCACACATTCGGTAGACACTTTCATGGAGCTGTCCACCAACACACCAAGATCTCTTTCCTGATCCGTCACGGATAGCTCAGAGCCCATTAGTTGATAGATAAAGTTTTGATTTTTCGCCCCCAAATGTATTACTTTACATTTGGCTACATTGAAATGCATTTGCTATTTGGCAGCCCATTCCCCCAGTTTGGAGAGATCCTTCTGGAGCTCTTCACAATCTTCTCTGGTTTTTACCACACGAAAAAGTTTCGTGTCATCCGCAAACTTGACGACCTCACTGCTTATCCCTGTCTCCAGGTCATTTATGAATACATTGAAAAGCACCGGTCCCAGGACAGATTCCTGGGGCACACTGCTTTTCACCTCTCTCCATTGTGAAAATTTCCCATTGACACCTACTCTTTGTTTCCTGGATCTCAACCAATTCTCAATCCATAAGAGGACTTGCCGTCTTATCCCCTGGCTGTGCAATTTTCTCAGCAGCCTTTGGTGAGGGACTGTGTCAAAAGCATTCTGAAAATCAAGATAGACAATATCCACCAGTTCACCCAAATCCACATGCCTGTTGACCTTTTCAAAGAATTCTAAAAGGTTTGTCAGGCAAGACCTACCCTTACAGAAGCCATGCTGATTTTCTCTCAGCAAGATTTGTTCTTCTATGTATTTTAGGATTTTCGCTTGGATGAGGTTTTCCACCATTTTCCTGGGACAGTCGTAAGGCTAACAGGCCTGTAATTTCCAGGGTCCCCCTCCTTCTTCCTTTTAAAAATATTGGTGGGACATTCGCTATCCTCCAGTCCTCCGGCACTGTGGCCATTTTAAGAGACAAGTTGCATATTACTGTTAAGAGATCTGCAATTTCATTTCTCAGTTCCCTAATAACACTTAGATGGATGGCATCTGGGCCTGGTGACTTGTTGATCTTTAATTTGTCAATTAATCCTAAAACATTGTCTCTTTTAACCTGTATTTGATTTAATTCTTTAGTTAAGAGGGGCCCTTCAGGCAACAGAATCTGCCCAAGGTCTTCTGTCATGAAGACAGATGCAAAGAACTCATTTAATTTCTGCAATTTCCAAGTCCTCCTTTACCTCCCCTTGTCCTCCCACACCATCCAGAGGGCCAACTGGTTCTCTGGCAGGCTTTCTACTTCTAACATATTTAAAGAAGCTTTTATTATTTCCCTTTATATTGCTTGCCATGCGTTCCTCAAAGACTTTCTTTGCCTCTCTTATCATCTTCTTACATTTCTTTTGCCAGAGTTTGCGTTCCTTTTTATGTTCCTCATTTGGGGAGGATTTCCATTTACAGAAATACCTCTCCTTGCGCTTTAGGGCCTCTCTAACTCCACTCGTTAACCATGCTGGCTCCCTTTTGGACTTAGATGAGCTCATCTTTCTTTGTGGTATGCACTTGTGCTGGGCCTCTATTACCATTGTTTTAAACAGGCACTCTGGAGAGTCTGGATTCTTTTTACCTTCCCTTTCATTTTCTTTCTAACTAGTTTCCTCATCTGAGGGAAGTCTGCCCTTCGGAAATCAAGGACTTTTGTGTCTGATTTGCTTGTCGAGAAACCCGGTTTCTCTTTCTTGCCCCGAGCTCGCATTGACCCAGTCAATGTGGGGATAATTGAAGTCACCCATGATTACTATCCTAACCCTCTGAGACACCTCCACGATTTGTCTCCTCATTTCAAAGTCCCCTTCAAGTTTTTGATCTGGTGGACGATAGCATACCCCAACTATCACATCACTTCCTTGGACCTGGTAGTTTAACCCACAGTGATTCTATGGTGGAGTCAGACCCTCCATCAATCTCCATTCTGTTGGATTTTACCCCTTCTTTTGGCATAGATGGTCACTCCCCCTCCAACCCGCCCCTCTCTATCCCTTCTATAGCGTTTATAGCCTGGGATTGCTGTATCCCACTGGTTCTCTGCATTCCACCAGGTTTCTGTTATGTCTGTAATATCAATGTTATCCCTAGCTGCCAAACGTTCAAGTTCTCTCTTCTTTGCTCGGAGGCTTCGAGCATTGGCGTAGAAGCACCTGTAGAAGGGCTGCTTCTTTTTTATTCCCCCCCCCACAGCTTTTAATTCTAGTAGACAAACTACCGCATCATATTATTCTCCCAGTGCTAATACCTACTATGACATCACTTGGTGGTTTTCTACCCTCTCCAACCTCATTCCACGGGGACGAGGTGTTCCGAACAGGATGCCACTCAGCTCCTGTCGACTTTCCCCCAGTTATCAGTTTAAAAGCTGCTCTGCATCCTTTTTGATGTTGAGTGTCAGCAATCTGGTGCCATCATGGTTCAAGTGCAATCCGTCCCTCCTGAACAGGTTTGGCTTGTCCCAAAATGTCCTCCAGTTCCTGACAAATGTGAAGCCCTCCTCTTGACACCATGGCCTCATCCACGCATTGAGGCTTCTGAGCAATGCCTGCTTCGCAAGTCCTGCACGAGGAACAGGCAGCACAATTTGGTATCATCTACAGATTTAATCAGCATACTCTCTAGACCTTCATCTAAGCCATTAATAAAAATGCTGAATAGCACCAGACCTAGAACAGAACCCTGGGACCCCTCACTGGTCACGTCTCTCCAACCTGATCAATCCACCTAACAGTAGCACTATCTATCCCACATTCTACTAACTTCTTAGCAAGAATACCATGGAGAACCTTATAGAAGGCCTTACTAAAGTCCAGATAAGCAATATCCACAGCATTCCCCTCATCCACCAGGCCCGTAATTCTATCAAAGAAGGAGATCAAATTAGTCTGGCATGACTTGTTTTTAAGAAACCCGTGTTGACTTCTTGTAATGACAGTATTGTTTGTTAAATAATTGCAGACTGACTGTTTAATAATCTGCTCTAGGATCTTTCCAGGAACTGAAATCAAGTTGACTGGGCGGTAATTATTTGGGTCCTCTTTCCCCCCTTTTTGAAGATGAGGACAACATTAGCCCTCCTCCAATCAATGGGGGCTTCCCCTGTTCTCCAGGACTTTTCAAAGATTATTGCCAATGGTTCTGATATTACTTCTGCCAGTTCTTTTATTAATTAATTAATTAATTAATTAATTAATTAATTAATTAATTAATTAATTAATTAATTAATTAATTCTTGGATGTAATTCATCTGGCCCAGAAGACTTAAATTTATTTAATGCTTCCAGGTGTTCTTGTACGAGCTCTCTAACTATTTTATGTTTCAATTGCCATCCTACCTTATCTACTCTTTGTCCCAACAGATCTCTTTCTTCCTTTTTGGAGAAAACGGAGGCAAAGAAGGTGTTGAGTAGTTCTGCCTTTTCCTTGTCTCCTGTTAGTAATTGGTTATTATCGCCATGCGGAGCCTATCATTTCCTTCTTTTTCCTTTTGCTGCAAACATAACTAAAGAAACCCTTTTTACTATCTTTAATCTCTCTGGCAAGTCTAAGTTCATTTTGTGCTTTAGCTTTTTTTACCACCCCCCTGCATATGAGTTGAAAGTTCTTTAGTAAACCATTGTGGTTTCTTTAGACCTCTGTCATTTTTCCTTCTTGTTGGAACAGTTTTAAATTGTGCCTTTAATATCTCGCTTTTAAGGAACTCCCATCCATCTTGGACTCCCTTCTCTTTCAGTGTGTCAGTCCATGGAATCACAGCCAATAATTCCCTAAGTTTACAAAAATTGGCTTTCTTAAAGTCTAGGATAGAGATGGCACAAATAAAAAAAATGGCGTTTCGGTTTTTCATTTTTCGTTGAGGGGTCTGTTTTGGTCCATTTTTGTTTTTCATGATTTTTTTTTAAAATTCATTTTCATGTATTCATTTTTCATTTTTAGTTTTAGCTGCTTTTTGCACGATTTTTAAAGCATTTCCTAAAAGAAATTGATGCTGGCAGAGACACAGTATAGACTAGGTACACAGGGAGGGTGCAAAGGCAGCGGCGGGCGTTGCCCAGGGTGCAAATCAGCTGCAGAGTGACTGCACTGTGGGGCAGGGGAGGGTATTCACCGAGAGGTATGTACGCACACACACAGGGAGGCTGCAGGACTGAAGCTAGAGAGAAATCTCTTCTTTCTCTCCCCCTAAAAGCCAGGCTGCAGCTGGCAGGAATACAGAGACACACACCTGCCTGGCTGGCCGAAAGTGAAAATAACAAGTCGTAGAGACAGCAAAGCCATCCTAATTCCCACCGAAGACTGCAAGGAGGGTGGGGGCTGCCAGAGCTTTCTATGTCCTCTGTGGCTGCCAGACCTGCCCCATCTGCAACCTGGGCATGCTATTTTTTGAAGTTGTCCAAGAATATACATGATCCCATCACATGGGTTGCCTCCATTTTGTGGCTGGCGACATCCATTTTGTCATCCTTAAAGGGAAAAGAAAAATACATCGCGATGGGAGAAGAGAAAAACAAATGTTTTAAGGACCCTAACCCCCCTGGTAGGTATTATCAGACAGTATAAATAATTATCGCTGCATTTTTATGGATGTCCAGGGTGTTTTTTAACATTTAAAACAGCTCATTTCATTGTGCGTCGCCATTAATGAAAAACGAAACGTAACGAACCTAATTTTCATGGTTCTGTTCAGTTCGTTCCAATTTCATCACAATGTTTGTTATTTGTTTTGTTACGTAACAAAATGAATAATGAATAACAGAAACAAAAAAAAAGTTCATTTCATGCCCATCTCTAGTCCAGGATTCTTGTCTGACTATGCTTAGCTTCACCTTCTAACTGTATAACAAATTCCAAGAGGGCATGGCCACTTTTTCCTAATGATCCCACCACTTTGACCCCATTTACAAGGTCCTCTTTATTGGTTAAGACCAGATCTAAAATGGTTGTGCCTCTTGTTGCCTCCTCTACCTTCTGGACCATGGAATTGTCTGCAAGGGCAGTAAGGAATTTGTTAGACCTTGCATTCTTAGCTGAGTTGGACTGCCAGCATATAACAGGATAGTCAAAATCTCCCATTAGTACTACAACTCTCCCTTTTGACTGTGTGGCCATCTGCTCACAGAAGGCATTATCCCGCTCCTCCGGCTTGCTTGGGTGGTCTATAATATACCCCCACAGTGACATCTCTCCTAGTTTTTTCACCCCTGATTTTCACCCAAATACTCTCAACATGGTTCCTCTGCTGTTTATCTTGTATTTCCTCAGCAGTATAAATGTCCTTAATATATAACACTATACCTCCTCCTTTCTTACTCGGCCTGTTCCTTTGAAACAGGTTATACCCTTTTCCTTCCAGAAGCAAGGAGGAGTGAGGAGGAGGGGTTTCAGAGCCTTTACAAATTTCTGGGAACACGTGAGCAGGCGCTTTTGCTATTGCTTGCATTTTAAAGCCTAGAGCTCTGTGCTCTTTTTAAAGCTTTTCCTTCCAGAAGCAAGGAGGAGCGAGGAGGAGGGGTTTCAGAGCCTTTTCAAATTTCTGGGAATACGTGAGCAGGCACTTTTGCTATTGCTTGCATTTTAAAGCCTAGACTTCTGTGCTGTTTAAATCTTTTCCTTCCAGAAGCAAGGAGCAGCAAGGAGGAGGGGTTTCAGAGCCTTTTCAAATTTCTGGGAACACGTGAGCAGGCGCTTTTGCTATTGCTTGCATTTGAAAGCCTAGACCTCTGTGCTCTTTAAATCTTTTCCTTCCAGAAGCAAGGAGGAGCGAGGAGGAGGGGTTTCAGAGCCTTTACAAATTTCTGGGAATACGTGAGCAGGCACTTTTGCTATTGCTTGCATTTTAAAGCCTAGACTTCTGTGCTGTTTAAATCTTTTCCTTCCAGAAGCAAGGAGCAGCAAGGAGGAGGGGTTTCAGAGCCTTTTCAAATTTCTGGGAACACGTGAGCAGGCGCTTTTGCTATTGCTTGCATTTGAAAGCCTAGACCTCTGTGCTCTTTAAATCTTTTCCTTCCAGAAGCAAGGAGGAGCGAGGAGGAGGGGTTTCAGAGCCTTTACAAATTTTTGGGAACACGTGAGCAGGGGCTTTCAGGGAGTTCCAGCTCCTCTTGTTTGTTCCCCATGCTCTGTGCATTGGTGTAGAGACATTTGAGGCTGTGTGTGCTTATTACATGTCCTTTGCTTAACCTGTTTTTCCTTGCACTGATGGTCTGCACTACTTCTTGTCCTGCTCCTATTGCAACATTTGGGCTAATCTCTACAACTCCTCCTGGATCTCTACCGTTAAGAGAATTTTCTCCCTCCCATGCAAACTCAGTTTAAAGCTCTCCTTATTAAATCTGCAATACTCTTGGCAAAAAGATTCCTACTAGCAGTGTTAAGGTGCACCCCATCCTGGCCCAATATCCCATCTGAATGAAAAAGCAAACCATGGTCCAAGAATCTGAATTGTTCCTGCCGGCACCATCTCCGTAGCCAATTGTTCACCTACACTATTTTTCCTTTCCCTTTGAGGGCCACATCCTTCTACAGGGAGGAGAGATGATATTACCACCTGTCCACCCAGGTCCTTCAGCTTCCTAGCCATCTCTTCGTACGCTTTTGTGACATCCTGAAAGCTGTGTTTTGAAGTATCATTAGTTCCTACATGGACCAAGAGAAAGGGGTTAGAATCAGAGGGCTTGATGAATCTCGTCAGTCTGTAAAGATCCCTTTACAGAGAGCCCCGGTCCCGCCTCCGTGTGCAGAGCCAAGGTCTGGGCCCTCTGTAGAGGGCCGGCTGTCACCTGCCTGTAGCCAAGATCCCTTTACAGAGAGCCCCAGTCCTGCCTCCGCAGGAAGGGGTGAAAACAGGGCTCTCTCTAGAACGAAGCGAACCAAACCGACCCGATTTTTTTTGGTTCGGTTTGGTTTGTTGTAAAATTACTTTGGCCTTTGATATTCATTTTGTTACATAATAAAATGAATAATGAATAATGAAATGAACTAAAAGTTCATTTTCTGCCCATCTCGAGATGGTACCATTGATGTCCAGCAGGACAAGCGGTCAGTCCTGGAAGCCAAACTCAGGTTGTTAGGAAGAAGTTTGAAGTCCTGGATGGGATGTGGTAGTTTGTCTATTGGAATTAAAAGCTGAGGGGGGGGGCAGTCATTCTTGGGCAACCCACTGTACATGTGCTTCTACACAAATGCTCTAAGCCTCCAAGCAAAGATGGGAGAACTTGAACATTTGGCAGCTTGGGATAACATTGATATAATAGACATAACAGAAACCAAGTGGAATGTGGAAAAGAAGTGGGACACAGCAATCCCAGGCTATAAACTCTATAGAAGGGATAGAGAGGGGCGGGTTGGAGGTGGAGTGGCCATCTATGTCAAAGAATGGGTAAAATCCAGCAGAATAGAGATTGAAGGTGGGTCTGACTCCACCATAGAATCACTGTGGATTAAACTACCAGGTCCAAGGAGCGATATACTTGGGGTATGCTATCATCCACGAGATCAAAAACTTGAGGGGGACCTTGAAATGAGGAGACAAATCATGGAGGTGTCTAAGAGGGACAGGATATTAATCGTGGGTGATTTTAATTATCCTCACATTGACTGGGCTAATGCGAGCTCGGGGCAAGAAAGAGAAACCGGGTTTCTTGACTTGCTGAATAACTGTGCCTTACAGCAACTTGTCATGGAACCCACCCGAGAACAGGCAACTCTGGATCTAATACTGTGTGATACTCAGGACCTGGTCAGGGATGTGAATGTCATTGAGCTTCTGGGGAATAGCGACCATGCCGTAATCTTCTTTGCCATGCATTTTGAAGGAAGAGTGTCAAGCAAATCAGACACAAAAGCCCTTGATTTCCGAAGGGCAAACTTCCCTCAGATGAGGAAACTAGTTAGAAAGAAAATGAAAGGGAAGATAAAAAGAATCCAATCTCTCCAGAGTGCATGGAGCCTGTTTAAAACAACAGTAATAGAGGTCCAGCACAAGTCCATACCACAAAGAAAGAAGAGCTCATCTAAGTCCAAGAGGGCACCGGCATGGTTAACAAGTGGAGTTAGAGAGGCTCTAAAGTGAAATAATAGGTATGATGATTCTTTATTACGGTCAAAGACCAAAAATACCAAACAATCCACAATAATCACATACAATTACAGTCTTCCATTAAAATATTAATTAATAAACCCTTAGTTAAAGATTCATAAATTACATACTCTACTAAGCTGTCTATATCCTTAAAATAAGATAAAACCATGGCCAGGTTTATGGTATAGAGGTATAATTATCTATCTTGGTTGCAATCCAAATATCTGTTTGCGAGTCACTATTGCTGCCGCACAGAATTTAGCCACATTTCTTGTGATATCATGAGTATTATCAGAAAGTAGCAGTTGAACATAAAATTCCTCTGTTCTTCCTGGAAATTTGCAGATAATAGGAGATAGGAGCTCCATGCAGATATCCCGATAGCAAGAACAACATAGGAGCACATGTTCAACTGTTTCAATTTGGTCATTATTGCATGGGCAAATGCAGTCTGATGGAAGCAAACCTTGAAACCTTCCCTCCAAAAGCTTAGAAGGTAGTACATTGAATCTAGCCAATCTAAATTCCCTTCTGGAATTAGATGAAATAAGACTAGCTAAGTATGGAGAGATGGTAAAAGCAGATTTCAAAACATAGTTGTATTTCCCCACCTGGGCAACACGATTTTGTAATTCTATATCCCAGACCTTCGTTTCATCGCATTCATAGCCTCTGTAAGACCCATCGCTATGTGTACAAGTAGAGTAGCCTAATTTTGATATCTCTGCAATTATATGCTTCTTCCATTCTGATTGAAAAGTGTCTATTAACATCAAAGGGGCCAGGCCTTCTGATGAAAAAATAGGTTTAAGCCAGTATTTAATCATAGGAACTTTGACTTGTGCTACAATGGGTACTAACCCAACCTCTAGACGAAGAGCTACATTGCTACAAGGTGGTACTCTCAGAATAGCTCTCACAAATTTGGTCTGAACAATCTCCAGGGGTCGTAAATCAGCACAACCGAACACTTGAGAGCCATAAAGCATTTGGGAGATGATTTTGGCCTTAAAAACTTGTATTGCTGGTGGGACATGTTTTCCCCCATTGGTGTGGAAGACTCTAGTAAGTACTACAACATTTTGAGCACTCATTGCTGTGTAGTTTACATGTGTAAGGCAAGAGCCGGAAGAGTGGAATATTATGCCAAGATATTTATAATACGGCACTTGCTCAATAAGTCAACCATTTAGAGTCCATTTATTCTCCTTCTGCTAACAACCATAATCTTAGTTTTGTCATAGTTGATTGTTAGTTGTTCTTTATTGCAGTAGGAGGAGAAGGATCTCAAAAGTCTTCTGAAGCCTACACATGTTGTTGACAATAAAACAGCATCATCAGCATATAAGAGTATTGAGCTTGGGCAGGTGGCAAGTATAGGTTGGTGAAAATTTGGGTTAGTTAAGTTACCAACTAGGCCATTGATGTAAAAATTAAACAAGGTGGGGGCTAATATGCAGCCCTGCCTCACTCCATTGAGTACTTGGACTTGGTTGGATAAGATCCCAGCTGAATTACATAGAATTCGCAGACATGTATTTTCATGGAGTCGCCGCATCAGCAGAAGAAGCCGTTTATCAATATTAGTGGTCTCAAATTTAGACCACAGGCTTTACCTTGGTATAAGGTCAAAAGCGGATTTGAAATATATAAAGGCTTCATATAAGGCACTACATTTAGGGGAAGAATATTTGCGTGCCAGATGTTGTAAAATGAGACCCTGATCTATGGAAGATTTGCCCTGCCTGAATCCAGCCTGTTCCTCTATAAGTATATTCTTCTTCAGTAGCCAATCCTGTAATTTCCCCAGTAAATGGCTTACATATAGTTTACTAATGGTGTTTAATAAGCTAATTGGGCAATAATTAGCTGGGTCCCCTCTATTTCCTTTTTTTTTGTAGATTGGAACAATAATAGCTAGACCCCAGTCCTTGGGGAAACAAGCTGTTTTGTCAATCCAAGTAAATAAAGAGGCTAGTACCAGAGCCCACCAGTCGGCATTAGACTTGATTAGGTCAGGTGGAATATAGTCTGTTGCAGGAGCCTTACCTGGTTTAAAATGAGTACCCAGCTTGCTGGGGGGGCAATGTGTAGCCTGCACACTGTAATTAAAAATTGTAAACCGCCCAGAGACCACTTGTAGTGGTATGGGGCGGTATATAAGCAGAACACTTTGAGTTTGTCAATCAACATAGAGATTTCCCTGGGAGCAACTGGGGGCCATTCTGGCAAATGTTCAAAATCAGTCTGAGATTTTATAAATGCTGGTCGGATGAACTGCATAAATGCTATGAAAATATATAAAAGTCTTGTTTGGGTATGTGGGACAATGTTCCCTTTGTCACGATTTTCTAGAAGGAGACAGTGTCTCTCAAATTGGATGCAGTTATCAAACATTGCCAAGCCTTCCTCTGTGCTTGGAGCTTCTTGCTCTTGATCAGAGCTTTATACCTCCTCTTAAGTGTATACCAGACTGCTGGAATTATGTCCAGATTCTGCTTCCTATAAGCTCTATATGAAACTAATAGTTCGTGTTTAGTTGCTTTACATTCCGAATCAAACCACAACTTGAATCTGGAAACACGAGTGGACGAGCCGTGAGGATTTTTACATGTTAAATAAGTTTGCAGAGATTTGTACTAAGCAATCATAGGGCTCTAAAACTGGTTCCACAGAGCTAGCAGAAGTAATAAGATTACTGAGATAAATATAAGGCTCTGTAGCTAGTAACTGTCTCAAGACCACATCCTGTACTTCAGACCACTTGATGCGAGCCTCTCTTGAGTCAACTGCAATAGGAGCTATTGGGGCACACTTTTAAAGATTTTAAAGATCAGAGGTAAATGGTCACTTTCTGCATAGTGTACCACCTTGAAATCTTGCATTCTATCTACTAGGCCCCTTGAGACCAACACATAATCTATTGTCGAAGCACCAACTGAAGAAGTGAAGGTAAATTCACCTGGCCTATCTACAATTACACATCCATTTTAAAAGCCTAGATCAAAGTTGTTGGACATGTGCATTAAACATAGGCCAGCATAGTTAAAGCCACAATCTTTGGATTGTCTTTGAAAAAGAAGGGGATGTGAAAGAGATTCTGGAAGAGTTATATGAAACCATGCAGAGAGTGTTGCATCACTAGCACCAATCCTAGCATTACAGTAACCAGCAACAATTATAGAAGCATCGGGATATAATGATGTAAAATGCTCAATATAATCTTCCAAATTGGTCTACAAGTCATCTGACATCGTACGAGATTGTTGAGGAGGAACATAAACATTAATAAGCAGTAATAAACACCTAGCAATCTTCAAAATCAAGGTGGACGCTAACCTGTTGGAAAAGTCCCATGTCTTTACCATTGCCTGCAGCTTTGTTGATATAAAAGTGGTTAAACCACTCTTAGGTCACCCTCCTTTATTGCTGGTGAGAATATGCCACACAGCCATTTAACACTGGATCATTTAAGGACCACGTTTCTTGTAATAATATAATGTCAAAAGTACTAATGAATTCAATGAAATCAGGGTCTGAAACGTTTGTATGGCAGCCTGCAATATTCCAGGACAAACATTTGATTACAGATCCCTTATGTTAAAAAGTGGGGCATGGCAGAGCTGTTAGTTGAGAAAGAGGAGAAACATTACCTAAGCCATGGGATAAAGATGGATCTAAAAGAGGGGGAGATAATCTGTCTATTTTAAAATAACTCTGCATATTAACATCATTTCCTGTGTCATTAGTTGCATCACAGAGTCTCTCTCCACCACCTCCACACACAGGAACCATTGGAACATTCGCCCCCTGAGATCATCTACCATCTCCATGTCAAACTGAACTGTAATCATATCCCATGCCAGGGATCTGGTTTTGACGTCCACAGGAGTTAACTTGACCTGGAAATTCATTGTTCCACCTAGTTCCCCTCTTATTAAATCTTATATTGATGCTCCTTTTTCTTATGATGACTGGAATTGGGTTCCCTACTGTCAAGTTGGAGATCGAACTGGATTGAATGGTGGATAAATTCCTTGTGGATTGTAGCTGTAGTGAGCCGCAGTCAGAGGGTTGGGTCCCCTGAACAGAGGAGGAGTGGATGGGGACTGAAATGGTGGGGTCCATGAGCTGTTTGATACCATTATCCATAGGAAACCTTGCCTTCATGGAGTTAAAATTATCATCCCCAAATGAGGAAAATAAAAAGGAACACAAACTCTGGCAAAAGAAATGTAAGAAGATGATAAAAGAGGCAACGAAAGACTTTGAGGAATGCATGGCTAGCAATATAAAGGGAAATAATAAAAGCTTCTTTAAATATGATAGAAGTAGAAAACCTGCCAGAGAACCAGTTGGCCCTCTGGATGGTGAGGGAGGAAAAGGGGAGGACTTGGAAATTGCAGAGAAATTAAATGAATTCTTTACATCTGTCTTCACGACAGAAGGCCTTGGGTAGATTCTGCTGCTCGAATGGCCCCTCTTGTCAAGCCCTGCATACAGAATACCACACACAGAGTTCAGTCATTTGCCAAAGTCTTTTGTGAAAGAATCAAGCAGGTTTAAGTTCTTTGCCGTTAATCAGGTGCCAGACAGGTAACAGAGTTCATAATACGGTAATTACCAGTCCAGGATCAATCACGGAAGCCAGATGCCAAGCTGAAGGGAAGAGACTAAACTGTTGTCAAGGAAACCAGTCCGAAATCAGGCAAACAGAGTCAAGGTCAGGAACAGACAGGAACATGGTTGCAGGTCCAAGTGATGCGTTGCTTCCACAGAGATCTCAAGGTGAGCTTGCCAGCTATATTCCAAAACAGGGAACAAACCCTCTCACCTGGGAAAGCTCCTTGCTAATACTCAGGGCTAGTTGACCTGTGATTCCATCTAGAATCAAAGGTCCTATCTCTGGCTGTCCTAGTAGCACGTCGTTGCAGAATCCTGCTCATGGCCCTTCTAGGAGGTGGGGATTGGTCTGAAGCTGAGTGATCAGACCCAGCTGCTGACTGACATGAGCTGCAATGCTATTCCAGCTCTTCACCAGTTAACCCCTCAGGGTCAGGTTCTGTGGCAGGCGGGGGTCATGACACTTCTTGACTAAAGAATTAAATCAAATACAGGTTAAAAGAGATGATGTTTTAGGTTTAATTAATAAATTGAACATCAACAAGTCACCTGGCCCAGATGGCATCCATCCAAGGGTTATTAGGGAATGGAGAAATGAAATTGCGGATCTCTTAATGGTAATATGCAACTTGTCTCTTAAAACGGCCACAGTGCTGGAGGGCTGGAGGATAGTGGATGTCACACCAATTTTTAAAAAAGGAAGGAGGGGGGAGCCAGGAAACTGCAGGCCGTGAGCCTTACATCAGTCCCAGGGAAGATGGTGAAAAGCCTCATCCAAGAGAAAATCTTAAAACGCATAGAAGAACAAACCTTGCTGAGAGAAAATCAGCATGGCTTCTGTAAGGGTAAGTCTTGGCTGACAAATCTTTTATAATTCTTTGAAAAGGTCAACAGGCATGTGGATTTGGGTGAAACCAGTGGATATTGTCTATCTGAATTTTAAGAAGGCTTTTGACACAGTCCCTCACCAAAGGCTGCTGAGAAAATTGCATAATCAGGGGTAAGAGGGCAGGTCCTCTTATGGATTGAGAACTGGTTGAGATCCAGGAAACAAAGAGTAGGTGTCAATGGGAAATTTTCACACAATGGAGAGAGGTGAAAAGCAGTGTGCCCCAGGGATCTGTCCTGGGACCGGTGCTTTTCAATGTATTCATAAATGACCTGGAGACAGAGATAAGCAGTGAGGTGGCCAAGTTTGCAGATGAAATGAACCTTTTTCGTGTAGTAAAAACCAGAGAAGATTGTGAAGAGCTCCAGAAGGATCTCTCCAAACTGGGAAAATGGGCAGCCAAATGGCAAATGCACTTTAATGTAGTCAAATGTAAAGTAATGCATAATGTAAAGTAATACATATTGGAGCAAAAATCAAAACTTTATCTATCAACTCATGGGCTCTGATCTATCCGTGACGGATCAGGAAAGAGATCTTGGTGTGTTGATGGACAGTTCAATAAAGGTGTCTACCCAATGTGTGGCAGCAGTGAAGAAGACCAATTGCATGCTAGGGATTATCAAAAAGGAGATTGAAAATAAAATAGCCAACATTATAATTCCATTGAATAAAACGATAGTAAGGCCGCACCTGGAGTATTGTGCACAATTCTGGTCACCGCATCTCAAAAAAAACCCATAGTGGAACTGGAAAAGGTGCTAAAGAGAGCGACTAAAATGAGTACTGGCCTGGGGCACCTCCCTTATGAGGAAAGGCTCAAACATTTGGGGCTCTTTAGTCTGGAAAAAAGGCACCTGAGGGGGGATATGATCGAGATGTACAAAATAACGCAGGGTATGAATAAAGTGGATAGAGGGACACTCTTCTCCCTCTCACAAAATACCAGAACTAGGGGATATACACTCAAATTGAGGGTTGGGAAGGGTAAGAACAGACTAAAGAAAAAAAATTCACCCAGCACGTTGTTAGAAACTCCCTGCCACAGGATGTGGTGATGGCATATGGCCTGGATGCCTTCAAAAGGAATTAGACAGATTCCTGGAAAAGTCCATCACAGGTTACAAACCATGATGGAGATGTGTAATCTCCAGGCTTAAAACCAGGTTACTTCATGGGCCAGATGCATGGGAGTGGTATCAGGAGACAGATCTCTAGTCTTGTGTGCTCCCAGACGCATCTGGTGGGGCCACTGTGAGATACAGGAAGATGGACTAGATGGGCCTTTCAAAAGATACACTTATTTTTTTCAGGCTTCTTCCTTGTTTTAGAATTTCCTTGCAGAATTGTTTGTCACACAATATTACTGCAGTACTCATGTAAGAGTAATACAATGAGTTAAGGAATACACACTGGAATCTTGGCAATTGTAACAGAGCCCCTTGCCTGCAAATCCTTCTTGTTTGTTGGGAGGCATCATATAGGACTACGATGGAAAAGAGCAGCAGCACAAGGAGAGCTACCCTGATATGCAGCA
This sequence comes from Phrynocephalus guinanensis, assembly GCA_037367245.1. Lineage (NCBI taxonomy): Eukaryota > Metazoa > Chordata > Lepidosauria > Squamata > Agamidae > Phrynocephalus > Phrynocephalus guinanensis. The sequence goes on from CM074752.1 coordinate 4,122,864, forward strand.
ATCTTTGATGGTGCTTTCAGTGTTTCAGGCAAAAACAAGAGGAAAATCCTCCAGGCTGTGGACTTAACCATGAAAGCTTGTATCAAAATACAGCAGTTAGTTTTTAAGGTTTTGTTTTCATGATTTCTTTTCTTTTTCTTTTCTTTTTGCTTGGTATGCTAGTATAGATTAACACTTCTCCTTCTGTGAAACTTTAACTATGTTTTCAGAGATGTAACCCAACCTGAGCCTTTGGAGTTATTGTTGTTTCTGTTTCCTTTGAAATGCTAAATCCAACGTTTACTTCCGACTGAATATACAATCAGTGGCACTTACAGAAATGTTGACATTTGAAACAGGTCTAGATGGACGATCATATTTTAAGAACTTACCTTGGAAATCTTCAGCCAAGATTGCTCCAAATGGTTTTGATATAATTCGGAGTTCTGTATTGCCTTCTCCATACTGTTATAGCTGTGTTCATCATGCCCAAGCAAGAATTGTAGGTAGGCCTTCATATGATAAACTCGGGGATAGAACACTGGGCTGGTGGAGCACTGAGTGATTATCTGCTCCAAATTCTAAAGAGAGCAATAGAGACTCATGTCACACAGCATAAGGACTGCAACCTGGGTCTGGTTGAATGATTGGGTGGGGGATACACCAGGCATGAGCAAACAGTTCTTCATAAGATAGTTCTACATAAGATAGTTGATAGGATAATGAGAATTATTGTTGGGAACAACCATTCAACAACAACTGAAAGGCCACAAATTCCACACCCCTGCCATAAGGTAATCTCTTTTCCCTTCTTCTGGTGTCTGTTGAGTGTAAGCTCCTCAGGTGACAACATGCCATGGCCAGAGTTTGGAATATTAGATTTAAAATTTAGTTTGTACTAGTTAAATCTTAGAAAGTGGGAAATTGACTTGTTGGTATCAGTTTTTAACATTGACAAAAATTAACTTGTTAGATTGGCATATCTAGTACATTCATTAAAATGTTACACCCTTTTCTTGAGAAACCTGCTCTGGCCACTGTGACACATGCCTTAGTGACACCCTGGCTGGACTACTGTAATGCGCTTTATGTAAAATCTCAGGAAACTTCAATGGGTCCAAAATGCAGCAGCCAGATTGCTGACTGGGGAGAGTTACAGAGATCACATTACACCCATGCTAAAAAGCAGGCCCACTGGCTGCCAATCAGCTATCAGGCAGAATTCAAGGGTTCAAGCTACCTCAATGATCAAATCTCACAGTATGAACCAGCTTGGATGCTAAGGTCATCAGGAGAGGCCTTTCTCTTCATCCCACCACCTTCATAAGTGTGTCTCATAAGAACACATGAAAGGGCCTGCCTTCTCTGTTGCTGCTGCCAGACTTTGGAACTCCCTCCAACTGGAGGCCAGGACTGCCCCATCGCTGCTGTCTTTCGAGAAGCAGGCCAAGATCTTCCTCTTCAGGGAAGCTTTCCCTGAATGAGGGACGACCTACTATGTGACTTTTATATGGATTACCATACATGACTGCATTGACTGATTTCATAAGTACACCAGTGTTTCCATGTTTACTTTTCACCCATCATAATGGATTTTTTTTTTCTTTTGGCATGCTCTTTGTAGCTTTAATGTTATCTTTTAATGTTCTAAGATGCCTATTCCAATTCTCTGTTCTTAACTTGAATATGTCTTAAATGTTCTGGGCTGTATATTGTCCCTCATTATTGTAAGCCACCTTGGGGCCTTTTCCAAGGAGAAAGGTGTGGTAATAATATTCAAAACGAATAAATAAATAAACTATCTGAAAAAGGTGCCAATGATTCACACTTGCCATAGGGGAAAATTGTTGGGGATCTTTGTTGCATTGGTGGTTGCAGATGATTTTTAGATGCTCTAATGAGAGACACCTCTTGTGTTACTATATGAAAAAAACTATTTATTTTACTAGAAGGGATGGGTACACGGGAGGTTTTCCAACTATAACTGTTCTAATAGCCACTTTGCTAAGCCAGGAACATGCTTCTCTCCTGTAAGAATACAAGGCACACACACACTAACTAGACTTCTACCAGAACATTCCAACCCGTGTGATCTCAACAATCAATAGGCTTTGCTCTTCACATTAAATCTAGCCCATAATACTCTACATTCAGTAAATCTTGCTAAATATTCCAACAGAAATGCCTATACATCCAGAAGTGTAGCTAAGGTTTTCAGTACCCGGGGATAAAGTCAGTTTTTGTGCCCCTTCCTGGGCCCCTTGTGATAAGATTTTGAGTTTCAGCAAGGCTATTCCCTTCTGAGTGCTGCCGGACCTCAGAGTACCCAATGAAAAGAGTCCAACGTGAGAGAGTCCCAATTAATTGGCTATTTATTGAGCTCGGTAAATACAGCAATGCCGAACAATCACCCACAAGGCAGAGGAGATCATTCGCCCCGAAGACCAGGTGTACAGATGCCCCTCCCACAAGGTGCGCACAGACCCCTGGGATAGGTAGCTGGTGGCCTTCATGATGGCCACCAATTAGGATAGTCCAAGGTGTCCTTCAGGGCAGTTCTGGGGCGGTTCAGGGGTGGTCCTGAGTTTGGTAACATTACCCAGTCTCTGCCCCATAATCCAGGTGTGGCTGGGTTAATGTTTGTCATTGAGGTGTTTATGAGCTGTGATGGTTGGAAACAATGGGGCGGAAGGGAATGGCATTGCCCAGTTATCCAGGTAATTACATCCGGAAATGTCAATAAGAAGACTCCAGGCTGCCAGACACGTTCGTTGAGGAGGTGAATTCCTTCCCCTTCCAAAATGGTGATCCCAAGCATGGGAGGGGGTAAGGAGGCAAGGGTAGGAGCACATCAGAATAGCCAAAGGGGGAGGGGAAGAGGCTTTAATTTGATGAGACAATGGGTGTATAGGTGGTGATCAGAGTGGGACAAAAACCCTTCCTGGCCTCAACTGGGTTGGGCCATCAAGAGACAATAGGGTGAGATAGGTGAGCCCTCAAGGGGCCATGGGTAATGATGGGCTTAGGGGAACACCCATTGTGTGAACCAAGATGTGTGAGGCGTCTTGAATGAGAAGACTGGCTGGTTGATAGATTTAATTACCACAAGAACCTCGTGGCGCAGTGGTTAAATGCCTGTACTGCAGGTAAAACTGTGCTCACGACCTGGGTTCAATCCCTGGTAGCAGGCTCAAAGTTCACTCAGCCTTCCATCCTTCCGAGGTCGGTAAAATGAGTACCCAGCTTGCTGGGGGGGGGGGCAATGTGTAGCCTGCACACTGTAATTAAAATTGTAAACCGCCCAGAAACGACTTGTAGTGGTATGGGGCGGTATATAAGCAGAACACTTTGCCTTTACCTACCTAGATGTTGTGGCTGAGCCAAACTGGTCCTTATACAATGGGGCACCTGGGGTGGGGAACATTGGGAGATCTTGAAATACAAACTTTTGGTACACAAAGAAAATGAAATACAGTATCCAGACTACTTTCCAATGGCTGAAAAACTGGTTCTTTGGAGAATCAGGAAATGAGGATAGCCACATGGTTGAGGTCCATGGATCCCTTTATCTGGTGGTGTTGTGATGGTGGTGTCTCCGTGCCAGGAGCAAAGCAACAGAAGAATGGTGGAATGGGGTTGGAGAGTGAAAAGATAGTGGACACAGGACATGGAGGGCATATGTGGGTGAAAGCAGAGGAGGAATATGTAAGACAGAATAAGTGGGCTCCCCTTATGTATGAGGGGTGTTCTTGTGCAACCATTCTGGGGATCCCTTGGGGGCATAGGGGTTAAATCTCCCACACAGAGTGAAGCAGTGGGATCCAGGAAGCAAACTACTTTCTGGAGTCCATAGCTGGGTTTTTTCTTTATGGGTTTTATGAATTGCAGTCTGGTGTAGGGTACTATAAAATAACCAGGTTATAGCTACTCAAACTGGGAGACCTGGCTGTGCTATTCTCTATTATGGGAAAGCTGAGGGGTGGCTTATCAGCAGTTCTCAGATCCTGATATACTTTTTGATAGGAGGAATGGATATATAGATATTTTTGAGGGCTTGGCGACAGTAAATTGCATGGGTTCAAGGCAGTGTAGGTGACCCTACAAAGATGTGAGCCAAAACGGGATTGGTCATGCTTTCCTGGAAATGTTTGAGTTTTAGAATATGAAGACCTGCATTTCATGGCATATTTTTTAGGGTACAATGAGGATAAAAAAAGTAAAATAATTAAGGCAACAATGGTACTTTGAATATATAATTGAACTGGTATCCAATCTTGACTTCAGCAAAGCCTTTGAAAAAGTGTCCATCTCTAATCACCCAAGTCTAACCCCTGTCAAGGAAGCACAGTGGGGAATCAAATTCGCACCTCTTCTGCGTAGCTAGAGACCTAAACCAAAGTATGCAAAATTGCCTTAAGCTTTTCCTTCAAGCATCTCACCTTTGATATCCCGCTGTACATCTCAACTGCCTCATCAGACTGTTGCTCTATATATCTCCTGAGTAATAGAGCTTCACACTCCACAAACTTGCAGAGTCCCTGGTTAGCATAGAGTGAGGCATTTGTTCTCTTTAGTAGCCTTCTTGCCTTTTCAAATGGGTGTACAAAGTTGTCCCAAAGCTGACATCTAGCAAACCTATAAGATAAATCTTAATTATTCATGTTCTAAGCTGGAGTAACTTAACTTTTCATCTTCTAACTGTATGAAATCTGAGTTAGGATTTTCCACATCAACAGGCATTAAGGTTTCAAATGGTATGACATTTTAAGCACTGTGAGTGTCAATATAGTCAAATATACACGGCCAAAAGATTCACTGAAATTCATCTGGTCACACTTAGAGATGGGCATGAGCCACCAGTTTGGCATTTAAGGCTGGTTCATTTTTCAGTTAAACAGGTGTTCGATAATTCTTAGTCTCGCCTCCCCCAGGAGGTGCCCACTCAAAGGCAGCGCCTTGGCTTTCCTGCCCCACTTCCTCTAAGTACTGTTTCTGAGTGAGTGCCTGCTGGAGGAGGCAGGGCTGGGAACCACTAAACACACCTTGTTGGCAGAAAAACAAACCAGGTGGGTTTGTGCCCATAATTGTCTGTCTTCCATATCTAATACCAAGTAAACGTATTGTCCCTGATATAAAGTATTCGAAATATGGAATAAATATGTGTTCCAAGGATGTTCCTTCAAAGCAAAAAACATTCCTTGTCATTTTAGATAGTTTGGGAAAGGTATGACTCCCCTATGCTAAGGGTATGGAAGGAAAGTTGAACACTGATACCTAATAGATGAACAGGTTTCAGAGACAACAGGCAATATAAAGTTATATGAAAAAGAAGACACACTTTCTTTGAATTCTATAGTTTTATATATCAGGACGAGGTAATTAAGGATTGATTGGGCGGGGGGGGGGGGGTGCGGGTGGCGGTGTGCTGTACATAATAAAAAATCATCTGGTCCTTAGCAGGTCCGAAAATTAGTTGCATACAATCTCAGATGAACAACATCACATATTACACAATGTGTTTATTTTTCAATTCTACAGGAATTAAGAGGCTAAGTAGTAGTCAGGTGCTGCTAACTAAACACCCTTGATAATCAGCAAGTGTGGCCAACGAGACACTTCTATGAAAGCCAAAGGCCTAGCAGTTTACTTGTATGGAGCATTCAGAGGGGTGGAGCATTCAGGAAATCACACGTCAGCAATGATCCTAGAGAAACAATTGTTGCTGCCCATCAATCTAGAAAGGATTTTAAGGCCATTTTTAAACATTTTAAAGTCCATCATTCTGCAGTTAGGAAGATATTTGCAAGAAGAAAACATTCAAAACAGTTGCCATCTTTTAAAGGAATGAACGTTCAAGCAAATTCACCCCAAAGTGGGCCAATAGTTTTCCCAATGATGTAAGACACTGATCAAGTCATACAAAAATAGATCCTTCAAGTTATTGCTGCTAAAGGTAGTTTGATAAGCTATTGAATCATAAGGGTTACTTAGTTGTTTACACCTGGCTTCTTCATTTTGGCTTTATTTTATCATGACACTGTGTAATATCTTGTGTTGTTCATTTGAGGCTGTATTTACCTAATTTTTAAGACCTGCTAAGGACCATATTATTTTTATTATGTCTATAGAGTTCAAAGGGGGTCTCCTTTCTTCTACACATCACTATAGACTCACTATTAGTAAGCGGAAGCTCTATCAGATATTTTGTTATTAAGTGTAAAATTCCTGGCTAATTTATGTGCTTCTCCCTAAATTAGAATTAAAATCAGCTACACAGTCAATGTCTTATTTTGAATAATTACAGTACTCATTGTTAATTTCCAAAGAAAGGCAGTGGTATGGGTTAGTGCTCCAGCGATATCTTCAGAACCCTAAGCCTTATAGGTTGCTGGGCTGAACTCTGTTGGATGCTGGACCAATGTATGCATTTTAAATCATGTAACAAAAGCTACCTCTCCATCCTTGTCAGCCATGTTATTTATCCCCTGTTTTGCAAAATGTTGCTGCCCCAACTGATATTGCACTAGCACTCTCTCTTTCTTCTTCCAGCCAACCATATAATTCTTGGTCAGATCACAGTGCCAAACCATTAATACAAGCTATTAGTTCTTTTTTTTTTAAAGTAAATTTTATTATAAAACCAATCACCAACACCCCAGACAAAAAACAGTGACCCCCAGGCATCTGACACATTGGCTATACATTGATAATAAAACAAATTCAAATTAACAATATGTACAATTCTATATAAATTCACAATTAACAATCTGCAAGGGTTACTTAGCTTTTAACGTTTTAATTACCCCAAATTGGTCAAACATACTCATATAATTCAGTAGCTTCTCAAACCATTCCTCCTCTTTCTCATTGACCTTAAACCCTTTCATTCTGCGTATCTTCATAGTTAGGTATTCTAAAATTATAATATTATTTAATTTTTTCCTCCATTGATTCACCCCTAGCTCTTCTGCATTTTTCCATTTACTCGCTATGACCTGTCTGGCTGCAATTACCATCAAGTTTACCCATTTACATTCCTCTTTTGTTTTTAACTCTGTGCTACCCAGGCTAATGAGAACCATTAATTTAGATGTTTCCACTTTCCTTCCCACAATTTTCAATATTTCTCTACCAATCTGTCTCCAAAAATTATTAACTAGAGGACAATCCCACCACATATGACTGTAGGTTCCCATTACTCCACACTTCCTCCAGCAATTTTTACTTCCTAACTTTGTAATATTATACAACCTTAGTGGTGTGTAATACCATTTTTGTATCAGCTTCAACCCCTGCTCCTGGATTATCCTAGAGGTCGTAACAAAGGGCGGTTGTTGAAAAATTCTATCCCAATCTTCATCTAAAATTTGTTCCTGAATATCTAGCTCCCAATATTCTTTTAAACTTTCCTTTAGTGATTTCCCCATATTTAATAAAACCTTATACAATTTTGAAACTATTTTAGTCCTATCTATCCTGTATCCTTTCACTAATTCCTCAAAGGGGGTAATATTTCTTTTACCACAATTTTTAACTTCTTTCTCCTTCAACAAGGAGGAGATTTGGGTTTTTTTTTGTAACCAATTAATCTTATTCCAAATTCCACTTTCCTGTTCCATCATTTTTTCTGTTTCCCAGATTTTATCCATATTCTGGATTGAAATCTCCTTTAATTTATCCCCTACCTCTTTTGGGATGAGCTTCCTTAATGGGGCAAATTTATCATAATACCATATTTTTGTAAGTGGAGAGAGGTCAGGGAAATCTTTCCCCCCCCCCCCACTTCTCCCATACCAAAAGAGGCCCCGTAAATGTTGATAATTTTTCTTCTTTTCTTTTCTTTATCCTCCTTTTGAAGATTCTTATTTTCCCTCCTACTGCTTCCAAATTCTCCTGCTCTATACATCCCAAATCTTCCCCCTGTTCTCCCTCCAACCAAATCATAAGATGTCTCAGCTGATAAGCTTCATAATATAAAATCAAATTGGGAATCCCCCATCCTCCATCTTGGGACCTATGGTACCTATATCTACCAGCTGTCCTTGGTTTCTTGGATGCAAAAACAAATCTATCTATTGACCTTTGCCACCCCTTCGGAATCCATTCCGGTATGTGCCAAGGCAACACATAAAAAAGGTAAGTTAATCTGGGTAGCAAAAACATTTTAACTAAAGCAATTCTTGTGCTGATTGAGTCCTTCCTTTTTCCCCATGTTCTCATCTTTGACTGAATACTACTCCAATTTTTTTTATAAGCATGTTCAAATATTTTCTTCACATTTTTAGTTATCATTACTCCTAAATACTTTACCTTCTTATTTGCTATAGGAATACCCAATGATTTAGAGGCTTCTAACTGAGTTTTAGGTTTCATATTTAAGCACATCATTGATGATTTAGAAAAATTAACTTTCAACCCTGATACTTTTTCAAATCCTTGCAAAATTTCTTTTAACGGCACAATTGCAGTCCCCAGGTCCTTAACTGTCACCATCATGTCATCTGCATACATTGTAAGAAGCTCCCCTTCTGCTCTCCCTTTCCCTGGTGTTTCAAATCCTTTAACCTCACTGTTCTTTTTAAGTTTAATTGCTAATGGTTCTAATGCTGAAATAAAGAGCATGGGAGAAAGTGGACAACCTTGCTTTGTACCACTTAGTACTTGGGCACACCCCCTTTCTGACCCACCAATTCCTATCATTGCTTTGGACTCTGTATATATTACCTCAATTATATTTTGAAATTTTTCTCCAAATTTATATTTTTTAAAATATATATTTCAAATAATTCCAATCCACCGAATCAAATGCTTTATAAATATCCAATGACAGGAGAGTAAGAGGCAAATCCTTATTTTTTCCTAAATATACCATACCCATTACCTTCCTAACTGCATCCACCAAGTACTTCTGGGGTATAAACCCATATTGATCTTCTCCCACTAATTGTGCAATACATTTTTTTAACCTTGTTGCCATAATTTTAGCAAATATTCTATAATCCATATTAGTAACAGATATTGGCCTATAGGAGTCTGGCAGGGTTTGATCTTTTCCCAGTTTGGGAATCAATACCAACCTCGATTCCAACCAGGTAGGTGGAGTTGAAGCTCCATTCAAAATACTTTGGTACAGTACAGTCATATGTGGCACCAATATGTCCAATGTAGCCTGCACACTGTAATTAAAATTGTAAACCGCCCAGAGACAACTTGTAGTGGTATGGGGCAGTATATAAGCAGAACACTTTTATATCCTTAAAATGCTTATAATACACCGCATTAAACCCATCCAGTCCGGGTGCCAATTGCACATTCATAGAAGTGAAGAAAATAGAAGGGAACTAGATAAAGATATAACAGAGGAGGAAGTTAGGACAGCAATTGATTCTACAAGCTATTAGTTCAACAATTGTAGAACAGAGAAGACAAACATATAATGTTAAACAGTACCAAACTGACAAAGAAGTGTAGAGGTCAAGCATGATGTTGTTTTGAGACATCAGAATGCAGTTTGTTTCATTGGAGACAACAAAGTCAAGGCAGTGCTTAAATGGCTTAAATGAAAAACCTGCAAAAGAAGACAGATGAGTAAGCAACTATCTGTGTTTATCACCAGGATCTGTAGTAGGCAAATATTCTATAATATGCTCTCCAACTAAAGTAATACCTTGGTTTACAAGCATAATTCATTCTGGAAACAAGCTTGTAAATAGGGATGGGCAAACAATGAAAAATGACACACTGTTGCGTTGTTTCATTAGCTAACAAAATGAAACAAAATGATGATGCGGCATGTCGTTTCTTATGAAACGAATTGGCGCTTTTACCTTTGAAATGAACCAATTCATTTCCCTATAACTCGCCCCCCTGGGCTCCTAGAGACCCATCCTTGGACTCTCCCCTGTAAGCCCTCCAAATTTGGAGTCATTTGGTGTTGGGGGGGTAGTTATTAAATTTCAAAGGGGGTGCCCCTTTCAAAGCGCCATTTTCTGTTCTTGGAAATACTGTTCCTAGGCAGCTAGCAACATGAAAATTGCTGTGGACCTCCCTCAAGGTTTTTGTTTTGTTTTGCAGAGCGGCAGAGAGAGGGGGCTTGCAGAACAATAGAGCAAACACATGGCAAGCACACATCCGAAGGGGGTGGAGCTTCTGACTACTTCCTGTGCTTACAGTAATTGAGGGGGTGGAGTTTTATCTTTAGATACCTGCTCCCAGCAGCTTCCAAGTTCTTTTCTTGTAGAGCAGCAGAGAGAGAGGAGGCTTGCAGAACAAGCACATGGTGAGCACACGGCCAAAGGGGGTGGAGCTTCTGACTACTTCCTGTGCTTACACTAATTGAGGGGGTGGAGTTTTACCTTTAAATGCCTGGTCCCAGCAGCTTCCAAGTTCTTTTCTTGCAGAGCAGCAGAGAGAGAAGAGGCTTGCAGAATAGAGCAAGCACACGGTGAGCACATGCCCAAAGGGGATGGAGCTTCTGACTACTTCCTGTGCTTACAGTAATTGACAGGATGGAGTTTTACCTTTGAATACCTGCTCCGAGCAGCACGCGCCTGACAGCACGTGCAAACTAAAACAAAACAAAACACCTTTCTATCATACTAATTTCTTCTGGGTTTGTTCCCAAGCAGAGGTACTGCTGAGGAGTTCCTAAGAAACAGGAGCAAGTTACCACTGGTAAGTTTCTGAGCTGCTTGCAGTTGGAGTAGAGGTGCTTTAGAGGCCCATGTGCCATTAGATTTTGAATAAACAACAAAGGAAGAAAACAGTCTTACTAGAGACAAAGGTAGTAAAAGTATACATTTTTGAGAACCAGAATATTGCACTCATTAAAATTGAGTCTGAGGGAGCAGCTGCAGTTACCTGCAACACTTGTGCCATGCTTGTCATCTTGACAAAGCGCATGGAGAACTACACTTGCTGCAAGTGCAAGCTGGTTGAACTACTAGAAGAGAAGGTCTTGCAGCTAGAGGCCCGCATATCTAACCAGCAACAAATCAAGGAGCTTGAGCTGTTCTTGGATAAAGCAGAGCAGACTTTCCTGGACAAAGAAGAGACAGGGCACACTTCTGAGGAAGAAGTCACTTCATTAACTCAGGAGGTAGATGTGTGGAGGAATGTGACTCAAAGGAGTAGAAGGCCAGGGGATCACTCATCGAGTCTCAAATTGCACAATAAATTTGAGGTTCTTTCCCTCAACACACCTCAAGAGGAATGCACGGAGGAACAACTGGTTCCACCTGAATATCTCTTCCTCATCACACTTGATGAGATACAGGAAGACAAACAACAGGAACAGATTGGAGACCTCTCTCTTAATATAGTTGATCAGGTGCATGTAGATGAACAGGCTGCAGGAGAGAAGCTCCTTGTACTAGGTGATTCAATTATTAGAAATAAAGAGGGATGGATTTGTAATGCATATGATAACCGTATGGTGACTTGCCTGCCAGGTGCAAAGGTTGCAGACATAACCAGGCATCTGGATAGTTTGTTAGAGAGAAATCGGAAGGAGCCAGTGGTCATGGTACACGTTGGTACCAATGATGTCGGGAAGGTAAAGTGGCCAGTCCTGGAAGCCAAATTCAGGTTGTTAGGAAGAAGTTTGAAGTCATGGACTTCCAAGGTAGCATTTTCAGAAGTGCTGCCTTTTCCTCGTGCAGGACCCGCCAGCTCAGAAGTCTCAATGCATGAATGAGGCGATGGTGTTGAGAGGAGGGCTTCAGATTTGTCAGGCACTGGAGAACATTTTGGGACAAGCCAAACCTGTACAGGAGGGACGGGTTGCACTTGAACCATGATGGGACCAGATAGCTGGCATTCAACATCAAAAAGGCTGCAGAGCAGCTTTTAAATGGATAACTGGGGGAAAGCTGGTTCGGAACACCTCATCTCCTTGGGACGAGGTTGGAGAGGGTGGAGAACCTCAAAGTGATGACATAGTAGGTATAAGCACTGGGAGAATAATGGGATGTGGTAGTCTGTCTATTGGAATTAAAAGCTACGGGGGGGGGGGGAGAACAAGGAAGCAGCCATTCTTGGGGGACCCACTGTACAGGTGCTTCTACACAAATGCTAAAAGCCTCTGAGCAAAGATGGGAGAACTTGAACATTTGGCAGCTAGGGATAACATTGATATAATAGCCATAACAGAAACCTGGTGTAATGCGGAGAACCAGTGGGATACAGCAATCCCAGGTTATAAACTCTATAGAAGGGATAGAAGAGGAGTGGGTTGGAGGTGGAGTGGCCATCTATGTCAAAGAAGGGGTGAAATCCAACAGAATGGAGATTGATGGTGAGTCTGACTCCACCATAGAATCACATAGAATCACCAGGTCCAAGGAGCAAGGTGATAGTGTGGGGGGGTGCTATTGTCCACCAGATCAAAAACTTGAGGGGGACCTTGAAATGAGGAGAGAAATCATGGAGGTGTCTAAAAGGGACAGGATAGTAATCATGTAGACTTCAATTATCCCCGCATTGACTGGGCCAATGCGAGCTCGGGGCAACAAAGAGAAACTGGGGTTTTCAACATGCTGAATGACTCTGCCTTAGAGCAACTTGTCATGGAGCACACCCAAGAACAGGCAATTCTGGATCTAATAGTGTGTAATACTCAGGACCTGGTCAGGGATGTGAATGTCACTGAGCCTCTGGGGAACAGTGACCGTGCTGCAATCTCCTTTGCCATGCGTGTTGTGAGGAGAGTGTCAAATAAATCAAACACAAAAACCCTTGATTTTGGAAAGGCAGATTTCCCTCAGATGAGGAAACTAGTTACAAAGACATTGAAAGGGAAGGTAAAAAGAATCCAATCTCACCACAGTGCATGGAGCCTGTTTAAAAGAATGTTAGTAGAGGCCCAGAACAAGTGCATACCATAAAGAAAGAAGAGTTAATCAAAGTCCAAGAGGACGCCAGCATGGTTAACGAGTGGAGTTAGAGAGGCCCTCTGGATGGCGAGGGAAGAAAAGGGGAGGTAAAGGAGGACTTGGAAATTGCAGAGAAATTAAATGAGTTCTTTGCATCTGTTTTCATGACAGAAGACATTGGGCAGATTACGCTGCCCGAACGGCCCCTCTAGACTAAAGAATTAAATCAAATACAGGTTAAAAGAGAGGATCTTTTAGGTTTAATTGATAAATTGAAGATCAATAAGTCACTGGGCCCAGATGGCATCCACCCAAGGGTTATTAAGGAACTGAGAAATGAAATTGCAGATCTCTTAACAGTAATATGCAACTTGTCTCTTAAAATGGCCACATTGCCAGAGGACAAGAGGATATGCAAGGTTGTGGAAATGCAAGGCAGGCATGCGCAGCAGCCAGAGATGCAAGGATGTTGGCTCGAGGCAGGGGAGGGCTCATCCCAGGAGTCCTCCGTATTAGGGTGTGTCAGCCAGAGGTCAAGTAAGCCATCATACTTGACCTCTGTCATTACCATGGCAGTGTCTCAGTCTTGGGTGGACAAGCCGGCAGAGGAGCAGGACTCTGCAGCTGTCATGTTAAGGGAATATATGGCTGAGCCCCTCCAGTCCCCCACAGCAGACCCCTTCGTTACTGGGCCAGTAAGTCGGAGGTCTGGCCCCAGTTGTTCCAGCTGGCCATGGACCTGCTCTCCATCCCTCCCATCAGCACCCAGAGTGAGTGAGTGTTCTCATTACTTGGGCACATTTTGAGACCTCACCGTTCACTGCAATTTTGAGACCTCACCACTCACTGCAAACCTTCATTAGGTTTAACCTGACTACATTGGGTTCCCCATCTCCAAGCCATAGTCCTCCTGCCTGCCTGCCTGCCTGTCCTCTTGCCTACCTGCCTGCCTGCCTCATGGTTGTTCCAGGTCTATCATGGCCCAGTTTTTCAAAGGCCTTCCCTGGCCATACCAGGGAGGTCCACACTCACAGTGTTTCCTCTGCCATTCCTGGGGGTTCCATTTGCTGTAAGTCTGCCTCTGCCATAGCTGGGGGTTCCACTCACTCTCGCAGTAAGGGTTTCAAAGGGTCAAATTGCTGTAAGCCTGCCTGTGCCATACCTGTGGGGTCCACTCTCGCAATATTTCAGGGTCTCAAAAGGACCATTTACTCTAAGCCTGCCTCTGCAATACCTGGAGGTTCCACTCTCACAGTGTTTAAGGGTCTCAAAGGGCCCGATTGTGCTAAGCCTGCCTCTGCCATACCTGGGGGTTCCACTCTCATGGTGTTTACGGGTGTCAAAGAGCCAAATTGCTGTAAGCCTGCCTCTACCATACCTGTGGGGTCCACTCCTGCAGTGTTTCAGGCTCTCAAAGGGCCATTTGCTCTAAGTCTGCCTCTGCCATACCTGGGGGGTCCTCTCACTCTCACTGTATTTGAGAGGGTCTCAAATGGCCATGTTCAAGTAAGGGGGCAAAGAAAAACTCATACAACTAAGCTGTCAGCAGCTGAATCACAAAGTGCAGTAACCACCAGCACTTCTTGGAATGTGTCAGAGCAGTGCCCTGCTGCCTCTACCTTGGGATCGGACTCCGTTGGAAGCTATCAGGAATCAGGACAGCCATGATCCTACATGGCTCCAGTCCCCAACATTTTCCACCAACATCATGGCTCCCCAAAGCTTTCTGCTGATGATATCATGGCTTCTCAAACTTTTCCGCTGACATCATGGTTCCCCCAAAGCTTTCTGCCAACATCATGGCTCCCCAATGGTTTCCGCCGAAATCAAAGGGCCCATTTGCTCTAAGGCCTTCCCTGACTGTACATTGGGGTTCCACTCTCTCTCATGGTGTTTACAAGGGTCTCAAGGGGGCCTGTTAAAGTAAAGAGGCAAAGAAAAACTCATACAATTAAGCTGTCAGCAGCTGAATCACAAAGTGCAGTAACCACCAGCGCTTCTTGGGCTGTCAGAGCAGTGCATGGCTGCCTCAAATTTGGGATACGTTGGAAGCGATCAGGAATCAGGTCAGCCATGGTCCAACATGGCTCCAGCCCCCAACTTTTCCGCCAACATCATGGGTCCCCAAAGCTCCCCATGGTTTTTAGAAGGCATGTTGGGAAGGGTTTTATATTCTTTCTCACCTCCTACCACCTTTGAAGTACAACATTCCTTCCCACCCACCCACATTGTGATTTCCAGTCCACCACCACGAACCAGTACCAGTTCCTCCATTCTCAACTAGCACAATACGAATGCACCTGGCGGTCCCTCTTAATCATGCCCCATATCAAAAAACCAACAAAATAGAACCGGAGTCCTCCTATTTCATTATTCCTAGCTGGAATATTCTGGCCTGCCAAACTCCTGCATTCCTCCTCAGCCTGTGAGCTGGGTTTAGGGTTAGGGTTAGGGTTAGGGTTAGGGTTAGGGTTAGGGTTAGTCCAAGGAAAGTACACAACAAATTTGGTACCTCTAGAACCCTGGGGGGGTGCATAATAGAGAAACTAATTGGTCCATTACCATTTCATTTTGAACCATTTTAAAAAAATTGTTACAGTAACCCCCCCCACGCTGATCGCGAGGGTTAGGGACCCACCCCACCCGCAATGCACGAAAATCCACGATATGCAGAAGCGGGTGGGGTGGGGGCAGGGGGCAATTGCGTGGTGCACCGCCAGCGGCAGCCCCGAGGCTTCTTGGGGGTGCATGGGAGGGCCACGCGAAGCGACCGGATCGCCCGCCGTGGCCCGCCCACACACTCCGGAGGCTTATTGGGGGTGCGTGGGAGTGACCGGATCACTCGCCGTGGCCCGCCCACACACTCAGGAGGCTTCCCGAGGGTATCATAGAATCATAGAATCATAGAATCATAGAGTTGGAAGAGACCTCAAGGGTCATCTAGTCCAAACCCCTGCCATGCAGGAACCCCCATCACAATATTTCCGACAGATGGCCATCCAGCCTCTGCGTAAAAACCTCCAAAGAAGGAGACTCAACCACCCTCCGCGGCAGCATATTCCACTGCCGAATAGCTCTAACTGTCATGAAGTTCTTCCTAATGTTCAAATGGAATCTCTTTTCCTGTAGTTTGAAACCATTGCCCCGAGTCCTAGTCTCTGAAGCCATGGAAAACAAACCTGTTCCCTCCTCAATATGACATCCTTTCAAATATTTAAACATAGCTATCATATCCCCTCTCAGTCTTCTTTTAGAGAGGCTTTATTTGTTCCATTGGCAATGTATTGATCACCTAAAATTGGGTGTCTAATAACAGTTTCCACCTGCTTTCTCTGATGTGTTTCTTGTAACAGAATAATATCCCCTCCCAATTTCTGTACACAGTGGACCCCGCCCTTTAGAGGTTCATATACTGCGGTCCTGCTATATCACGGGGCCACAGTACAGTGCAACCAGAAAGGCATCAGGAGCTGGGGTGTGGGAATAAAGGTTTTTCTCCCCCACGCCAGCACCATTGGACTGGAGCCCTGCCATCGCACACTGCCCCCCATGCCCGGGGGTTTAAAAGTATTCCAGCCACCCAGGAAAGCAGCACTGGCAGGTGAGATCCACCACCACCGATTGCACAGGCTGCTCGAAGGCTTTAAAAAAACTCTTCCAGTGGTCAGGGCAAGTGGCAGTGGTGTATCAGATCCAACACCACTGCTTGCACGGGCTGCTCGAATACTTTTTAAAAAATCTTAAAGCAGCACATGCAAGCGGTGGTGGAGGATCTGATCTGCCACTGCTACTTGCCCACGCTACTGGAAGACTTATTAAAAAGTCTTCGAGCCCGTGCCACCGCTACTTGCCAGGGCTGCTGGAGGACTAAAAAGTCCACCACTGCTTGCACGGGCTGCTCGAATACTTTTTAAAAAATCTTCAAGCAGCACATGCAAGCAGCGGTGGTGGGTCAGATCTGCCACCTCCACTTGCACGGGCTGCTCAAAGACTTTTTAAAAAGTCTTTGAGCAATCTTTGCATCTGGCAGTGGTGGATCTGACCCGTCATTGCCACTTACCTGGGCTGCTGGGAGACTTTTTAAAAAGCCTTTGAGCAGCCTGGCAAGCAGAGGTGGTGGATCTGACCTGCCACCGCCGCTTGCATGGGCTGCTCAAAGACTTTTTAAAAAGTCTTTGAGCAGCCAGTGCAAGCGGCTGTGGTGGATCTGACCGGCCATCGCCGCTTGCACGGGCTGCTGGAAGACTTTTTTAAAAGTCTTCCAGCACCCTGGGCAAGCGTCAGTGGAAGGTCAGATCCACCACTGCCACTTACACTGGCTGCTTGAATGTTTAAAATGTCTTTAAGCAATGGAGCCAAGCGCTTGGCTCCGTTGGTTTAAGGCAGGGGCATCCAAACTTTTTGTAAGGAGGGCCAGATTTGGTGGCTGAGAATGTGTTGGGGGCCAGCTGCTCCCTGATACTGCCCCCCATTGCAAGCCCCCCACTGACTCCTAAGCCCCACCCACTGACCCCTTGTAAGCCCCACCCACAGGAAGAAAGGTGGGAACCAAGGGAGGAAGGAAGGAAAGAAGGAAGGAAGGTGGAGTCCAAGGAAGGAAGGTGGGTGGGGACCAAGGAAGGTGGGTGTTAGGGAGAAGGAAGGTGGGGACCAAGGAAGGAAGGAAGGAAGGAAGGTGGGGACCAAGGGAGGGAGGGAGGGAGGGAGGAAGGAAGGAAAGAAGGAAGGCCCTTGGCAGCGGCAGCAGAGGCAGCTCTTCTGCCTGCCTACTTGCCCATCCTAAAAGCTCTCCAGCTCTCCAGAAGCGGTGGCTCGCCTGCCCACCCACCCGCCCCACCAAGCTCTCCAGTGATGGTGGCTCACCTGCCCGCCCCACAAGCTCTCTAGCTCTCTGGTGGTGGCAGCTTGCCTGCATGCCTTCCTGCCCTCCCAAGCATTTCAGTGTTGGTGGCTCACCTGCCCACCCGTCCGCTCCCAGCTCTCCAGTGGTGGCAGCTCACCCACCCACCCACCTGCCCCCAGCTCTCCAGTGGCAGTGGCTTGCCTGCCTCTCCCGGCCCCACAAGCTCTCCAGTTCTCTGGTGGTGGTGGCTCACCTACGTGCCCGCCTGCCCCCCAGCTCTCCGGTGGCAGCGGCTCACGTGCTCACCAGCTCCAAGGTCCTTGGTGGTGGCAGCAGAGGTGGCTCACCTGCCCACCCACCCCCAAGCTCTCACTAGTGGTGCCCCCCCCCAGCCCACCCGCAGCAGTGGCAGAGGAGGCTTGCCTGCCCTCCCCCAGCTCCCCAGTGGTGGTGGTGGCTTGCCCCCTCCAAGCTCCTCAGCCGCAGTGGCAGAGGAGGCTTGCCTGACCACCCACCCGTCAGCTCTCCAGCTCTCCAGCAGTGGCAGTGGCTCACCTGCCAACCCCCAACTCTCCAGCTGTCCGGCAGCGGCAGCGGCGGCTCACCTCCTCACTGGCCCCAAGGACCTCAGGGGCAGCAGTAGAGGTGGCTCATCTGCCCATCCCCCCAAGCTCTCCGCTGGCGGCGGCCCCCCAGCCTGCCCGCCCCCAAGTGGCAGAGGAGGCTTGCCTGCCCACCCCTAAGCTCCCCAGTGGTGGCAGCAGCTTGCCCCCATCCAAGCTCCTTGGCAGTAGTGGCAGAGGAGGCTCGCCTGCCCCCCCTGGCCCCCCAAGCTCACAAGCCAATGATGCCACACAGATCCCTTCGTGTTGCGCCCAGGCACCTTCTCTGCAAGGAGTGCACGTCAGGAGATTTTTTTTTAAAAAAATCATGGGGTAAAGGAGGGAGGGGGAAGTCCAGCCATCCACGAGCCAATCAAAATGGCCTGATGGGCCGGTTTTGGCCCACGGGCTGAACTTTGGACTTTAAGGCATTTTAAACTTTGCATGCCGCCCACCCGACCTGCATCTGCATATCACGGATTTTCAATCATTGTGGGTCTGGTGTGTGTGTGTTCCTAAACCCTGTGATAGATGGATGGTTACTGTAGTTTCTAAAATTCTGTATCTTTTCAGAGGGGAACTCAACCACATGTCTTTCTGAAAATAATCAAGCCTCCAAATAAACCTCTGACTATTTTTTTTACACATTAAAGCAATGTAGTTGATCTTATCTACCTTATATCGTTACCAATTTGGATTGTCTTGTGCATCCCCCTCTCCCTCCCCTTCTCCTTTGATGGCACAAAGAACGAATCTCCAGCCCATAAGAGAGGTGTGCCCATGAGGATGCCGTGGGGCTGGGGGTTATTTCCACCTCTATGGAAAGTTAACTCGAGCCAAAATCCCTGCTCTACCATAGAATTTAAGTAAATATAACAAATTATCAATAACATACCTATAACAAATCATTCTTCCCCCATAAATCGTTATCTATATTCTATTACTTACATAGTAAAACCTCTTCACATGGATTTATACAGTTATGCTAAACTTATATCTAATATCTATTCCCTAGTTACTAATTGTCTAATATAAAGAGTTACAGATCTGATGATATTGAATTTTTACTAGTAAATGTCTAGCCTTTTGCAGTTCACAGGCTGTCTTTGGGCAGCTGTTAGCAGAGACTGCAGAAGAGATATATTATCTGTGACCTTGAGCTGCAAGGCAACAAACTGATTAGAGTTTTTTTTCTTGATGCCTTGTCCTCCTTGGTTTCCTATGAGACCATTCTGCTTTTGTTTCTGTTTCCTGGATTTTCGCACTTCGGATATTGATGTTTTTCAAGAACACATTGTGGAGACAGCCAAAGGATTGGAGGAACTCATACACAAGGGCTGGTTTCACCCAGATGTACCAGATGCATTATGAAAATCTGTCACGACTTACCAGCATAAAGCATGATATTTAAACAGCCAGAAATAAAATAGGATTGTCCAATGACATTGCCATCTTGGATGGAGAGCTGATCTAGCCAACTGAGCACTTTTACAGAATCCTGGTATCTAGGGAGAAGTAAACAGCAATAAAACTATTTAAGAACTTCCAGAAATTTGTTCCTGAAAAAGCTAATTTGATTTCTTATGACAATTCAGTGGTTATGTATGACAACAAGATTTAACAGATTCCAGGAGTCTCCCCCCCTCTCTGTGTGTGTGTCTGAAAAGCAGTAGGGTGTGGCATCTAGGTAAAAAAAAGAATTGTGGAGATCTAGGATGGGAGACACCTGGCTGGAGAATAGTATATATGAAAGGGATCTCGGAGTCTTAGGGCGCTTTTACATGTCCCCTAAAATCTGAGGCAAAGGGCTCCCAGATCCGGAGCTTAAAAATGTTTTCCCACCAGCTCCAGACTTTAAAAAAAAATTAAACATGACCACGCCCACCTAAGCGCCTCCCAGCGCACTTTTCAAGTACCTGGCCTCCAGGAGGTAAAAAATCTTCCGATGCGGATTGTAAGGCTGTAAATGCCGGGCTCCCTCGCCTTCTGTTTATTTTTTTGTCCCCGCCACCCCTTAAAGAGACAGAAATCACTACAGGGTTGCTCGGGGCTGCTTCAACCGGCAGACGGAGGTGAGCCTGCATTTTTTTCTCCCTCCCCTCACGCAGACAGGAACAATGGAGTACGGAGGGGTGGGAACACAGGAAGAGCGACAAACCCCCATGACCTCTGGTTTGAATTTAGGTTGCCACTGGATTTTAGAGGTCAAGTAAAAGGGCCCTGAGTAGACCACTAATTGAACATGAGTCAGCAGTGTGAAGCAATGGCCAAGAAAGCCAATGCAATTTTTGGTTGCATCAACGGAAGCATGGTGTCTAGGTCTAGGGAAGTGATATAGTACCATTCTGTTCTGCTCTGGTCAGACCCTACCAGGAGTAATGTGTCCAGTTCTACACACCTCAGTTTAAAAGGGATGTTGACACCCGTGAATGGATCCAGAGGAGGGTGACCAGGATGGTTAAAGATTGGGAAGAAATGTCTTATGAGGAGCAGCTTAGGGAGCTGGGAATGTTTAGCCTTACAAAAAGAACACTGAGAGGGGATATGATTGTTGTTGTTCAGTCATTCAGTCGTGTCCGACTCTTCATGACCCCATGGACCAGAGCTCGCCAGGCCTTCCTATCTTCCACTGCCTCCCGGAGTTTGGTCAAATCCATATTGGTTGTATCGATGACACCGTCCAACCATCTCATTCTCTGCCGTCCTCTTTTCCTTTTGGCTTCAATCTTTCCCAACACCAAGGACTTTTCCAAAGACTCCTCTCTCCTCATGAGGTGGCCAAAGTACTGGAGCCCCAGCTTCAATATCTGTCCTTCCAGTGAACATTCAGGGTTGATTTCTTTCAGGACGGATAGGTTTGATCTCTTTGCAGTCCAGGGGACTCTCAAGACTCTCCTCCAGCACCACAGCTCAAAAGCATCGATTCAGCGGCGATCAGCCTTCTTTATAGTCCAGCTCAAACCATAGCTTTGACTATCCTCACCTTAGTTGGCAAAGTGATGTCTCTGCTCTTTAGGATGCTATCTAGGTTTGCCATTGCTTTCCTCCCAAGAAGCAGGCGTCTTTTAATTTCGTTGCTGCAGTTGCCATCTGCAGTGATTAAGGAGCCCAAGAAAGTAAACTCTGTCATTGCCTCCATTTCTTCCCCTTCAATTTGCCAGGAGGTAATGGGACCAGTGGCCATGATCTTAGTTTATTTTTAATGTTGAGCTTCAGCCCATTTTTTCACTCTCCTCTTTCACCCTCATTAAGAGGCTCTTTAATTCCTCCTCACTTTCTGCTATCAGAGTATTGTCATCGGCGTATCTGAGGTTGTTGATATTTCTTCCGGCAATCTTAATTCCGGCTTGTGATTCCTCCAGACCTGCCTTTCACATGATGTACTCTGCATATAAGTTAAATAGGCAAGGTGACAGTATACAGCCTTGTCATACTCCTTTCCCAATTTTAAACCAGTCAGTTGTTCCATATCCAGTTCTGACGGTTGCTACCTGTCACACATAGATTGCTTAGGAGACATATAAGGTTGTCGGGCACTCCCATTCCTTTAAGGACATGCCATAGTTTGTTGTGGTCCATGCAGTCAAAAGCTTTGGCATAGTCAATGAAGCAGAAGTAGATGTTTTTCTGGAACTCTCTGGCTTTCTACATAATCCAGCGCATGTTGGCGATTTGATCTCTAGTTCCTCTGCCCCTTTGAAATCCAGCTTGCACTTCTGGAAGGAATCTGTCCACATACTGCTGAAGCCTCCCTGGTAGAATTTTGAGCATAACCTTGCTAGCATGTGTTGTTGTTGTTGTTGTTGTTGTTGTTGTTGTTGTTCAGTCGTGTCCGACTCTTCGTGACCCCATGGACCAGAGCTCGCCAGGCCATCCTATCTTCCACTGCCTCCCGGAGTTTTGTCAAATCCATATTCACAAATCTAGTGTGTGAAATGAGTGCAATTGTGCAATAGTTGGAGCATTCTTTGGCATTGCCTTTCTTTGGGATTGGGATATATAATGATCTTTTCCAGTCCTTGGCCGAGGGCTGAGTTTTCCAAATTTGCTGACATGTTGCGTGCAGCACCTTTACAGCATCCTCTTTTAAGATATTAAAGAGTTCAATTGGAATGACGTCACCTCCACTGGCTTTGTTGTTTGCAATGCTTTCTAAGGCCCACTTGACTTCTCTTTCCAGGATGTCTGGCTCCAGGTCAGCAACTACACTATCTTGGTTATCAGGGACATTCAGATCATTCTGATATAATTCCTCTGTATATTCTTGCCCTCTTCTTGATCTCTTCTGCTTCAGTTAGGTCCCTACCATTTTTGTCGTTATCATATCCATCTTTGCACGAAACGCCCCTTTAATATCTCCAATTTTCTTGAATAGATCTCTGGTTTTTCCTTTTCTGTTGTTTTCCTCTATTTCTTTGCACTGTTCATTCAAGAAGGCCACCCTGTCTCTCCTCGCTATTCTTTGGAAGTCTGCATTCAATTTTCTGTATCTTTCCTTTTCTCCCTTGCATTCTGCATCCCTTCACTCCTCCGCTAGTTTTAGGGCCTCGTTGGATAACCACTTTGCTTTCTTGCATTTTCTTTTCTTTGGGATAGTTTTCACTGCAGCCTCCTGTACAATGTTACAAGCCTCCATCCATAGTTCTTCATAGTACCTAGCAAGCCTCGAACGAGGAGAGTGGTGGTGATTGGAGACTCCTTGCTTAGAGGAACAGAAGCGGTTATCTGCAGGCCTGACAAAATGAATTGAGAGGTCTGCTGTCTCCCTGGAGCCAAGATTCGGGATGTAACAGAGAGTCTGACGAGACTCATCAAGCCCACCGATTCTAACCCATTTCTTTTGGTCCATGTAGGAACTAACGATACTTCAAAGTGCAGATTTCAAGATATCACAAAGACCTATGAAGAGATGGGTAGGAAGCTGAAGGACCTGAGTGGACAGGTGGTAATATCATCTCTCCTCCCTGTAGAAGGACGTGGTCCATGAAGGGAAAGAACAATAGTGGAGGTGAACAATTGGCTTTGGAGATGGTGCCGGCAGGAACGATTCGGTTATTTGGACCATGGTTTGCTTTTTCATTCAGACGGGATATTGGGCCAGGATGGGGAGCACCTCACCACTGCTAGTAGGAATCTTTTTGCCAAGAGGATTGCAGATTTAATAAGGAGAGCTTTAAACTGAGTTTGCAGGGGGAGGGAGAAAATTCTCTTAACAGTAGAGATCCAGAAGAGGTTGTGGAGACTAGCCCAAATGTTGAAATAGGAGCAGGACAAAAAGTAGTGCAGACCATCAGTGCAAGGAAAAACAGGTTAAGCAAAGGACATGTAAGAAGTGCACGCAAGAAGAGCTGGAACTCCTAATACAGCAAAATAAATATGACATAATTGGCATCATTGAAACATGGTGGGATGAGACATATGATTGGAATGTAGTCATTGGTGGGTATAACTTGTTTCAAAGGAACAGGCCGAATAAGAAAGGAGGAGGTGTAGCTTTATATATTAAGGACATTTACACTGCTGAAGTAATACAAGATAAACAGCAGGGGAAGCAGAATGGAAGATGGCGGCCGGCAGCAGCTCCCTTTCTGACAGCACCCTGACGTTTCTGCATTTTTTCTCTTTAGCGCTGCCGTTTGTGATGTTTTTATTTTAATTTCCTCGGGCCTAGCCTGGGCCGACCATCGGGGTTCTGATAGGGGTTTTAAGGGGCTTAACGGGGCGGCTTGAAGCTTTTGTGAGGCATTCGTGTGGCTGAAGCGGGAGGCTGAAGATCTGTCGTCTCACCCCGAGAAGCTACCACCTGGTCCACGGAAAATGCCGAAGCTTGAGTCCCGCCAAGCGTCCCTTCCCCTCCGTACCTCTCATATCCACCTCTACTCCCCGGCTCCGCTGTGTGACCACCAGCTCGACCATCAGCTCCTGCCGTGAGGGGGTCTTGAGGCGCGCTGTGCCCGCTCCCTGGCTGTCTTGAAGACCCGAGGACCTGTGGCTCGTCGCAGCCATCTTGGCTCCTTCTTGAGCTCACCGACAATGGAAGCCGTGACTATCCGCCGTCCGCTGGGGTTTTTTCCTTCCATCGCCTGGCTATGGATGGCCCTGCCTTCGTTCTGGCAGTTGGGCTGGTGGGTTGGAGGGGCGCCCTTGCGGGCTCCGTGCGATGTGCGGTCGCCCTGTTTCATCTCTCCCGCCGGTGGCTCTTCCCCTCGCCCAGCCCCGCTGGCTTTTTCGACCTGGCTGAGCCAGCCACCGATGTTGGACTATGTTTGGCTTTGGAGCTCGGGCGGTGGTTCGGCCGCCGGCGGTTTGCGGACTGGCCCGGCCACCGGCATTGGCCGCCGACGCTCTGTGTGTCCCGTTAGAATGGACCAGGTGCTCGCCCCCGTTATCGTCTCCCCGCAAGCTTCGGGTGGCAGATCGGCCACCGGTGCCTGCAGCGACCGTCACCCGCCCTCAGGACCTCAATCTTTCCCTGGTTTTCGGCACTCCCCCCCCCTCCCTGGACCTGGGCTTGGCGCGGCAATTTTCCAACTAGAACCGTACCCGGAGGGCTTGCCCCCTCCGGTGCCAGCCCCTTTGCTTTCATCGTGACTTGCTGTTCGGGGATCGGGATGGGGGGGACCGGCGCGGTCATCGTTTCGCCCATCATGCCCCCTCCCGATTCCAGCCTGAGTATGCCTCCACCCCACCTCAGCCTAGCCCCAGGGGTTTTTCCCCTTTTGCTCTCTAGCTGCTCCTGCCCCCTTTTCTAACAACTCCCCTTCCCCCCGGTATTTTCCAACTGTGCCCTGGCTGTCTGGCCCCTTAATTTATTTTATTCTATCTTATTTTATTTTATTTTATTGTATTTTACTTAGTTTACTTTACATTGCTCTGTTTAATTTTGCTCTGTTTTGTTTTACTTTGTTTATGATTTTGTTCTTTTATTTTGCTCTGCTCTGTTTTACTCTGTGTAATGATTTTGTTTTTTGTCTTTTTTTCCCCTCTTTTTCTTCTGGCATTGGAGATTTGGTTTTGTTAGGCTTGTAGCTGATAGATGTACTGTGTTTAGCTCCTGCCAGGCTTGTAGCTAATAGATCTATAGTGTCCTTGGCACTAATTAGCTCAGCCTTGGATCACCTGGGCTCTTCTCCCAGGTGTGTAACTCCTTCCGCTGGCAGCAGCTATCTATGTAATTAGTCATTGTACTATTTTTGTATAGTTTGCTGCTTTTTGTATAGTTTGATGTTTTTGTCTGGTTGCTGAGTTAATTGTATTTATTATATTTTAGTCCCTGGTTTTTTTTGTTTTTGTTTTTTATTTATTCCCTTCCTCCCCTCCCCCCCCCTCCCTGGCTGGGTCACCATGTCTTCAGGGACTCATATACCAATCGTGTTGGGTCGTGGACGATACGCTAGGAGTCACGGGGTTAGTCGGATAAGAAGAACCAGGGTCAGGCAACTCGTGCCTGTCCCACGTTCTGACCCCGTGACTCGCCTCCACGTATCCGGGAGCCATTCCGCCAGAGCCTCCAACCTGTCCTGCCTCCTCCTTAACGCCAGGTCGGTCCACAATAAGACCGCCGTCATCTACGATACCATCACTGACGGCAGGGCCGACCTGGCCTGTATAACGGAGACCTGGGTGGGCTCAGAGGGGGGGGCTTCCCTCGCCCAGCTGTGCCTCCCTGGGTTCCTGATTCAGGGAGTGGGCAGGTTGGAGGGAATCGCTTCACGTGACCAGGGCCTCGACATTGGTGATTCCAGGGCTTGAATGCCTCCACCTGTTGGTAGGTCAGCGGGATAGATTTGGCATTGTGCTGGGCTACCGTGCTCCCCGCAACCCTGCACAATCCCTGCCAGAGCTCGCGGAGTTCATCGCCGCTGCTCTGTTGAAGTCCCCCCGGCTTTTGGTCGTCGGGGACTTTAACGTGCATGTCGGTGATGAGCTCGTCGGCGTAGCTCTGGAATTCATGGACACCATGACGTCCATGAGCCTATCCCAGCATGTTTCTTGCCCTACCCACAGGAGTGGGCATTCCCTGGATCTGGTATTTACCTCCACGTCGGGGGACTCTAATCTGGAGGTGCGGGACATCGTTCCCACACCAGTGTCATGGTCAGATCACTACCTGTTGTCCTTTTCCCTAGCAATGGCGGCCCCTCCTCGCGGGGACCACCGGCCCCTTGTATGGGCCCGCCCCCGAAGGCTTCTTGATCCGGCTCGGTTCCGGGAAGCCTTCGGGGAGCTTTCTGGCGGTCTGGCTGACGATTCGGCCGAAGCCCTGGCTAACCAATGGTTTGAGTCAGCTGCCGGTGCTGTCGACCGAATCGCCCCAAAGCGTCTCCTCCGGGGCAGAGCCCGAACCTCTCCGTGGTTCACGGTGGAGTTAAAGGCGATGAAGCAGGAACGGAGGAGACTGGAGAGCATCTGGAGACAAAGCCGCACGGCGATAAACAAGACTGTCGTTGTGATCCAGACTAGGCGCTACTCGCGAGCGATCAGGGATTCCAAAAGATCTTTTTATTCCCTGAGAATTGGTGAGGCCTCGAACCGCCAGGCAGAACTTTTCCGGGTGGTCCGAGACCTCACCAATCCTAGTCTGGTTAGGCCTCCTCCTACTGATTTCAGTAGTGAGAACTTTGCAGTCTTTTTTAGATCCAAAATTGAGGCCATCCGTGCTGGCTTTGAATCCAGTGGCACTGGCCCTCCCTCGCCATCCCCAGCCCCCTCACCCCCCCGTTCTCCTCAACTGGTTGAGTTTGGGCCTGTTTCCCCATTGGAAGCCTCCAGGGCTATTGCCCATTGCCGTCCCGCGACCACCCCCTTCGACCCTTGCCCATCTTGGCTCATTAAATCTGCTGGAGGGAGCATGCCCGAGTGGGCCGCAGCCATCGCCACCGCCTCCTTCAGCGAGGGGGGTTTTCCCTCTCGCCTGAAGGAGACGGTGATTAAGCCCATCTTGAAAAAACCGGGATTGGCGTCGGACCAATTGTCCAACTATCGACCGATTGCCAATGTTCCCTTCATGGGCAAGGTCATCGAGAGGGTGGCCGCGGTGCGGATTCAATCATTCTTGGAGGAACAGCGGTGCCTTGATCCTTGCCAATCTGGCTTCAGGCCTGGCCGGGGTACCGAGACAGCTCTGGTCGCGCTGCAAGATGACCTAATCCGGGCGGCCGACAGGGGTTCCTCTACCCTGTTGGTTCTCCTGGATTTGTCAGCGGCCTTCGATACCGTCGACCACGGTATCCTACTGGACCGGCTCCTGGAGGTGGGGATCGGGGGCACTGTTCTCAGTTGGCTCCGGTCCTTCCTTCAGGATCGGCTCCAGTATGTGCAGCATGGGGGAGAGTTGTCGGCCCCGTGGACACTCCCTTGTGGGGTTCCGCAGGGGTCGTCTCTCTCCCCCATGCTGTTTAACATCTATGTAAGGCCGCTGGCTGGGGTCATCAGGAGATTTGGGCTGCGTTGTCATCAGTACGCTGATGACACGCAGCTCTATCTCTGTTTTTCCACCTCTGCAGTGGAAGCTGTCCGGTCCCTTGACCAGTGTCTGGAGGCGGTTATGGCTTGGACCAGGGCCAACAGACTCAAACTCAACCCTGAGAAGACCGAGGTGATGTTCTTCGGGAGTTCCTCGTCTGGGTATGGAGGCCCTCTCCCCAGTCTGGAGGGTGTTTCCCTCCAACTGGCGGAGAGGGTTCGGAATCTGGGCGTGATCCTGGACCCGGCTCTGTCCCTGGATGCTCAGGTGGCGGCCGTGGCCAGGACCGCATTTTTTCACCTTCGCCAGATCGCCCAGATCCGCCCCTACCTAGACGGTGACTCCCTGAGAACAGTGGTCCAGGCGCTGGTGATCTCGAGGCTGGACTATTGTAATG
Source organism: Phrynocephalus guinanensis (assembly GCA_037367245.1). NCBI lineage: Eukaryota > Metazoa > Chordata > Lepidosauria > Squamata > Agamidae > Phrynocephalus > Phrynocephalus guinanensis. The sequence goes on from CM074752.1 coordinate 4,151,023, forward strand.
CTCTCTACATGGGGTTGCCCTTGACTCTCCTCCGGCGATTGCAGCGGGTGCAAAATGCAGCGGCCAGACTGGTGGCGGGTGCGCGTCGTTACGACCGCATCACCCCGGTTCTGGCCCGGCTGCATTGGCTACCCGTTGCCTCCCGGATCAGATTCAAGGTCTTGGTTTTAGTTTATAAAGCCCTCCATGGCCTGGGCCCGGATTACCTGGCGGAGCAGATCGCCCAGCGGTCAACATCGGCCCGACCGGTTCGGCAGTCGCGGGCGCACTCGCTGCAGGTTCCATCCCTCCGAGAAGCCAGGCGGTCCCGTACTCGGAACCGGGCTTTCTCGGTGGCTGCTCCAACCATATGGAACAGCCTCCCCAGCGAAGTGCGCTCTGCAGAGTCCCTGCTGGCCTTTCGTAAAGCGGTGAAGACCATTCTATTCCGCGAGGCCTTTGGTGACCTAGCTTAGCCTTTTTTTTTCCCGCCATCAATAATTAGGTCGAATTTTGACATAGCAGCAGTGAGGTTGATTTAAAGGGTGCGCCCCTGCTGCTGTTTTTTGTTCTTTTTAATATGCTTCTTATTAATCTATGTTTACTTGCTGATTATGTTTCTTTATTGTGTTGTAGTGTATCTACTATGTGTATTTCTGGATTTGTTTTGCCATGTTCGCCGCCCAGAGTTCCCGTTGGGAAGATGGGCGGGATATAAATTCAATAATAAATAAATAAATAAATAAATAAATGTTGAGAGTATTTGGGTTAAAATCAGGGGTGAAAAAACTAGGAGGGATGTCACTGTGGGAGTATATTATAGACCCCCAAGCCAGCCGGAGGAGTTGGATGATGCCTTCTGTGAGCAGATGGCCACACAGTCAAAAGGGAGAGATGTAGTAGTCATGGAGGATTTTAACTATCCTGATATATGCTGGCAGTCCTACTCAGCTAAGAATGCAAGGTCTAACAAATTCCTTACTGCCCTTGCAGACAATTTCATGGTCCAGAAGGTAGAGGGGGGAACAAGAGGAACAGCCATTTTAGATCTCGTCTTAACCAATAAGGAGGACCTTGTAAATGGGGTCGAAGTGGTGGGATCATTAGGTAAAAGTGACCATGCCCTCTTGGAATTTGTTATACAGTTGGAAGGTGAAGCTAAGCAAAGTCAGACAAGAATCCTGGACTTTAAGAAAGCCAATTTTTGTAAACTTAGGGAATTATTGGCTGTGATTCCATGGACTGAAACACTGAAAGAGAAGGGAGTCCAAGATGGATGGGAGTTCCTGAAAAGTGAGATATTAAAGGCACAATCTAAAACTGTTCTAAAAGAAGAAAAAATGGGAGAGGTCTAAAGAAACCACAAGAGTTTATTAAGAACTTTCAACTCAGCTAACTATAAAGAAAAACAAGTACAAGGAATGGAAAAATGGGAAATGCACCAAAGAGGAATATAAACAAACAGCTAATATATGCAGGGGGATGGTAAAAATAGCTAAAGCGCAAAACGAACTTAGACTTGCCAGAGCGATTAAAGATAGTAAAAAGGGTTTCTTTAGTTATGTCCGCAGCAAAAGGAAAAATAAGGAAATGATAGGCTCTCTGCGTGGCAATGATAACCAGTTACTAACAGTAGACAAGGAAAAGGCAGAACTACTCAACACATTTTTTGCCTCTGTTTTCTCCAAAAAGGAAGAAAGAGATCCGCTGGGACAAAGAGTAGATGAGGTAGGATGGGAATTGCAACATAGAATAGGTAGGGAGGTAGTACAGGAACATCTGGAAACATTAGATGAATTTAAGTATCCTGGGCCAGATGAATTACACCCAAGGATATTAAAAGAACTGGCAGAAGTAATTTCCAAACCATTGGCAATAATCATTGAGAAGTCCTGGAAGACAGGAGAAGTCCCCATCGATTGGAGGAGGACTAATGTTGTCCCCATCTTCAAAAAGGGGAAAAAAGAGGACCCAAATAATTACAGCCCAGTCAGCTTGACTTCAATACCCGGAAAGATCCTAGAGCAGATTATTAAGCAGTCAGTCTGCAATTATCTAACAAACAATGCTGTCATTACAAGAAGTCAACATGGGTTTCTTAAAACAAGTCATGCCAGACTAATCTGATCTCTTTCTTTGATAGAATTACAGGCCTGGTGGATGAGGGGAATGCTGTGGATATTGCTTATATGGACTTTAGCAAGGCCTTCAATAAGGTTCCCCATGGTATTCTTGCTAAGAAGTTAGTAGGAAGTGGGATAGATAGTGCTACTGTTAGGTGGATTTGTAATTGGTTGACTGATCGCACCCAAAGGGTGATCATAAATGGCCTCTCATCAGCTTGGAGAGACGTGACCAGTGGGGTGCCCCAGGGTTCTGTTCTGGGTCCAGTGCTGTTCAATATCTTTATTAATGACTTGGAGGAAGGAATAGAGAGTATGCTAATTAAAATTGCAGATGATACCAAATTGGGAGGGGTTGCTAATTCCCTAGAGGATCGGATGAAAATCCAAAAGGACCTTGACAGATTAGAATGCTGGGCCAAAGCTAATGGAATGGATTTCAACAGAGGGAAATGTAAGGTGCTACATCTAGGTAAAAAGAATGAATTGCACAGATATAGGATGGGGGACACTTGGCTAGAGAATAGTACCTGTGAAAGGGATTTGGGGGTCTTGGTGGACCACAAATTGAACATGAGCCAGCAGTGTGATGCAGCGGCCAGGAAAGCCAATGTGATTCTTGGTTGCATCAACAGAACCATAGTGTCTAGATCAAGGGAAGTGATAGTGCCACTCTATTCTGCTCTGGTCAGACCCCACCTGGAGTACTGTGTCCAGTTCTGTGCACCTCAGTTTAAAAAGGATGTTGACAACCTCGAGCAGGTGCAGAGGAGGGCGACCAGGATGGTTGAGGATCTGGAGGAAATGTCTTATGAGGAATGGCTTATGGAACTGGGAATGTTTAGCCTTCCAAAAAGAAGACTGAGAGGGGATATGATAGCTATGTTTAAATATTTGAAAGGATGTCATATTGAAGAGGGAACAGGTTTGTTTTCCATGGCTTCAGAGACTAGGACTCAGGGCAATGGTTTCAAACCACAGGAAAAGAGATTCCATTTGAACATTTGGAAGAACTTCAGAGTATATGCTGCCACGGAGGGTGGTGGAGTCTCCTTCTTTGGTGGTTTTTAAGCAGAGGCTGGATGGCCATCTGTCGGAAATATTGTGATGTTGTTCCTGCATGGCAGGGGGTTGGACTAGATGGCCCATGAGGTCTCTTCCAACTCTATGATTCTATGATTCTATGGTGTTCTGTCCACCAAATCTAGTTCCTTAAATCTGTTCTTCACTTCCACTGTGTATTCATACGGGATTTGATTTAGATTATACCTGACTGGCCCAGTAGTCTTTCCTATTTTCTTCAGTTTAAGTTTGAATTTTGAAATAAGAAGGTGATGATCTGAGCCACAGTCAGCACCAGGTCATGTTTTTGCTGACTCTATAGAGCTCCTTCATCTTTGGCTGCAGAGAACATAATCTGATTCCGGTATTGTTCATCTGGTGATGTCCATGTGTAGAGTCGCCTTTTGTGTTGTTGGAAAAGAGTGTTTGCGATGACCAGCTTGTTCTCTTGACAAAACTCAATTAGCCTTTGCCCTGCTTCATTTGGAACTCCAAGGCCAAACTTGCCAGTTATTCCTTTTATCACTTGACTCCCTACTTTAGCATTCCAATCCCCTATGATGAGAAGAACATCTTTCTTTGGTGATAAAATTCTTTACCATAGACCAATAAGTGGTTGCTTCTTTACATGTCCACTACATATGACAAAATGTACCCGGATTCTTTTTGCAGTTCCAGCACCTTGAATCACAGTTATACATTTTGCGCAGATGATGCGGAGAAAGGTGCCACCTGTAAAACATCTTATAACAGTTTTCTTTATAGGATATAGCTTTGAACTGTTTAACTGTTTTCCATAGAGAATCCCATTTATCCAAATTATTGGATAACCAAAATTATCCACCCATCTAATCATACAATCTTTAACCATTCTTTCATTAGTTTTCAGGTCTAACAAAGAATTATAAAATTTACTAAGAGTTTTCTTCCCATCAGAGAAGAATATTTTGTCAAGGGCTATCTCATATACCACAAAACCAGTTTCTTTCATTATATTTTTAAAATGAGAATATATCTGTTGATAGCTCTACCAGTTTATTTTATAGCTATCTAATGTCAGTTGCTTTAAGGACTTCAGAGATTGATCTTTGTTTAATAATTGTTTGTAAGTTAAATATTTAGTTGTCAGTTAGAACATATTTCTTTGGTGTCAGTTCTAGAAGGAGTTGTAAGTCTTCATAAAATTGGTCAATCTCAGACTCTTCAACACCGGTAGTTGGTGCATAAGCTTGGATTACTTTGATGTTGAAAGGGCTGCCTTGGAATCATACTGAAATCATTTTTGAGATTGTATCCCAGCACTGCTTTTCCCACTCTTTTGTTGACTGTGAGAGCTACTCCATTTCTTCTATGGGATTCTTGTCCACAGTAGTAGATGTGATAGTAATCTGAACTGAATTCACCCATTCCTGTCCATTTAAGTTCACTGATGCCCAAGATGTCAATGTTTATTCTTTTCATCTCACATTTGACCACATCCAGCTTACCCTGGTTCATAGATCTCACATTCCAGGTTCCTATGCTGTATATTTCTTTGCAGCATTGGACTTTCCTTTCTCTTCCAGGCACGGCTGCAGGTGAGCATCCTTTCGGCTTTGGCCCAGCCACTTCATTAGCTCTGGAGCTACTTGTACTTGTCCTCCACTCTTCCTCAGTAGCATCTTAGACGCTTTCCAACCTGAGGGGCTCATCTCCCAGCATAATATCTTTTAGCCTTTTGTTTCTGTCCATGGAATCATGATAGCTGTCCCTTGAGATCTCTTCAGACTCTATGATTCTATGATTCTTGTCCCACCACCATGTCGGACAAGCAGCAACCGTCAGAACTGGATATGGAACAACTGACTGGTTTAGAATTGGGAAAGGAGTATGACAAGGCTGTATACTGTCACCTTGCCTATTTAACTTATATGCAGAGTACATCATGCGAAAGGCAGGTCTGGAGGAATAACAAGCCAGAATTAAGACTGCCGGAAGAAATATCAACAACCTCAGATACGCAGATGATACTACTCTAATAGCAGAGTGAGGAGGAATTAAAGAACCTCTTAATGAGAGTGAAAGAGGAGAGTGAAAAAATGGGCTGAAGCTCAACATAAAAAAAAACTAAGATCATGGCCACTGGTCCCATCACCTCCTGGCAAATAGAAAGGGAAGAAATGGAGGCAATGACAGAGTTTATTTTCTTGGGCTCCTTGATCACTGCAGATGGCGACTGCAGCAACGAAATAAAAAGACGCCTGCTTCTTGGGAGGAAAACAATGGCAAACCTAGACAGCATCCTAAAGAGCAGAGACATCACTTTGGCCGTTACTTCACGAACCTCTCGCTGCGCGGCGAGCCGTGATTTCTGCGCGAATCGGTCGGTTTTGTCCGCACGATCCTCCATTTTGGATGCGGCGCCACCCCGACCACGCCCCGACCACGCCCCTAAACCGTGCTCCAAGCGGGGCGAGAGATTCCCCTGCCGGAGGCCGGGAATCTCCCTCGCTTCGCATCCCGCTTCGTATCCAAATTCACGTGTGGCCAGTTAAAAAGTATATTTATTTATTTTTTAACTTACTTTTTCTCCGAAATGCCGATGCATAGATATTTCGGTTAACCCGTTCTTTTGATCTTGCCTTCTGTAAACGGGGCAGGGGCAACAGAGGGGGGGCAAGCGTCCCCGGGTGACGTGAGCAGAGCCCCTCCGCTGGCAAGGGATGGCGAAGGGCTGCGCAGAGGGAGGGGGGATGGGGTGTCGGTGCCGCCGCCGCAAGACACCCCCGCGCGCGCCCACCCAGAGAGCGGCGGCGGGGCACACAGGGCGATGAAGCTGAGAGAAGCCTCTCCCCGCCCCGCCCCCCCCCCCAAAAAAAACCAACCCAGCAGCTCTGCTTCAGGGAAACACGATGGCCGCCCACAAGTCCTCTGACCGCAAATGACAGCCGGGTATTGATGCATCGATACCCCGTGGTAATTTTCTTAAAAAAATAAAAGAAAGCAGAAACCGGACGTTGCAAGTAAGCTTCCGAATGCGAAGGGAGCACGTGAAGTACTACTGGATTCGACCCTAAAACCTCGCCCGGTGAGGACACGGAAAGAGGGGTGGGGGCGAATGGAGACCACGTGACTACCACGTGACCGCCTTCGAATTCATAGCGAAGGCAATCACGCTGCGAAGAGAAGTTCTTCGTGAAGTGACGGCCTTTGCCAACTAAGGTCAGGATAGTCAAAGCTATGGTTTTTCCAGTAGTGATGTATGGAAGTGAGAGCTGGACTATAAAGAAGGCTGATTGGAGAGTTCCGGTCAAGACGGTGCTGTGTAAGCCGGTCTGAGTACTTCGGGTCGGTCCCCGTGGGAGGAAAACAGCCTTTTCTGGGCTGTCTACCCTCTGGAAAAAGAGAGGTGCATGGGACTTCTAAACAGCCTGAATACGCTGGCTCCTCTGAGTAAATTTCTGGGGGGGTGACCCCAGAAAGCAGCCAGAGTTGAGTGGCGTGGCTGACTAAAACCTTCCCATCCCCCCCAGGGATTCCTCCAGTAGCTGCCGAGTGGAAGCTACAGGAACGAAAAACCGAAGCAAAAGAAACAAAAGAAACAAGAGAACTGTCTGTAAACAGATGGAACTGAACCAAGAGAATATAAAGCCTACCGGTAAGCCAGTGTTCTCTAATTTCCCCAGAACTGCTCAACAACTGCCGGCTTGGTGAGAAGAGAAGAAATACTCTGGTGTAGCACTTCAACTCTTAAGGTGGCGTAGCACTTCAACTTTTAAGGTGGTTTCTTGAAGATCTCATTAGTTCTCAGTGGAAATTGAAACCCAACGGCAACTTTAGAGGTCTCCAACTAAAAGTCAAACTGAGTTTCTAGTGACATTCTAGTGACATCTAGTGGTTGTGTCCTTTCCTTCTAAATTTGACTTCTTTCAATATGGCTTCACGAGCCCGGGGAAAAGCACCGGACCCACCTAAATCACCTGCTCAGGTGGTACAAGTAGATATGGAGGTGCTTCTGAATAATTTTGAGAAGAGGATGGAGGCCAGATTTCAGAGTTTACAATATCTACTGAGTAATTTTGCGAATGAGATAACTGGGGACATTAAAAAACTTCGACTGTCTATTAATCAACTCAGGGACCAGTCATCTAGTGTGAAAGCTAAGACAAATGCTCTGGGAGTTAAAGTGGGTGACTTGGATAAGCAACTGATGAGTCAGGCTGACCAACTTGATTTTTTGGAATTAAAAACTAAAGAACACATCCTGAGGTTCAGGTCAATTCAAGAGACTTCAAAAGAACATATCCGAGAGAAAATGGTGACTGAACTTTCAAAATTCTTGCAAGAAGATAGACAACTCTTAGATAATGAAATTGACAATGTTTTCAGAGTTAACTCCAGATTTGCTACTCAGAAAAAAGTACCAAGGGATATACTAATTTTTTTTGTGAAGAAAAATATAAGGGACAGAATTTTACAGTTGCATTCTAAGAACAAGTTTAAGATTGATAACAAGGATGTGATTGTTCTAAAAGAAATCCCACATAGAATACTTCAGAGGAGAAAGGATTTTACCTTCTTTGTTCAAAAACTGAAAGAAAACAACATACCTTTTAAGTGGGAGAGCTTGTATGGTCTTAACTTTAATTTCCAAAGGAAGAACTATAGAATAAACACAGTTCAGGAGGCTCAGAAATTTCTGGAAAAAGTGGACTTACAAAAGCAGCAGTCACTGAAGGAAGGTTCCAGTCCGGACTTTTCAACTACTGAAATATAATGCATTTCAAATGCCTGTCATGGAATCTAAATGGATGTAACTCACCACAGAAGAGACACCACATTTTTCACTATCTGAGAAAACAACACTGGGATATCATCAGTTTGCAGGAGACCCACATTACGAATAAGGACAGGAAATTTTTATCCCAAAAGGGATTGGGTCAAGAGTTTATTTCGGCAAGTGATTAAAAAAGAAATGGTGTTGTGTTGTACATTAAAGATCAATTGAATCCAAAATTAATATTTTCAGATGAACAAGGGAGATTTGTGGGGGTAGAGGTAGAATTTAATGGAGATAAAACACTTGTACTGGGATTATAAGTACCAAATGAAGGGAAAGCATGTTTCTTTAAGTACTTGTTGGATAAATTGTTGGATTTCTCTTATTCTAGTTTGCTTTTAGTTGGCGATTGGAATGGTGTAGTGAACCCCACACTAGACCAGGCAGTCTGATAAAAGGATTAAAGACACACAAGGGAAGTTACCAAATGCACGTTTTGATTTAATTGAGGAACTAGGACTGGCTGATGTTTGGAGACAAAAAATGGGAATTCCAGAGAATACACATTCTTCTCAGAAAGACATAAATCCTTTTCCAGATTAGATATGTTTTGGGTAACAGGAGATTTGGCTACTAAAGTTATAAAGGCAGAGATATTGCCAAGATCCTTTTCTGACCACAACCCAATATCAGTTAGTGTAAAAGGGAAAACACATATGTTCAGATGGAGACTAAACGAGTGGCTTTTACAAGATGAAAGTACTCTCAAGGAATGTAAAAAGAAAATAAGTGAGTTTTTCAATCTAAACTTGGGTAAAGATATAGATACAAGAGTTGTTTGGGATGCAGGAAAGGCATTTATAAGGGGAGAATTCATCAGGGCGGGGTCAATACTGGAAAAAAAACAGACTAGAAAAAACATACCAGTTATAGTGCAAAATCAGAAGTTAAGAGGAGGAACTAAAGAATTCAGGTGCTGATAAAAAATATTACATGAATTAAAAATACTACAACAACAGCTCTCAATGCTAACTGTCTCAGAAATGGTCAAGAAGCTTAAATATGTGAAACAGAGGTATTTTGAACAGGCAAATAAACTGGGCAGATGGCTGGCTCATAAACTGAGAAAAGAGAGGGAAAAGAGATGGATCCCCCAATTACAGGTACAAGAACGAATGATTACTGATAAAAGAGGAATTCAAAATGTAATACATAGCTACTACTCTCATCTTTATAAGAAGTCAGATACCCCCTTAGGGGTGATAGATGAATATATTAGGAGACAAGAGTTACCCAGGCTTACTGAAGAGCAAAGGTCCACATTGAATGGACCAATCATGGTAAGAGAAGTTGTAGAAGCAATTAAGATGGCCAAAACAGGTAAAGCCCCTGGCCAAGATGGTCTGCCTATTATTTTTATAAGCTGTTTGAAACAGAATTGCTGATACCACTGCAAACAACAATGAATTCGATTTTAAAAGAAGGAAAATTACCAGAATCCTGGAAGGAGGCAAATATAACATTAATTTCAAAAGAGGATAAGAATCTTAATTTAATTGAAAATTATAGGCCAATCTCACTGTTAAATAATGATTATAAAATATTTGCAAATATTTTGGCACAAAGATTGAAATTGGTTCTTAAAGATCTTATCCATGAAGATCAATGTGGCTTCCTACCTAAAAGGCAGTTAAAAGATAATGTCAGAAATGTTTTGAACATCATTGAGTACTTCAACAAACATAATGAAAAACAGCTAGCCATGATTTTCTTAGATGCTGAGAAGGCTTTCGATAATTTGAACTGATCCTTTATGATAAAGATGTTACAAGAAATGAGGTTTGGAGATAATTTTATAAATTGGGTGAGTTCAATATATAATTCTCAAAAGGCTTATATTATGGTCAATGATAATTTGACCAAACCCTGTAATATCCAAAAGGGGGTAAGGCAAGGCTGCCCACTATCACCTCTGTTATTCATTTTAATATTGGAAGTACTAAATAGAGATATAAGAAAAGATGAACAACTAGGAGGAGTAAGAATTAAGAAAGAAAAATATAGATTAAGAGCATTTGCAGATGATCTAGTCTTGACTTTGGAAGACCCCTTAAAAGGTATAGAGGTGTTAATGTCTAAAATAAAATAATTCGGGTCCTTAGCAGGTTTCAAAATAAAGAGGGGAAAAACTAAAATGATAGTTAAGAATATACCTGCAGAAAATCAATTACAGCTTATTGAGAAAACGGGATTTAAAACAGAAAAAAAGTGAAGTATTTAGGGATTACTCTAACCAATAAAAACTCTGTTTTTTGAAAAATAATTATTTAAAGGCTTGGAATGAAATTAAAAAAGACTTAGAAAATTGGGAAAACCTTCAACTTTCCTTACTAGGAAGAATCTCTGCAATAAAGATGAATATCCTTCCAAGAATGCTCTTTTTATTCCAGACAATCCCAGTATTGAAGTCAGAAACTCCTTTTAAACACTGGCAAAAAGACATAGCAAATTTCATATGGCAAAGGAAGATACCTCAGATAAAATATAAATGTTTGACAGATGCTAAAGAGAGAGGAGGATTGGGACTTCCAAATTTAAAAATGTATTACACTGCTAGTTGTTTAATTTGGCTTAAAGATTGGATAATGCTGGGGAATAAAAGATTGTTAAACCTAGAAGGACACGATTTGAGATTTGGATGGCACGGGTACCTTTGGTATAACAAAGCCAAAGCAAACGCAGAATTTAATAATCATTATATTCGGCAATCCATTCTAAGAATCTGGAATACTTACAAACCAAGACTGGCACCCAAAATGCCGCTCTGGGTATCACCCCAGGAGGCTCTGTTTAAGTCAGCAACATCGCAGAGAGATAGTTGGTTAACATATAAAGATATCTTAAAACGGAGTCAAGGAGAATATAAGATGAAATCCAGAGAGGAATTGAACCAGGAAGGTTTTGTCTGTCAATGGTTCTCATATTTGCAACTATCAGAAAGATTCAAAATAGATAAACAAGTATTTGAATTTGACCAGGGAAAATCTATTTTTGAGATGGAACTCTGTGCCAATAAGGACCATCTGATCTCAAGAATATATAAAATGTTATTAAAATTTGATACCGAAGATGAACAGGTCAAAGAGTGTATGATCAAATGAGCCAAAAATTTTGGGTATAATATTCAATTAGAACAGTGGGAGGGAATGTGGAAGTATGGACTGAAATTCACAAGGAGTTATAATTTGAAAGAGAATTTTTACAAAATGATGTACAGGTGGTATGTAACGCCAGACAAACTGTCAAAGATGTACAAGGGAATCTCCAATAGGTGTTGGAAATGCCAAGAGAATGAAGGTACTTTTTACCACATGTGGTGGACATGTGGACTAGCAGTTAAATTTTGGAAACAAATTTATTCTTTAATGCATGAGATACTGAATTTCAATCTCCACTTTAAACCCGAGCTCTTTTTATTAGGTTTGATAGACAATCGGATAGAAAAGAACAAAGTTACTCTTATTAGATAGCTTATGACAGTTGCCAGGCTTCTCTATGCACAATACTGGAAGACAGATAAATTATCCTTAGTAGAAGTCTGGTTAATTAAGGTGTTGGAACTGGCAGAAATGGCAAAGCTGACAGCTTTAATTGAGGACGGATCAATGAACAAGTTTAAGAGTGTTTGGAAACCTCTATTAGATTTTGTGTTTAAAAAAGGAAATGATAATTTGTCGGTTTGTGGCTTTGATTTCTAGGATATATTTAAAAGACCTGAAAGGCAATTTGCTATTAATTTCTATGGACAACTAAGGACAATCTGATGAATTACTGTAATGGTGGGTTAGATAAAGAGATGATGGTAAGCTTCAACTTATGTATTAACTTGTACTTAACCCAATTGCTTCCACTCAACCACCCCTTATGTCCCCTTTGTATATAAGAAAATAAATAAAAAAGAAAATGAAAAAAGAAGGCTGATTGCCACAGAATTGATGCTTTTGAGCTGTGGTGCTGGAGGAGAGGCTTGAGAGTCCCCTGGACTGCAAAGAGATCAAACCTATCCATTCTGAAAGAAATCAACCCCGAATGTTCACTGGAAGGACAGATTTTGAAGCTGAGGCTCCAGTACTTTGGCCACCTCATGAGAGGAGAGGACTCCTTGGAAAAGTCCCTGATGCTGGGAAAAATTGAAGGCAAAAGGAAAAGAGGACGGCAGAGAATGAGATGGTTGGACGGTGTCATCGATGCAACCAAAATGAATTTGACAAAACTCTGGGAGGCAGTGGAGGATAGGAAGCCCTGGCGAGCTCTGGTCCATGGGGTCACGAAGAGTCGGAACCGACTGAACGACTGAACAACAAAGCCCTCAAAGGCTTTAATGTATAATAACGCTCCATGTTGGCTATCTCCTAGTGAAGCTATATCCGGCCCTATGTCGGATATGACAACTAAATATTTAACTTACAAACAATTATTAAACAAAGATCAATCTCTGAAGTCCTTAAAGCAACTGACATTAGAGGGCTATAAAATAAACTGGTGGAGCTATCAACAGATATATTCTCATTTTAAAAATATAATGAAAGAAACTAGTTTTATGGTATATGAGATAGCCCTTGACAAAATATTCTTCTCTGATGGGAAGAAAACTCTTAGTAAATTTTATAATTCTTTGTTAGACCTGAAAACTAATGAAAGAATGGTTAAAGATTGTATGATTAGATGGGCGGATAATTTTGGTTATCCAATAATTTGGATAAATGGGATTCTCTATGGAAAACAGTTAAACAGTTCAAAGCTGTATCCTATAAAGAAAACTGTTATAAGATGTTTTACAGGTGGCACCTTTCTCCGCGTGGTCTGCCCAAAATGTATAACTGTGATTCAAGGTGCTGGAACTGCAAAAAGAATCCGGGTACATTTTGTCATATGTGGTGGACATGTAAAGAAGCAACCACTTATTGGTCTATGATAAAGAATTTTATCACCAAAGAAAGATGTTCTTCTCATCATAGGGGATTGGAATGCTAAAGTAGGGAGTCAAGTGATAAAAGGAATAACTGGCAAGTTTGGCCTTGGAGTTCCAAATGAAGCAGGGCAAAGGCTAATTGAGTTTTGTCAAGAGAACAAGCTGGTCATCGCAAACACTCTTTTCCAACAACACAAAAGGCGACTCTACACATGGACATCACCAGATGTACAATACCGGAATCAGATTGACTATGTTCTCTGTAGCCAAAGATGGAGGAGCTCTATACAGTCAGCAAAAACAAGACCTGGTGCTGACTGTGGCTCAGATCATCAGCTTCTTATTTCAGAATTCAAACTTAAACTGAAGAAAGTAGGGAAGACCACTGGGCCAGTCAGGTATAATCTAAGTCAAATCCCGTAAGAATACACAGTGGAAGTGAAGAATAGATTCAAAGAACTAGATTTGGTGGACAGAACACCTGAAGAGCTATGGATGGAGGCTTGTAACATTGTACAGGAAGCTGCAATGAAAACTATTCCAAGGAAAAGAAAATGCAAGAAAGCAAAGTGGTTGTCCAACGAGGCCCTAAAACTAGCGGAGGAGTGAAGGGATGCAGAATGCAAGGGAGAAAAGGAAAGATACAGAAAATTGAATGCAGACTTCCAAAGAATAGCAAGGAGAGACAGGGTGGCCTTCTTGAATGAACAGTGCAAAGAAATAGAGGAAAACAACAGAAAAGGAAAAACCAGAGATCTATTCAAGAAAATTGGAGATATTAAAGGGGCATTTCGTGCAAAGATGGATATGATAAAGGACAAAAATGGTAGGGACCTAACTGAAGCAGAAGAGATCAAGAAGAGAGGGCAAGAATATACAGAAGAATTATATCAGAAAGATCTGGATGTCCCTGATAACCAAGATAGCGTAATTGCTGACCTGGAGCCAGACATCCTGGAAAGTGAAGTCAAGTGGGCCTTAGAAAGCATTGCAAACAACAAGGCCAGTGGAGGTGACGGCATTCCAATTGAACTCTTTAAAATCTTAAAAGAGGATGCTGTAAAGGTGCTGCACACGATATGCCAGCAAATTTGGAAAACCCAGCAGTGGCCATAGGACTGGAAAAGATCATTCTATATCCCAATCCCAAAGAAAGGAAACGCCAAAGAATGTTCCAACTATCGCACAATTGCACTCATTTCACACGCTAGCAAGGTTATGCTCAAAATTCTACAAGGCAGGCTTCAGCAGTATGTTGAAAGAGAACTTCCAGAAGTACAAGCTGGATTTCGAAGGGGCAGAGGAACTAGAGATTAAATTGCCAACATGCGCTGGATTATGGAGAAAGCCAGAGAGTTCCAGAAAAACATCTACTTCTGCTTCATTGACTATGCCAAAGCCTTTGACTGTGTAGACCACAACAAACTATGGCAAGTCCTTAAAGGAATGGGAGTGCCTTAGTCTCCTAAGAAATCTATATGTGGGACAAGCAGCAACCGTCAGAACTGGATATGGAACAACTGACTGGTTTAGAATTGGGAAAGGAGTACGACAAGGCTGTATACTGTCACCTTGCCTATTTAACTTATATGCAGAGTACATCATGAGAAAGGGAGGTCTGGAGGAATCACAAGCCGAAATTAAGATTGCCAGAAGAAATATCAACAACCTCAGATACGCAGATGATACTACTCTAATAGCAGAGAGTGAGGAGGAATTAAAGAATCTCTTAATGAGGGTGAAAGAGGAAAGTGAAAAAAATGGGCTGAAGCTCAACATCAAAAAAACTAAGATCATGGCCACCGATCCCATCACCTCCTGGCAAATAGAAGGGGAAGAAATGGAAGCAACGACAGAGTTTATTTTCTTGGGCTCCTTGATCACTGCAGATGGCGACTGCAGCAACGAAATAAAAAGACGCCTGCTTCTTGAGAGGAAAGCAATGGCAAACCTAGATAGCATCCTAAAGAGCAGAGACATCACTTTGCCAACTAAGGTCAGGATAGTCAAAGCTATGTTTTTTCCAGGAGTGATGTATGGAAGTGAAAGCTGGACTATAAAGAAGGCTGATCGCCGCAGAATTGATGCTTTTGAGCTGTGGTGCTGGAGGAGAGGCTTGAGAGTCCCCTGGACTGGAAGGAGATCAAACCTATTCATTCTGAAAGAAATCAACCCCGAATGTTCACTGGAAAGAGAGATTTTGAAGCGGAGGCTCCAGTACTTTGTCCAGCTCATGAGGAGAGAGGACCCCTTGGAAAAGTCACTGATGCTGGGAAAGATTGAAGGCAAAAGGAAAAGAGGACGGCCGAGAATGAGATGGTTGGACGGTGTCATCGATGCAACCAATATGAATTTGACAAGACTCCAGGAGGCAGTGGAGGATAGGAAGGCCTGGCGAGCTCTGGTCCATGGGGTCACAAAAAGTCTGACACGACTGAACGACTGAAAAACAACAACAAAGAATTTTATAGAGAGAGCTCTAAAAACCAAAGTAGATTTTAAATCAGAGCTCTTTTTATTTAATATAGCAGACAGGTGAGTTTTACAGGATCAAAACTATGTAATACAACACATAATTGTAACTGCTAGGATTCTGTATGCACAGCTTTGGAAACAAGCTGAAATTCCAGCAGAGGAAGAGCTGTATTGCAAGATAAGAGACTGTATGGAAATCGATAAGCTTGATGGCTATTTGAAAGGAGATCACGAAGAACTTTTTACACGAAGATGGCAAGATGTGGCAGTTGAGCTTGATAACCATTAAGTCGTATACACCCAACGATATACAGCACTAGCTTTGTACTTAATAGTCTTTGGCCTTTGGTTTTCAAACTGTATTCACTGTACCCACTGCTCCCTATTTCCCCCTTTCTCCTCCCCCTTTCCCCTCCCTTCTCTTTTTCCTATTCCTTCCCTATTTTTTATTTACCCTTTTTAAAAAGAAACCAATAAAACCTTTTTTTTTAAAACCTGCAAAGGCCACCCTTTGTGGCAGCGTCTTCCACTACTGGACTGCTCTCACCGTCATGAAGTTCTTCCGAATGTTCAAATGGAATCTCTTTTCCTGTACTGTAGTTTGAAACCATTGCCCTGAGTCCTAGTCTCTGAAGCCATGGAAAACAAACCTGTTCCTTCTTCAATATGACATCCTTTCAAATATTTAAACATTGCTATCATATTCCCCCCTCAGCCATCATTTTGAAAGGTTAAACATTCCCAGTTCCTATATTTCTTACAGATGTTCCAATGCACCATTGCTGTAACTTTATCATGCCTTTCCAGATAATCTATTTACACAATTATCTTGCAGCCACGGGTAAAGTGCTCCACTCTTTCTTCTACTTCTACTTCTACTTCTTTTTACAACTGACAGCTACAGTAATTGGGTATATGATTTCTCAATCCCTGTTTTAACTGCATTTGTTTGAAATGTTTGCTCTTGTGTTGCAAGGATAAGCCCTTCAGCTTCTTTCTTCAGTGTTCTTTTTCTCAATCATAGCCACATCTTTCACTGTCAGCTTTTCCCTAATAGTCTTAAGGTACTGACCATGGAGTGTTGTAGTCTGTCATCGTTCAAGCCACATAACTCATCTTTTCAATAGGCTTCCCTTCTTTCTTTGGTCTTCAACAGATCTGCTTTATCAACTTACATCATCATCATCAATATTGATAGTAGGAGTAGCAGTAATAGTAGTAGAAAGAGCCACACCACCTCTACTAGACATGGGCACGGAACGAGTAATTCACCGTTTCCGTTACCGTTTATCGTTTCCGTTACGTAACGGAACGACAAATGGTAATTTAGCCGGGCCAGCCAGAACCCGAACCGAAAAAAGAAAAATTTGGTTGGGTTTACCGTTACCGTTAGTGGCATCGCGTGATGCCAAATGAAGCACACAGTAAAGAATTAGAATTTTTTTTTTTAAAAAAAATCCCAGCTGAAAAAGCAGGCGAAAATATGCCTGCCTGAGGCTTTGCCAGCTACCAGAGGGGTGTTTTTTTGGGGGGGGTCCCCGGCCTTTCCCCCCCTCCTCTCCTGTACTGGGCTGCTTGCACCAAGCTGGGGGGGGGGGTATTATCCTCGTCGTCTCACCATGCCATGCGGTGGGGGGGTGGAATCCAAAATGGCTACCGCAATTATTTTTTTAAATCATGGTCCAAAAACACACCAAAGCACAACACAAACACGTTGAAACGTATTTATTCTAATGCCTGATTTTTAATAGTAGCAGCAGTGGGTTTTTCTTGCAATAAAAGGTCTGCATTGATTTTATTTTATTTTATTTTTATTTTTATTTTTTTACACCTGCGCAATGATAGGCTGGCCATGGGATGGGACCATGCAATTTTTTTGAACAATTCAACCAATGGCATGGCCAGGTTTTGACTGACACTTCTGCATGTCTCAGAGGGTATAAAAACCCGAGGCACCTTCCAGAAATCGCAGTCGGGTGTGTGGTGTGGTTGAGGGAGGAGGGCTGGCTGCTGCGATCCAATCGAGAGATTATTTGAGGAGGGGCCCACCCCTGTAGGCTTCTGGACCCTGCCAGGTTCATGGAAGCCTTCAGGGAGCTCTCTGGCAGCCTGGCAGACAATCCGGTTGATGACCTGGTGGATAGGTGGTACGAGGGGACTACTGGGGCAGTGGACCGGATCACCCCCAAGCGCCTCCTGCGCTGTGGAGACCGCTCCTCTCCGTTGTATACGGCTGAGCTGCGGTCGATGAAACAAGAACACAGGACACTAGAGGTCACTTGGGAGGGCAAACCAGACGGAAGAGAATAGGGCTGCCCTTAAGCAGCTGACTGGCTGCTATCTTCACGTGATCAGGGACGCTAGAACATCTTATGTCTCCCTGAGAATTGGCGAGGCCTCGAACCGCCAAGCGGAGTTGTTCCAGGTGGTTCGAGACCTCTCCAATCCCAGTCAGCTGAGGCCTCCTCCTAGTGATTTCACTAGTGAGCAATTCGCAGCCCATTTTAGATCCAAAATAGAGGCCATCCGCTCCGACTTGCCCCCCAGCTGCCCTAGTCCACCCTCTGAGATCCCTGGGGCCTCAGCCCTCCGTCCCTCCCTCCTGGATGAGTTTGGGCCAGTTTCTCCGGGGGAGGCCTCCAGAGCTATGGCTTGTTGCCGGCCAGCGTCCACTCCCTTTGACCCTTGCCCGGCCTGGCTTATTAAATCTGCTGAAGGGAACATGCCCGAGTGGGTTTCTGCTATTGCCACAGACTTTTTCAGGGAGGGATGCTTCCCTGCCCGTCTAAAGGAGACCGTGGTGAAACCCACTCTGAAAAAACCTGGCATGGCATCGGACGATTTATCCAGCTATTGTCCGATTGCCATTGTTCCCTTCCTGGGCAAGGTTGTCAAGAGGGTGGCTGCTGTCAGGCTTCAGTCATATCTGGAGGTAAATCGTATCCTGGATCCCTTCCAGTCTGGTTTCAGACCTCTTCGCGGGACCGAGACTGCCCTGGTCGCTCTGCAGGATGACCTCCTCAGGGAGGCTGACAGGGGGTGTTCCTGTTGGTTCTCCTTGATCTGTCAGCTGCCTTTGATACCGTCAACCACGGTAACCTGCTGGTCCGGCTGGCCGAGGTGGGAATTGGGTTTCAGGCCTTGGCCTGGCTCCGTTCCTTCCTTGGCGGCCAGACTCAGCAGGTTCAGCTGGGTGATTACTTGTCGGCTCCTTGGGCTCTCCCTTGTGGGGTGCTCCAGGGGTCAGCAATCTCACCCATGCTGTTCAACGTTTACATGAGACCGCTGGCAGAGGTCATCAGGAGATTTGGAGTTTGTTGTCATCAGTACGCTGATGATACGCAGCTCTCTCTCTCCTTTTCGTCATCTGCAGTGGAGGCTGTTCGCTCCCTTGATCTGTGCCTGGAGGCAGTTCTGGAATGGACCAGAGATAACCGGCTCAAGCTGAATCCAGAGAAGACGGAGGTTCTGTTCTTCGGGGCGCCCTCGTCTGGGTACAATGGTCCCCTCCCTAAGCTGGGGGGTGTTTCCCTCCAGCCTACGGACAGGGCCAGGAATCTGGGCATGGTCCTGGACTCAGCCCTCTCCCTGGAAGCTCAGGTTATGGCTGCTTCCAGGGCCGCTTTTATCCATCTCCACAGGATCGCCCAGATCTGCCAGTACCTCGATGAGCCCTCCCTGAGGACAGTAGTGCAGGCTCTGGTGATCTCGAGGATCGACTACTGCAATGCCCTCTATGTGGGGTTGCCCTTGACCCTGATCCAGAGGTTACAACGGGTGCAGAATGCAGCGGCCAGGCTGGTGGCGGGTGCTCGGAGATTCGAGCACATCACCCCAGTTCTGGCTCGCTTGCACTGGCTCCCCGTTGTCCTCCGGATTAGGTTCAAGGTCCTGGTTTTGACTTTCAAAGACCTCCACGGCTTGGGACCAGAATATCTGGCGGAGCATATCTCTCAAAGGTCAACTGGGACTAGACCCATGAGATTGGTGCAGGCGCGCTCACTAAGGGTGGCCACACCCAGAGAGGCGTGGAAATTGCGTACGCGTGACCGCGCCTTCTCTGTGGTGGGGCTCGTGCTCTGGAACCATCTTCCCTGTGAGCTGCGCCTGATTGAGTCCCTGCCCGCCTTTAAAAAAGCCCTGAAGACTCACCTCTTCAGGGAGGCGTTTGGCGTCCTTTCTAGTTAGGTTTTTTTTAATGGTCCGCCATCTTGCTCCTTTCCCTTGTGTTTTGTTTTGCTTGTTACCTTTTTTTTGTATTACTATTTTATTGTAAGCTGCCCAGAGTTCCCATTGGGAAGATGGGCGGGGTATAAGACTAATAAATAAATAAATAAATAAATAAATAAATAAATAAATAAATAAATAAATAAATAATGTGTTTCCTTTATAAACCAGACCCTTTTCAGTGGCAGGATCTCCCACCTGACCAACTGACAATCTAACTGACTCTCAGCTCTCTTAATTCAACTCCTCTCAGCTCTAACACCAACTGAACTCAACTGCCCATCACTCATTAGGTTCCCAAATATAACATTCTTAACCACTCCCACCAGCTTAGTGATTGGCTATTCAAAACAGGGTCATGAATATTCATACTTGTTTTAACCCTTTTCGCCACAATGGCAACCCTGACATTTTTATGGCCAACTGAGGCTAATAGACAAGTCGCTGAGTGCATATAACTTTTTTTGTCTGTGTGTGTCCGTGTGTCTCTCGATTGTTCTATTGGTTTTATATTGTTTTGCCTAGTCTCCTTTGTAAACCACCTGGAGTTCCCCTGGGAAAATGGGTAGTATAAAAATAAATAAATAAATAAATAAATAAATAAATAAATAAATACCATACTGTATGAATACCATGTGTGTGGCCTCCTTAGTTGAGTGTGACAGCTCCTATGATTGCTCTTGACCATCCACACATTCCAGTAGGATTCAAGCCACTGAGTTAGAAGGAACCTGAAATTATTTAGGAACCGCCAAGGCCACTAAATAATCCTTAAAATATGGACATCCAACTTCTGTTCCAGTGAAGACGAATGCACTACTTTTTAAAGGCTATCTATACAACTGTCAAACACATTTTCTGACTGGTTGGAATCTCTTTTCTTGTAAATTGAATCCACTTGTTTTGGTTCTGCCTTCTGGAGCAGCAGAAACCAAGCTAAGTCAATACTCCATAGCACAGAGTGTTGCATGATGCATGCACACAGAGTTGATAAACTAATATAGAAAGGGTTTCCCAAATTAAAGGAAAGGAGTGTTCATCATCAACAACAACAACAACAACAACAACAACAACAACAACAACAACAACAACAACAACAACAACAATTCACCATACATACCTGGCACTCAGAAAAAGAGAAGTGAAAAGATCAAAGAGAATGATGGACTCAAGCTTAGGTTTGTTCAGGTGCTGCTGACACAGTTCATGTGCTCGAAAACCTGAAAAAAAGCAATACGTGAAATTTCTCTTCTTTTGAGTTCTCTTCTTTTGGGAGTAGTCAGGAAGGCCCAGCAGAGACTGCATTTCCTCAGGGTCTTGCATAAGAACAAAGTGAAGCAACAACTGATTACCTCCTTTTACCGGTCCACAACTGAAAGCATCCTCACATATTGCATTACCGTTTGGTATGCTGGATTGACAGCTGCTGACAGGAAGACACTACAAAGGGTGGTAAGCACAGCTCAGTATATCACGGGCTGTCCCCTGAGTGCACTGGACAACATCGCTAGGGATCATTGCCTCAGGAGGGTTGGAAAAATTCTCAAGGATAACTCACACCCTGGTCAGCACCTCTTTACCTTGTTACCATCAGGCAGAAGATATCGCAGTATAGCCTGCCGTAGAAGAACAGTTTTTATCCATGGGCTGTCAGACTGCTGAATGGGAAATAATCCCAGGACAAGTATAGAACTGACCTGCGGGCTGGCGCATTCTGTGTCAAGTACACAGGGTGCAATAAGACTGAGTGGTTGCCAGTGGGATGGGGGTAGGATGGTGGTGGGGATGGGCAAGGGAGACTCAGCTAATTTCATTGTGCACATGTTGTACATTGACAATAAAGGTATTATTATTATTGCGAGGCTGACTTACCCAGTTCGATGGCTAAGGACCAATTTCCCAAACAAAGCTTCATGTAGGCAAGTGATAGTGCCAGCTTAGTCATTATTATTATCCCTTCTCCAGAAACTCGAAGATGTGAACTACGTTCGATGACCATTAATTCATATTTCAGTGATTCGTGTTGGTAACCCATCAACTGAGAGCAAAGTGACAATTCCATGTAGGAGGAGATTATCTAACATATTGCAAAGAAGAAAACAAACAATAGTTGTTACTTATTTGGATATAATCTACTAAAAGATTTATGGCACTTGGACAAATCAGAAGTCTTCTATCTTTACTTTTCCTTGACCCTTTTCATCTGGCCACTCTTCTGGGTAGGGGATCACAATCTTTCCTTGGAAGTTAACAAGCAGACTATCTCACTGATAATTCTACTGGCTCTTCCTTTGATTTTTGCATAGGTATTATGTCAGAATGCTTTGAACTTCTGGCTTGAAAGCACACCAGTGGACTAATTTTTAACTAATAGATTTCAGTGGGTGATAACTGAAAAGAGTGTAATGGATTTGTTTTTCAAAGGACAAAATATTGCTACCTTAAAGGCTAATGGATTTATTTCCATGTCAGCTTTCATAGATCAGAATTTATCTCCTCAGTCACAGTGGACCAAATCCTGTTCAGTTTTGTGCTGCACAAAGCTGATGGCAATTTTTCAGACATTTAAAAAATTATATATTCCTGTGTCATCTGACAGTGACTCTGAGGCGTTAGGAAAGTAAGCACACATAGAAGTATTGAAGCAACATGAAACTATGAATCCAAGATTACTTCAGCATACTTCCTATTTGTAAACATGTCACATCCACCATCTTCTTAGAAAAGAGGACATTTGTTGTTTATTATAGAGATATACTTGAGATGTGTGTGTGTGTGTGTGTGTGTATGTGTGTGTGTGTGTTGTGTCGTTACAGTCGTGACTGACTCTTCGTGACCCCATGACCATGGAGTTTTCTTGGCAGGAATACTGGAGTGGTTTGCCAGTTCCTACTCCAATACGTGAGATAGGAAACATAATAAAAGTCCTAGCTACAAAAGCTGGATATGTTAGAAGCCCTGGCTAGAAAAAAGAAAAGTTGTTTCCTTTATAGTTACAAAAAGCTGTAATTAGTGACATTAGTTACAGAAAGTGAAGAACTCCAGGCAACACCATGCAAAGTAATTAGATGACAGATAACAGGGATGACTAGAAAGTCATTTGTCTTGGCAATTATAGAGCATAATTTTTATGCTTCTGGAGTGTACAGAAAACCTTAAACAGGGTTTTTTCCTCCTCTACCCAGAACTACTATCTGGAGGAGTTAATTACCCTTAATTGCTTCTATTTGGGTCCTTTATTGATCACCCAGCCCTGCTGTATTTGATTATTAAAACAATTTTTCACCACAGGAGTCTTCATTTGAATATTAAGTAAAGGCTTTTATTGAAAAGATTGAATTTCACAGAAATGTTAGCTTACTGGAAATAATAACACATGATTTCCCTTCCTTACTTTATAATGTCTAAAGCAGCCATGTCCAAACTTTGGCCCTCCAGATGTTTTGGACTACAACTCCCACAGTCCTTTGCCAATGGAAATACAGGCTTGGAATTCTGGGAGTTGTGGTCGAAAACATCAAGAGGGCTGAAGTTTGAACATCCCTGGTCTAAAGCAAGCTTCAGAGTCAGAGACTCCTCAAATCCCTTATGCAAACTACATGATTAATCATAGTCCATGTGCAGAAACCATTCTGGAAAAATCCTTCTCCTTCTCTCTCTGTTCACCGCATGGGAAAAACAGTCACATGTCCTTTTAAGCCAATCAGATTTCGCTTGCTTCTTGGATGGAATGCATCTTTGGCCCTTGCTTACATTCCTCCGTGATCTCAGATCTACGAAAGTTCAGGCCTCCAGCTCAATATTAAACATGTTTACGTTTGGCCTTTGAGATAGGCTTTCCTCTCAACTTACATTACAACCATGTTGATTAGAGATGGGCACGAACAAAAAAAAGGCAATTCGTTTTGGTTCATTTCGTTTTAGGGTTTGGCTCATTTCATTTTTAACTAATTTTTTCCAAATATTAGTTTCATTGCTTCGTTTTGTTCATTATTCATTTTTCCTGTTTTGTGCGATTTAATACATTTGACAGCGCATTGATGGGAAAAAACATTCAAAAATTATAAAAACACAGACGTTAACAACTGCACAAACTGGACTGGCAACATCCTCATCCTCCTCATCCACATCATCATAATCATCTTCAATCATCAACACATCATCCGTACTGGGTGGCGGTGGCAGCGGCAGCAGCGGTGGGGCGATCCTTGCCCCTGTGGCAGGGGCTTTTTGAGGTGCTGGCTTGGGGAAGTCCCTGGTTTTAATTTTTATATTCTTTTCTTTATTTTAGGGCACAGGGCCAGGTCGGCACTCCTTTGATTATTTTTTTATTTTTAATTTTTTCCCCAAGCACTGACCACGTGGCCCCTGGGGCTGGGTCAGCACTGGTTTTATTTTTATATATTTTTCTTTATTTTAGGATGACCCCCTTTTAAATTTATTTATTTATTTATTTATTTATTTATTTATTTATTTATTTATTTATTTATATTGTATTTTTTGAAGCATCAAAGGCCTACATGGATGTTTACATTAGTATTGGAAATGGACCGGGCTTTGTACATTCTTAGATTCCGTAATATTCCTGAAGACAGACCATGTGGAACTGTCAGATTTGATTAAAGCTCTAGCCAGCCTTTTAGATATGGAGAAGTCTCAGAATAGTGAAGAAATTGACCAAGTATATATAGTTCATCTTTTGTGAGTTCCAAGAGAAGTACATGTGGTTTTTGTAAGCAGGAAAATAAAAGCATATTTTAAGGAGATTAAGAGAAAATCCATTAAAAATACAAGACCAGGACATTATCATTTTGAAGCAGATCCCATGGAAGATATGTGATGTAGGAAACAATATTCTTTTTTAACGAACAAATTAAATGAGAAAAATATAAACTTCAAATGGCTAGTACCAGAAGGAATTTTGGTGACTTGGCAAACAAGAAGATTTAAACTAAACAGCGTAGATACGCTAGAGACTTTTATGAGAGATACATAGCAGCAACAGAAGAACAGCAACCTTCAGAAGAGATGGAAGAGGGCAGACAGAGAACAGCATTTCTAAATATGTGAGAAAGGAGCTTCAACGGCACCCAATAGAAGAAGAGACACTACAAGAAACATCTCAACAGGAGAACTTGGAAATTTTTAGAAAGGAAAACTAGAGCAACAAAATCAATTTATAAGTAATAATGATGGAGACAAGCACAGGAATCATGTCAATGAATATAAATGGCTTAAACTCACCAAACAAAAGATGTAATTTTTTTTACAAAACTTCAAAAAGAAAAAGCAGATATAATCTGTCTTCAAGAAAAACATATTAAAGAAAAAATCATAAAGTTTTAGAATGCCCCAAATTAGGAAAACCTTTTTATTCATGTGATTCAACTTAAAAGAAAAGAGGTATCTGTCTAAAACCCCCAAAAGAATCAAAACGTCTTCATGCTGATCAACAGGGAAGGATTTTAATGATTGAAAAGAAATTAATAATCAAATAACACTTTTAGTAGCTATACAGTATATGCACCAAACAATGCAGATGAAAAGTTTTATGAAGAACTCCATAATCTTCTGATAGAGAAAGATTATCAAAAAATATTTACTTAATTGGCGATTTCAATGCTATTGTGGATGAAACAAAAGATCAGAAAGGGAACAGTAAAAGAATTATACCACCTAAAACATTCTTTCAAATGGCAGAGGAATTAGGATTGGAAGATATATGGTGTGGCTTTAACAAAGATAAATTACAGTGTACATTTTATTCGAATCAACATATATCCTGGTCCAGAATTGATATGATTTGGATAACAAATGATCTGAGAATAGGAATTGAGGAATTAGAAATACAACCAAGTACATGGGTGGATCATATTTATTTATTCATTTATTTATTTATTTATTTATTTATTTATTTATTTTACAGCTTATATGCCATCCACTAACCAAAAGTACCAAAGGCTTACAATCAAAAGATAATTAAAACAATTAAAACATTAAAATCTCAATAAGTAATTAAAGCAATAATAAAAACATTACACTAAAATTCCCACCAGGACCCACAATCTATATTATTTCAATTAAAAAAAACTTATGGAACAGGAAGGTTTTTACCTGGTGCCAAAATGTCATCAATGTTGGCACCACGTGGATCTCATTCGGGAGGATATTCCATAGCCTGGGGGCAGCTGCCAAGAAGGCCCTATGACTACAAGCCATCGCTCTCACCTCCTTGAGGGATGGCTCTTTCAAAAGGGCCCCCTGGCTCAATCTTAATTGCCTGGTAGGTTCATATGGAAGGAGGTGGTCCTTCCTAAGCCATTTAGGGTTTTATATGTCAAAACAATCATTTTGAATTGGGCTTGGGAAACAATTGGTAACCAGTGTAGGTTATGTAGAATCACTGTGATATGATCTCTGGCGGCCCCACAACTTAACCAGCTGCATTGCATGATTCTGAACAAGTTGCAATCACTGAAGGGTCTTCAAAGGCTGCCCTGCGTAGAGCGCATTGCAGAAATCAATACAGGATGTTACCACCAGTGCATGTATAACTGTCATGAGGCTTCACTCATCTGGGTAGGGGTGTGCAGCTGGTATATTTTCCACAGCTAAAGGCACCCCTGGCTGCTGAGTCCACTGGACTTCCAGAATTAGGCTGGGGTACAGCAGCACCCCCCAAGCTGCGGAACTGTGCCTTGGGGGAGTGCAACCCCATCCAGGACAGGAAGATGATCCTCTAGCTTGTTCAGTGAAGCACCCACCAACAGCACTTCCGTCTTGTCTGGATAGAGTTTCACTTTATTAACCCTCATCCAGTCCATTATCTGGACCAGACACGAGTTCAGCACAGAAACTGCCTCACTTGGATTGGTGGAGAATGAGAGGTAGAGCTGAGTATCATCAGCATATTGCTGACTCCTCAGCCCAAACCTCCTGATGACCTCTCCTAGCAGTTCCATGTAGATGTTAAACAGCATGGGGGACAGTATCGAACCCAGAGAAACCCTGTGATGTCCACATCCTTGGGTCTCAAAAACTGAAACTCATCCAATAACACTGGACCTGAGCATGGAACACTGGCCATATCCCTTAATTCTGCACCAATAGTGGAGTCCAATTCACTGCGAATCTGAGTGATTTTCCTCTTGTCACAACTATTTCCTGGATCCTGGACCACCCGAAACAGCTCCGCCAGGTGGCACTCTGAGAAAGCAATATAGTTCATGAAATAGTGCCTTTTTGCCAACCCTATTGCCATGGAATAGGGCCAATAAAGGGCTCTAAGCTTTGTTCGATCAGACTCACTGTGGTATTTTCTCCACTTGCACTCCAGCTGTCTCCCCTCCTGCTTCATCACCCACAGCTCAAGGAGCTGTCCAGGCTCTGCGATTAGGGAGAGGGCGCTTAAGCGCAATTATGTAAACTACCCAGGACATTTTTTCTATTCCATATGGCGATCTGAGCTTCGACATGAGCGCCGACCATATCAGATAATTCCCCAGAGCTTTCAGGAAACCATCTGGATCCATTAGTCTCTGAGGGCAGATCATCTAAATAGATCCCCCACTCTTACAGAGGGTAGAAGAAGCCAGTAGCCTAAACTTGACCAGAAAGTAGTCTGACCATGACAATGGGGTCAGAAGCAACCCATCCACATCCAAACCACCACCCTCCAATCCTGTTGAGAAGACCAGGTCTAGAGTATGGCCCTTTTCATGTGTTGGGTTGTTGACATATTGAGACAGCCCCATGGTTGTCACAGAGGCCATGAAGTCCTGTGCCATCCTGTTTAAGGTCACCTTGGCATGGATTTTGAGGACCCCCAGCACCAACAGTGTGGGGGTCCTTAACACCAGTTCTGCCAAATGAATTTTATAAAATGTTTTCTGAGATGATAGCTGGTCCTTTGAAAGATATATGCAATGTAGTACTTCAAGAAACAAAGATATCCAAATCCTGGCAAGAAGCAAATATTATATTAATAGCAAAGGAGGAAACAGATTTGATCCAAATAGGAAACTATAGATCAATTTTGCTTCTCAATGTTGCCTAAAAGATACTGGCATCTATTATTACTGAGAGATTGAAGAAGAAATGTCTTACTTAATATATACATTCAGATCAAAATGGTTTTCTTCCGAAAAGATGATTAAGAAATAATATAAGAACAATAATTCATATATTAGACTATTATGAAGCACATTCTGAAAAACAAATGGCAGTGCCCAAGGAGCTTTTGACTATTTTGACTATTTAAACTGGGATTATATGAAGAAACAATTGGAGATGATGGATTTTGGCCAAAATTTCTTGAATGTTATAAAGGCAATTTATTCAAAACAAACAGCAAGAATAATTAACAATGGAGAAACAAAACAAAATATTGAAATCACAAAAGGCTCCAGAAAAGGATGTCCACTTTCTCCATTGCTCTTTATCCTGGCATTAGAGACATTAAATAGAGAAGTAAAACAGAATCAAGGAATTGAGGGAACACGTGTTAGAGATGAAATCTATAAACTACAAGCCTATGCAGATGATTTGGTCTTCATTCTAGAAAATCCCTTGCAATCAGTGCCAGTTTTATCTGAACAAATTGAAGCATTTAGTGAAGTAGTTGGGTTGACAATTAATAGAGAAAAAACTAAATTTGTTATTAAAAATCTAACTCAAAAGCTAAAAGATAAACTTACTATAAATGCAAATATTCAAATAGCCAAGAAACTAAAATATTTGGGAATACACATCACAGCAAGATGCTCTACACTTAAGGAACATAACTATTTGAGGCTGCTTGCAGATTAACCAAGATTTGGAAAGATGGACTAAATTACAGCTTTCCCATTTAGGGAAAGCTGCAACAATTAAAATGAGTATCCTGCCTAAAATACTCTTTCTTTTTCAAAACTTATCAATTAAGTTAGAGCCAAAATTCTTTGAAGAGATAAATAACCTGGTCTCTAAGTTCATATGGCAAAAAAGAAACAAAGAATTAAACATAAATTATTGCAAGATGCAAAAAAAGAGGGGGAGGTGATTTTCAAACTGGATTTTATATTACCGGACAAGTGCTTTAACATGGATAAAGGAATGGATACTCCTAAGAAATAAAAGACTATTATATTTGGAGTGGCATGATCTCCAACTACTTTGGCACACATTATTATGGTATGGAAGGAGTAAATCACATAAAT
This sequence comes from Phrynocephalus guinanensis, assembly GCA_037367245.1. Lineage (NCBI taxonomy): Eukaryota > Metazoa > Chordata > Lepidosauria > Squamata > Agamidae > Phrynocephalus > Phrynocephalus guinanensis. Next base: position 4,179,817 of record CM074752.1, read on the forward strand.
ATTTTGAAAGAAACATAATAAGGAATCTCTTTTAAGAATCTGGGAAAAGGTTAAACTAAACTTTTATATGAAAATATCCGGTGGGTCTCACTGATGGAAGCATTTACTTACCCAAAACTCCTAAGATTTGAAAAAAAATAGTTATGTATTTTTGTGAGAATTGCGAAGACTAAAACTCGTTAGAGGACCAAGGACTGACTTTTTCCTGGTGGCCTCAAATGCAATTGCAATCAATATATAACCAAGATATGAAGGCACAAGGATTTTATAAAGAGTATATGACATTTGACAAGATATTATTAATGACAAAAGAAAAGCAAATTCAAAAACTTTATACTTTTTTTCTACAATGAGACACACAAGATGAAGAAGTGAAAAATACCATGCTGAAATGGGCCAAAAATTTTGGCTACAACATTGAACTAAAAAAAGTAAACAATTATGGACAAAGAAGCATAAATTATAAGCATAAATTATAAGGAAAAGCATAAATTATAAGGAAAGCATAAATTATAAGGAAAAGCTCTACAAAATGTTTTATAGATGGCATATAACACCAGTGAGGCTTGCTAAATGTTCCCTAATTTGTCAAAGAAATATTGGAAACTCAAGAAGGGACTTTTTATCATGCATGGTGGACATGCAATAAAGCAAATTCTTACTAGGCCAAAGTACATACCTGGATTAAGCAAATCTCAAAAATACAATTAGAGTTTAATCCAGAAATATTTTTGCTAGGTCTATTGCCAAGTACCCAAATAATAACCTAAAAAAACCAAAATTCTTATTTAATAATACAGTGGTACCTTGTATAAAGGAATTAATTCATTCCAAATGAAATTATGTTAAGCAAATTTTCCTTTATACAAATTCCCATAGGAATGCATTGAAATGGAGTAATCCCATTTTTATGTTGTATGGATTTTTCCCATAGGCGATTATGTTAAGCAAATTTCCCCTATCTCCAGATTTTTTATGTTGTACACATTTTATGTTATACAAGCTGTTTGTTATAAAAGGGTCCACTGTACATATTTTGAGAGCAGCTAGATGGTCTGCTCCATGGCGTGGCTGCGCCAGCGGGGCTCCTTTGCCGCTCCTGGGCGGGAATAGCGTGAGACATGATTTCGCGCTCTTGTGAGGCCTGGGGGCATCGCGAAACCGGCTGGGGCCATTTCCCCCAGCTTCAGTTCCTTGCAGGGCGCATAAGAGGAAGGACACCAGAGGAAGAGCAGCAGCAGAGGAAGAGTGGTGTGTGCAAGGAGCGGCGGAAAGAAGCAGTGGCGGAGGTGAGAGAGGCGGAAGCGGTGGTGTCAGGTGAAGGACGGCGCGGTCCGGAGAGGGGCGCGGGCGAGCCAGAGAGTAGCATCAGTGGCGGGAAGCAGACAGCCCAGGCGTCCCAGAAGGAAGCTTGCGAGGACGCGAGCAGAGACGAGCGGAGACCCGACTGTGGGCGGGGGGTTGCTCCCCACCGAGGTTTGGAGGAGTGAGCCAGGCAGGGAGGGTGCGCAGCAGGAGGGGCTTTGCTGAGCCGCGCGGGGCGGGAGGCAGGCGCATCATGGAGCCTGGTGGGGAAGGTGCCACGAGGGATGGGAACCTGACTGATGAGCGGAGAGGCGGTATCTGGGAGTTGAGAGGAGATAAAGGCCTTAGGCAGCAGGCCCATTGAAAGCAGGAAGGACCACTTGGGGAAGGCTTGAGTCGGAGGTTGGAAATACAAAGGTTTAAGATGCCAGCCAAGGGTCAGGGGAAGGGGAAGGGCAAAGGCCCTGCTAAGCATCCCCAACCCCAAGTGTCCCCAAGAGAATCTGAGTCAGAAGGGGAGGAGCTTGCCCTATTGGAGAGCTTCAGGGCAATACTGGAGACCTTGGAGAAAAGGCAAGGTGGCCAGGAAGGTGGGGAGCCACCTCAAAAAGGTGAAAACGATGTCCAGGAACTCTAAGGCACGGAGGCGATTCTGTATAAAGGAAATACTGAATGAAATGACTTCCAGACTGGCTGCGCTAGAGGATGGGGGAACGCCGAGTGCTGCTGAGGAAGCCCAGTAGATTGAGACCATGGAGGACCAAGAGCAAGAGGGGAAAGAGTCTGAGGTACAGATTGGGCAGGAGCCAATCAGCCCTGGAACATGAGGTGAGGGCACTGGATCGACCACTGGGACAGCAGGAGCGGGCATGGGCACAGGATCCAGTGAGTTGAACAGGGTGGGTGAAAGTAACAGGGTGGAGCTATGCCCATGGCCATGGGATGGTGTTGTACAGCAGGCGCAGCCCCCAACTTGGTCAGTGCCTCCAACTTCGGGGCCCCAGGGGCAATCCCACGCAGGTTGCTGGCTCATGGGCCGCATCAGGGGGGTCAAGACCACAACCGGTCGCTAATGTGGGATATGCAGTAGGACCACAGCAGGGTCCAGGGTGGTTGGGCCAGGGATATAACATGGCCCTACCAATGGGGGGACCCAACCAGTGGCAGCAACCGCAGGGACATGGGGGATGGTGGGGAGGTGCCCAGCAGGTTGCGGCAGCCCCAATGCTGGGGTTTCAGTGGCCGGGGGTATGGCCGGGCATGCACCCCTCAGGGTCATATCCAGCTAGCTTACTGTGCACGCCATCCCCTATGGAGACCAAGCCCTACCACTTGGGGGTCATTTGATGGCAGCAACACGGGATAAAATTCTTAGGGGGGATTATGTGGATCTGTTCAGTTTGCTAAACACGGAGGTGGACACCAAGGACGGGGAGAAGGAGGATGAGAAAGACAAGGAAAGGTGCCTTAGGAGGAAACCTGAGAGGAATTGGAAACATTGGCTACCCGCATATTCTATTTATATGTCCGTTATCGTGCGGGCCCAGACGTGGAGGGCACCGGCCTTGATCCAATATCAGGATCTGATCTTCAAGGCGTACACTGATTTCCCGGGGCACACGTGGTTACATTATGATGAACAATTCCGTAAATGTGCTGTCCTTGACCATTCGCTGAGATGGGATGAACCCTTATCATCCCTGTGGCTACAGATCATGACACCAGCACGGCTGGCAGTTGGGGATAGATTTGATAGTGGACACCTTATCACCAAGTCAGCGCAGCCCAGCACGACCCAGGGTAATGCCAGGCAGGTGGTTCAACCCCGCCTTCGGTGCTGGAATTTCAACAAACAGGGTGGGTGTGGCAGAAAAATGTGCATATTTTAACACAAAGAGACTGGCCGGGAATTGAGAGGCTAACGGCGAGAGTGGAAGAGGTGTGTAACAAGAGAATCGGGAGGCACAAGGGCCGACGTAGAGTTATTGAATGCTAACCAAGAACAGGTTAGGAATTGGCAGCAGGAAGATATCAGTTTACAATGGGTCCGAGAACAAACCCGAGAAGAGGGACTCACACCACCAGGGGGGAAGGGCTTCGAGATATGGCAAAGGGTAATTTACTTCATAGATAGAGGGAGCGGGGAAGAGAAGTGCAGGATGGTATTACCTCATCGACTTCAAGAATTAGTACTTGGCTTAGCACACGACATTCCTATGTTGGGGCACCTAGCAGTAAAGAAGACCCTAGACCGGGTCAGGCAGCGGTTCTTTTGGCCTCAGATATACCAGGACGTAGAGTCATATTGTCAATCCTGCCCTGTATGCCAAACGGTGCAAGTGAAACTGCCCCCGGGAGGCCCCCTGATCCCATTACCCCTTGTAGACCACCCCTTTGACTGGATAGCCCTTGATATAGTAGGGCCACTGACTAAGTCAGCGGGGGGGGGCATCAATTTATATTAGTCATCATCAACTACGCCACCTGCTACCACGAGGCGATCCCGCTGTGAACTACCACAGCTAAGGTGCTTGCCAAAGAATTAATAGTCATGTTCTCAATAGTAGGCTTCCCCAAAGAGGTCCTTACAGATCAGGGTCAGAACTTTATGAGTGAGATCCTTCGACAAATGTGGCAGATGCTGAAGGTCAAGCCACTGAAAACTAGTGATAGGAACGGGTTAACATGTCTCAAAATCAAAATATATTATAAGTAGACCCAAATGAGCTCACAGGGTATAAGGTCAAATTGACTCAGCAAAACAGCATAACAGCAAAGCTTGCCAGCTGGGACTTGGCACGCTATCTCACACCCGTGGGTGCCAATCTCTTACAAGAGACAAGATGGCCCATCATCTGGGATTGTTGACATTATCTCATGGCACCAGAAGCGTCAGTTAGCTAAGAATAACATATGGCAGTTAGCCAGTAATAAGGAACCAACTTGAAATCAAACAAAATAGGATTAAGTCATTCTAGTGTTTGTAGCCAGATGGCCATAGACCAAGAATATGATGCGTACTAAATACGTCAGTACACCATGCAAAAGAGTATAAAAACCATGGAGAAGCCATTACTCCTTTGTCAAGGACTGCAGGGCAGATGTGCCTGTGCCATGTCTTGGAACCTTAAGGGGCTCTTGGACCCTTAAGCTAAGATGCCTACTAACATATATCTCTGTACTGTATGTGTTCTGTTGTATCTCTGTCTGTCTTTAATAAACCTTTTGTTATATAACTAACTCAGCGTGGCAATTTTGATGAACCACCAATGGTGCATTGACAATTTATAATGGTGCATTGGCAACTTATAAAAAAAAACCACCAATAACAATTTTAGATTAAATTTATTCTTATCAGATGGCGCATCGGCCGGGAACCTAAGCTACGCTGGAGAGTGTTCTGCCAGCGGCGAGGGTGAACAGGTCTCAGCTTGCCTCCCACGTTTTTTTTCCTTGGACTGTCCTTGTTTCCAGCTACCGGCAATCTCCTCTAACCTCTGCCCTAACCTTCCCCCTTTCCATTTTCCTTTGATCGTCTGCATTTCCAGCTAAGGTAAGTCAAAAAAAATTTTTCTTGCTTGGTTAATAGGGGAGAAATAGTTTTTTTAGCTGCAGAATTTGGCTCCCTGACTTGTTTTTCTTCTTGCCCAGAAATAAATTATGGCCATTTAAAGTATCCCTGTTTTTATATTAATTGGCTCAAAAGTCCCAAGTAACGGCCGTATTGCCTTGTGTGGCAGAATCAGTTAACAAATCAAGTGTCTGTCTTATTCTGCACTGCTAAACGCTCATTTTTAAAAAGAGAAGGCCCCCACCTTTTTTTCCTCTGAAAGCCGAACTCTTTTCTCTAAGAAAGTAAACTTGACAGTGAAAGTCCTTTCTTATCAGCCAGCAATTCTTCAAGGACTTATAGCGGCGTATTGTTTTAATTGGAGTAAAGCTCGTATTTTGCCATTCCTCTGTTGCATATTGTTTAGTTAAAAGCCCAAACCGCAGGCTGGATTTTTTTGCAAGGCCGAAGCAATTCTCACATCAGGAAATACAAACATGGCCCTAAATTTTATCAAAAACTCTTGGATGCCAAAGCCGGCCTGACCATCTCCTTATGAATTTTGAACTTTCGACAGCAGAGCCATGCCTTTTCTACAGCAGAATTTGTTTTTTCTTTTAGATGTTGTTTAAATGGGCTTGTGTAGCTGGGATTTTAAAATATAAGACCCAGAGTGCGTTCCACGTCCCCCTCCCTTGTATGTGTGTGCAAAAAAATAAAGGTCTGGAAATGAGCTTGTGTAGCCGGAAGAAGAATTTGGCTTGTGTAGCCTGGAATGTTTGTGTAATTCAGTTGTTTAAATATGAGAATTTTGTTTTGTTTTGGGGTTAAGTGAAGTCTGTGTGACATTTTATTAGGTAAAGATTTTACATTTTTATAGAATTTTTAGGGAATTTTGCTTTGTTTTGGGGTTAAGTGAAGTCTGTGTGACATTTTATTAGGTAAAGATTTTCTTTGTTTTGGGGTTAAGTGAAGTGTTGTAGATTTTATGGGAAAAGAGTTTAGGGACATTTTTATAGAACTTAGAGAATTTACTTTATTTTGGGGTTAATTGAAGTAATGTAATGGGAAAGTCTGTGTGACAATTTATTAGGTAATTAAGGACAGGGATTTCGTTCCTGCTCCTGCATAGGGTTTCATAATTCTGCTGTGGAAACTGGATATTTCTGCTTGGCTGATTTTTGACAGCACCAAATCAATATAATGTGATTTTTCAGGCTAGCAGTGACTATTTTACTCCAAATTGACCATTTTACTACAAAAGTTTGATTTATAGAATTCTTCCCTTCTAACAACTTAAACTTAGAACTATTTTCCTCCTGCATCTTATTCTAAACTCTCTCTCTTATTCCCTCTGCACATATATTTTTCTCGATCTCTGCTGTGTGTTGTCTAAGGCTGCTATTCATGTCGTGTCTAAATGTCCTGTGTGTCTTTTGTCCTCCAAATATCTGTCATTGTGTTGTCTGACATTTGTGCTACCTCTTGTTTTAATTATGTGGCCATGAGTGGGATGAATAAAAATTGGATGTCACTGAAATTTAAACCCATGACAATTTAACTCTTGAATGAACACTGATCCATGATATATAAATATTATACTGTAATGAATTAGATCTTGATATTTAACAATGCTGCTATGTTGCTAATTTGAATTTAGACTGAGAAAAAGCCTATGTGAAGGAGAAAAAGTGGTTACTATGAATTAAGGAAAAATAGAAAGAGATGTTTCATGGAAAATATATGAAGGGAGGTTGTATAAAGAAAAGTGTTTATTGTTACTTTAAAAAAAAGCATGATGGATTTATAGGAAAAAATATAGGGCACATGCAAAGTTGCAGAAGGTCTGCGTAAGTGAAAAATGATGGTGTTGTGAAATGTTGTGTTTTTGATAAACTTTTAAATAGGAAGACAAGTTGGCAAGATACCATGAATTGTTAAATATATATATATAGCCCAAACCAGCTTTCAATTTGCTTAAAGTGATCAAAAATGTTTAAGGGAAAACGGCATTGCTTGATTGGCACAGCAGCAAGCAATCAGCTTTTCTATTAGATATGGGAACCTATTTTATTCTGCATTTGCCTATAAAACATCCTGCTTGTTTCTTCACTTAGAAAATATGTTAAGTTAAAATATTATTTAGTAGATTTGAAATTTAGCACTCTTTTCATCTTGCCTGTTCTTTGAATCTGTCTTAGCTAGCTCATTGTAATTTTAATCAATTGCCCTATGCTCATCAATTAGTGTTGTTCTATCAAAAATATATTTGATGTGTGAATTTGTGTACTCAAATTTGGACTACAGTTAAGAAAATTTGCTTAACATAATTCCATTGGGAACAAATTGACTCCTTTGTGCAAGGTACCACTGTAATTTCTTTGTTATATTTTGAGACAAACTTCCTCTGACTGCTAAAGGAAATAGTTGTAAAAAAATGGTTTTGATAAATGAGTCAAGTAAATTTAATTCGTATAAGGCTTCAGTTGTGATATGCCCTAGAAATAGAAGAAATTCATTTGAGTATTGACTTTTAGTAGAAACCTTTGTTAAGATGCCATCCTGAAGATTTAAAACTTAGTGGTCTATTATTAATAACAATATGAAAACCAACTACTGACATCTTGGGAAAAGTGGAGAATAGCTATACTATATTCTAGCCATATATGGAGCCTTCTCTTAACAAACAGAAATATGTCTACTTTGTTACTGTCCAGTTCTTGTGTTTTAAATTAGGTTTCAGAAATTAGGCTTCAGAGAATTTTAAAGTGTAAATTTTGCTATTGCCCCCACTGTGCACTGTGAAAAAGATCTGTTTCAGATCATGCTGACAATCTATACAGCTGTCTCTGTGCTAGTCATCTTTCCTAGGTCCACCTTCTCATTGCAAAGCTGTACAGAAACACCTTTGGTTTTTGGCTGCTCCAAATTCTGAGACTCTGTCTACTCCTGAGGGTCTCGATGAGTCCTGCCTGAGTTCAACTGCCTCTGTGCCGCTTCCTAATCTACGTCGGAAGGAACATCAAGTCTGACAGCTGCTTCATGTGGGTCCCCCTCGCATCGACAGCTCCAGTCTCACCGTTCCTGCCCGTTCCTGTGGCCGTATCAGCCCCATCCTTCAAATGGAGTGATACTGAACGCCTCTATCATCACCTGCAGCCGTCTAGCTGTCTCAGCTGAAGCAAAACAACGAACTGGTTACACAGTCATGGAAGCAAAAAGGCACTTTAAAGAGACCGTTTTGTCCCAATTACGGCAGTGTTTTCTCCTTTTAAGAATCATCCTGAACTGTTATAATGACAGCAAACTTCACCACCATTACCACAGACTGTCAGCGTGCCTTTTACAGGTCCTTTTAGCAGATCTACCTATTTATTCTTGCAGCCAATTCAACCCAGCACCTTTGCAGCCATCTACAGCTGATGTTTAGAAGCAATTACTGTTTATGATGTTTTTGAAGCATACTGTATGTTCTGTATCTGTAATTCTAGTAGCCTTACTGAATTCTGTTATGTGCTACCTTGGCTATCATATCCCTTACCTTACCTTTGTATTGTATAAGATACTTTCCATATGTCAACTGAACTTCTGTCATTCACAAGAAGGGTATCCACATATTTGTTCATTTTGTTTAGCAGTCAAAGGAACAGAAAGCACTTGTTTTCCAATTGTTTTTCCAAACCCAATGACCCCTATAATTCAGCACATCATCAATGGTGTCAATCCACATATTCATTTGGCTCACCAGTGTTTTCTCCCCTTTGCAACAGATTTCAAGGTTGGAAGCCAGACTTCTTTTCTGCTTGGCCTTTATTGCAATCTGACAAAAGTATTGCCCCAGAAATCCCTCCTTATAAATACCCATTTTTAATCAATTCAGTCGCCCCAAGCACCTATTGCTTCCGTACCCAATATATGGACACTGTACCCCAGAACTTTGACTACCTATCACCCATCCAGGTTGGTGATAGTTCCTGCAAGAGAACTGTTGTCCTCCAAATTCAATTTGTCAAAGCTTCATAGCTCTCCTATTCAGCCTTATGATATGTATGTATTGTCCATGCCCTTCTGATTCCCTTATGCCAATCTATTATACAGTTTAAAATGGTTTGCAGAAATAAGCCACTCCAGTTATTGAACACACAATAGTTTGATTTATGCCCCTGGTTTGATCCCAATACAGAATACCCTTGATACTATCCTGGGTCTCTGCTTTATCTAACATTCAAACAGCAGAGCACCCCACTGTCAACCAAATGCCATCCTCTAAGGAGACTTTAAATGTATTTTGTGTTATGATTTTAATGTATGCTGGAAAAAATGGGGGAAGTTGTGATTATACAAATTGCAATTTCACAGAATCTTAGGTCCCAAGCAAACAAGACCTCCTTACTGTTAACAAAAGCATTATGTCACCTCAAGTAAATCAGCTATTAGATTACACCTACCCACAAAGAAAATAGATACACCTAGATACATGTCAGAATAGTAAGGTCCCTTCATTTACTCATTCATGAATATAGACAATACCTATACTGTTATAACTATACAGGAGACATACAATCAATCAGGTCCATGACAAATAAAACATAATAAAGCAACACAGTTAAAGTAAAATGGCCGCTGGAAGGTCTTAAATCATCCAGCAGACAAAAGGCTTAAGCAATTGAGTGTTATACTTCTTAGCATTAGTTTCAAAAATAGTTTTTATTCAATTTTTCAACTTTCGCGAAGAGAAAAAGTAAGGACTGATAGGAACGGGTTAACATGTCTCAAAATCAAAATATATAATCATTTGGTAGACCCAAATGAGCTCACAGGGTATAAGGTCAAATTGACTCAGCAAAACAGCATAACAGCAAAGCTTGCCAGCTGGGACTTGGCACGCTATCTCACACCCGTGGGCGCCAATCTCTTACAAGAGACAAGATGGCCCATCATCTGGGATTGTTGACATTATCTCATGGCACCAGAAGCGTCAGTTAGCTAAGAATAACATATGGCAGTTAGCCAGTAATAAGGAACCAACTTGAAATCAAACAAAATAGGATTAAGTCATTCTAGTGTTTGTAGCCAGATGGCCATAGACCAAGAATATGATGCGTACTAAATACGTCAGTACACCATGCAAAAGAGTATAAAAACCATGGAGAAGCCATTACTCCTTTGTCCAGGACTGCAGGGCAGATGTGCCTGTGCCGTGTCTTGGAACCTTAAGGGGCTCTTGGACCCTTAAGCTAAGATGCCTACTAACATATATCTCTGTACTGTATGTGCTCTGTTGTATCTCTGTCTGTCTTTAATAAACCTTTTGTTATATAACTAACTCAGCGTGGCAATTTTGATGAACCACCAATGGTGCATTGACAATTTATAATGGTGCATTGGCAACTTATAAAGAAAACCACCAATACCAATTTTTAAGCTAAATTTATTCTTATCACTAGCATTTATCACCTCCAGGCCAATGGCCTGTTTGAAAGGTTCAATAGGAGAGAGCACATTAGAGAAACCTCTTCTCTGACTAAGGAAGCTTTAGGAAGGGCACAAGAGGCACAGAAGAAGTGATATGATCAGAGGGTCAGGGTGAGGCACATTGAACCAGGGAAAAAGGTGTTAGTGCTACTTCCCACTGAAGAATCTAAACTGCTAACGCAATGGCAACGCAATGGCACCAGACAAGAGAAAGAAGTTACAGATTTTGCATATAAACCTCCTAAAAGAATGGATAGAGAGGGAAGTGTTCTGGGGAGAGCAAAAGGATGGAGATGCCACATTAATCAAGGGGATAAAGGACAAATAAAAATTGGCGATCACTTAGACTTTACTCAGGTAACCCAAGTATGGAAGTTAGAATGTCAGTTTCAAGAAGTCTTTTCAGAGACCAGGCAAAGACGTTCCTAGGGTCATACCCCACCAGGGGTAGTGGTCAGGACTAAAGGGAGGAGTTGGCCTAGGCATGTGATCCCAGCCCTTAATAAAGAGGCGGAAGAGATGCTTAAATTGGGTGTTATTGAATCATCATACAGCCCATGGCATAGTTACCCTGTCATCTGGAATGTGGAGAACCAGTGGGGTACAGCAATCCCAGGCTATAAACTCTATAGAAGGGATAGAGAGGGGCGGGTTGGAGGAGGAGGTTCTTTAATTCCTCCTCACTTTCTGCTATCAAAATAGGACTATCTAAGGTCAAGTTCCTGGATTTCCTAGTAGGGAACGGTGAAATGCAATCGGTGCAGGATAAAATAACCAAAATATACAGGTGGGAGAGGCCTAGAATAAAAAGAGAGGTCCAACAATTCCTGGGCCTCGTTGGGTATTACTGACACTTCATACCTAATTTTGCGACCCGAGCAGCCCCTTTAACTGACCTAATGAGGAAAGGGGGACCAAGGAAAGTGATATGGGGACAAGAGCAGGATAAGGCTTTCCAAGACCTTAAGGATACCTTGTGCGATATCCCTTCACGGTATACACCTGACTTTTCTTTGCCCTTTTGACTAAACATTGATGCATCAGATCAGGGTTTGGAGCCGTATTGGCACAAAAGAAAAACGATCAGGTATACACCGTCCTTTTCGTAAGTAGAAAACTATCCGAACGGGAGAGGAAGTACGCGGTTATAGAAAAAAAGGCATTGGTGGTGAAGTGGGCTACCAACGCCCTACAATATTATTTGTTAGGAGCCCCTTTCTATTTAGTGACCGACCATGCCCCACTAAAGTGGTTACAAATGATGAAAGAGACTAACCCTAGACTCATCCGGTGGTACCTGGCTTTGCAACCATTTGCATTCACTGTGAATTATAGGAAAGGCAAGCAACATATTAATGTAGACTTTTTCTCCCAACAGGGCCCCTGGGAAGATGATCCAGAGGTGCAGGCGTCCCTCTTGGAGGGGGGGATATGTGGGCAGGGAAGGCCAAAGGGACTCAACTGAGAAGAGTGCCACCTACACCCGAACAAGTTGAGAAGGAGGAATGGCGGGAAAAGCAAAGGAGATGAGAGGAGGCAAGGAAAGCCTGAATAAGGGAAGAGAAAGATCGAGAAGAGGTGAGAAGGAGGTTCGAAGAGTCCTTGCGGATTGGGGAAGGAGAAAGGGTGGGAAACGTGGACCAACCCACGGCTGTGGAGGTGGGGTTTGCAGAGGGTAAAAAGGGAAAGTGCGCGTCTTACCCCCAGGATGGGAGTGAGTCTGGATGCAAGACCCTGATACGGGAAAATGGGAGAGGATGATGATGCCAGATGCTGAAGTGGAGAGCTACAAAAAACAGGCTCATAAGAAGGGCTGCTCTTATTGGGGAGAGCGGGAAGCCAGGGAGTACAACCGAAAACTCAGATACAACAGGACATTGCTTATGAGAAATGGATGGAGAAGCTGAAGGCAGAGGAGGAGTGGACCGGGAGACACTCCTGCGGGAGGGGTTTGGCCCTTCGAGAGGACTTTCTTGTTCGGGGACAACGGTGGGGGAGATATGGACCCAAGCCATCTGTGGATACTGGAGTACAGACTACGCCACCAACCCAGGACTTGAGCCTCAGAAGGGTTCTGGTGGAACACCCACCTCTTCAGAGCAGAAGGGGGTTTGAACTCATCCCTGTTTAAACCCTCGAAAGACTCTAAGAAAAACCCTTTTTGTTAAAGGTGTTACACCCGTTGAAGTTAATGTTAAAAGAAGTGCCTCCAAAAGTGTGAAAGAAGACAATAAAACTCCTATAGGTTCAATTAAAAATGTTTCTTTATTGAATCCAAAGGAGCGGGAAGTCTGGCAACCTGAGGAACCCCCACACTATAGTTTAACTAACAAGATTTGAATTAGAAATTACATGGCAAAAAGTAGTGCAAATGTGATTTAATGCTTCATGATTAAACAGATTGTTTTCTGGTTCTTAGACAGCATGAATGTTGTTATGTCTATTCATCCTGAGAATATGCCTCATGAAGCCATATGTAGTGGTGGCTCATGATGACCTGTGGAGGGCATGACTACATCATTCCTTGAGATGTACCTGTTTCCCACCTTTGTAGGGGGGAAACAAATTCAGATTTCAATACTGGTCTAAGATACTTAATTTGGAAGATGATCAAGTAAATCCTTCTATCTTTATACTCAATAATGCGCATGAGATTCCTTACCACCCTCATAATCATGCATTTAAGGACAAGAAATCTAAATAAACTATTATTTTACTCTTTCAGTACCAGATTGTGACAAGATAAACAAACAGCAGAGAGAGAAGGGCAGAAGCAGATGCAGAGAGAGCAAGCTAAATCATTGATGTTCAGACAGCAGTGGGTACAGTCAAAGCAAAGCAAAGCAAAGTGATCTGCTTATATACCGCCCCTTACTACTACAAGTAGTCTCTGGGCGGTTTACAATTTTAATTACAGAGTGCAGGCAACACATTGCCCCCCCCAGCAAGCTGGGTACTCATTTTACCGACCTCGGAAGGATGGAAGGCTGAGTGAACCTTGAGCCTGCTACTGGAGATTGAACCCAGGTCGTGAGCACAGTTTTACTTGTAGTACAGGCATTTAACCACTGCACCACGAGGCTTAAACAGTAGTTCATCAGAGACTGCACAAAGATGAATTGTGGTAGTCCTCAGTTCTAAGAAGAAAAGCTGGTTACCTGTGACTCATCTTGGGATTCCTCTGCACAGTTCACCTTCATAAGAGCAGCTAAATGGGAGAATTTTTTGCTGCTTCTGGCAAGATCTCGACTGAAGAGCTGCCACAACAGGGAAAGGCAATGACCTTGTTGGAACAGAACAGCCAGTCTCTTCTCCCTGTTTCGAAATATGACATAGCAAAGGACCAGACAGGGTTAGACTCCTTTAGGATATTAACTTGTTGTTAGCTGTGTGATCATCTATAAAGTTCCTAAACCCAAATATAGCCATGGAGGTGAACAGATTCCTACTCAGGCAGGTCCATGTGGGCCTTCTATAGAACTTCTGTGATGTAAGAAGTGCAGCACAAACAATGTGATTTTCCCATTGCCTTTCCTGTGATCGACATCAATGGTTCCCACGCTTAGGTCTCCAGATGCTCTTAGACTACAACTCCCAGATATTCTAGCCTATACAACTAGTTGTGAGGGCTTCTGGGAGTTTTAATTTAAAAAGAACGAGAGAGGAGTAAGGGAAGCCATTCATGTGAGCATTGAAACCCCCTCCCTCAACAGAGGTGGCGGCCTCAGGCATAGTCTATCTGCTACTTATCAGGGTGTGCTTTCCAAAGTACCCAGACAAATCAAATAGCCTTCACCACCAAGGCCATTCTTGATAGGTTTCAGCACCTTAGGCCATGCACGTCCAAATTTCGGCCCTCCTGATGTTTTGGATCACAACTCCCAGAATTCCAAGCCTGTACTGTGGGAGTTGTGGCCCCAAACATCTGGAGGGCCGAAGTTTGGACATGCCTGCCTTAGGCCATTGTTCACCTTAAGGCTATGGATACTATTGTCTCCCTAATGAGCCTATTCAGGCCATTGTTCATCTTAGGGCCTTTTCACACGACCCCTAAGATCCGCTGGTCCCTTAAATTCGGACCAAAGATCTTAGGGGTTCGTTGCTCTTCCTTCCTCCCCACCAGAGAAAGAGGGGGGAAAATGCAGCTCACCTGGAGGAGCTTCCCGGAGCTCCGTTTCTCTTCCGTTTCTCTTCTGCTTGCTTTTTTTCCTCCCACCTCTTCTCTTAAAGGGGCAGGAGGCAAAAAAAAAAAAAAAACACAAGCAGAAGCCAGGAGAGCCCTGCACTGACCAGATTAAATCCGGACCTGGGAATTTTCACCCACCTCAAGTAGGTACAAGAAAGTGCTGCTGGGTCGCGCTTAGGTGGGCGGGGTCGCACTTAATTGTCTGCAAAGTCCGGAGCTGGTGGGAAAACACTTGTAAGGTCCAGACCTTGCAGCCATTTCCTGCGGAGCTTAGGGGTCGTGTATAAAGGCCCTTATGAGCCTAATTCAGATCATGGTGACAAGAGGTCAAAGCTGACTATAAGATGGAGGACTTGCACTAGCTGTATTCAGACTGATGAAGCTGTTTGGATGAGCCGCAAAACGTTTCTATCTCTCAAAAAGAAGTCCAGTAGCCATGACTCAAGTTCCAGATAAACTCACCTGGATGACTGAGAATCTTCACAGAGTTATAGTATGCTGCCTTCAGGAAGCTGACCTAAAATAACTAGAAACAACTTTGGAATTTACTGAGGGTACGCCAGCAGCCGCTTTGGCTGTTTCTCAGGGCTGCTTGGGTTTTTTAAATCTAGAGTTTGCTGTTGCTTTAAATATTCTTTCTTAAAGGAAGCAAAGAGGAGCGTGGAAGAGGGTTTTTTCAGAGTCCTTTGGAATTTAATCGGTGCACGTGAGCAGCGTGCGCCTGACGGCATGCACATTAAAAAATTAAGATCTCCACCTCTGCAGTGGAGGCCATCCAGACCCTTGATTGCTGCCTGGCTGCAGTATTGGACTGGACCAAGACTAACAGGCTCAGGCTTAACCCTGGGAAGACTGAGGTTTTGTTCTTCGGGGGTGGTCCGGATGGGTACAGTGGCCCTCTTCCCAGTCTGGGTGGGTCCGCCCTCTAGCTGGCGGAAAGAGTGTGAGTCTGGGCATCGTCCTGGATCCGGATCTGTCCCTGGAATCCCAGGTGGCAGCCGTGACCAGGTTGGCCTTCTATCATCTTAGGCTTATCCCCCAGATTCACCCATACCTTGATGGGGACTCCATGAGGACAGTGGTGCAGGCACTGGTCATGTCAAGGATAGATTATTGTAACACTCTCTACATGGGGCTCCCCTTGAACCTTGTTCGGCGACTGCAGTGGGTATAGAAGGCAGTGGCCAGGTTGGTGGTTGGTGCGGGCAGGTTTGACCGCATCACCCCCATTCTGGCTCGTCTGCACTGGTTGCCCGTTGCCTCCCGAATAAAGTTCAAGGTGTTGGTTTTGGTTTATAAAACCCCTCCACGCCCTGGGTCCTGGTTATCTGGCAAAGCGTATCTCCCTACAATCAGAGCTAGCCCGACCCACCCGATCCTTCATGGCTCTCTCACTCCAGGTGGCCACCCCTAGGGAGGCCCGTAGGGTAGTAACTCGTAAACGGGCCTTCTCGGTGGCCGGCCCAGGTCTTTGGAATAAATTACCGAGCGAGATACGCCAGGCTCCATCACTGGCATCCTTCAAGAAAGCCCTTAAAACCTGGCTGTTCAGGGATGCCTTTGGCACCTGCTAGGGCTGTACCAAGGGTTTTTTTTGTTTGTTTGTCTAGTTCCATGCCTCTTGCCTAGTACCTTTTTAGACTTTTTAACTGATGTCTTGTTTTTAATCTTTTTGTGCGAACTGCCCAGAGTGTAGCAGAGAAGATTAATTGGGAAGATCAGTTTTCCATTATCTTTTATTTTCGTTCTTATGTTTTTTTCAAGTAACTGACCTAATTTAGTCAAGATGGAGGGTCAGGGAGCAGGTGTAGTTAGTTGTATCTGCGGCATGTCCATTTATTTTTTGTTTTTTGTTTTGCCAAACCAAGTGCCAGGTTACACATGCTCAAAGTGCAAGCTAGTGGCCCTCTTGGAGGACAAGGTCAGGCATCTGGAGGCCTGTGATTCTAATATTCACAATGTTAGGGAACATTTTTTTTGCAGGAAGCAGAGAAAAACTTTGCCAGCACAGGTGACAGGTGTAATCTAAATCAGGACTAGGGCATTTCACAAATACAGAAGAGAGACACTTGGAGGAATGTTACAGTCAGAAAGGGAAGAACTAGGAAACAGACAGAGAGCTTGCAACTGCACAATAGATTCCAACCTCTCTCCTTTATCAGCCAGGAAAAGGAACTACACCTAGAACAGCAAGGGCAGCTTGAAGACCCTGCACAGAGGAATCCAACAATACAACAAGGGGCACCTACCAAGCCATGAAGGAGGCGAGTGGTGGTGATTGGAGACTCCTTGCTCAGAGGAACAGAAGTGGTCATCTGCAGGCCTGACAAAATTAATTGAGAGGTCTACTATCTCCCTGGAGCCAAGATTCGGGATGTAACAGACAGTCTGTCAAGTCTCATCAAGCCCACTGATTCTAACCCCTTTCTTTTGGTCCATGTAGGAACTAATGATACTTCAAAATGCAGCTTTCAAGATATCACAAAGGCATATGAAGAGATGGGTAGGAAGCTGAAGGACCTGGGTGGGCAGGTGGTAATTTCATTTCTCCTCCCTGTAGAAGAACGTGGCTCACAAAGGAAAGAACAATAGTGGAGGTGAACAACTGGCTTCGTAGATGGTGCCAGCAGGAACGATTTAGGTTCTTGGACCATGGTTTGATATTTCATTCAGATGGGCTATTGCATGAGGATGGGGTACATCTCACCACTGCTGGAAGGAATCTTTTTGCCAAGAGGCTTGAAAATTTGATAAGGAGACCTTTAAACTGAGTTCTCAGGGGGAGGGAGAAAATTTTCTTTATGGTAGAGATACAGAAGGCATTGCGGGGAATAGTCCAAAGTAGAAGCAGGACAAGATGTATTATAGAACATCAGTGTGAGAAAAAACAGGTTAAGCAAAGGGCTTGTAAAAAACACACGCAGCCTCAAATGTCTCTACACCAATGCACAGAGCATGGGGAACAAACAGGAGGACCTATAACTTTTAATAGAGCAAAATAAATATGACATAATTGGCATCACTGAAACATGGTGGGATGAGACTTATGATTGGAATGTAGTTATTGGAGGGTATAACCTGTTTCAAAGGAACAGGCCTAGTAAGAAAGGGGGAGGTGTAGTTTTATACAGTATATTAAGGACATATATACTGCGGAAGAAATACATGATAAACAGAAGGGAAAGCAAGTTGAGAGTATTTGGGTGAGAACTAAGAGTGAGAAAAATGAGAGAGATGTCACTGTGGGGGTATATTATATACCCCCAAGTCAGCCAGAGGATTGGGATGATGCTTTCTGTGAGCAGATGGCCACACAGTCAAAAGGGAGAGATGTAGTACTAATGGGAGATTTTAACTATCCTGATATATGCTGGCAGTCCAACTCAGCTAAGAATGCAAGGTCTAACAAATTCCTTACTGCCCTTGCAGACAATTTCATGGTCCAGAAGGTAGAGGGGGGAACAAGAGGAGCAGCCATTTTAGATCTGCTCTTAACCAATAGGGAGTACCTCATAAATGGGGTTGAAGTGGTGAGATCTTTACGTAAAAGTGAGCATGCTCTTTTGGAATTTGTTACTCAGTTGGAAGGTGAAGCTAAGCATAGTCAGACAAGAATCCCGGACTTTAAGAAAGCCAGTTTTCATAAACTTAGGGAATTATTGGCTGTGATTCCATGGACCAAAACACTGAAAGAAAAGGGAATCCAAGAAGGACGGGAGTTCCTTAAAAGCGAGATATTAAATGCACAATCCAAAACTGTTCCAACAAGAAGAAAAAATGGGAGAGGTCTAAAGAAACCACAATGGTTTACTGAAGAACTTTCAACTCAGCTAAATATAAAGAAAAGCAAGTACAAGAAATGGAAAAATGGGGAATGCACCAAAGAGGAATATAAGTTCCTCTGGGAAGATGGGCGGGATACAAATGCAATAAATAAATAAATAAATAAATAAATAATATATGCAGCAGTGGTGGTGGTAAAAAAAGCTAAAGCGCAAAATGAACTTAGACTTGCCAGAGAGATTAAAGATAGTAAAAAGGGTTTCTTTACTTATGTCCACAGCAAAAGGAAATATAAGGAAATGATAGGCTCTCTGTGTGGCGATGATAACCAGTTACTAGCAGGAGACAGGGACAAGGCAGAACTACTCAACACCTCCTTTGCCCCAGTTTTATCCAAAAAGGAAAGAACAGTTTCCTTGGCATAAAGAGTAGATGAGGTATTGGGATGGGCATTGCAACATAGAATAGGTAGACAGGTAGTACAATAACACCTGGAAATATTAAATGAATTTAAGTCTCCTGGACCAGAGGAATTACATCCAAGGATATTAAAAGAACTGGCAGAAGTAATTTCAGAACCATTGGCAAAAATCTTTGAGAAGTCCTGGAAAACAGGGGAAGTCCCCATAGATTGGAAGAGGGTGAATGTTGTCCCCATTTTCAGACAGTCTGTAATTATTTAACTAGCAATGCTGTCATTACAAGAAGTCAACACAGATTTCTTAAAAACAAGTCATGCCAGACCAATTTCATTTCTTTCTTTGATAAAATTACAGGCCTGGTGGATGGGAGGAACACTGTGGATATTGCTTATCTAGATTTCAGTAAGGCCTTTGATAAGGTTCCCCATGGTATACTTGCAAAGAAGTTAATAGAATGTGGGATAGATAGTGCCACTGTTAGGTGGATTTGTACTTGGTTGACTGATCGCACCCAAAGGGTGATCATTAATGGCTTCTCTTCAGCTTGGAGAGATGTGACCAGTGGGGTGCCCCAGGGTTCTGTTCTGGGTCCAGTGCTGTTCAATATCTTTATTAATGACTTGGAGGAAGGAATAGAGAGTATGCCAATTAAATTTGCAGATGATACCAAATTGGTTGGGGTTGCTAATTCCCTAGAGGATAGGATGAAAATCCAAAAGGACCTGGACAGATTAGAGTCCTGGGCCAAAGCTAACAGAATGGGTTCAACAGAGGGAAATGGAGGTTGGTGCATCTAGGTCAGGGGTGTCCAAACTTTTTGCTAGGGGGGCAAGATTTCGTGAGGCAAAAATGTGTGGGGGCTGACCATTCAACCTGAAAGGAAGAAAGGGCATGGTCCGTGCACATCTGCAACAGCCGCAAATGCTCCAGTTTCAAGGTGCTCAAGGGCCCAGCGGCTGTTGCACGGCCTGGGAATCAGCCGATGCACACCCAAGATGCACCACTGCTCACATATACTGCCCTCCATCGCAAGGAGGTAGGGAAGATGCTGCAGCCAGGAGCCAGGAGCGGGTTGGCAGGGTGGGTGGCTGAGGGGATGGACGGAGGCAGGGAGGGCAGGCAAACCATAAAACTGCAAGCTGATGTCACTATCTAGCATGGGGAAGGGCCAGCCAGAGGAGATGAGTGACAGGCTGAGCCGGCAGAGAGAAGAGGCTGAGGGCCGAACTTTGGACATGCCAGATCTAGGTAAAAATAATGAATTGCACAGAAATAGGATGGGAGACACCTGGCTGGAAAATAGTACCTGTGAAAGGGATCTGGGAGTCTTGGAGGACCACAAATTGAACATGAGTCAGCAGTGTGGTGCGGCGGCCAAAAAAGCCAATGTGATTCTTGGTTGCATGAACAGAAGCATCGTGTCTAGATAATGGAAATGATGGTACTACTCTATTTTGCTCTGGTCAGACCACATCTGGAGTACTGTGTCCAGTTCTGTGCACCTCAATTTAAAAAGGATGTTGATGATCTTGAACGGGTCCAGAGGAGGGCGACCAGGATGATTGAGGGTCTGGATGAAAGCTGGGAATGTTTAGCCTTACAAAAAGAAGACTGAGAGGGGATATTATAGCTATGTTTAAATATTTGAAAGGATGTCATATTGAAGAAGGGTCTGGTTTGTTTTCCATGGCTGCAGAGAATAGGACTCGGGGCAATGGTTTCAAACTACAGGAAAAGAGATTCCATTTGAACATTAGAAAAAACTTCATGACAGTTAGAGCTGTTCGGCAGTGGAATATGCTGCTACAAAGGGTGGTGGAGTCTCCTTCTTTGGATGTTTTTAAGCAGAGGCTGGATGGCCATCTGTCAGCAGTACTGTGATGGGGGTTCCTGTATGGCAGCGGGTTGGACTAGATGGCCTTGAGGTCTCTTCCAAATCCATGATTCAATGATTCTGCCTCCTACTCCAACTAGCACTTCCTCCTCTTGAGTCCCTTAAGGTGCTGCACAATTTTTTTGTCCTAAGTAATTTTTCTTTTCTTTTCTTTTGACCTGATATGGTAACATAGCTACCTCTCGACTTTCTAGACTATCCATACATCCTTAAAAAAAAGAATTGATCAGATCAACATCGTACCCTCTGGTCATTTGCCAAAGATTCTTCTTCTTCTTCTTCTTCTGATAAGACAAATGCTTTGAGGTTTCCACTCTATGTTTGAAAAAGACTCCCAAAATAGTTGTGGGGGAATCTTCTTTTCAATAAAGTCAAAGCCTTCTTTACCAGTTTTTTGGCCAAGGTCATTTGACCCATATTGTAGGAGACCTGCAGAATCATGTGGGAACAATTATATATGATATTTATTCACGGTACATCAACATATTCTGAGATTTCATTGTTTTTGAGATGTAACAGAGGAGAAATACTCTGAAGACCTTTAAAGAGACCTGCCACCACCATTGCTGGTTCTTCACCCCTCTTTCTCCTCCTCACTTTCAATACTTGCAGTTAATCAAATGACACTTACCTAATAAACTCTATTTGAATATCTGCACTGCCCCCCTCCTCCATTACACATTTCATCATGGCCTTCCTCTTTCCCTTATACGCTTGTGCATGAAGAAGACGCCTCAAAAGACTGCATTTTGGGGCTTTTGTGGTGGGTCTGAAGAAGGTAATGCACCAATATGGGCTTGTCATTTGGCTACCTTCACACTTATTTGTGCCTTGGGTGATACAGAATTCAGTTGTTCAGTAGCTGGATCTTGCACTGGAGGAAGATGATTTTGACACTGAAAGGTTATCATCTCTAATACTGTACAAGTAAAACTACCCAGTTTGATTTCTATGTTTTCTTTTATCCAGTTCAGCATCTAAAATTATGTCTAGCGTTGAGCTCTGGGTACTTGTTTTTCACTATATGAGGATTGAATGAGTTCTGCATTTACTGTGGTGCTTTTTTATTTTACAATGGAAGACCTGGCTAGTCTTGGATCTTGGAGTCTTGGTGGACCACAATTTATTTATTTATTTATTTATTTATTTATTTATGCGTTCATTCGTTTGTTTTTATACCGCCCGACTTCCCGAAGGAACTCCGGGCGGTGAAAAAAAGGGCAAGACAGGCCCAAGGAAAACAATACATCAAGTGAAGAGGAAATAAAGAAACAAAAAATAAAGAATAAAATATAGGATAAGATTAAAAAAAACTCAACAAAAGAGTCGAGAAATCATCAGCAAGATGGCGGCGGGGGGGGGGGGAACAAACCAGGTTGCCAAATGCCTCCCTAAAAAGCAAGGTTTTTAATGCTTTTTTGAAGGCAGGCAGCGACTGCGTAAGGTGCAACTCACTTGGAAGATGGTTCCAAACTGAGGGGCCCGCCACTGAGAAGGCGCGGTTACGGGTGATAGATTTCCGCGCCTCCCAAGGTGTGGCCACTTGGAGTGAGAGCGCCTGCGACATTCTAGTGGGCCGGGCCTCAGTTGATCTTTGGAAGATATGCTCTGACAGGTATTCATGAGTCAGCAGTGTGATGCGGCAGCCAAGAAAGCCAATGCGATTCTTGGGTTGCATCAACATAAGCTTAGTGTCTAGATCAAGGGAAGTGATGGTACCACTCTATTCTGCTCTGGTCAGACCCCACCTGGAGTACTGTGTCCAGTTCTGTGCGCCTCAATTTAAAAAGGATGTTGACAACCTCGAGCAGGTATAGAGGAGAGCAACCAGGATGGTTGAAGGTCTGGAAGATATGTCATATGAGGAATGGTTGAGGGAACTGGGAATGTTTAGCTTTTCAAAAATAAGGCTGAGGGGGGATATGATAGCTATGTTTAAATATTTGAAAGGATGAACAGGTTTATTTTCCATGGCTTCAGAGACTAGGACTCGGGGCAATGGTTTCAAACTACAGGAAAAGAGATTCCATTTGAACATTAGGAAAAACTTCATGACAGTTAGAGCTGTTCGGCAGTGGAATATGCTGCCACAAAGGGTGGTGGAGTCTCCTTTTTTGGAGGTTTTTAAGCACAGGCTGGATGGCCATCTGTCGGAAATACTGTGATGGGGGTTCCTGCATGGCAGGGGGTTGGACTGGATGGCCCTTGAGGTCTCTTCCAACTCTATGATTCTACCATATCTCCTTGCAGGTCTTGCAGATAAACATTTCATATATCAAAATGAAACCCACAAACAGTCAGGTATCAAGCTTGCTTTTGGACTCCTTATAAGAATGGTTGCTTATACCTAATATAATATAATATAAAATTGTCATGGCTTTTTAAAAACATACATAACAAGGCTGATGCAGTTCAAGTATCCAAAAGTATGCTCAGACTGCAAACGTCATCCTTAGTGGAAAGAGCATCCCCCAATAAGGAAAGAATGGCCTCCAACCCACAGACATGAGGTGCATCCACCCACAGAATCTCCATTTTGTCCAGGTTCAGTCTCAGGCTACTGTCCCTCATCCATCCCAGGATGGCATCCAGGCAGCATTCAGTATGCCTAATTGGCCCAAATGCAGATGTTGCTTTTAAACCATCACAGTGCTAATGATTTTAAGCAGCAATTTCAGTTTTAGCACACATTTAAAGTGCTATATTTCTGACTGAGCAACTGAATAAACTTGCTGCTAATTTGTTTGAATGGAGGTCAGTGGCCAGTAGGTAGACACCAGTTATCATACGCAAGGAAGTGACTCCAGGTTGACATCTTACCTCTCCTTTCAGACTGTAGAACACTGACTCCTCAAAGTGATCGATTTTCTGCTTGTAGTCCAAAGATTTCAACAGATTTTCTGCAGTATTCAGATATGTGAAAGCCTGAAACAAGAATGACAAAGAACAGAACAGTTTTTCCCAGATATACCCCTCTCTATCCCATTCTGCAGGGTTTTCAGTTCTGAGAGGCTGATTTTCAGATGGGTGCAAGTTCCTCTGGGGTTCAGCTAAAAACACAGAGTCCCTACATCAGAGGAGCAGAAATAAATGGAAATGGATGACTCTACAAGCCAGTCTTACTCACTGTTTTTCTGCCAAGACAGGAAAACTAAAAACAAGTCCAACCGCAGTTTTGGGGAGTTAGAAGCAGCTGACAGACATAAGTATATCCCCCTGAAGAATGTTAGCCTCAGCATTTGAGCCTGGTGTGTGAAACCAAGGAGAGCAAACGAGAAAGAAGTGAGCACTGGTAAGTTTCTGGGTTGGTGCAGTACAACTAGGGCTGTTTGACCTCTGCCTCTGCTAACTTTAACTGCTCATTTAAATACAAAGAGCCATTAGTCAGCCAAACAAAGGAAGTAGCTAGGAAGCAGGGGAATTTCATTCTAAACATGAAAGGAAGAAATTTGTACTAGATTATTATTTCTAGATTAGTAGCTAGTAAAAGTGTAAAATTTTCAAGGCCTAGAATACTGCACTCTTTAAAATGGAGTCTGAGGGAGCACCTGTAGTTACCTGTAACACTTGTGCCATGTTTGTCATCTTGACAAAGCGGATGGAGAATTACACTTGCTGCAAGTGCAAGCTGGTTGCACTATTAGAAGAGAACGTCCAGCAGCTAGAGGCTCGCATATCGAACCTGCAACATATTAAGGAGTTTGAGCGGTTCTTGGACAGAGCGGAACAGACTATCCAGGACCAAGAAAAGACAGGGCACACTTTTGAGGATGAAGTCACTTCCCCAACTCAGGAGGT
The DNA here is from genome assembly GCA_037367245.1 of Phrynocephalus guinanensis. Lineage (NCBI taxonomy): Eukaryota > Metazoa > Chordata > Lepidosauria > Squamata > Agamidae > Phrynocephalus > Phrynocephalus guinanensis. The sequence goes on from CM074752.1 coordinate 4,204,230, forward strand.
AGCTGTGTGGAGGAATGTGACTCAAAGGAGTAGAAGGCCAAAGGATCGCTCAAAGAGTCTCATATTGCACAATCAATTTGAGGCTCTTTCCCTCATCACACCTCATGAGGCATGCACAGAGGAACAACTGGTTCCACCTGATGATCTCTCCCTGATCACAACTGATGAGATACACGATCAGGTACATGTAGATGAACAGGCTGCAGGAGAGAAGCTCCTTGTACTAGGGGATTCTATAATTAGAAATACAGAGGGATGGATTTGTGATGAGCATGATAACCGTATGGTCACTTGCCTGCCAGGTGCAAAGGTTGCAGACATCACGAGAAATCTAGATAGCTTGTTAGAGAGAACTGGCAAGGAGCCAGTGGTCATGGTACAGAATGGAGATTGACAGTGGGTCTGACTCCACCATAGAATCACTGTGGGTTAAACTACCAGGTCCAAGGAGTGATGTGATAGTTGGGGTATTCTATCGTCCACCAGATCAAAAACCTGAGGGGGGCCTTGAAATGAGGAGAGAAATGATGGAGGTGTCTAAGAGGGATAGGATAGTAATCATGGGGGACTTCAATTATCCCCACATTGACTGGGCCAATGCGAGCTCCGGGCAAGAAAGAGAAACCGGGTTTCTCAACTTGCTGAATGACTGTGCCTTAGAGCAACTTGTAATGGGGGCCCACCCGAAAAGAGGCAAGAATCTCTGGATCTAATACTGTGTCATACTCAGGACCTGGTCAGGGATGTGAATGTCACAGAGCCTCTGGGGAACAGTGACTATGCTGCAATCTCCTTTGCCATGCATGTTGGAGGAAGAGTGTCAAGCAAAACTTCCCTCAGATGAGGAAACTAGTTAGAAAGAAACTGAAGGGGAAGGTTAGAAGAATCCAGTCTCTTCAGAGTGCATGGAGCCTGTTTAAAACAACAGTAACAGGCCCAGCACAAGTGCATACCACAAAGAAAGAAGAGCTCATTTAAGTCCAAGAGGGCGCCGGCATGGTTAAAGAGTGGAGTTAGAAAGGCTCTAAAGTGCAAGGAGAGGTCTTTCTGTAAATGGAAATTCTCCCCAAATGAGGAAAATAAAAAGGAACACAAACTCTGGCAAAAGAAATGTAAAAAGATGATAAGAGATGCAAAGAAAGATTTTGAGGAACGCATGGCTAGCAATATAAAGGGTAATAATAAAAGCTTCTTTAAATATGTTAGAAGTAGAAAACCTGCCAGAGAACCAGTTGGCCCTCTGGATGGTGAGGGAGGAAAAGGGAGGTTAAGGAGTACTTGGAAATTGCAGAGAAATTAAAATGAGTTCTTTGTATCTGTCTTCAAGACAGACCTTGAGCAGATTCCGCTGCCTGAACGGCCCCTCTTGACTAAAGAATTAAATCAAATACAGGTTAAAAGAGAGGATGTTTTAGGACTAATTGAGAAATTGAAGATCAATACGTCACCGGGCCCAGATGGCATCCACCCAAGGATTATTAGAGAACTGAGAAATGAAATTGCAGATCTCTTAACAGTAATATGCAACTTGCCTCTTAAAACAGCCACAGTGCCGGAGGACTGGAGGATAGCGGATGTCACACCATTTTTTAAAAAAGGAAGGAGGGGGGACCGGTGAAACTACAGGCCTGTTAGCCTTACATCAGTCCCAAGGAAGATGGTGGAAAGCCTCATCCAAGAGAAAATCTTAAAACAAATAGAAGCACAAACCTTGCTGAGAGAAAATCAGCATGGCTTCTGTAAGGGTAAGTCTTGTCTGACAAATCTTTTAGAAACAGTTTTGAAAGGTCAACAGGCATGTGGATTTGGGTGAACCGGTAGATATAGTCTATCTAGATTTTCAAAAGGCTTTTGACACAGACCCTCACCAAAGGCTGCTGAGAAAATTGCAGAGTCAGGAGATAAGAGGGCAGGTCCTCTTATGGACTGAGAACTGGTTGAGATCCAGGAAACAAAGAGTAGGTGTCAATGGGAAATTTTCACAATGGAGAGAAGTGAAAAACGGTGTGCCCCAGGGATCTGTCCTGGGACCGGTGCTTTTCAATCTGTTCATAAATGACCTGGAGACAGGGATAAACAGTGAGGTGGCCAAGTTTGCAGATGACACAAAACTTTTCCATGTGGTGAAAACCAAAGAAGATTGTGAAGAGCTCCAGAAGGATCTCTCCAAACTGGGGGAATGGGCTGCAAAATGGCAAATGCGCTTTAATGTAGCCAAATGTAAAGTAATGCAGATTGGGGTAAAAAATCAAATCTTTATCAACTCATGGGCTCTGAGTTATCTGTGACGGATCAGGAAAGAGATATTGGTGTGTTGGTGCACAGCTCCATGAAGGTGTCTATCCAATGTGTGGCAGCGCTGAAGAAGGCCAATTCCATGCTAGGGATTATCAAAAAGGGGATTGAAAATAAAACAGCCAACATTATAATGCCATTATACAAAACAATAGTAAGGCCCCACCTGGAGTACTGTGTACAATTCTTCTCACCGCATCTCAAGAAAGACATAGTGGAACTGGAAAAGGTGCTAAAGAGAGCGACTAAAATGATCACTGGGCTGGGGCACCTCCCTTATGAGGAAAGGCTAAAACATTTGGGGCTCTTTAGTCTGGAAAAAAGGCGCCTGAGGCGGGATATGATTGAGACGTACAAAATAATGCAGGGAATGAGTAAAGTGGGTAGAGGGAAGCTCTTCTCCCTCTCACAAAATACCAGAACTAGGGGACATACACTCAAATTGAGGGTTGGGAAGGGTAAGAACAGACTAAAGAAAGTATTTTTTCACCCAGCACGTTGTTAGTCTGTGGAACTCCCTGCCACAGGATGTGGTGATGGCATCTGGCCTGGATGCCTTCAAAAGGGGATTGGACAGATTCCTGGGGGGAAAGTCCATCACAGGTTACAAACCATGAGGGAGATGCGTAATCTCCAGGCTTAAAACTGGGCTACCTCAAGGGCCAGATGTAGGGGAGTGGTATCAGGAGACAGATATCTAGTCTCATGCGCTCCCAGAGGCATCTGGTGGGGCCACTGTGAGATACAGGAAGCTGGACTAGATGGGCCTTTGGCCTGATCCAGCATGGCTCTTCTTATGTTCTTATGTTCTTATATTCCTTATACCAATCATCATCATCATCATCATCATCATCATCATCATCATCATCATCATCATCATCATCATCATTTATTTACAGTCTTCGGCCTAAGTACTACATGTGCAATCTAAAACCAGCGGTAATACAAATAATACATGAGCGGCAAGGTCCAGTAAAAAATAAGTAATCACGTAAACTACACTAAATATATTCTTATACATAACAATTAAAATATTAAAAAAACATTAAATATAAATATAAATATTAAATATTAACATTAAATATTAAATATAAATAACAATTAAAATAACAAATATTAAACCATGAGCTACAAAGGCTCTAGGGATCTAGGGTTCAAGTATGGACAGCATCTTACGGCAAGCCATAGCTGCTGCACAAAATTTGGCCGCTGCCATTGTAATATACGTAACCCTGTCGGCAAGCAAATAGTGAGTACAAAATTCCGTAGATCTCCATGGAAACTTTTGGAGAACTGGATACAAAATATCTTTACATAGTTCCCTATAAAATCCACAATAGAGAAGCACATGCTCCACAGTTTCCACATCCCCACTATTGCAGGGGCATAGACGATGACAATAAAGTACTCCTTGGAATCTACCAATGTAGCTATTTAGAAGGTAGCATGTTCAGTTTTGCCAAGGTAAATGCTTTTCTAAATTTTTTGGGGGGAGGGGTTCAAAGAAAGGAGTGAAAAAAGTTGTTTCTGACAATACTTAAATGCATTAACAAGCCCCGGTTCTCTTGAAGTTCGATGCCCCTAATCCTTGGTTGGATAGCTGTTTTGGTGCTATTATAACCCAGAAAGGTAACATGGTTTGATGAGAAATCCAAAAGCAGGCACTCGTTCTCTAAGAACCGCTTCCATTTCGATTGGAATGAATTTAAAAGAATTAATGGAGCCAAGCCCGCAGGCAGAAAAAGAAATTTTTACTAGATATTAAACAATTGGGCTTTGGCATGGGCTCTTATAGAAATTAAGCCATCCTCCATCCAAATGGCTACGTTAGAAGCGCATGGTGGGACCGCAAATAAGGCTATCAACAATTTATTTTATACTCCCTCAAGGGGACTCAGATTGGAGTGCTCAAATATTTGGGATTGGAACCATATGTCATTTGAGCTATGACTTTGGCCTTAAATACCTGAATCGCAGAAGGTAAGTGTTACCCACACTTGGTATGAAAAATCTAAGTGAAGCTGTTTTCTTGGTTGGTATTTGTTGATACGTGTCTGATATTGGGGAGCCAAGATCCGGTGGAATGGAAATTAATGCCGAGATAGTTAAAGCTAGTCACCTAGTCACCTGCTCTATAGGGTTTCCATTGATATGCCAATTGTACTTAATTCTCCTTCTGGTGAAAACCATCACCCTGGACTTGGAATAATTAACAATTAATTATACCAATAGAGTATTTATCACATTAGCACTAGAATTATACTGCATGTGTCAGCATCCATAATACTAAGTCATGTTAAACTGTCATCATTTCACAAAAGTAGAACTTGGAAAAAGAAATGTTTAAGCACATACAAAGCATGAGGGTTTAAAGACATTTAGGCCTAAAGCAAAGAAAGCAGAAATGATGAAGGAGTTGGGAAGTTGGATCAGAAACCGAAAGGACAAACAATGAGAACGTCCTGCTTACCTTGTAGTTGTTGGAGAGGCGGACATAACCAGATGCACATTCCAATAAATAATAGAATGCCCAGGTGTAATTGCCAAGAGCCAAACAGTGTTGAGACAAGGGCACAATGACAGATTCTATAATCTCTTCACATTTACACTCAGAGGACTGTGTGGTCTTGACCCTTGTCTTGTCATTGCCAACATTACAGATTTCATCCATCCTCCTTAGGAAATTCCATTCTGGAAGTTCAGCTCTGTTGAAATAGAGGCCGGAACAGAACATTCAGAGACCCATATTGTAACCTTGGCTTTCCACCCCAACATGCAGGTGAAATTCAAGAAAACAACAGGACCTAGGAGCAATTTCTAGAGCCTTCATTGGGGGATAACCAGGCTGGTATGATAATTAGTATGTTGGATTTGATCAGCAAAGGCTCGGGCAGAAATCCTTGCACAGCAATGAAACAGTGTATATCTTAAAGGAAATAGAGGGGGATGCAACATGAAGCAAGGTGCCAAAGCAAAGTTTAAGAATGGGATCACTTCAGTAGGCTAGATGATACTAACGGAGTAGGTCACTACCCCAAATCCTCTCTCCCTGATGTCATGAAGCCATGCCCCTCTGACACCCTTTTTGACTTTCCTCATGCATAGAGAGGCAGGAAACTCCTGGCCTCTCCAAACACACAGGAAGGAACACAACTGGGACTTGGAGGATCATCTTTCCAACACTTTGCTCAGGTCCTACCTCCACTGTTTCTATAAAGAACGGAATTCTCAATTTATCTCCAATCTGTGGTTAAAGGTAACAATATGGGATTCCTCTTGAAGGAAAATAAGTGAATAAAATGAATTCATAAAGTAAATGTTAGAACAAAAGGAGAAATTCTTTAATCACTGAAAATCTTCCCTTGCTACCAATATCATTGAGCACTAATGATATTCTGTAATCAAAGTCTCCCTCCTTCTGTTCCACAGTAATTATACAGTATTGAAGGGAATAGTATTTTAATAAGCATATAACTGCCATCGATAAAATAAAATGGCAGCGCTTATGTTCTACCTTACCCATTTCCTGCTTTCACTCTCCCCCGTCAGCGTAGCGCCTTAGCCTGCATTTCACCCTGAAATTCCTTCCCGGCCATGCAAGGCTGTAAATAAGGAGCTGTATAAACACTCAGCTCTGTAGGAAGACAGTTAGCTGAGTGGGTTTTTGAGGAGATAAGCCAGATATCCTTGAAGCAGTTATCGATCTCCGCCTGTCAAGAGGCTCCTGTCACGAAGCGGCGAAGAGTCCCGGGAAGTGCAAGCCAGATGGCGCCAGAGCGCAAGATGAGTCCCGGGAAGTGCAAGCCAGATGGCGCCAGAGCGCAAGATGAATGTCTTCCCCCTTCAATAAACTGTCAAACTGATATGTGACCTTGTATACAACTTTGTATCAATTATGTATCCCTTTGTTCTGTGTTCAATTTATGGCCCACAGCTGCATCCTTATCAATTTATATAAGGCAGGGGCTGTTGGGGAGTGTAAAATTCTTATAAAAAGTATGTAGTTTCTTTGTTCGGCGCCTCAGACTTTCCGAAACTATTCGGCTGAGCGCCCGTTGCAGCGATCATTAAACTTTTCTCCGTTCTTTGGAACTTTAGCTTTCTTTGAACTCTCGCCTCCCCGAAACCGCGGCAAAGAACCCCGAAACGTGGCTAACATCTGGGGGCTCGTCCGGGATTGCCCCCTTTTCGGGACGAGGGGCCAAGCCAAGCGGTGTCGAACAGCCTGTGTTGGACGAAGAGCTCCGGTGCACACCTTTCCATTTGACAAGGGGAACTGCTTCGTTCAGCGGTCTGGTGGAGACGGCATCGCTTGGGGAGAAAAAGTGAAATGAGCCGGCTGGGGGGAAGACTTCATGGGGATATTTGGTAAGATTTGGGACCGGTCCAGTGTGGGAGGAGAAGAGTTTATCTCTAACATCCCAAATAAGGGGTATTTGGCCCCCAGTGTGTAAAAGGGGAAAAGAACGGTGGTTCTATTTCCAGAGGGAGGAGAAGAGCAGTGCTCTAACATCCCATGAAAAATAGTGGGCAGGAACCCACAGGATAGGGGAATGAAGATTTCAGCTGTCAAGTAGACTAGGTAAAAAGGTTCTTGGTAGGTAGGGGATCCAGACTAGGTTGGGAGGCGGTTTTGAACTGTGGGAATCTGTGTGGTCACTTTGATCTAATGAGAGTGTGTGAGCGTGGAATGGTCGGGGTTTAGAATTCCCCTTGGCCGAGCGAAGTCTGGGTTGTGCATTTTCTGGCCGAGCAATCGCGTCCAGATCACAACTGGAAGTGAATCTTGTGTGCGTGATAAATTTTCAAAAGCATAGGTGCGGATCAAGTGACATTTGTGTGGGAGAAAATAGGAACATTGTTTAAGAGTCATTTAAAATATGGGAGGAAACACCAGTAGACCAACGACCCCATTGGATTGTTTCATCTTAAACTGGAAGGTAGCCATCAGAAGTTATGATTTTGGCATCAAAATGAAAGTGGAACGAATGCAGACTTTGTGTCAACTTGAATGGCCAATTGTGCAACCAGATTGGCCGGCAGAGGGAACGTTCAATGAAAGTATAATTAGGCAGCTGTGGCTAAAAATTCTCAAAAATTATCCAGAACATGTCCCATATATAGAAGTATGGCGAGGAAATGTCAAAAGAAATCCTTTATGGATACAAGGCTGCAGAAAGTTGCCGCCACAAGCTAAGTTATTTGCCTTAAAGAAGCAGAAGGAGGTTTTGGATAGCCGCCCGGAGGACTATGATACCCTTATTCCACCACCCCCGTATGCCGCAGCCATTCCTGTGGGAAATCTGACAGCACCACCTATTCTCCCCCCAGGAAATCCAGCACCATTACCCGCTCCCCTTCCAGGGGCACCCCCAGTGAATGATGCCCTCCCCAAGCCTGAAGATCTCCCGCAGCCTGCACCCCCTGTCAAGCCACCCGATGGTGGGCTTGGAGGCGGAGGAGGAATTCCAAAATCAGATGAGGAAGATGAGAGGGATAATGAAAGGAAAGAGGAAAGTGAGGAAGAGTTTCGATATAGAGTACAAGGAAATTTTGAATGGGGTGTAGTGGATCACAAAAGAGTAACGGATTTAGTCAAAAAATATGACTCCACACTGGAAGTCGGAAATCATGCCATAGAAGCAGCGGGGGAGCGAAATTGGATAAAGAGGCAGCGGTGTCTTTTGAGGGCATACGATGCAGCTAAAAGGCATGAAAAATTCCTTGAGCAAAAAAGAGTTGATGAGCAGGAAAAACTTTTGCCCCTTAGACGAGTATACGACCCCCTGCCTCCAAATCAACAGGGTCCCCGCACATATTCGATGCAGCATGTGCCGTTCACCAGCAGTGACATTATTAATTGGAAAAATACCCTGCCAAGCTTAGAAGATGATCCTGATAAGGTTTATGAGACTATGGCCAGTATTTTTAATGTGTATATGCCCACTTATGAGGACCTGCAACATGGCCTTTTTAATTCAGAAGAAACCCGAAATTTTTTTGAAGAGGCTAGGAAATATCGTATTGCCCAAGGAGACACCCAAGCACAAGTGGAAGCCGCTGTTCCGACAACCACCCCACCTAATTGGGATTACAATGTAGATGGAGGACTTGGTGCCTTAAGAATATATCACACTGCAATACTTCAAGGCATAAGAGCAGCGGGAAGGAAGAAAATAAATATGTCAAAAGTAAATGACGTGGTTCAAAAACAGGATGAGTCCCCTGGAGCCTTTTTGGAGCGCTTGTTTCAAGCGTTCAGGAAATTCACTCCCATTAAGATCCGGGAATGGAAAATATAGTAAAAACAGTTTTTGTGGCTCAATCTGCCCCGGACATTCGTAAAAAGATCCAAAAGGACACTAATTTCATGGGGCAGACCCTTCAATGGATGCTGCAGTTAGCCCAGACCACATATAATAATAGAGAGGAAAATCAAAACAGTCAAAAAGGAAGGGGACAAATTAAAAAATTAATGGCCCTGAATCAAGTTTCTGAACCCCGCAATTTTAATACCTTTGTACCTAAGCGTGGGCCGTTAATTAAGGATCAATGTGCACTATGTGGTCAGAGAGGACATTGGCGCAAGGACTGTTATAGAAATCCTGAAAATCAAAGGCGAGGAGGTTTTAATCAAGGTCCGCGCTGCCCCTGGCAGCCGCCAGCTTTTGGACGATACCGCGCGTCCGCGCCATTTGGTTTTAATCAGCCAGGAAATCGCCAACCAGCCCCCTTTAATTTTCAGCAGCCGAGGAGCTTTCAGGTGAATCAAGGACAAGCAAGCCAATTTCAGCCTGCTAGTCAAGCCCAAAGTCAACCAGCACCGGCTCAACAGAGACCCCAGGGAGGACAGGGTCCTGCCTGGACCCCGCCATACCAAAACATGATGGTTCTGGAGGAAGATGTCCCATATTGAAGGCGACAGGGCTCTTGTTCCCGTGAGCCCTTGGTCAGAGTTCAAACCGGGAACGAAACAGTCCAGTTCCTTGTTGATACGGGTGCGAGCCACTCAGTGATTTCCCAGCTTGTTAAACCTCTAGACCGGACTCTTTCAATTAACGTAGTAGGAGCCACTGGAAAAGCGCAACGCGCTCATTTTATGCAGCCTGTCCAATGCAAATTAGGAGGTCAAATTGTTGAACATAAATTTTTGCACATGCCGGATTGCCCTATTCCCCTTATGGGACGAGATCTGCTGTTTAAATTGGGAGCCCAAATCACCTTCACCCCCAAGGGAGAAGTCCACCTAACAACTGATAATAAAGAACCAGGAGGTGAAATGTGTTTAGAATATCCCTTGAGAGAGAGATGGCGTTTGATGGTGGTCCAAGAGGAACCTACCCAGCTGTCTCAAGATTTCTTGGATCGAGTTAACCCAGAGGTTTGGGCAGAGGAAAATCCCCCCGGGAATGGCACGAAACATCCCTCCAATTGTTGTTCAGCTTAAGCCATTTGCTGGTCCTGTGTCAGTGCCACAATATCCTATCGGAAGGACTGCAGCTGAAGGAATTTGGGTGCACCTTAAGAGACTGATAGATTTTGGCATCCTTGTTCCATGCCAGTCACAGTGGAACACCCCCTTGTTGCCTGTTCGAAAGCCAGATGGAACTTATTGCCCAGTTCAGGACCTCCGCTTAGTTAATGAGACCGTGGAACCACTCCATCAGAATGTCCCGAACCCGTACACGATACTTAGTTTGATTCCACCAGAGGCTAAATATTTTACTGTCTTAGATCTAAAAGACGCCTATTTTTGCTGCCGGTTAGCGCCACAGAGCCAGTCCATTTTTGCCTTTCAATGGGAAGACCCTAGAACAGGGGCAAAACAACAATTCAGATGGACCCGTTTGCCACAAGGGTTCCGAAATTCGAGTACGTTGTCGGGGTAGCCCTGGCATCAGATCTTGCCAATTTCCCCCGAAAACCTGGCCAAATAGTTCTGCAGTATGTAGATGACATTTTGGCGGGAGCGGAAACTAAGGAGGACTGCGAGCAGCTTACGATTGATCTATTAAATCATTTGGCAGCAGCAGGTTACCGAGTTACGAGAAGGAAAGCCCAAATTTGCCAAAAAACTGTACGATACTTGGGCTTTGATATTTCCCAGCAAAGGTGCCAACTTCGAGAGGAGCGGAAACAAGCAATTGTTCAAATTCCTGAGCCGAGAAATAGGAGGGAACTCCGTGGCTTTTTAGGAGCAGCAGGTTTTTGTAGAATTTGGATCCCGAACTTCAGTCTTTTGGCAAAACCCCTGCACCTTGCTACACGAGGGAAAGAAAGTGATGAGTTTTTATGGGGACCGGAACAGAGAGAAAGTTTTCAAAAGATCAAACGCGCTCTATTAGAAGCGCCAGCACTGGGTCTTCCTGACCCCAACAAACCCTTTTATCTGTATGTTGATGAGGAAAAAGGAATAGCAAAGGGAGTCTTATGTCAGAAATTAGGAAGTTGGCAACAACCAGTTGCCTATTTATCTGAAAAATTAACCCCAACAGAACAAGGACTTCCGTGTTGCATGCACGGAGTTGTGGCACTTGCAGTGCTTTTAAAGAAAGCGGACAAATTCACTTTTGGCCAGCCAACAAATTGTATAACAAGGCACGCGATTTTGCCCCTGCTAGATGCTAAAGGAGGCTATCATCTGTCCCAAACCGCAATGATGAAGTGTCAAAAGTTATTTTCGAGAACTGGCCTCACTTTTCAAACAACAGAGGGACTTAATCCAGCCACTTTGATGACAATTAGTGATCAACCGGCCACTCACGATTGCATCCAAACAATGGATGAAATTTATTCATCACGGCCAGACCTCCGTGACACCCCCAACCCGCAGTGGAGGACTTGGTTCGTGGATGGCAGTAGCTCAGTGATAGATGGAATAAGGAAAGTGGGATATGTCATCGTAGAACTGGAGGACATTGTTATTGAGGCTAGACAATTGCCCCCAGGAACTTCAGCCCAGTTAGCTGAACTCATAGCGCTCACGCGGGCTTTGGAGTTATCAGAAGGAGAAAGCATTAACATTTATACGGATTCCAAGTATGCTTTCCTTACGCTTCATGCACATGGAGCTCTTTGGAAGGAGAGAGGTCTTCTCACTACTGAAGGTACCCCTGTAGCGCATCCTGAAATTTTGTTGCAGCTTTTGGAGGCAGTATGGAGACCTAAAGAAGTATCAGTGATTCATTGTTATGGACATAAAGTTGGTCTGGGGGTAGAAGCTAGGGGTAATCGATTGGCAGATCGAATTGCTAAGGAAGCTGCCCAGGGTGCTGTCGAAATGCAGCTTAGCCTCATTCCTATAGACATTCTTCCGCCAACCCCACCGCTTTATTCCGCCGCTGAAGATGAGTTTGCGGAAGAGCAGGACTTTGACAGGACTCCCGATGGATGGTATAGGCTTCCAAGCGGACAGTTGTGGGTTCCGGAAAGCTTAGCCCGCCAAGTGATTCAAAATCATCATGACAGCACACATCAGGGTCCTGAGGTGGCATATCATCAGTTGAGCCCATATCTTTATATAGCCAAGCTTCGCCAACTGGCTTCGAACATCTCCCGGAGATGTGTGCTCTGTCAAAGAAATAACCCCCGCTCTGGACACTTGCCCCCACCTGGTATTCAGCACTACGGTCAAGAACCCTTTGAAGATCTGCAAGTAGATTTTACTGAGTTGCCAAAGTGTGGACTGTATCGTTATTTGCTCGTGTCAGTCTGTACTTTCACGGGCTGGGTAGAAGCTTATCCCACAAAAACTGAGAAAGCCAGTGAAGTGGTTCGCTGTCTTTTGCGAGACCACATTTCGAGGCACGGGACACCTCGAACTATAGGATCGGACAACGGTCCAGCCTTTGTTCATCAAATTCTTCAGGGACTTGTAAAGGCATTACAAATTAAATGGAATTTGCATACAGCGTACAGACCTCAGAGTTCTGGATGCGTAGAGAGAATGAACAGGACTTTGAAAAGTCATCTGTCAAAGCTTACTCAGGAAACCGGCAGGGGATGGGTAGAATTGCTGCCTATCGCCCTCTTTTGGTGCAGGACTACTCCGTCAAATCAGTTAGGGGTGTCCCCGTTTGAACTTTTATATGGCAGGCCAGTTCAGATTTCATATGGATTACGTCCAGAGAATGTAGCTTCGTTGACACCTGTCAAATATCTTCAGTTGCTTGGCCGATCTCTTTCTTCCCTTCACAGGTGGACGCTTGGAAGACTTCCAGTAATTCTGCAGGAGCCCCTGCATTGCTTTCAACCGGGAGATTCGGTTTGGGTGAAGGATTGGAATCAACAGCCCTTGCGTTCCCGATGGAAGGGTCCTTACGTCGTCCTGCTGTCAACTCCAACGGCTATCAAGGTCTCTGAGGTGACCCCCTGGATTCATCACACACGAGCGAAACGAGCTGCTCCAGCGGGAGAAGACGAAGAGTGGACGGTCCGTGCCAACCCTGATGACAGCTTGAAGCTGACGTTTAAGAAAATCGTTCCTGAGAGCAGGGAGTCAGAGTAAAATACTGGCTTCCTGAGCTGTGTGTTTGGAGACATTCTTCCCCGAAAAGCCTTGATTTTTCCTTCAGTATCAAACACTCTGACACTCAATTTTACCCCCCTTAAGAAGAGGAGGGAGGTTGTGATAGTTATCTCATCACGGTGCTTAGCCCCTGACGGCATTCAATCTGTGCGAGACTCTATGCGTGAGGCTGTTTGCTTATTCACCGATTTTCCTTTTAAATTGATCCTTTTGCAGCTGTCAAAGTATTTCAAAGAAACTTCAATGAGAACATGTGGGTTGAAATTCCAGGTTGGGTTTGGCTCGCTGCATCACCTTTATTTGTTTTGAGCATAGTTATAATTTGTTGCCATTGGAAGCGTATGTTTTGTGGGTTACCGAAGTCAATGGGAATTATTGTCCTTTTATCCTTATTGTCCATATGTCTAGCTGTCAAGCCTGAAAATGTGGAGCCGTGCACTCCCTGCATTGTTGCTGCCCGTCAAGGAAATAGAGTGATAAACACTCTAATTTATTTTACACAACAGCCATTGGAATGTAAACATGCTGTGGCAACATGCTTGAATCAGAATCTGATGTATCATATATGCATGGGTACATCAGGCAAATATTTTTGCTTTAAGCCTGAGGTCCCAATTAGATTTAATTATACCGTGTGGGCTGAAATGGCAAAGACCAAAGAACCCCGAAGGGATAATCCAACTGGAGGTGGTCTTTTGTATTACCTAAATTCCACTGTTGTTTTAAGTCAGGGTTCAAGCCCCGCGGTACTGTGGTTTGATGCCTGTGTTGCCCTGGGAAAAAATTAGGGGATCTGCTTGCGGATCCCAAGGGCGAGTAAACACCTATAAGAAGAATCATAAATATTTATGTTATCCTCATGAAGGCTGGCATGCTGGTAACCCAGAAAGGTGGGCACCATGCGCCAGTACTTATTTGTGTTCTGGATGGAGCTGTGTGTGTGCTTTTACAGGTGGAGGATACAAAGGATGTCCTCACATAACACATTTCAAAAAGCAGATGGGAAATTTTGTCAGCATGGAGATAAGCAGAACCCATCCTTTAATTCAGGTTTATGGGTTTGGAATTGATGGTGGTGGAAAAGACCCTATGACTTATATTACAATCACTCGCACTGAAATTCGAGACGGGGAGAGAAAGAACCATACTTGGTCTGTTGAAAATATCGTTGACAGGTTGCAGGACAACCCCTTTAAAGTCCCCGAACGTGCCAAGAATTTGTTTATTGAAATGGCTCAATCAATAGCAACTGAATTAGGGCTTGCAAATTGTTATGTGTGGGGGGTGGACGAATATGGGGGAAGATTGGCCGTGGGAGGCAATGGAAGTGACCCCGGAACTTTTTAATAACATGTCTAGAATTGGAAATATCACAAAGAGAACTCACTCTAAAAATTTGACATGGACCATTATGTCTCAGCTAGTTGGCCGTGTCTGTTTTTCTCAGAATGGCACCATTCCCGTGGGTGATTTGACCTGTATTGGAACGTGGGAAAACGGTGTATGGCTTTCGCCTTCCAATGCCTCCGAGCCAGAGAAATTTGACAGTGCTCTGTTGCCTTATTTATATTCTGCAACTTCAAAGGTATGGGAAGCACCTTTGAATATGTACTGGGTCTGTGGAAATATGGCTTATGAATTTTTGCCCCCTTTATGGTCATGGTCTTATGTCCTTGGATTCATCAAACCATCATTTTTCCTTCTCCCAATTGAAACCCAGCAGTATCTCGCTGCCCCGGTGTATGGCCCTTTAAACCGGAAAAAGTGCGATGACACCCCGTTTGCAGGGTTCCCATGTAAAAATCCTGAAGAATATGAAGGAGATGTATGGGACTCTCAAAGAATTGTTTGTGTTTATGGTCCAGCAACATGGGCTCAAGATGGCTCATGGGGATATAGAACCCCCATTTATTTGCTTAATAGGATAATTTGATTGCAGGCAGTCTTGGATTTGGCGGGTCAACGCATCACTACCGCACTTAAGAACATAAGAAGAGCCATGCTGGATCAGGCCAAAGGCCCATCTAGTCCAGCTTCCTGTATCTCACAGCGGCCCCACCAGATGTGTTTGGGAGCGCATGAGACTAGATATCTGTCTCCTGATACCACTCTCCTGCATCTGGCCCTTGAAGTACCCTGTGTTTTAAACCCTGGAGGTTACACATCTCCATCGTGGTTTGTAACCTGTGATGGACTTTTCCTTCAGGAATCTGTCCAATCCCCTTTTGAAGGCATCCAGGTCAGATGCCATCACCTCATTGTGTGGCAGGGAGTTCCATAGACTTACAACGCGCTGGGTGAAAAAATATTTTCTTTTGTCAGTTCTCTTCGAGCCTCCGTGTCCACCGGGCTCCCCCTCTTGAGGGCTGGGACTGGGGCGGGGGCGGGGGCGGGGGGGGGGGGAAATATAGCTTACTACTATAGCGGAAGTGACAGATCAATTAAGAACAGCTGTTTATCAAAACAGGCTCGCTCTGGACTATTTATTAGCGTCCGAGAATGGTGTGTGTGGAAAATTTAATTTAACGAACTGCTGTCTAAAGATTGATCCCGTGGGCAAGGTTGTCAATCAGCTTGCCACAGAGATCAAACAGCTTACTTTTAATCCAACGCAAGAATGGAAGGGCATACAATGGCAATGGTTAAATGATCTGATGCCTCAAGCTTGGATGAAGACTTTGGGGACCATGTTAATTGCTCCCTTGTGCATTATTTTATTCCTTTTAATGTGTATTCCCTGCCTGATGCGGTTTCTGCAATCCTCATTTCAAAGTATCGTAGAGCAGACAGCCGCACCAAAGTTAATTGCCTTATTGCAAGATTATGAGTCCCTGCCCGTGGACGACTCAAGATGAGTGTCCATCAGAAGAGGAGGGAATGAAGGGAATAGTATTTTAATAAGCATATAACTGCCATCGATAAAATAAAATGGCAGCGCTTATGTTCTCCCTTACCCATTTCCTGCTTTCACTCTCCCCCGTCAGCGTAGCGCCTTAGCCTGCATTTCACCCTGAAATTCCTTCCTGGCCATGCAAGGCTGTAAATAAGGAGCTGTATAAACACTCAGCTCTGTAGGAAGACAGCTGAGTGGGTTTTTGAGGAGATAAGCCAGATATCCTTGAAGCGGTTATCGATCTCCGCCTGTCAAGAGGCTCCTGTCACGAAGCGGCGAAGAGTCCCGGGAAGTGCAAGCCAGATGGCGGCAGAGCGCAAGATGAATGTCTTCCCCCTTCAATAAACTGTCAAACTGATATGTTACCTTGTATGAACTTTGTATCAATTATGTATCCCTTTGTTCTGTGTTCAATTTATGGCCCACAGCTGCATCCTTATCAATTTAGATAAGGGAGGGGCTGTTGGGGAGTGTAAAATTCTTATAAAAAGTATGTCGTTTCTTTGTTCGGCGCCTCAGACTTTCCGAAACTATTCGGCTGAGCGCCCGTTGCAGCGATCATTAAACTTTTCTCCGTTCTTTGGAACTTTGGCTTTCTTTGAACTCTCGCCTCCCCGAAACCGCGGCAAAGAACCCCGAAACGTGGCTAACAGTATAGGATTTGGAGAAGCTATATGTCAAGGAACTGGGGTCTGAAGTTTGCCCAGTTCAAAAAGATGCTCCTTAAAACTTCCACCACCTTAAAGCTTGTCCCTCAGGATCAAGAAAGGTGTCTGAATTCAGAGCTTCTGTACTTAAACTCCTAAGTGGGCACTTCTAATGAGCACACTTCTTCCTGATGCTTCCAAGCATTCCATCTAATCAGTGTCCAAAAATCTGAATATTAAATTAAGTATCTGTGTTCTTAGTTAAAGGTAAAGGTTTTCCCCACACATGTGTGCTAGTTGTATCTGACTCTAGGGGTGGTGCTCATCTCCGTTTCCAAGCAAAAGAGCCAGTGTTGTGCAAGTCCGTGGCCAAGTGGGTGGCATGGCTGAATGCATTTATGCACACAGAACACTGTTTACCTTTCCCACTTTACCTACTTATTTACTTGCATTTTGATTGCTTTCAAACTGCTAGGTTGGCAGGAGCTGGAGTTAACAGGCACCTGCGTGGCACCTGGGATTCAAACTGCTGAGCTACAGTTTTCAGCACTCTAGCCCGCTGAGCCACCTCTCCCATTCTCAATCCCGCCTTTAATTCCCACTGGGATGATTTTTCTCTATTCCACCATACTGCTTTGTTGGTCTTCCTCCTGAGCTCTGTACTTTCTTTGTGTAGATAAGCTGCTTACACCTGCAAAACACTGCTGCAAAACAATATGCTACAAATCCTTGAGCTGACTGCTATAGCTACAAATCTATGTGAAATCACTACACAACCCATTCAATGTTCCTAATTCCCTAATACCATGGGCCCTAACTCATGGGCTCTGAGTTATCCGTGACGGATCAGGAAAGAGATCTTGGTGTGTTGGTGCACAGCTCCATGAAGGTGTCTACCCAATGTATGGTAGCAGTGAAGAAGGCCAATTCCATGCTAGGGATCATCAAAAAGGGGATTGAAAATAAAACAGCCAACATTATAATGCCATTGTAGAAAACAATAGTAAGGCCGCACCTGGAGTATTGTGTACAATTCTGGTCACCGCATCTCAAAAAAGACATAGTGGAACTGGAAAAGGTGCAGAAGAGAGTGACTAAAATGATTACTGGGCTGGGGCACCTCCCTTATGAGGAAAGGCTAAAACATGTGTGGCTCTTTAGTCTGGAAAAAAGGCGCCTGAGGGGGGATATGATTGAGATGTACAAAATAATGCAGGGCATGTGTAAAGTGGATAGAGGGACACTCTTCTCCCTCTCACAAAATACCAAAACTAGGGGACATCCACTCAAACTGGGAGAGTGAGAAGAGACAAAAAAATATATTTTTTAACCCAGCATGTTGTTAGTCTGTGGAACTCCCTGCCACATGTGGTGATGGCATCTAGCCTGGATGCCTTCAAAAGGGGATTGGACAGATTCCTGGAGGAAAAGTCCATCACAGATTACAAATCATGATGGAGATGTGTAATCTCCAGGCTTAAAACCAGGGTACTTCAAGGGTCAGTGGTAGCAGGAGACAGATATCTAGTCTCGTGCACTCCCAGAGGCACTTGGTGGGGCCACTGTGAGATACAGGAAGCTCGACTAGATGGGCCTTTGGCCTGATCCAGCATGGCTCTTTTTATGTTCTTATGTTCAGTTCTGTGCACCTCAATTTAAAAAGGATGTTGACAATCTTGAATGGGTCCAGAGGAAGTCAACCGGGATGACTGAGGGTCTGGAGGAAATGTCTTACGAGGAACGGCTTAGGGAGCTGGGAATGTTTAGCCTTACAAAAAGAAGACTGAGAGGGGATATGATAGCTATGTTTAAATATTTGAAAGGATGTCACATTGAAGAAGGGACTGGTTTGTTTTCCATGGCTTCAGAGACTAGGACACGGAGCAATGGTTTCAAACTATAGGAAAAGAGATTCCATTTAAACATTAGGAGGAATTTCATGACAGAGCTGTTTGGCAATAGAATATACTGCCACGGAGGGTGGTGGAGACTCCTTCTTTAGAGGTTTTTAAGCAGAGGCTGGATGGCCATCTGTCGGGAGTCCTGTCATGGGGGTTCCTGTATGGCAGGGGGTTGGACTAGATGGCCCTTGAGGTCTCTTCCAACTCTATGATTCTATGATTTTTGAAGTACGCTGTCTAGAACTATACCCAGTACACAAGATGAGGCCTAACCAGTGTTAGTACCTTGTGGGATTTGGAGTCTGTGCTTCTATTAATGAAGCATAAATAGATTTTGCCTTTTTTGTAACCACATTATACTCTTGGCTCATATTCAGCTTATGATCTACATGATTCAATCATATTATTGCTGAGTTAGGTATCCTTCATCTTGTAACAGTTTGGTTTCTTTTTTCTAGGGGAAAGTACATTGCATTTATCCCAGGTAAATTTCATTCTGTTGTTTTCAACCCAGTGGTATAGCCTGCCATTTTGAATTTTGTTTCTGTCTTCCATTGTATTAGGTATTCCATCCAATTTGGTGTCATCTGCAAATTTAATTAGCATTCCCTGCACTTTCTTATTCAGCTCATTAATAAATATGAAGAGCACTGAGCCCCACTTGTTACCTCCTCCTGGTTTGATAAGCAGCCATTATTATTATTATTATTATTATTATTATTATTATTATTATTATTATTATTATTATTATTATTATTATTATATACCCCCACCTTTTCCTTTGGAATTGCCCTCTGACAATTATGTAGCCAACTGGTAGTTGTTCTATCCAGCCTATACTTAGTTAGCTTGCTAATCAGAATACAATTGGGCACTTTGTGAAGACCATTGCTGAAATCAGATACACCATGTCTACAGCATTCCCTCTGTCTATCAGGGAGGCTACCCAATTTAAAAAATGAGATCAGGTTAGTCTGGCAGAATTTATTATTGACAATTTATTATTGATATGTGTCGTCTTCTAGATATTGTTGACTGTTTTCTAGGTGCTTGCCTGGGATTAATGGCAGGCTCACTCGCCTGTACTTCACCAGTTCCTCTTTTTGAAGATAACGAAAACATTAGCCCTCCTCAAATCATATGGTGCCGCTCCCATTTCCCATGATTTCAAGAAAATCATGGACAGTTTTTCTGAGAGTTTTTCAGCCAGTTCCTTCAGTACTTTTGGATGCAGCTCATACAGCCCTGGAGATTTGAACTCATTCAGAGTAATAAGACATACCATGACTACTTGTTTATCAATCTCCAGCTGCAAACCTGTCCCATCCACTCATTCTTCACATTCCTCTGGAGGGTCATAGTTTCTCCCCCTTTTGAAAAGGCTGACCCAAAATAGGAATTGAACACTTTTGTCTTTTCTTTGTAACCTGCTATCATTTTCCATCGCTATTGAGGAGTTGTGCCACTTTTTCTTGTTTTCTTTTTTGCTACGCACACCTGAAGCTAACCTCAGCTAATTCTCTGCTTTTGCCTTCTGAATGCCATTCCTTCAATACCTTGCTGCTTTTCTGTACTCTTCCATTGTGGCCTGGTCTTCTTTCCACTTCCTATACATGGCCTTTTTTGTTTTCATGTCCCCTGTGAGCTTTTTGTGACAGACCTATTTTGCTGTCTCCCACCTTTTTTTTCTTGCTGGAATTGTTTGTACTGTATAGTAATACTTTGGATAATAAATTTCTCTGATAATGAATGATTCGGATAGTGAATGGAAATTTCTGGATACAGGGCTGCCTCGGATAACGAATATTGTCTATGGGCTGCCTCGGATAACAATTTTTTTATAATGCCTTGTGGAAAAAAAGTATACACAGGATGCATTGCACCCCCAGTAGTTTGTGGAGGAGTAGGAGGAGTTACAGTATTTTACATGGTGTTTTGGAGACATTCTGGACATTTTTTGCTGAGGGATTTGGACATTTCAAACTTGAAAAGGTAGGGAGCTAGCTTTTATTCATATTTGCACTGCTTTTCTTTGCATTTTGGTGGGAACAGGCTGGGGTAGTCTTGCTGCTTTCATTTCTCCATGTTTGCAATCTTTTCCATTGCTCTTCAGGCAAAAACAGGCTGGATTTCTCTTGCTGCTTATGTTTGTTTGCATTTTTTCCTTACTGCATTTTTGGCAGGAAAAGGCTAGGGCAATTTTGTTGTTTTCTTTCGTCAATGTTTTGCATTGTACTGCAGGGGGGTGTTCTAGGGGGGTGTTCCAGCACTGCATAACTTTAAAGTACACTTTATAAAGAAGTCTGGGGGGGAAACCCCAGTTTTTTGCCTTTTTTCGGACCTCTGAAACAGATTAATCGGTTTCCCATTCATTTCAATGAGAAACTGCATTTCGGATAATGAATTTTTCAGATAACAAATTGCCTCAGATAACAAATTAAATTCATTATCAGAGGTACACTGTACTTTGTCTTTAGAATATTCTCTTTTAGAAATTTCCACTTTGGACTCCTTTCCTTAGGATCTCCTTCCATGGGACCTTATTAATCCTTGTTGTTTATTGAAACTGGCTTTTTAAAAAATCAACATATATGTGTGGTTATACTCTGCTTTGGTTTCCTTGGAAATCAAGAATTCTAGTGGGACATGGACACTCTTTGCTATGAATTCCCCTTACTGCCACTCCCTCCACCAATTCATCTCTATTGGTTAGAATCAAGTGAAGGATAGCTAGTTTCTTTCTAGTTTGTTTCTCCACTTTTGAAGGAGAATATTATCAGCCACACAACCCAGAAATTTATTGGAATGGTCATATTTGGCAGAATTTGCCTCCCAACAGCTAATGTAATTATCTCTGCTAATACAAAGTTGCTCCTTATATCTTAAAGTGTTACATAACCAGCCTCCCTACACCCAAGTAGTGGCAACATTCCCAGGAACACATAAGTTATTTTCAGCAAACCTTAATGATCCTTGTGAGGTGGACTGCCTCTCTCCAGTGTTTTCTAAGAAAGAAGAGATAGATAAATTTTATATAACTGAGATTCATTTCATTTCATTTCATTCCCCTGTGATTCGTTTCATTTCATTAGAAATGAACTGATTTGTTACTCTATAAAATGGATCCCCTGGGTCCCAAAGACACCAAATTTGGTGGGTACCTTCCTTGGACTCATCCCTTTAAGCCCTCCAAAGTTGGAGAGATTTGGGGTTCAGGGTGGCAAATTATTCAACTTCAAAGGGGGTGCCCTGCAAAAAAAATTTAGAATTGCAATGTCATGTGCTTGAAAATAGTGACCCCAGGCAACTAGCAGTGTGGAAATTACAGTGGAGCTTCCTCAAGCTCTCCCTTTGAAGCACCTCCAATTTGGAGAGGTTTGGGATACAGGGAACTAAGTTATTGCGCTCCAAAGGGACTGTGGGGGGAACTTAATTGAGGGAGTGTGGATCAGGGTGCTGAGGGGAAGCTGTCAATTAACCCTATAATGGTAAAGCATGCCGACGACACTGACTCCTTCCATTAAAAGCACCCCCACCTCCTTTGGAGCTTATATCTCTGCCCCAAGAAATCATAACCTTTCCAAATTTCAAGGGATCCCCTAAAATCACTTGGGGAAGAGAAGCCTACCATTCACATGCCTGAGATCAGTAATTTTTCATTGAATATTTTTAAAAACAAATGACAAAAAATTGTTCTTTTTTTCATTCTGAAAAAATGCATACTAAAATAATGTTCAATTGCTTTAGAGGTGAAGTAGGCCAAGAGATGCTTCATTAGGAGAGGATTACACTCTGTTTTGGATTGTGAAATGGGATGTGGATGTCAGTTTTGTTCTTTTTCAGCTAGTGTTTGTCATTTTCTAATGATTAACTCTTACCCCAGGGAATGGTGTGCCTTGAAATTCTAGTTCTCTCACAGACTTCATATGGAATTGTGTGTAAAAATATGAAATATAGACATGCATGGTTGATATGATCCCAGCACTGAACAGTGGAATTATTCTTTTGTGCATATAATTTGTACACCAGGAGGCCCAGTGGGCCCCAGAAACCTCCCCAGATCTCCCATGTCCTCGCAAGCTAATTGAAGGTAAAAATTAACACCAAAAATGCAAATCTTACCCAAAATTCTGGCGGCAGATTTGGGAAGTGGCACAAGAAATTGTATAAACTAAATTGAACTTTAAACCAGAAATGTTGTTACTAAATATAATGCCAGAGATTATTGATAAGAAAATAAAATATCTTCTCAAGACACTTTGTAAATGAGAGCTGGAAGATGCTATATAACTGGGCCCAGAAGCAGACAAATGAATAAGGGAAGAAATAGATATAAAGATGTTTGTACAGTGCTTGCTAGAACCCGTGGAAGACTTGCAGATGGCCGGACAATGGTGAAATAATTAATCCTTTTGACAAGTAGACAGGGTGTGTCCACTACAGGTTTTGTTTGTCTTCACTTCTAAGGGTTTTCCCCCCTTTTCCCTTTTGTCTTATGAGTCTGGTCATTGGAATGTTGGTTTTGTTTTCTTTGCTTCTATTATATATAAATAAATTAATTTGAGATGAACCACAGAGATATATCTGGGCACACTCAGTCTTACTCACAGCCTCATATGTATGAGTGACACTAAATGTCACTCATATGAATATACACATCGAGGTACCAATTCTCATTACTTGCACTGCTACACATACTCTAGCTCCCTCTCTGCTAGATTGTCTGCTGTATGCTATATGCAATGATGGGTTGCTTCTCTGAGCTGTGGCCCAATCTTTGCTCAGGAAAGAACAGGTGAAGCTGGACAGGTGGTGTGTGGCATTGCTATATGGGTAAGAGGACCTCAAGGGCTGCTATTTTGAGGGTGTGTTACTGCCTAAACCAAGAGACTTTTTTTAAAATTAACCCCCTTGGTCAATATCTTATTACCTAAACACAAAATGGAAGGGTGCCCCTCACTCCAGGAGACTCCACATTGTGTGAGTAGCTATGTGACTGAGTTTGCAACCAGTGTGGAAAGGAGAGATTGCTTACACAAATGCCCTGCCACGCTGTGCTTAGGCGATAAGATACAGGTGTTTGACTTCAAGCAAGATCCAAACTAGCAAAAGGACTAGTTCTTTCTTGATTCATACCAGAGCACTACACAAGTTAAAATCATGGATGGATATGAAATATTATTAAAACTAAGAACAAATTAACATGTTGGGAGAATTAGACTGGTTCTGGCCAGAAGAGTTACTTCAAGAGTATTACCTCAGCCATTTACTACATCTTCTGTATATGTTGTGGGAGGATACATG
The DNA here is from genome assembly GCA_037367245.1 of Phrynocephalus guinanensis. Taxonomy (NCBI): domain Eukaryota; kingdom Metazoa; phylum Chordata; class Lepidosauria; order Squamata; family Agamidae; genus Phrynocephalus; species Phrynocephalus guinanensis. Next base: position 4,227,798 of record CM074752.1, read on the forward strand.
CACATAAGGGTTGTATTGATCAAATTTCTCCACAGAAATTTGATCAATACAACACTCCACAGAAATTTGTCCTGTATCCAAGTAGCTCCATTTCACTTGATTATTCTTTTATCTTGCTACTTCACTTTGAAGTCTATTACATGACTTTCAGAGGGCCCAGCTCCGGTTTTATCCTGGTTGGAGGCAATCTTCAGCATTCATCCATTCAGTTTGTTGGCTTTCATTCTCCACAGATTTAATCTAGCCTCTTCTGGTTTAATATTTAGAGCTTGAGATGTGTGCAGAAGTAGTTTCCTTGATTATAGCTATCATCTAGGGCAGGCATGTCCAAACTTCGGCCCTGCAGATGTTTTGGACCACAACTCCCCGAATTCCAAGCCTGTATTTCCAATGGCAAAGGACTGGTTGTGGCCCAAAACATCTGGGCGGCCGAAGTTTGGACATGCCTGATCTACGGTGTTGTCCATGAAGCACTGTTATTACCTTATTTCATTCATTATGTGGGTAACACCTCTCAATGTAATTCTGAGGGAAAATGCTAGCTAAATAACAGGCCTTTTCAACGGAGGTAAGTTTCAGGCAGCCAGTAAAAATCCTGCTCTGGTCAGACCCCACCTGGAGACCTGTGTCCAGTTCTGTGCGCCTCAATTTAAAAAGGATGTTGACAACCTCGAGCGGGTACAGAGAAGGGCGACCAGGATGGTTGAGGGTCTGGAGGAAATGTCTTATGAGGAACGGCATAGGGAACTATGAATGTTTAGCCTTTCAAAAAGAAGACTGAGGGGGGATATGATAGCTATGTTTAAATACTTGAAAGGATGTCATGTTGAAGAGGGAACAGGTTTGTTTTCCATGGCTTCAAAGACTAGGACTCGGGGCAATGGTTTCAAACTACAGGAAAAGTGATTCCATTTGAGTATTAGGAAGAACTTCATGACAGTTAGAGCTGTTCGGCAGTGGAATATGCTGCCGCGGAGGGTGGTGGAGTCTCCTTCTTTGGAGGTTTATAAGCAGAGGCTGGACAGACATATTTCGGAAATATTGTGATGGGGGTTCCTGCATTGCAGGGGGTTGGACTAGATGGCCCTTGAGGTCTCTTCCCACTCCGTGATTCTATGATTCTATGATTCTAGGGCTCTATCACACATCCTTTAAAATGCTGATTAAATTTCAAGATAAAGCGTTTCCAAAAATCTTGTCCCCATAGCCACCGGGCTTTAAAAAAAATCCAGTTATGCCCCCTTTAGTGAGTTTTCCAAGACCTACCGGAGAAGTTGGGAATTTTTTGCTCCGGTAAAAACTGCGAGCCAGAAGTCCACGGGAGTTCGCATATGATCCGGTTCTCTGTTTTTCCCCCACCTAGCCCTGACAAGCTTGTCCTGGGGCTCGTCAGTGCTTTTTTTGATTTTTTAAAATTTCCCTTCCCCCCAGCAATGATCAGCTGGCCTTCGAGTTGTCAGCACTGTTTGTTTAAAATTTTATGTTATTTTTTCTAGTGCTGACCAGCTCGTCCTGGGGCTCGTTGGTGCTTTTTAATTCCCCCCCCCCAGCGCTGATAAACTGGCTTTTGGGCTGTAAGCAGTTTTTTATTTTTTAAAAAAATATATAGTGCCATCTGCTGGCCGTGGGTTGGTCTGAGCTTCTTTTTTTTAAAATCCTTGTACGTAGGAACGGAGATCCCATATCTTATGTCATGTGACTAAGAAAGAAGAAAAGCCGGACTTTCACAATATTCAGATCATGGTTCCATGACTCATTTAGCCAATATTCGAGCCAGACACTGGCTTCTTTCACATTCCTAAGACTGCCTCCTGGCAAATCCCATTCATCCTCAATTCAATACAGTTACAGATTTATTTTGGAAGATTTACCTTTACTTGTACTTGGCTTTTGGACAGCTGCTGCATCAGAGAGTAAATCTATACTCTCTGTAAGATCCGTATCTGCCAAACAGAAAGAGACTATTATTGCAGCAAGGCATACGTTCTAATTGAGATCCAGTATACATATCATGACAGCAGAATGGATTGCCTGAGAAAGCAATAGGCTCTTTATTTATTTATTTATTTATTGATTGATTGATTGATTGATTGATTGATTGATTGATTGATTGATTGATTGATTGATTGATTGATTGATTGTATTTTTCCGCCCATCTTCCGGACAGAACTCTGGGTGGTTTACAATTAAATAAAACCAACAGTACATAACAAATAAAAAAGCAAGCAAGGGAAAACTAGTAAAATAAGGAGGGGGAGACCCTCCACAAGAGGTGGCGCGGGCGGCAATAGGCGGGCAAGGGCTGTGCGAGGTGCAGCTCACTAGGAAGATGATTCCACAGCATGGGGCCCACCACAGAGAAGGCGCGGTTACACGTGAGCGATTTCCGCGCCTCCCTGGGTGTGGCCACCCTAAGTGAGCGCCCCTGCGCCATTCTAGTGGGCCTGACCCCAGTTGACCTCTAGGAGATATGCTTCGACAAGTACTCTGGTCCCAAGCCGTGGAGGTTTTTGAAAATCAAAACCAGCACCTTGAACCTTATCCGGAGGACAATGGGCAGCCAATGCAGGCAAGCCAGAACTGGGGTGATGTGATTGAATCTACGAGCACCCACCACCAGTCTGGCCGCCACATTCTGCACCCACTGGAGCCTCCGGCTTTTAAACAAATTGGCTGTCTGCCTGCACGGATGGTTTAGCTATGATTTCCAGGATCAGCAAAGACTGGACTAGATTACCCTTGGGCATATTGTAGTTTTATGATTTTGTAAGTCTGCTGCAACCACCTTTAATGTTGTCTTTAAAGCTGTTTTTCCACAACAGCATAAAGTGAAAGTAATAATAGTGTTTTGATTCTTTCACCTACCTGTCACTTTTCACAATAACTCACCATTTTTGCATCATTAAAGAAGAAAACATCCCAGGGGAATGAAGAAACTGCACCAAACATTTGCATTACATATTGCCTTCTCAGTGGTCTTTTTTGTCAAATATGTGGTTAGCATGTTTATATTACACATGGCTGCAATGTTTCTTACAATTGATTACAAAGCTTCATGATTTCCTAGTTATGGCTTCTCCCCCCACCCCCATATTTATTATTATTATTATTATTATATACAGTACACTACCATAATATATTTTTGGTCATGTCACTTATCAGCGAGTTAATTGGTATCTTATTTACCTTAACAAATTTAAATTTATCAGATAACTACTACCTCATCTCATTCTTTTCTATTTTCTAACCAAGTACAGTATAGAATAAATTCCATATCTGTGCAAATTTACACTCCTCCCTCTTTTTTAGTTTGTAAGTCAATATATCCATGGTTGCACAGTTCAAAATTTTCCCTTTTCCCTATAACCAACTCCTCTGTGCCCACACCAATCTTGCCACCATTAAGACTATCTCAACTTTACATACGTGTTTAGCTGCAGTAATAAACTGAATGAGGATGAACAAAATGAAACTAAACCCAGAAAAGACAGAGGTGCTCCTGGCCAGTCGAAAGGGAGAACAAGGGATAGGGATCCAACCTGTTCTGGATGGGATCACCTTCCAATTGAAAAATCAGGTACGCAGCTTGGGGGTGCTCTTGGATTCATCCTTAAGCTTAGATGCCCAGGTCATGGCTGTGGCCAGGAGCGCATTAGCACAATTAAGGCTAGTATGCAAGTTATGCCCCTTTCTTGAGATACCAGCTCTGGCCATGGTGACACATGCCCTAGTGATGTCCTGGCTAGATTACTATAATGCGCTCTATGTGGGTCTACAAAGCACTATATGACCTGGGTCCTAGCTACCTCAAAGATTGAATCTCACAGTATGAGCCGACTCAGGTAAGGTCATCAGGAGAGACCCTTCTCTCCATCCTGCCACCCTCACAGGTACGTCTCATGGGAACCCATGAAAGGGCCTTCTTGACTGCTGCACCCAGACTCTGGAACTCCCTCCCACTAGAAGCCAGGACTGCCTCATCTCTGTTGTCCTTCTGGAAACAGGCAAAGACCTTTCTCGTCAGGCAAGCTTTCCCTGTATGGTGGACTACCATGTGTATTTTATATGAATCTATGGGCTCACATAGACTTTGCGTTTATGACTACTTATAACCGTGTTGCTTGTAATGTTTGTCTATTAATGCTGTAAGATGTCCCTGAATTCCTTGTTCTCAAATACTTGAACATGTCTTAATTGTACTGGTCTGTATTTTATCCCTCATTTACTATAAGCCACCTTGGGTAAAAATATTCTAAAATAAATAAATAACACTAGATACTTATTTTCTAATTTTCTAATTTCCAAGTGTTTGCATAATTCCCAATATGCATATTTCAGGCCTAAAGTTTTGCTTTGTCATTTGTCTTAACCAGGTATAAATCATGACCCAATAACTCTTAGCTTTCGCCCAAGTCCACCGACAGTGATAGAATGTACCCTCCTGACTTTTACATTTCTAGCATTTGCTTGGAAGATTAGAATACGGTACATTTTAGCAAGCATAGCTGGTGTCCTATACCATCTGTAGAACATTTTAAGTAAATTTTCTTTATACGTTACTGCTACTATTATTTTGTAATTTCTTATAAATTTCTCCCATTGTTCTAAATCTATTGTATAGCCAAAATTATTTGCCCATTGGACCATCGTATCTTTAACTTCTTCATCTTTCATTTCCCAATCCAACAAATATTTATAAAGCTGTTGTAGTAGGGTTAGGGTTAGGGTTTCGTGGCTGAAAAGAGATTTAAACCCTGTTCTCCAGAGTCCTAGTACATAACTCGATCCACTACTCCACACTGGGCTTGGGATTTTATTTGTAAATAAAATACTATAGGCAAGTGCCTATAGAAAGGGGGGAAATTAATCATAAGAACATAAGAATAGCCTTGCTGGAACAGGCCACAACCCATCCAGTCCAGCATTCTGTCTCACACAGCGGCTCAACACTTGCTTCAGGGTATTCCCAAGCAGATGTCTTCAAGTGCAAATGGCATTGAGAGATATCCTGCCTATCTCTCCAACCTGCAGGTTGTCCTTAGGCATCCATAAGGATAGCCATTGATACCCTTGTTCTCCATGAATGTGTCTAAACGTGTCTAATCCTTTCTTAAAGCTGTCAAGGCCAACAGCTGTCACCACTTCTGGCAGGGAGTTCCATAGACCAGTGATCCTCTGGGTGAAAAAGTACTTTCTCTTATTTGTTTGAGATCTATCACCCAAAAGTTTCGTGGCGTTCCCCCTAGTTCTAGTGTTGTGCGATAAACAAAACAGCTTTTCCTTATCTACTTTGTCTGCACCGTGCATGATTTTATAAACTTCAATCAGGTCACCTCTTAGGCACCATCGTTCAAGAGTGAAGAGGCCCAGCAGTTTGCAGCCTCAGGTGTTAAGGAAGGTGTTCCAGTCCCCTAATCATTCTGGTTGCCCTCCGCTGCACTTTTTCCATTTCTATAATATCCTTCTGGAGGTATGGTGACCAGAACTCTACACAATACTCCAGATGGGGCCTCATCATAAATTTATAAAGAGGCAAAATGACATTTGCTGACTTATTTTCTATACCCTTCCTAATGATCTCTAGCACTGAGTTTGCTTTTTTCACTGCTGTGTCACACTGGGTTGACACCTTCATTGAGCTGTCCACCAGGACACCAAGGTCCCTTTCCTAGTTTGTTGCAGGGAGTTCAGACCCCATCAGTTTATAAATGTAAATTTTTTTTGCCTCAATGTGCATCACTGTGCACTTATTAATGTTAAAAAACATTTGTCATTGGTTTGCCCACTCCCCCAGTGTCAAGAGCTTCTCACAATTTCCCTCAGTTTTTACTACCCTGCATAATTTAGTGTTGTCGGCAAATTTGGCTACCTTGCTATTTACTCCTACTTCTAGATCATTTATGAAGAGGTTGAAAAAGAGGGGTCCCAGTACTGAACCTTGGGGGACTCCACTCTTTACCTTCCTACAGTTGGAGAAGTGTCCATTTAGTTCTACCCTCTGTTTCCTGTCTCTTAGCCGGTTGCTGATCCAGGACAAGACCTGTCCCTTGATTCCATGACTGACAAGTTTATTCAAGAGCCTTTGGTGCTGGACTTTGTCAAAAGCCTTCTGAAAGTCCAAATAAACAATGTCAACTGGATCTCCCTTATCCACGTGCCTGTTGACACTCTCAAAAAAAAACCCAGCTGATTAGTGAAGCATGATTTACCCTTGCCATGTTGGCTCTCCTTCAGCAGTGCCTTCTCTTCTATGTGCCTAATCATTTTATCTTCTAGGATGGTTTCCATCACTTTACCTGGGACACATGTCAAACTGACTGGCTGGTAATTTCCTAGAGCACCTCATAGAATCATAGAATCATATATTTGGAAGAGACCTCAAGGGCCATCCAGTCCAATCCCCTGCCATGCAGGAACCCCATCACAATATTTCTGATAGGTGGCCATCCAGCCTCTGCTTAAAAACCACCTAAGAAGGAGACTCCACCACCCTTTGTGGCAGCATATTCCACTGCCAAACAGCTCTAACTGTTATGAAATTCTTCCTATTGTTCTAATGGAATCTCTTTTCCTGTAGTTTGAAACCATTGCCCCAAGTCCTAGTCTCTGGAGCCATGGAAAACAAACCTAAAATCTAAAATCACAGGGAGACTGAGCACAAGTCAAATCCCACTTGAGAAAATAAGAAGAGCCCTGCTGGATCAGGCCAAGGGCCTCTCTGGTCCAACTTCCTGTATCTCCCATGGCCCCACCAGATGCCTCTGGGAGCACAAGATACAGCTAGATACCATTCTCCTGGTACCATTCCCCTTTGTCTGCCACTTTGAGGTATCCTTCTTTTAAGCCTGGAGATACTGTAACACATATCCCCATCATGGTTTGTAAGTAACCTGTGACTTTTCTTCTAGAAATATGCCCAATCCTCATTTGAATGCTTCTAGCCCAGAGGTCATCACCACATCCAGCAGCTACACACTGGGTAAAGAAATATTTTCTTTTGTATGTTCTCACTCCCCCCCCACACCTACTTCTTTTATCACTCTCCCAGTAAAGTGACCAAAGCCAATTCCACTCTCACAAAAGGACTGGATCCAGACTGGCATAGGTACAGACCCTAGATCAATGGACCCCCCAAGAGTGTCTTCCCTGGCCTGAATACATTCCTTAGAAATGAAGGGAGAGAAGAGATTACAACCATTCAGTAGTTATCATGAGCAACTGAATCTAGGATAGGTTACATTCCTCCAAGGGCGACTAACTACATTTTTACATACTTTAGACCAGCGTTTTTCAACCACTGTTCCGTGGCACACTAGTGTGCCGCGAGATGTTGCCTGGTGTGCCGTGGGAAAAATTGAAAAATTCTAAAGAAATTCAACCCAGGGCCGGCGGGCGGCCCACAGCTGGGAGGCGCTATAAATAGCGTCCAAGGGCCAGCTTGGCTCCTCTCCCCCGAGGCCCGCGGCGCTGGCGTCACTTCCTCCCCGGCCGGACCTGGCTCATTCTCTTAGTGTTTGCCCTGTGCCTGCCGCCGCTGCCGTGACTCGCTCGCTTCCCTCTCCCCCCCTCCTTTTTTTACCCTGGACCACCACCACCCCTTTCCTGGGATCTACCAATGGACTGAGCCGCCCGACAGCCCGCCCGCCAACACGAGCCGGCCCGGGAGCCCCAGCCCAGAACAAACCACCAGGTGAGGGGAAGGGGAGGAGGGGCGCCCGGCTGCCCCACGAGCACTGCGGCAGGGCTGCGAGGAGGAGGGGATGGAGGAGGCCCCCGCCAGGGCTGGGCTGAGGAGGCGGGAGGGCGGGGGGGGGGCTACTGGCACGGCTGGACAGCTGGCCGGCCGGCCTTTAGGGTCCAGGAGGGGAAGAGCCATCTCTGAGGGGCCCCGTGATGGGTTCCTTGAAGTCTTGCCCCTTTCTTTCTGTCTTTTCTTTCTTTTCCCCCCACCTCTCTCTTTCCCCACCTCTCTGTGTTTATTTGATTCCTATGCAAGAGAATTACTTTATATATAGTCAATATAGGCACAGAGTTAAATTTTTTAATATTTTCTAATGGTGGTGTGCCTCATGATTTTTTTCATGAAACAAGTGTGCCTTTGCCCAAAAAAGGTTGAAAAACACTGCTTTAGACAGATCTTCTTCTGCAGTGATGCATTCATCACCCCTAGAGTCTCCCAGCAGACTCCCATTGGCTAGAGTTATAATCACCAGCAAATAAGGACAGAGACTGAGAGGGCATATTCTCTAATAAGTGGCCATTAGAGACAAACTCACACAAATATTTGTGCCCGCCCACATTTCCCTTTTGTTATCCATCTCCCTTTCATCATTCATGCAACCTAGGCACTGGGTGTTTTCCTTCCTGCTTCTGGCAGAGAATGAATAGGATGACGGCAAAGAACTTCGCAAATTTGTGGCATCGGAAAAACTCCCATTTTCTGATTTGTTTTTGCATTGTACCATAAAAGCCACAAGTTGTTGTGGCCCATTAAAGAAGTTTAGGAGGGGCTACTCATGGATGTGTGATCACCACAGTTATTTTGAAATAACTATAGCTTCTGCCTGATATCTCTGCCACCACCATAGCTTTTCTGTGACATACAAGAACTGAATCTAATCCACATGAAGAAAAATGATGATTGCAGTTATGCCAGTTAAGCCCTTCAATATTACCTTCAAGGGGGGTGGTGTCCAGTTCTTTCAGTGTTTCTGAAACCAGCACTACAGTAGCCTTTTCCAGCCTTCTTCCCACGATTTTCTCAAAGTTTGACTCTGGTAAAACTGTGCTTTCCACCATGCCATCCACTGCGTAACGGTGAAAGGAAATGAAGTCTCCTTCCCCACAGCACTTGCATCGGTGAGCCTGCCTCTCTAGGTAATACACGCATTTCAGATGCAGTGCTCTTTTTTGACTATTCAGCCAGAGCTCATAGGCTGCTTCTTGTAACAATGGCCTGCAGAACCCCATGACGTCACTCTGCATCACCATCTCCTCTTGCCTGAGCCTCTCGTTAACAATTAGTGCAGGATCTGAAACAGAAGGTAGGGTTTAGATCCACCATTCTATCAAAATATTAAATGCTTCCAGGACCCACATTCTACTCAGCATTTGAAAGATTCTTTACATGGCTGGTTAGATGCTGCACCAAGGGTAGACAGTTACACCCAGTGTAACTCACAAAGCTGAAGGGGATTTCCTCCAACTTTTTTCTTGCACCCCATCCAATCATTTACAAGGTGGGAATGGTTGATGCTGTTCCAGCACTTCTATTGGCCATAACAGCCCAGCAATCTGAGTGGTGACTGCTGAATTCAAAGGCTCTCTCAAACCCACCTCCCTTCTCCCTCTGATCCCTGTTGTAATTGAGACTGGAGATGCCGTTACCTCCTGTTCGACAATTCTAAATCTCAGCAGGCAAGGGGGGCAATGTTTCAATCTCCCCAACTTTGAATGTGTATACAATGCAAAAACAGGAGCCCTGTGGCTCAGTGGTTAAATGCCTGTACTGCAGGTAAAACTGTGTTCACAACCTGGGGTTCAATCCCAGGTAGCAGGCTCATGGTTGACTCAGCCTTCCATCCTTCCAAGGTCGGTAAAATGAGCACCCAGCTTGCTTGGGGGGGATGTATAGCCTGCATACTGTAATTAAAAACTGTAAACCACTCAGAGACTGCTTGAAATGGTATGGGGCAGTATATAGCAGAGCTTTTTGCTTTGCTTTATATTTGCCTAGACGTGAACAACTCAGCAATTCAGCCAATACCATCTGCAGCCCACAGGCTGAAAAGATTGCCCACCCTGTTCTGAAAAGATATCAAGACAGAATCCCCCCCCCAATTAGGGCCGGCTGCTCCTAAATCCATGATGCTCCGTCTACCCAGCATCGACAAGGAGGACCTGATTGGTGCAGGGCCAATCAGAGAGAGGCTGGAGCTGACTATATAAATGGGGGCAGTCAGAAACTGGAAAAGGTGAGAGAGGGGGAAAGAAGAATGAGAGATTCGGATGGCTTGTGCTGGAGATTAGGAGAAGCTGTTTTTAAAGTACTGTACTGTATCTGGGTGTAATCAAAGTGAGATAAACAAAGACTTATAAACTATTAGCATATAAATTTGATCTCTGCATAGTAGTTACAGTATGTAACCAATAAAACAGTTTCTTTCTTTCAAAAGTTTAAAAGGACTGAGATAGTTTCATTATTCATAAACTGGGGTAAGGCTTATGTGTATTCTGAAGGAGCAGAAACTGTGACCCAACATAGGCTGTGGTGTGCTGCCCTAACCCCTAACCCCTAACAATACGTTTAGCTTAGTCTTGAGGAATTTAACCTGAAGTGTTTGAACATCTGTTTTCTACGAGGGTACCCACCAGACACTTCTCCTGTTGGTTTCTTGGCAATGGGACACACATCGAACTTGTTGGAGAAGGCATCGTGTTTATGGGTGCTAACTTGTTCTTTTCTTTCACAGAAACACTGAAAGATACCAGATTCCACCAGGACTGCTAGTGTTTGGTACATTTTCATCTTTGTCCATTCAGGAAGGATATGGAACAGGAGCTCTGTAGTAAAGGTTTCACCAATAATGGCTGCACATTTTATCACCATCTGCTCTGAAGGATTCATGTTGTCCAGTTCTACCAAGGCAATTCCTAAGCAGAAACAAGTAAATGACATGCTCAGAAAGGTAATGAAGACCAGAACTAGAAAGTAACTAACACCAAGTAACAAAGTGGCCTGCATTCTATTACTTTTGGGACTAATGTAGAACAACTAAATACCCAGCATGTTGTTAGTCTGTGGAACTCCCTGCCACAGGATGTGGTGATGGCATCTGGCCTGGATGCCTTCAAAAGGAAATTGGACAGATTCCTGGAGGAAAGGTCCATCACAGGTTACAAACCATGATGCAGATGTGTAATCTCCAGTGTTAAAACCGGGGTACTTCAAGGGCCAGATGCAGGGGAGTGGTATCAGGAGAACAGATATCTAGTCTTGCACACTCCCAGATGCATTTGGTGGGGCCACTGGGAGATAGAGGAAGCTGGACTAGATGGGCTGTTGGCCTGATCCAGCATGGCTCTTCTTATGTTCTTATGTTCTTAACTAGTAAATTTATATTGTTTATTATTTTGTTAGTCTTTTTAAATTTATAGAATGGTACTCAACTATTTTTATCCACTGTTTTTTAATTTGATATCGGTTTCCTTCTTTTTCAAATATTGTAATAATTTATACTGTTGTCACTGTGGTGAATTCTATAAAAGTCATCTTTGCTATGTCATGCTTGCCATGTCATCTTACAAATCCTCTGTTTGATCTCTGGCTGGGAAAGACAACTGGTCTCTCTCATTAACAGGATGGTGCAAAGGCAAATGTTTTAATCAAAATGTTCCCTCTGTATAATCAATAGGTTGTTGTGAGGACAAATATCCTTCCTCTAGGTTGTTGTGATAGAGGCAAATGCTTCCTCTCACTTCAAACAAGAATTTAGGAGGGAATAGTAAATGGGTAAAATGGTTTAATTTTTACAATATCTTTCCTGTACATCAAACGGGTTACTGGACCTCAAAAAGTTAAGGTGTGAAATCCAGGAAGATCCCGGTGCCTTTCTCTGCCTCCTCTGTCACATCAACATCTCATTCAGTGTGATTGAAAGCCTTTAGATAAACAGATATGCATAGCCTCTGTCCATATCAAAGGAAGTCTTTCCACTATCAAAGGGAGCCCTTTACACCTGATTATGCTAATGACAGGAAGACTGCTGCCAGGGACGTTTACATTTCAGAGAACAAAGGAAAGGTCCCTATTTTGGTCTATAAAGTGGACCTTCTCTAACACACAAGGATCCTAGCCTTGGTGGGTCCTGCAACCATGTAACACGCAGCTCTGCGCTGGCTTTTCGGGCGGCCAGCAGAATGAAGAAATCTTTGCTTCAACATCGCGTTCCTTTTGTGAGTATCAGGTAGATTAGATAGCTTAATTATTTTCATTGGAGTTGCTATATTTTCCAATAATTTCTGAGATTGTTTTGTATTTCCCCCTACCAGTATTTTTACCTTAGAAGTTCTGCATTTTTAGATCTTATTCTGGTCCAAGAAGATTGTTCTGCTCCTTTGTCTTGTCAGTCAATGACAATGACAGAATATTGTTTTTCATGTTTTCTTTAAATAAAGTTATTTTATCTTTTAACTGGAATGTGTTGTGCCTAAAAGGAGGAGTGTATTGCTAAATTAAACAGTGCCTAAGGTAACGGCCAGGTGCTACTGAATTGTCTGTGAGCACACTTTTTCTCCTATTGAAGTCTATGGGTTTTTCAGGGTGATAATCTCCCTTCTAGACTAGAGCACAGTGGGGAAGGCTGCTCACCCTACCTGCACAAGCTGTGTTGCTAGTTAGACTGCGGGACCTTCCTGTAAAGTCCGGAGGGCATTGGCAAGCCCCAAACTTTATTCATTTTTCTGGTGGCAACGAAGGTTTGGCATGTGCACGCGCCCAGAAAGGCGTCACAGTCACTTTCTAATATTCATAGAATCGTACAATCATAGAATCACAGAGTTGAAAGAGACTTTGAGGGCCATTTGGTCCAACACCCTGCCAGACAGGAACCCCCATCAAAGTACTCCTGACAGATGGCCATCCAGCCTCTGCTGAAAAACCTCCGAAGAAGGAGACTCCACCACCCTCCGTGACAGCATATTCCACTGCCGAACAGCTCTGTCATGAAATTCTTTCTAATGTTTAAATTGAATCTCATTTCCTGTAGTTTGAAGCCATTCCCCCAAGTTTTAGTCTCTGAAGCCATGAAAAACAAATCAGTCCCCTCTTCAACGTGACATCCATTCAAATATTTAAACATAGCTAATATATCCCATAGTCTTCTTTTTGTAAGATTAAACATTTCCCGCTCCCTAAGTCACTCTGCACAAGACATTTCTTCCAGACCTTTAATCATCCTGGTCACCTCCTCTGGACTCATTCAAGGTTGTCAAATTGAGGTGCGCAGAACTGAAGTGCGTGGGATCAGACCAGAGCAGAATAGAGTGGTACTATCACTTCTCTTGATCTTGACCACTCGTTCTCAACCTTTGGGTCCCCAGATGTTCTTGGACTCCCAACGAGTGGTGGAGGCTTCTGGGAATTGCAGTCCATGAACATCTGGGGGCCCACAGGTTGAAAACCACAAATCTAGAAACTATGCTTCTGTTGATGCAACCAAGAATCGCTTTGGCTTTCTTGGCTGCAGCATCACATTGCTGACTCATGTTCAATTTGTGGCCCACCCAGACTCCCAGATCCCTTTCACATGTACTATTCTCCAGCCAGGTGTCTCCCATCCTATACCTATACAATTCATTTTTTTACCAAGATGCAGCACCCTACATTTCTCTCTGTTGAAACCCATTCCATTAGCTTTGACCCAGCCTTTAATCTGTCAAGGTCATTTTGGATTTTCATCCTATCCTCATGGGAATTAACATTCCCTCCCAATTTGGTATCATCTGCAAATGTGATCAGCATACTCTTTATTCCTTCTTTCAAGTCAGTTATAAAGATAGTGAATAGCACTGGACCCAGAACAGAATCTTGGGGCACCCCACAGGTCACGCCTCTCCAAGCCGAGGAGAAGTCATTTATGATCACCCTTTGAGTGCGATCAATCAACCAATTACAAATCCACCTAACAGTAGCACTCTACTAACTCATTGATAGGGAACCTTATCGAAGGTCTAACTGAAATCTAGATAAGCAATACCCACAGCATTCCCCTCATCCACCAGACCTGTAATTCTATCAAAGAAAGAGATAAAATTAGTCTGGCATGATTTTTTAAAGAAACAGCATTGCTTGTTAAATAATTACAGGCTGTCTGCTTAATAATCTGTTCTAGGATCTTTCCAGGAATTGAAGTCAAGCTAACAGGGCAGTAATTATTTGGATTCTCTTTTCCTCCCTTCTTGAAAATGAGGACAACATTTGCCCTACTCCAATCTAAGGGGACTTCCCTGTTCTCCATGACTTTTCAAAGATTATTGCCAATGGCTCTGAAATTACTTCTGCCTATTCTTTTAACATCCTTGGGTGTAATTCATTTAATGTTTACAGGTGTTTCTGTACTACCTGTCTACCTATTCTATGTTGCAACTCCCATCCTACCTCATCTACTCTTTGTCCCAGCTGATCTCTTTTTTCTTTTTTGGAGAAAATGGAGGCAAAGGAGGTGTTGAGTAGTCCTGCCTTGTTCCTGTCTCCTGCTAGTAACTGGTTCTCTTTTGTGAGATAAGGCTTTTTGGGTTGGCATAACTGTGGCCATATTTTGCTATATCAGAAACAACAGCTTTTGATGGCACAGGCCCGAGTTCTTTGCAACAGCAAAACAAGTTTGTGCCAGTCCACTACCCCCCTCCCTCTATCTTCCTTAGTTAAGATAGATTTCTTTGTCTTCTCATATTACTAGTAAAGCATGCCAACAAGTGATATCATGGTCTTACTAGTTAAGTTTGCCAATTAGAGAACTGCCTCTTATCTAAAGCTTACCAATTAGAGCAATGCACATAGGTACCAGTACACGTAGCAATACATAATAATGGAGAGCTCCCATGCCACGCCTTTCTAACCTTATTTGGGGATTTACTACTGTGACACAGATTATGTAATAAATAGAGATGGGCACGACTTGAAAAAATTTTTTTTCGAGTTGTCGTTAGTCGGGCCGGTTCCGTTTCGGCTCGTTTCCGTTTTTCGCGAAAATTCGCAAAAATTAGTCGGTTCGTTTTTTCGTTTTTTCGTTGTCGTTAGTACTGGTTTGGGGAGGGGGTAGCTGGCTCCTGGAGGGAGCTGCAGGAGTCAGCCAAAGCCACAAGTGACGGACTGGCAGACTCTTTGCACCCGCTGTGTCTCACGTACTTGCATGTAGTGCAATGCAAGTAGATCTGGCTTAGGGTTAAGACGGGTTAGCGGAACGGCTAGGGTTAGGCTAGTTACGGGTGAGGTTAGGGTGAGTATTGGGGTGCACCTCTGGGTGCCTCTCTGACCCGCTTAGAAGGACAGTGTACTGGCGTATGGGTTAGGCTTAGGGTTCGGGTTTGGGCTACGATTAGTGGGCTGTTTATGCCCGATTGGCACATCCCAGAAGTCTCTGTGGTCAACCTGGCCAAGTGGCCATGCGATTGGTGGAAAATTTGCATGGTCTACTCCCATGGGCGAGCCCATCATTGCAAATGTGCAGGTGTAAAAAAATAAAATAAAATAAAATAAAATAAAATAAAATCAACGGAGACTTTTTTTGCAAGAAAAACCCACTGCTGCTACTGTAAAAATTCAAGCATTTAAAATAGCTAATTTTCGCATGTTTCTGTGGTGCCTTGGTGGGGTTTTGGGCAACGATTTCAAAAAAAATATTGCGGTCGCCATTTTGGACCCCCCCCACCGCATGGCAAATGGATGCGCCCCCCCAGCCTGGTACAGTCAGCAAAACCTGGCCATGCGATTGGTGGAATGGCTCCAAAACTTTGCATGGTCCACTCCCATGGGCGAGCCCATCATTGCGAATGTGCAGGTGTAAAAAAATAAAATAAAATAAAATAAAATAAAATCAACGGAGACTTTTTTTGCAAGAAAAACCCACTGCTGCTACTGTAAAAATTCAAGCATTTAAAATAGCTAATTTTCACATGTTTCTGTGGTGCTTTGGTGGGGTTTTGGGCAACGATTTCAAAAAAAATATTGCGATCGCCATTTTGGATCCCCCGCACTGCATGGCAAATGGATGCGCCCTCCCAGCCTGGTACCAGCAGCGCAGCAGTAGCAATAGCCAAGGAGAGGGGGGCGGGGAACCCCCCCCCCAAATAAAAACACCTTCTGGCCTGGTAGGTGCCCTCAGACAGTTTTCGCCTACTTTTAGGGCCGGGAATCGGGTTTTTTTTAAACTTTTAAAAACTTTTTTTCTGTGCCGCTTGGCATTGCGCGATCGCCGCGATGCAAGTAACGAGCACGACAAATCAGACCAAATTGTTCGTTCGTCGGTTCGAGCTCGAATTCTGGTGGAGTAATTCCCGTTTCCGTTTCCGTAGAGTAACGGATACGAGTAACGGAAACGGAAACGGGAATACCGCTAAGTCGTGCCCATCTCTAGTAATAAATAGAGATGGGCACGACTTAGCGGTATTCCCGTTTCCGTTTCTGTTACTCGGTTCAGTTACTCTACGGAAACGGTAACGGGAATTACTCCCCCAGACTTCGAGCTCGAACTGACGAACGAACAATTTTGGTCTGATTTGTCGTGCTCGTTCCTTGCATCGCGCGATGCCACGCGGCACAGAAAAAAAGTTTTTAAAAGTTAAAAAAACCCGGTTCCCGGCCAAAAAGCAGGCGGAAAATGCCTGCCGTGCCTCAGGGCACCTACCAGAGGGGTTGTTTCTGGAGGGAGGTCCCCGGCCTCCCCCCCATCCCCCGTCCTAGTGGGCTGCTCTGTGGGACTCGCCGCAGGCTCGCAGCCAGCAAAAAGCCCAGTCTCGCCGGCCGCCGGCCGCCGCAATTAAAGCGCAAGCAAGCGGCACGGACGGCACAGGAAAAAACTTTTAAACTCTCCCCCCACCCATTCCCGGGCCAAAAAAGCAGGCGGAAAAATGCCTGCTTGACTAAGGGCGCAGGGCACCTACCGGAGGGGTGGTTTCTGGAGGGGGGGGTCCCGCCTCCCCCCCATCCTGGGCAGCCGGACTCGCGAGTCGCCATCGCCATGCCATGCGGTGCGGGCGGGGGATCCAAAATGGGCCGGCGAACGCAATATTGTTTTTGAAATCGTGGTCCAAAAACACACAAGCACAACAGAAACACGCGAAAATTTATAAACTGCCAGATTTTTCACAGTAGCAGTGGGTTTTTTCTTGCAACAAAATGTCTCTCCTCTCCTCCTCTGTCCTCCATTTATTTTATTTTTTTTATTTTATTTTACACCTGCGCAATGATGGGCTGGCCGAGTGGCCAGCCATGTGGGAGTGGACGACCATGCAAATTTTTGGAGCCATCCCACCAGTTGCATGGCCACTTGGCCATGGAGATTTCTGGGATGTGCCAAAAAGCCCCCTAAAACCTGCCCTAGCCCTAACCCTAACCCTTGACTCCGTACCCATACGTCACAGACTGTCTTCTTAGTGGGTCAGAGAGGCACCCAGAGGTGCAACCCACTAGCCCACCGTAACCTTACCCGTCACTAGCCTAACCCTAGCCCTTGCACTAAGCCACCTTAAAGCCAGATCTACTTGCTTGCATTGCACTACACGCAGCAAGTACACTTCCCTTCTGTGTGAGACATGGTGGTGCGAGAGCCTTGTGCAGGGAAGGCATGATTCTATCACTCTCACACTGGTCTCACTGTCTGCACATTATGTTATGCAATATCCATATGGCTATTGCATAGCATTTTGCAGCAGCAGCAGGTGAGGAAGGGAGACCCCCATGTAGAGGGGTCTCTCTTGGAGCCTGCTTCCCCTTCCTAGTGGGTGAGGATAGGAGGCACCCACGGGTGCCTCCAGGAGCCCACTTTCCCTTTATAGCGGGCCAGAGGAGGCACCCACCCCACAGAGGTGCCTCCAGGAGCCCGCTCCCCCCCAAAAAAAACCAGTACTAACGACAACGAAAAAACGAACCGACTAATTTTTGCGAATTTTCGCGAAAACCGGAAACGACCCGAAACGGGACTGGTCCGACTAACGACAACTCGAAAAAAAATTTTTTCAAGTCGTGCCCATTTCTAGTAATAAACTATGCTTATCTAGGATAGAAGGTTAATAAAAGGAGGCCTCCCCTGAGGGGGGGGAGGGTTCCTCCGCTGGTTCGGATATTTGTGTCTGCCTGTGTGTGTGTGTGTGTGTGTGTGTGTGTGTGTGTGTGTGTGTGTGTGTGTGTGTGTGTGTGTGTGTGTGTGTGTGTGTGTTCAAAGCACTTTCCCGTTACTCCAGTACCCAGCTGCCCCTGACTGTCCAAGGTTATTGCTACACTCTTTGCCATGCAGAGAGCCTATCATTTCCTTATTTTTCCTTTTGCTGCAGACATAGCTAAATAAACCCTTTTTGCTGTCTTTAATCTCTCTGGCAAGTCTAAATCCATTTTGTGCTTTAGCTTTTTTTAAACTATCCTCTGCATATACAGTATTAGCTATTTGCTTATATTCCTCTTTGGTGCATTTCCCATTTTTCCATTTCCTGTACCTCTTTCTTTTTATACTTATACTATTTAATGTATAAGTATAAAAAGAAATATATCTATTGTAAACTGTCTTAGATCCTCTTGAGAAAGGCAGGATATACAGTAACACCTTGGCTTACTAACGCAATCTGTTCCAGAAACATGCTTATAAACCAAAACACTCTTATATTGAAGCACATTTCCCCATAAGAAATAATTGAAACTCAGATGAATTGTTCTGGGGTCCCATAGACTGTACAAACAAAATGCTAAAACTCACAAAAGAAGTTAGCTAGAAGTTCACATCCACAACATGGCTTAGGTGCCTAGCTGTGGAATCTGCTCTCCTTGGGACTAACAACTGGATTTTACTTTGTGTTTTTAATGTGACAATAATTTGTAGCCCTATACACACTTGAATAGCTGCCCCATGAGTAGACATGGTTTGAAAAAAATAAGAAAAATGTTGTAAACAAATTAAATAAAAATAAAAATAAAATCCTAACCTGGACATTCCTGGCTGGTGCAAGGGACACCTCTATTTCCCTCTCCTCCCTCTGCTTTGGAGGCTGCCTGAGATGGAACGTTCCAGAAAATCATCCACAATCCAAGGGGGGAGGAAGGGAGATAGAGAGCCACGACTGGCTTACTTGTGATCATGTGACCTGCTCCAGTGCTTATATGTCAATAAAAGTTTGTTTATCTTGCAAAATTCTCTTAAACCAAGTTACGCTTCAACTAAGGTTATTACTGTAAATGTTTTAAATAAATAACAAATACAGAGTTATGTTTTAGATATAATGAATTAAACTTACATTACTTTGG
Organism: Phrynocephalus guinanensis; assembly: GCA_037367245.1. Classification (NCBI taxonomy): domain Eukaryota; kingdom Metazoa; phylum Chordata; class Lepidosauria; order Squamata; family Agamidae; genus Phrynocephalus; species Phrynocephalus guinanensis. The sequence goes on from CM074752.1 coordinate 4,246,810, forward strand.
CATTCTGAATATAGTAAAGTTATTTTTAAGGACAGTTTAAAGCTCATTGATAAATTTGTTCAGGTGCTGTACCACTCAATCAACAGGAAAAGATAGTGACAGATCCTGTGCCCTGCCATTTGTGCAACCTTGACCAACTGAATGGTCCCAAACCATAAAGAGAAGGAGTGACAGGAAAAATACTTCTTATCGCTTTACATCCAAACCATGCAAGCCATCCAAAGCCTTGGCCTCACAGCTGTTTTAGCTGCCTCTTAGCCTTGCTGAGGCCTTACCATCAGCCAACAAACACCAGACTCAGCTCCAGGAAGCAGCCCCCTTGATTTCACCTGCCTGCAACGTCTGTCTTCAACTGGTGAGAGAAGTTGGAGACAGCCAGCCAGCCGGGCCTGGAAGGGGAGTGGCTACAGGGGAGGGCCTTGGCCTCACAGCTATTTTAGCTGCCTCCCAGCCTTGCTGAAGTCTTACCATCTGCCAGCAAATGCCGGACTCTGCTTCAGGAAGCAGCCCCCTCGTTTTCACTTGCCTGCAGCAGCTGTCTCTGAACGTGTGGCGGACGTCAGAGGCAGCCAGCTAATGTACCATCAAAGGGTTGGGGATGGGGGAGGGACACCTGATCAATTTTAAGCTTTGATACTGTGCTGCTACCCCCCCCCTCCAGGTAGAGGTGGTGAAGTGCTTATGGACCAGAATGGGTGGATGGTTGTTCTATTTCTGTCCTGTTTTCTGCTTTTTGCTTTCTTTTTTCTTTTTCTCGTCATCAGATATAGACAGTAGGAACCCAAAATAGAACTAAGGGAACAGGAAGGGGGGAGGGCAATGGAGGGGGCAGCTATTGAAACTGTGCTGGGTAGGGGAAGGTATGGCGGTAGGAGTGGAACGTGCCCGCATAGGAGAAGAGGGGTTAGATATCTTACACCTATCCCCTCTTCTGGTTCCACCCCTAGCCAAAAGGAATCAGGTGACCATATCAGCGAGCCCACGGGCCACACGGTGCTGCTGTTGAATGCCAGGTCAGTACAGAATAAAACTGCCCTCATTCATGATGTTATTCTGGATGAGGGTGCTGACCTGGCATGTATTACCGAGACCTGGGTGGGAGAGGAGGGTGGAGTCCCCCTTTCCCAGCTATGCCCACCTGGGTTCTCGGTTCAGCACCAGTGTCGCCCGGAGGGCCGGGGAGGGGGAGTTGCCATAGTCTATAGGAGTTCTATCCCCTTGACCAGGCTTCCTGTCTCTTTGGGAAAGGGTCTGGAGGGCCTGTATTGTGTGTTGGGCTCACGAGACAGATTGGGGATTCTGTTGGTGTACCGCCCACCCTGCTGCGTACCAACAGTCTCCCTGCCTGAGCTGACGGAGGTGGTCTCGGACCTGGTGTTGAGGACCCCCAGACTGTTGGTACTGGGGGATCTCAACATCCATGCTGAGGCTACCTTAACTGGAGCAGCTCAGGACCTCATGGCCGCCATGACAACCATGGGGCTGTCTCAACATGTCATCGGCCCAACACATGAGAAGGGCCATACCCTGGACCTAGTATTCTCAACGGGACTGGGAGATGGTGGTTTGGATGTGGAGGGGTTGGTTCTGACTCCATTGTCATGGTCAGACCACTTTCTGGTCAAGTTTAGGCTATTGGCTACTCCGACCCTCTGCAAGGGTGGGGGGTCTATTAAGATGATCCGCCCTCGGAGACTAATGGATCCAGATGGTTTCCTGAAAGCTCTGGGGGATTATCCGTCTGATATGGCCGGCGCTCCTGTCGAAGCTCAGGTCACCCTGTGGAATAGGGAAATGTCCCGGGCGGTTGACACGATCGCACCTAAGCGCCCTCTCCCCTTACGCAGAGCCCAGACAGCTCCTTGGTATACATCTGAGCTGCGGGCAATGAAGCAGGAGGGGAGACGGCTGGAGCGCAAGTGGAGAAAATATCACTGTGAGTCCGATCGAACACGGCTTAGAGCCCATTATCGGGCCTATTCCGTGGCGATACGGTTGGCGAAAAGGCATTATTTCGCAAACCGTATTGCTTCCTCAGAGTGCCGTCCAGCAGAGCTGTTTCGGGTGGTCCAGGACCTTCTTCAACCAAGAAATATGGTGGAGGTTCTGGACAACTCATCAACCTGTTGTGACCAGTTTGCCGCTCACTTTGAGGGGAAAAATCGCTCAGATTCGCAGGGAATTGGACTCCACTATTGATGCAGATTCAAGGGATGTATCCAGTGTGCCGTGCTTAGGTCCAGTTTTATTGGATGAGTTTCAATTATTGAGACCTGAGGATGTGGACAGGGTGCTTGGATCTGTCCGTGCTACCACTACACCGCTCGACCCTTGCCCTTCTTGGCTAATTGAAAGATCTGCCAGGGGGGTTCGCACCTGGGTCCAGGAGGTTGTTAACGCCTCCTTAAGAGAGGGAGTGGTCCCCACCACCTTGAAAGAGGTGGTGATTAGACCACTCCTTAAAAAACCAAACCTGGACCCAGGGCTGGTGGTTAACTACCGACCAGTAGCGAACCTCCCTTTTTTGGGCAAGGTGTTGGAGCAGGTGGTGGCCGGACAACTCCAGGCACTGCTGGATGAAACTGATTTTCTGGATCCATTTCAATCTGGCTTCAGGCCGGGTTTTGGTACGGAGACCGCCTTGGTCGCCCTGTATGATGACCTTTGCCGGGAGAGAGACAGGGGGAGTGCGACCCTGTTGATACTCCTGGACCTCTCAGCGGCTTTCGACACCATCGACCATGGTGTCCTTCTGGATAGGCTGGCCAGGTTGGGGGTTGGAGGCACTGCTCTGCAGTGGTTCCAATCCTTCCTGGCTGACCGTGTCCAGAAGGTGGTGCTGGGGGACAGTTGCTCTGCCCCGTGGCGTTTACGTCACGGGGTTCCCCAGGGCTCCATACTGTCTCCCATGCTGTTCAACATCTACATGGAACCGCTGGGAGAGGTCATCAGGAGGTTTGGGCTGAGGAGTCAGCAATATGCCGACGATACTCAGCTCTACCTCTCGTTTTCCACCAATCCAGGTGAGGCGATTTCTGTACTGAACTTGTGTCTGGGCCAGATAATGGACTGGATGAGGGTTAATAAATTGAAACTCAATCCAGACAAGACGGAAGTACTGTTAATGGGTGCTTTGCCGGACAGGTTAGAGGGCCATCTTCCTGTCTTGGATGGGGTTGCACTCCCCCTAAGGGACAGGGTCCGCAGCTTGGGGGTGCTTCTGGACCCCGGTCTAACTCTGGAAGCCCAGGTGGATTCGGTGGCCAGGGGTGCCTTCCTTCAGCTGCGGAAAATATACCAGCTTCGCCCCTACCTAGACGAGCACAGCCTCATGACAGTTACGCATGCACTGGTAACATCCCGTATTGATTACTGCAATGCGCTTTACGTGGGGCTGCCTTTGAAGACGGTCCGGCGATTGCAACTGGTTCAGAATCGTGCGGCACGGCTGGTAAGTGGTGGGGCCGCCAGGGATCACATCACGCCGATTCTGCGTAACCTTCATTGGTTACCAGTTGCTGCCCGAGCTGAATTCAAAGTGCTTGTTCTGACATACAAAGCCCTAAACGACTTAGGACCTAGATACCTGAAGGACCGCCTCCTTCCATACGAACCTACCCGGCAATTAAGATCTAGCCAGGGGGCCCTTTTGAAAGAGCCATCCCTCAAGGAGGTGAGAGGGATGGCCTGTAGACACAGGGCCTTCTCGGCAGCTGCTCCCAAGCTATGGAATGCCCTCCCGATTGAGATCCGCCTGGCGCCAACACTGATTACATTCCGGCGCCAGGTAAAAACCTTCCTGTTCCAGAAGGTTTTTAATTAATATAATATAGATTGTGGGTCCGCTGATGACAATTTTAGAATAATGATTTTAGTGTAAGGTTTTTATTGATGATTTAGTGATATTTTACTCTTAACTATTCTAAATTGTTTTATTCCTTGGATTGTAAGCCGCCCAGAGACCTTTGGGTAGTGGGCGGCATATAAGTTAAATAAATAAATAAATAAATAAATAATAAAGCACTTGACAGCAAATAATGTTTATGATAGTTATAAACATTTCCAAATAACCGTGTCAGAAATGGCAATACAGAAACATGCACACAACCTGGTGATGTAGATAACAATGTGAAGTGTGAATTTTATCTTTTGGAAGTTTTACACAGTGTCTCACAATAAGTCTTTAGACTGTCTCAGATCTTTGCAGGGGAAACACACATTGTTTCCCTCTCAAGAATCACTGGGTCTGCATGTAAAAATTAGGGGAGGTAGAAAATGCCTATTTATTAATCTGGATCTGGTTAAATATCCTGTAATCTGTCACATATATGGGGAGGGAATCAATGTGTGGTAGAAAAGATGAAAGAAGTAGGCTGGGGGAATTGGATCAAGTGGAACATGAAGGAAGGGACAGCACTATGAACAAGGACAGCCATGAAAACAATTCTGACGCATGTTGTAAACTGCCCAAATAGCTTTCTCCCAGACAGGCGGTATATAAATCAAATAAATAATAAGAATAATTAAAAATGAAGTGCTGCTAAACACATTTTCTTCACAGATTATAAATCTTATATAAAAGTATCCCAAGACTCAATACAGTTTTGGACATTCCTTATACGAAGTGTGTTGGCCTTCTAAACACGGCTCATATGCAATTCCTGGTTTCAGGAATTGTCACAGAAATTGGTTTATCATCTCACCTTTTAATGTTGGAGGCAGCTTTATATTATGCAAATTCACATTCTGTTTGATTGTGCACATGCACAATTCACTCCCATTGCTAAGGCTGTCAGAATCTTGTCTCTTCAAAATGGAGAAGGCTTTGAGAAAGAGCAAAAAGGAACAACAAGATAACTGGATTAGGGATGAGCACAAAATGAAAAATTTGTGGGTTTTTTTCATTTCATTTTAGCCCCATTTCATTTTGTTTCAAACAATCCCCCCCAATGTAAATGAAACACTTATGAACTGTTTTGTAACACTAACAATTGCTTCCCTGGGTCTTAGATGCACCAAATTTGGACCCAGAAGGGCCATTTTACATAGTACAAAATTGTTCATTTAAAACAAAAAACCTGCCATTTTGTTTTATTTTTTTACAAAATACTGCCTGGCATTTCATAAGTTTATGAAATGATTCGTAAGCTTATGAAACAATTCATAAGCTTATGAAATGATGAAATAGCATTTCGTTATTCATAAGGTGTCCATCCTTAAACTGGCTTCAATATCATTATGTAATAAGCAGGTTACTCACTTGTAAGAGATGTTCTTCGAGTGCACATCTGTGAATACACACTTAGGGTCTTGAGTGTGCCTGCGCGACAATCTTTGGTCCTCCCAAGCTTTGGTGCTCCTAGGCCCCTCCCCTCCCTACTGCGCATGCTCACCCTCTTCCCACGCTAGCCTCAGTTCCCCTTTTATCTGCCACTGATGAAAAAGAGCAGGAGCCATGATGGATAGAGGGGAGGCGGGTGGAAAGGGTGTATTCACAGATGTCCACTCCAAGAACATCTCTTACAGGTGAGTAACCTGCTATTCTTCTTTGTGGACTCTGTGAATCCACACTTAGGGTGACTAACAAGCGGACTTATCGGAGAAGGGTAGTCATGGTAGAGTTGCTGTAAGGACTGTTTTGCTTCCCATTTGGCCCGAACGTCTAGTTTGTAGTGTCTCATGAAAGTAGATGGACGGGACCAAGTGGCAGCTTTACAAATGTCATCAAGAGGTATTCCTTTGAGAAAGGCAGTAGAGGAAGAATTCGCTCTAGTGGAATGTGCCTTCAGAGAGTAGGTGGTAGAGGAGCATGTGAGGTCCGGGTGGTGAATCTGTCCTTTGCTCTCGGTCAGTAGGCTTGGGTGGAGCGGTAGGTGGAGAAAGCCTGTGGCCATGGATTGAAATGTTGGAAACCACGCCTGTCTTGGCCACCATGGTGCCACTAGGATAACATGGGCCTGCTGATCCCTGATTTTGACAATGGTCTGTTGAATGAGCGGGAGCGGGGGGAATGCATAGAGTAGGGTGGTCAGCCACCTGGTTGAGAATGCATCCCCTAGTATCCTTGGCCTATTCCTGCCTGAGAGCAGTACAGCCGGCATTTTGTGTTGTCTTTGTTAGCCAAGAGGTCAATGCAAGGATCTTCCCATTTCTTGCAGAAGGCGCGGAACATAGTGACTGAAAGACTCCGTTCGTGTTTGTCGTTTGTCTGCTGTCTGAATATAACAATATGCTAAGGATAGGAGTCTTTTGTCTATACCCATTTTAAGTAGTTTGAACCATAGGATATTCCTGTTGACTGAGTTAAAGGCCCCCTTTAAATCAAGGAAGGCCACGTAAAGTTTGGAATTCAGTCTCCTTATGGAATAATTTATCATATGGGCCAAGATCAAGGAGTTATGGAGTGGGCCCCTGCCTTTTCTGAAACCTGCTTGCTCTACGCCAAGGATAGATTCTGAATTTATCCATAAAGTCGGTTTGTTCAGTAAATGTTTAGCATAAAGTTTCACGATTACGGAAGGCACTGGTCTGAAATTATTTGGCTGGTGTGGGTTGTCTTTTTTGTAGATAGGCACTATGATTGCATGGAGCCCATTTTTTGATATTATTCCAGAATGATCTATGGTTGTGAATAAGGGGGCCAGCAGTTTTGCCCACCATGCAGGTTCCTGCTTTAATAAATCGGGTGGAATATCATCTGGTCCTGCAGCCTTTTGAGGTTTTAAATGAGCGATGCTCTCCATGACCTCTTCTTCTGTTAATGCGGGCCACATCAGGGATCCAGTCAGATTCAAATCTGATGGTTCTCTGGGTGGAGTAATGTTATCACAGAGAAGGCTAGAAAAATGACTTACCAATGTTTGGGATGGAATTATTGCGGGGTCATGGGACTCTTGTCTAAAGGATCCTGCAACCATATCCCAAAATGATTTGTTGTTTTTATCGCTTATCGCCTTCAATAGCCTGTTCCATTGAGCAAGTGCAAACAAGTATCTTTTTGTGTCTGACAGACAACTCCGTTTTGAGTTTTGTGTATCATTTGTGAATACTGTTTGAAGTCCTCATTGCCAGAAGGAATTTGAGTATCCATGGTGTCGAATTCCGAGTATAAGGACCTATGGGGAGACGAGTGGGTCGAGACCTGAGACTCGTCTACATGGTCTGAGTCGTCCAAGTTTAATGGTCAGTCCATTGATGCCGGAGAGTCGAGCATCTGGGTCATGGGCACATCAGTTTTAGTAGTATGGTGCATTACTTTATTCTGCCAACCCCTAGGGGCAGGCGGGGTAGCGAGTGCCTCGGATCCAGTTCTGCCCGATGTGGAGGGGCGTGATGCTGAAACCGTGGTTTGCCTTTGAGTAGCTGCATGATGTGTAGAAGAGCCGTGGCATCGACGCTTGGAGTCGGGGTGGGCATCTGAGTCAGAATCTGATGAGCAAGAGAGCACCTCAATGTATATATGGTGTTTCTTTGTTCGGGACCTGCCTCTGTGCCGTCGAGGAGGAGACGAAGATGAAGAGAACAGGTACACATAGTACAAGCGCGTTTTAGAGTCCCGATAGCGGTAGTGATGATAGTGCGGTGTCGGTGAGCGAGAAAGCGAGGATCTAGGTGTCGGGAGGCGAACTCACTTTCAGCCTCTGGATGGGGAGTGGTAGTCCCCATGCCGCTCTGGGGTTGCAAGTCGCGGTGAAGCATAGTGGGTCTTGGTAGCATAGCGAGGCCTCGCTGCCGGCGTGGGTGGCTTGAGCTGTGTCTGGTTGCAGCATGACGGTCAGTATCCAGGGCCACTTGGCCCACCATGGAGCCCATAGAAAGCAAAGAACTGTGTAAAGGCGTGTGAGCAATGGTTTGCTGCTCTGAGAAATGGTAAAACCAAGCTGTAGTCCTGACTGAGGCTGGGTGACAGTGCCTGAAGTTGCGACAGGATGGATTCACCGTCTCTGTGTCGAGACTCAGCCGATGTCTGTGCTGGAGGTCTCAGTGTGGCCATCGAGGGCATAGCCAACGATGAAGGCTGGGCAGTCAGTTCCCAGGGCTGTTTCGGTTCCGGGGGAGCCGATGCCGACACCGACTTTTTCTTCTTCTCGGTGTGCTTAGAGGCAGTGGAGGAATTTGACCAGGACGAAGTGGACAGGACCGAAGCCTCTGAATGGTCTTGGTTTTCCATGGGCTTAAGGGATTTCTCCCAGAGATGCGCCCGTAAACGGTCCAAGCATTTTGTAAGTCTTTTGCACTCCGGGCAATGGGAATGTTGGCGCGCCTCCCCAAGCAAAAGAGGCAGAGGCTATGCCCATCTGATAGTGGGACCTTATTTGGACATGCCCTGCACTTTTTGAAGAGTGCGCCCGATGTCAAAGAATGGTGGCGATTCGCCAGGGCAGCAGAAAATCAGGTTGCGCTAATCTTTTTTCCTTTTGGGGGGGAGGGGAAGAGAGAGAGAGGTTAACTAAACTAAAGAACTAGTAAAATAAGAAATAATAAAATAATATCTTTCCTTTGCTCTTTTGCAGGACCTCCGGAGGAACGCGACGGTTCTGCAGCGGCGGTAAGAAGGAACTGAGGCTAGCGCGGGAAGAGGATGAGCATGCGCAGTAGGGAGGGGAGGGGCCTAGGAGCTCTAAAGCTTGGGAGGACCAAAGATCATCGCACAGGTGCGCTCAAGACTCTAAGTGTGGATTCACAGAGTCCACGAAGAACAATTAATTATTGCTGCAGTTTGGTTAGAGTCCCCAAAGCAAAACACATTAAGAACTCTCAATGATAAAAGCACATTATTTCATAACAGTAAACAATTATGAAAGCCAAAGCCTCAATCAAATCACATAGTTTTGACTAGGGATGCCTGAGCAAAAGATACAAAATACAAAAGAAGCTCTCTAATCATCTTTTGGTGTTTGGTGCAAGATAGCCTCTGAACATGGAAAATGTTGTGGTATGACAGAGGAGTACACAAATATTCCTTTTGTGCTCTCTGGTGTAACCTTTCAGTTCTCTTTCACCCTTTATTGTCTTTCAAATAACTTGAGAAATGTTTCATCCAACAGTGCTGCAAGGGTTAATCGGCAGTTAATGAGAACATCTGAGGGAAGCATGGATTCTGATTCTGCAAAAGGGCCTAAAAGTTCTTTTTTTGTTCACATTATTCCTTCACAGCTACCATGCCGAACTCTTGCTATAGCCTTCCATCTTGGGTTGCTGCCTGCCTGTCTGCTTTCATACTGTATCTACACTCTTTCTTTTTTGCCTTTTTGCCTTGTGTTTTGAGGAATTTTTTCTGTCCATTTTGTTTGTTTATCTTTGGGCCTTTTCACACGACCCCTAAGATCCGCTGGCCACTTAAATTCGGACCAGAGATCTTAGGGGTTTGTCGCTGTTCCTATGTTCCCACCCCCTCCGCACTCCTGGCTGCTGGCTGCGTGAGGGGAGGGAGAAAAAAAATAGGAAGAAAAGAATACCGCTCACCTCCATTCTGCCGTCCCGGCACTGCATTCAGATCTCTTAAAGGGGCAGGGGGCAAAAAAAGAACAAACAGAAGCAAGGAGAGCCGGGCAGTCACTACGTTATATCCGCATCAGGAATTTTCACCTCCAGAGAGCAGGTACCTGAAAAGTGCGCTGGGACGCGCTTAGGTGGGCGTGGTCGCACTTAATTATCTGTAAACTCCGGAGCTGGTGGGGAAACAATTTTAAGCTCCGGAGCTGGGAGCCATTTGCGGCAGAGTTTAGGGGTCGTGTACAAAGGGCCTCAGTTGCTGCCACCAGACAACGAGTCTTCATTAGTGTGCTTCCTGGGGATTAAGGGAGAGGGCTGGATTTACCAGCCTGAAGATTGTTGCCAGAGTGGGCGCCTAAACAGAGGAATGATGTTGACCCCCACATGAGATGCAAGCGATCCAGGGGTCCAGAATGGGAAGGTGGGGGGCACCGGACACAGAAATGGGCACCAGGAGGGAGCAGCTCCATTAGTGCACAGCACATTCCAAAGGGCTGTCCCAGAGGAGTTAAAAGGAGGGTATGAGGAAAACAACCCCCTCTTTTCCCCTCCTGGTCACCGAGCAGCCCCACCCACCCGCCCCCTTCTTTCATTGTATACTGATTGGGTAACTGTATAGGGTATTGTTAGTACATTTGTCACAACTGAGAGGTTTGGCATTTTTCTATAGGCATTGGGATGGATCCAGGCTCAAAAGCAAAAATTAAAACGTTTACAATTGGTTTATGACCTGTTGACAATGATTTATGACCTGTTGACAATGACTTATCACCTTGTGACAATGATTATGACTTTGCCTCCGATGGAGGTGGCTGCCCCCTGGAACCTGTAATTGGAGTGGAGGCCCAGGATACTCATGAGACAGCAGTTGGGGAACATCAAAGGGATGGGGTGCTCCTTTGATGTGATGGATCCGACCCAATTGCCTAGCCAGAGTACTGTTCGCTGTATTAAATAAAGTTGTGGCCTAGTTATATACAAAACTGTGGATCATGCCTCTTCATTTTACAATCCTGCCATTAAGGGAAGTTCAGCTTAGGCAACAAAGAGTTCTCCCTGATTTCTTACAGGATTATTCCCTTTGTGGGTTTTTGAAGGATCCTTTCCTTTCTTAAATTATTTTGCTGTTGCCTGGCCTTCCTATTTCTGCCTGCTGGAAATCAAAGAAGAGAAGAGAAAGCATAATGTGTTTAGATGGTGGTGGGGATATCGTCATATTCTAGCAGTTTTGTATGGAAGACTTTGTCTGTATTGTCTTACTTTGCTTTTTTTAAAAAAAAATTGGAAAAGAGTTGTGCTTTTCAAGTTAAAAAAAATTCCATGTGTGTGGGTGCTTTTTCTGTTTGAGTGATTATTTTTAATTTTTGTTATTTGGTTAGTTTCCTGAATATTTATTCTGGTAAAGGTATATCCTATGGTTTGGGTTTTGGGGACTGTTTTGTTTGTGTCTATGTAGGTGTGTGGGCTGAGCAGTGAGTTTTGCAATTGATGCTGTATGGATGGTTGTTGTTCTTTGGGCACACCTTGGGTCCTTCCTTTCTTCACTTATCCTGACATTTGTTGTGAAACAAATTCTGCCAAGTATGGCCCTTCCTGTGGCTGATAATTTTCTCCTACAAAAATGTGGAGAAAGAGACTTGGGGAGTAGCTATCCTTCACTTGATTCTAACCAGCAGAGATGACTTGGGGGGGGGGGAGTAGCAGGAAGGGAAAATTTGAGTGAAAGTGAACATATTCTACTAGAATTTTTGAATCCCAAGGAAACCAAAGCAGAGTGTATCCACACGTATTTGCTGGATTTTTTAAAAGCCAAGTTAATAAACAGAATGGATTAATAAGGTCCCATGGCAGGAGATCCCAACCAGAAAAAGGGTTCAAGAAGGGTGGGAGCTTCTAAAAGATGAGGTTCTAAAGACACAAGAACACCAATTTCCAACAAGAAAAAAGGTGGAAGACAGTAAAAAAAAGCCAATGTGACTTCCCAACAAATTCACAGAAGACCCAAGATCAAAAATGGACATGTCTAGCCAGAAGTGGAAAGAAGGCCAGGCCACAATGGAAGAATACAGAAAAGCAGCCAGGCATTGCAGTAATAATGGCATTCAGAAGGCCAAAGGAGGGAATCAGCTGATGTTATCTAGAGACACTAAAAGTTACAACAACAAAATATGCTTCAGATGTGTGCGAAGCAAAAAAGTAAAAAGTAAAATACAATGACTTTACTCATTGGGGATGGAAAAATGATAACAGATGACAAAGAAAAAGCAGAAGTGTTGAATTCCTATTTTTGCTCAGCCTTTTCCTAAAGGCAAGGCTATTACCTTTCCAAGAAATAGAGCAAGAATTGTAACTGGAGGTTCATAAATAAATAGTCAAGGTATGCCTTATTACCTTGTTCAAATCCTCAGGGCTGGATGAAATGCATTTGAGATTATGGAAGAACTGGCTGAAGAACTCTCAGAAACACTGTCCATGATTTTCTTGAAATCATGGGAAATGGGTGAGGTACCAGATGATTGTAGGAGAGGTAATGTTGTCCCTGTCTTTGAAAAGATCAAAAAGGAATGATTGCAGAACTATCGACCAGTCAGCCTAACAGCAATCCCAGGGGAAACGGATTTTAAAGCGGTCACTATGCAATTCTCGTCTGTAAACTGCCCAGAGTTCCTTCTGGAAGATGGGCGGTATACAAATGCAACAAACAAATAAATAAAATAAATAATAAGCACTTAGAAAAAATGCAATAATAATTAGAAGCCAGCATTATTTTGTTAGGAACAAACTCTACTAGATTAATCTGATCTCAGTTTTCAATCAGGTAACCTCCCTGATAGTCAGAGGATGTGCTTCAGCAAAGCTTTTGACAAAGTGCTGAAGGATATTCTGATTAACAATCTAACTAGGTATGGGATGGGAGGAGCAACTGTCAGATGGATACATAGAGGGCTACAGGATCCTTCTCAGGGGGTGATGATAAATAGCTTCTTCTTGGACAGGGATGAGGTAACCAGTGGATACCAGTGCTCTCTGCCATATTTATTAATGACTTGGATCAGGGGTGCAGGGAATGCTAATTAAATTTGCAAATGACACAATCTTGAATGGATGAACAAATACGTTGAAAGACAGGAAAAAATTCAAAATGATCTGGACAGGCTAGAGCACTGGGCTGAAAACAACAGAAATAAATAAAACAGGAATAAATACAAGTACTGCACCTAGAAAACGGAAACCAACCACAAAGTTCTAAGATGAGAGATACCTGTACTGTATTAGCAATACTGAGATTGAGAAGCATCTTAGAATCATTGTAGATCACAAGCTGAATATGAGTCAACAGTGCAGTGTGGTTACAAAAAAAGGCCAAAAGCTATTTTAGACTGTATTGATCGAAGCATCCTCACCAAACAAAATTTTGAGGGGGATGGAACTGAGACAGGGACCTCCTGTCAAAATCATAAAAGCTAAGGAAGCTTATATGAGGTAATGCTGTCCTTGGACCTTGGAAGTCACCACCCACTCTTGCAATACCACTTCCGTTCTTCATCCCCGCCCCACCAACAAATTTCTTACAAAAATCAGTGGTCTTCTCCCCTTAACCAAAAGCATCCTTTTGCTCTCTAGTGGCAAAATTAAAAGAAAAAGAAAAAACAATTGGACTTTAAGTATCCTTGGACCTCCATCAACCCCATTAAAGTTTTGATTAGCTGAGGAAATCCCCTTGGGCTTTGTAGGGAAATTGTTTGCTATGCTACCAGGGCCTAGGAGGGCTTGTGACTCCAATAACATGGTAAACAAATTCAAACTTTTGTAACTATGACGGTGCTGGTGTGCTTTTAGGCTATACATTGTCCTACCATTGGTCTAGATCCAACCATTTTGTGAGTAGAAATGCTGAGACAGGAACACTTAAAAATTCTGTTACCCTTTTGAGAGATGGCAACATATGTTCCAGAAGGGACCAGTAGAGTGCGTTTGATGGGTGAGAAGGGATTAATAGATGACATGCATCTTTTTCTGTGATGGTTCAGCTAAGAAAGAGCCTACAAATAGTTTATGTCTGATGGGGAATCTTTTGTAGTACCATACACAGTAGATAATAAGGCTTACATTATTCTGTTCTCATGATTGTTCGTCAAGAGAAAATGAATGCCGACATATGCATTGTTTGGGAACAAAGGAAGGGAACGCTTTCTACCCGACTCTGTCCACAAACTACCAAGGACTGCCATATAATCTCAGCTGCAGCTGTATCCTTTTGAAGGACTGGTTTATCTCTTGCTAAAAGATACAACCTTCTGAAGAGGTCTTGTGGGCCATTTATGTGCTCTCAGCTAGAGTCTCCTCTGGAAGGCACTATGACGTGGACAATTAATGCCTTTTAGCTTACTGAAAAGACTGTCCCATTCATCCTTTCTTTCTTCATCTTCTTTCAGAAAGGGGAACTCGAGCATATCGTTTTGTTCCAGGTTCCAGAGAAGCTCCTCACAGTAAAATGGGTTCCCATGGCTCCTTTGTATTAAGAATCTAGTGGGTAAGGGGAACTCTTATAAGTGAGCTAGTTGTAAGATATACAGAATTCAAAAGCTATCATAATATCTTAGTTCTTCCATCTTTTTTCACCTTGTTATCAACAGCAAACACTAATCATATCTGGGCTTCCCATTTGAACTGGTTCTGCAGGAGGGCAATGAGAACAGTTCAGAGCAGCTGCAACTGTTCTTGATCAGGTGCCCCCAAACTGGCCAGGAGTTAGAGAAAATGCTTTCACAAGCTGCATGGTGCCATCAGAAGATTCAGTTCCGATGGCCTATGCATTTCCCAAAGTTCAGGTAGACTTGTGGTTTCCTGTAGATTGTTTTGCTGTTGTAATACTTGTGATAGGTGTTAGTACCAGGCCCACAACCAGGGTCTGTGTTACCTGGAGCAAACATGGATTCATGAGTGCCAAAGCGTGCAGGCTACAAATACTGTTTTGTCATTTTGGCACACACTCCCAGCACTGCACCCCAAGAAGGTTCTCCCCCGTCACCCTAAGAGGAGACCCTGATTAATACAGCAGAGCTGGGAATTGTCCTCCTAACAGGTGTAAATAATAGAACTAGAAGCAGCTTTTGCCCCCCCCCTCTCTCATATATTATATTTTTATATATTCTATATTTCTAATCTTCTATAATATATAGAAAATGTTGTGCACTTCTGCTTGTGCTGATATTGTTAAAAGCTTTGATAGCACACAGTGGCTCCTTAATAAAGGAACCTCACTGTTATTGGAACTATACTCCTATACGTACTCTGTAGTTACCTGCTATATTATAATACCCAATTGGCCATGTAAAATAATCAGTGGTGAAAGAAATCGTCAAGCAGGTGGCAGTTGTTGGAGCAGGCATAACTGCTTCTGGGATGTTTCCCTTCGCTTTTTTATCAGTTACCCAGAATACCTACCTGGATTTTATGTTCCAAAATTTCAAGACAGCAATAGGATAGTACTTTGTTTATGCTTCTTGATGGTGACACACAACTATGCAGTTATTCATGCTTTTTTGCAGGATGTTAGCATTTATGGTGGGTGTTTAACTGGCTGCCCAGTTGTGCCAGGTGGAGATACGATCATCGCACCATCACCTAACCCTGACTAAAGGAAAGAGCTGTAGCAAAAATAGTGACATACCACCAGCAGCAAGGGCATTTGTATGCGCTGCTGTGGATAGAGGACGTCAGTAGAGATGGGCACGACTTGAAAAAAATTTTTTTCGAGTTGTCGTTAGTCGGGCCGGTCCCGTTTCGGGTCGTTTCCGGTTTTCGCGAAAATTCGCAAAAATTAGTCGGTTCGTTTTTTCGTTTTTTCATTGTCATTAGTACTGGTTTTTTTGGGGGGGGAGCGGGCTCCTGGAGGCACCTCTGTGGGGTGGGTGCCTCCTCTGGCCCGCTATAAAGGGAAAGTGGGCTCCTGGAGGCACCCGTAGGTGCCTCCTATCCTCACCCACTAGGAAGGGGAAGCAGGCTCCAAGAGACCCCTCAACATGGGGGTCTCCCCTCCTCACCTGCTGCTGCTGCAAAATGCTATGCAATAACCATATGGATATTGCATAACATAATGTGCAGACAGTGAGACCAGTGAGAGTGATAGCGTCATGCCTTCCCTGCACAAGGCTCTCGCATCACCATGTCTCACACAGAAGGGAATTGTACTTGCTGCGTGTAGTGCAATGCAAGCAAGTAGATCTGGCTTTAAGGTGGCTTAGTGCAAGGGCTAGGGTTAGGCTAGTGACGGGTAAGGTTACGGTGGGCTAGTGGGTTGCACCTCTGGGTGCCTCTCTGACCCACTAAGAAGACAGTCTGTGACGTATGGGTACGGAGTCAAGGGTTAGGGTTAGGGTTAGGGGGGCTAGGGCAGGTTTTAGGGGGCTTTTTGGCACATCCCAGAAGTCTCCGTGGCCAAGTGGCCATGCGACTGGTGGGATGGCTCCAAAAATTTGCATGGTCGTCCACTCCCACATGGCTGGCCACTCGGCCAGCCCATCATTGCGCAGGTGTGAAAAAAATAAAATAAAATAAAATAAATGGAGGACAGAGGAGGAGAGGAGAGACATTTTGTTGCAAGAAAAAACCCACTGCTACTGTGAAAAATCTGGCAGTTTATAAATTTTCGCGTGTTTCTGTTGTGCTTGTGTGTTTTTGGACCACGATTTCAAAAACAATATTGCATTCGCCGCCCCATTTTGGATCCCCCGCCCGCACCGCATGGCATGGCGAAATGGCGACTCGAGTCCGGCTGCCCAGGACGGGGGGGAGGCGGGACCCCCCCTCCAGAAACCACCCCTCCGGTAGGTGCCCTGCGCCCTTAGTCAAGCAGGCATTTTTCCGCCTGCTTTTTTGGCCCGGGAATGGGTGGGGGGAGAGTTTAAAAGTTTTTTCCTGTGCCGTCCATGCCGCTTGCTTGCGCTTTAATTGCGGCGGCCGGCGGCCAGCGAGTCTGGCCTTTTTGCTGGCTGGCTGCGAGCCTGCGGCGAGTGGTGGCGAGTCCCACCAGAGCAGCCCAGGACGGGGGATGGGGGGGGGAGGCCGGGGACCTCCAGAAACAACCCCTCTGGTAGGTGCCCTGAGGCACGGCAGGCATTTTTCCGCCTGCTTTTCAGCCGGGAACCGGGTTTTTTTAACTTTTAAAAACTTTTTTTCTGTGCCGCGTGGCATCGCGCGATTGCGCGATGCAAGGAACGAGCACGACAAATCAGACCAAAATTGTTCGTTCGTCGGTTCGAGCTCGAAGTCTGGGGGAGTGATTCCCATTACCGTTTCCGTAGAGTAACGGAACCGAGTAACGGAAACGGAAACGGGAATACCGCTAAGTCGTGCCCATCTCTAGACGTCAGTATTGTGTGGTCTCTTCAAAAGTTGTGAAGAGACAGAACACATACTTGCAACATACTCTAAGACCACTGTTCACATAAGCAATAAAGAGGCCCTGTTGTTGCTGACTATGAAGTGTCTCTTTTTTCAACGGAAGACGAGCTAAGATCTATGAGAGCTGATGCCTCCTACTTACGTTTCAAGCTCCCTGGCGATACTGACCACCTCAAGGTCTTGGCATGCTTTCTGAATAATTTCTGAAGGGGCTAATATACTGAGCTGAATCAAGGTTGTGTATGGACTGTTTATGATTTGGACTGCAGTGGCACAAGGCGGGAGCCCTTTGTGATTGACAGGAGACGACATTACAACAAATATGGCCACCTTCTTTAGAAGGCTATCTAGGAAATCCCAGGATGCTGGGTCAATGAACTGAGCTTCATCAATGACAAAGATGATAATCTTCTTCTCCGCTACCTGAGATGGAAACAAGAACAACAATCTGATATCAAGTGTTGATACAGCCACAGATGTCCTGTCTCAGTTACCACACCATTTACATCCCCTACTCATTATTGCTCTTAGGGACCTTTCCCCTTGAAATGGGGAAACTTGGTTGCACCTGCAATTCATGGAATCATAGAGTTGGAAGAGACCTCAGGGCCATCCAGTCCAACCCCCTGCCATGCAGCAACCCCCATCACAGTACTCCCGACAGATGGCCATCCAGCCTCTGCTTAAAAAACTCCTAAGAAGGAGATTTCACCATCCTCCACTGCCGAACAGCTCTAACCTTCATGAAGTTTTTCCTAATGTTCAAATAGAATCTCTTTTCCTGTAGTTTGAAACCATTGCCCTGAGTCCTAGTCTCTGACTCCACCACACTTTGTGGCAGCATATTCCACTGCTGAACAGCTCTGTCATGAAGTTCTTCCTAAGGCTTAAATTGAATTTCTTTTCCTGTAGTTTGAAACCATTGAACTTGCTTAGTACTATAAAATTTTGAAACCACATTGCTGCAAGATAAAAACATCACTTACATTTGCTAGAATGTTTACAAGTATATGTTCTATTACTTCATTCTTTGCATTGTTGTCCATTTTGAAAACCTCTTCTGATATTGGAAACTGGTCAGAAAAACACATGAAAGCAAATTCCACACTTTAAATCAGCAAGACAGACCTTCACATACCTGCTAACATTATTTATAAATACCACAGAGTTCATAGTGACGCTTGATCAGATTCATTCATGATGCATATTAAAAGCCTATCTCCACATTGGAATGACTTCATAACCAGTCAGGCAGTGTTTCCTATTGGAAGCAACCCTCCTGCATCTGTATATTTTGGGTACAATGTCTATATACAGTAGTTTTGTTCAAGTATCTGTAGTAGGAATGCAAATCTTTCCTTATCTCATCCTTGTAACAAGGGTAAAGACCTGCAACCTTCATTAGTAAAAATGTCCTGGTACTTTTGACAAAGCTCTTGCACTGGTGAGAAAGCCAGGTTGTGCAAAAAATAAAAAGACCCACTGAGTTTCACGCAAAATTGCCTATTTCCCCCCACAATATTTATATAATACAGTATAAATAATTGTGCAATTGAGGAAATTGCATAGATTGGCGCTATCTAGGAAGATGCCTGTATTGCAGATATTTTTTTTACATTGACTAGAATAGGGAATCTTCTTCGTATCAAACGCCATAAACTGACTCAGAAAATAAGGTCTCACGTGCTGACACTTTTACCTTGACATAAAATAGGTTGTTGAGAAGGCAGAGATACTCTTCCATTACAACTTCACAGAGTTTGCTCATAAGGATGTCCTGCCTTTCTTCATATGTTTTACAGGTATCAATCCCAAGAAACATAGCCATGAGTGTCTGTATAGCAAAGAATTTCTGGTACATGTTTATCTTGGTGAGCTCCATTGCCACAACCCTGTTTGATTACAAGAACAGAAGAATTTGTTTTATTAGGAAATAGTGACAACCCTACTGTCTGTTTCCCCCTATATGCTATGAGAAAAGATCTGGACACTCCAGATTTGTAGTAGGGAACCTCACATGTAATTCATGCTAGTACTGCTGCTCTTTTAAAATGATCCATCAATCTAGTTTGCAGTTTCCAATCCAAGGTTGCCATTGATATATTCTTTTTTTCCATTGTTCATATACTTGTTTCATGATATGGCTCACCCATCTCCATTCCAACAATATGATTTGTACTTTCATCCCCATTGTTTTTCTCTTTTGTCATCTATCCTAAGTATTCAACCACCACAAGCATTTCAAACCAATGTGATGAAAGTTAGGATTCAAGGAATTAATGCTAACATCAAATGTTGACTCTACAAAAAATAATATTAATAATATATTTTTAAAAAACAGCATCGGTATGACATCAAGTCACTACTGAGTTAAGAACATAAGAAGAGCCATGCTGGATCAGGCCAAAGGCCTATCTAGTCCAGCTTCCTGTATCTCACAGTGGCCCCACCAAGTGCCTCTGGGAGCGTACGAGACTAGATATCTGTTTCCTGATACCACTCCCTTGCATCTGGCCCTTGACGGACCCCGGTTTAAAGCCTGGAGATTACACATCTCCATCATGGTTTGTAACCTGTGATGGACTTTTCCTTCAGGAATCTGTCCAATTCCCTTTTGAAGGCATCCAGGCCAGATGCCATCACCACATCCTGTGGCAGGGAGTTCCACAGACTAACAACGCGCTGGGTGAAAAAATATTTTCTTTTGTCAGTTCTTACTCTCCCAGCCTTCAATTTGAGTGTATGTCCCCTAGTTCTGGGACTTTGTGAGAGGGAGAAGAGCGTCCCTCTATCCGCTTTACACATGCCCTGCATTATGTTGTATATCTCAATCATATTCCTCCTCAGGCGCCTTTTTTCCATACTAAAGAGCCCCAAATGTTTTAGCCTTTCCTCATAAGGGAGGTGCCCCAGCCCAGTAATCATTTTAGTCACTCTCTTCTGCACCTTTTCCAGTTCCATTATGTCTTTCTTGAGATGCGGTGACCAGAACTGTACACAATACTCCAGGTGCAGCCTTACTATTATTTTGTATAATGGCATTATAATGTTGGCTGTTTTATTTTCAATCCCCTTTTTGATAATCCCTAGCATGGAATTGGCCTTCTTCACCACTGCCATACATTGGGTAGACACCTTCATGGACCTGTCCACCAACACACCAAGATCTCTTTCCTGATCCGTCATGGATAGCTCAGAGCCCATGAGTTGATAGATAAAGTTTTGATTTTTTGCCCCAATATGAATTACTTTACATTTGGCTACATAAAATCATATTTGCCATTTCGCAGCCCATTCCCCCAGTTTGGAGAGATCCTTCTGGAGCGCTTCACAATATTCTCTGGTTTTTACCACACGGAAAAGTTTTGTGTCATCTGCAAACTTTGCCACCTCACTGTTTATCCCTATCTCCAGGTCATTTATGAACAGATTGAAAAGCACCGGTCCCAGGACAGATCCCCGGGGCACACCACTTTTCACTTCTCTCCATTGTGAAAATTTCCCATTGACACCTAGTCTTTGTTTCCTGGATCTCAACCAGTTCTCAATCCATAAGAGGACCTGCCCTCTTATAATAATAATAATAATAATTTTTTTTATTGTCATTGTGTGTATATACACAGTATACACATACAACGAAATTCAGACACCCAGAGACCAGATTCAACACTCTCACACACATTTAAAAAAAAAAAAACACCTTCAACACACACACATAAAAATCCCTGAACACTCCCCCACCCACCAACCCCCCCCTTAAAAACACAAGCATCTACACAACAGGCTAGGTAATCCTGTCCAAGTGCTCACTACTGGTGGTTCTTGAGTTCATTATTAAGTGCAATTATAGCTCTGGGATAAAAACTGTTCAGAAGACGTGTGGTCCGAGTTTTAATTGTTCTGTATCTTCTGCCAGAAGGCAACAGTTCAAAGAAATTGTGAGCAGGATGAGTAGAGTCCCTCAGAATGTTGTGTGACTTCCTCAAACAGCGAGATGTGAAGATGTCATCCAGGGTTGGTAGCTGGAGCCCGGTAACATTCTGGGCAATTTTAATTATTCTCTGTAGAGCTTTTTTGTCCGCTACAGAGCTGCTCCCATACCATGATAGCATGCCATAAGTTAGGACACTCTCAATGGTGCTGTGATAGTAAGACAGAAGTAGATGCTGAGATAAATTCATCTTCCTGAGCATTCTCAGGAAATACAGCCTCTTCTGTGCCTTCTTCACAACCATATTGGTGTTTGCAGTCCATGAGAGGTCCTCTGAGATGTAAGTGCCCAGATATTTTAAAGCTACCAACCCTCTCCACCTCCTCACCATTTATGTACAATGGTAAATGTACCTCTTTCTTCCTCCTGAAATCAATTATAAGTTCTTTAGTTTTTTTGGTGTTAAGTATAAGATTGTTTTCTTTACACCACTGAGTCAACCCTTGTACTTCTTTCCTATAAGCAGACTCATAGTTCTTACTAATGAGCCCCACCACTGTTGTATCATCTGCAAATTTGATGATTGTGTTGGAGTTATACAGTGGGGTGCAATCATGTGTGTACAAGGAGTAGAGGAAGGGGCTTAGCACACAACCCTGAGGAGCTCCTGTACTTAATACAAGAGTAGAAGAATGGTGGAGTCCCATCCTTACTGACTGTGGCCTATCAGTCAGAAAATTCCTTACCCACAAACAAATCTTCTGATGTATACCCAAACTGGCCATTTTAAAAAACAACCTATTAGGTAGAATTGAATTAAAAGCAGAGCTATAATCCACAAATAACAGCCTTGCATATGTTCCCTGTTGCTCTAAATGGCTCAGTACAGTATGGACAACAATGGATATAGCATCATCAGTGGATCTGTTACTCCTGTATGCAAACTGGAACGGGTCCAGAGTAGATGGAAGTCTAGCCTTAATATAATCTAGCACCAATCTCTCAAAACATTTCATAATAACAGATGTTAAAGCTATTGGTCTATAGTCATTGAGAGATACTACTACTGGCTGCTTAGGGACTGGCACTATAATAGATGTCTTCAGGCAAGTAGGGACAGAGCACTGCAACAAAGATAGATTAAAAATGTCTGTAAATACTCCAGCTAATTCTGCAGCACAGTCCCTAACAACTCGTCCCATGATTCCATCCGGTCCAGCTGCCTTCCTAGCATTAATATTCTGGAAAGCGCGTTGCACATCAGAAATCTGCAGTAGAAGTGGTTGTCTGTCGGTAGTAGATTCTGATGGTGTGCTATTGATGGTCGATGCTGTAGTGATAGTGGTTCCAGCTTCCACCTCAAAACGGCTGAAGAATTGATTCAGCTGATCAGCCAAAAACTCACTACTGCTAGACAGATTATTTTTAATATTCTGCCCCGTGATTTGTCGCAGACCTTGCCATACCCGACGAGGATCAGAGCTCTCAAAATGATGTTCAATCCTCCGACAGTACATAGCTTTGGCATCCCTGATGCCCTTTTTCAATTTAGCTCTGGCCTCTCTGTACTGTAGTGCATCACCAGAGTGGAAAGCAGCATTTCTGGCCTTTAACAGAAGGCGCACATCTCTATTTAGCCAGGGCTTGTTGTTAGGAAACACCCGTACTTGTCTGGTGATAGTGACAACATCAATGCAGCTTTTAATATAGAACAGTACTGTCGAGGCATATGTATCAACATTGTCCTCCTCAAACAGTGCCCATTCAGTGCTCCTAAAGCAGTCTTGAAGTTGCTCAGATGCACCTGCTGGCCACACTCGTATTTCTCTGGTTGATGGTCTGATTCTATTAACGAGAGGTCTGTATGATGGAATCATAAACAGGGATATATGATCTGACTGTCCTATATTGGGCAAAGGCTTAGTCTTGTATCCATGCATGATGTTACTATATACTTGGTCCAAGGTATTTTTCCCTCTGGTGGGACAGTCAACATACTGATAGAACTTAGGGAGAACAGTCTTTAAATTGGCTTGATTAAAATCACCTGCAACCACCAGCGCTCCATCTGGGTAAGCCTGCTGCTGTTTGCTAATAGTAGTTAGCAGGTGACCCATAGCTGTAGTAGTGTTTGCATCAGGAGGTATATATACTGCAGTTATTATAACAACATTAAACTCACGTGGCAAATAAAAGGGGCGGCATTTCACTGCTAGATATTCCAAATCAGGAGAACAATGAATATCCATTATTTTAACATCTGTGCTCCAGTTGTTGTTTATGTAAACACAAATCCCTCCACCTCTGCTCTTCCCGGATTCAATAGTTCTATCTGCTCTAAATGCTGAGCGTCCCTGTAGATGTAGAAGCTCCTGTGGAAAGGCAGGACCCAGCCATGTCTCCAAAAGGACCATAACACAGCAATCCCGGATATTTTTCTGCAGAGAGATAGTAAGTTCCAACTCCTCGATCTTATTGGGAAGAGATCTCACATTTGAAACAAAAAGACTTGGCAATGCAGGCTTGTAAGGATTTTTACTTAGCCTCACTTGAAGTCCGGCTCTGCAGCCCCGCTTCTGCTTGCGTTTCCTCCGTTTTCTTTTCTTTCTGGCAGGGAAAGCAGGGGGAGTAGCCCAAGGATATGCAGGCCCTCTGATAAGCTCAGCTGGAATGTTGTAAATTGTAACCTCCTGGCTGCAGCCTTCTCTGCCGATAGTTAAAAGCTCTTGTCGACTGTAAATTACTTGCGCCTGAATGTGCAGAGTCCGTAGTAAAATGTACATAAATAAAACATTAATTAAAAGATACCGATCTCTGGAGTGCCAAGCCGCTGCAAGTACTTGCGCCGCCATCTTATCCCCTGACTGTGCAATTTTCTCAGCAGCCTTTGGTGAGGGACTGTGCTAAAAGCATTTTGAAAATCCAGATATACTATATCCACCAGTTCAACCAAATCCACATGCCTGTTGACCTTTTCAAAAAATTCTAAAAGATTTGTCAGACAAGACTTACCCTTACAGAAGCCATGCTGATTTTCTCTCAGCAAGGGTTGTTGTTCTATGTGTTTGTTTTTTTATAAATTTTTATTGGATTTTTAAGGGGGGGACAAAGGGAAGGAGTATGGGTAAGAGGAAAAAGAAAAAAAAGGGGGGATACAGTTTTTAAGACTTACATTGAGTATATCAAGCAAAATAGAAATAGTAAATAGACATATGGCTAAAATTGCCAGATGTTATCACAATACTAATAAATTTGTTACTTCTTGCCATCTTTCCCGAAAGATCTCGTTGTAGTCTCCCTTTAGATAACCAGAGAGTTTATCAATTTCGATGCATTCTCTTATCTTTCCATGAAGATCCTTCTCTGTCGGCGTGATTGGTTGTTTCCAAAGTTTCGCGTACAGTATTCTTGCAGCAACAATTACATGATGAAGTACAT
This sequence comes from Phrynocephalus guinanensis, assembly GCA_037367245.1. Classification (NCBI taxonomy): domain Eukaryota; kingdom Metazoa; phylum Chordata; class Lepidosauria; order Squamata; family Agamidae; genus Phrynocephalus; species Phrynocephalus guinanensis. The sequence goes on from CM074752.1 coordinate 4,271,081, forward strand.
ATCTCTGATCATAGGAAATATTTATATCTACTATATTTAACAGAAATAGTTCTGGTCTAAACTCTATTTTAATTTTCAAAGATCTTTCTAAGAAAAGTTTTACCATGTTCCAATATGCCTTAGCTTCTTTACAAGTCCACCACATATGATAAAAGGTTCCACAGTCATAATTACATTTCCAACATTTAGGTGAACAATTATACATCTTGGATAAACGATGAGGCGCAAAATGCCATCTATAAAACATCTTATAACAATTTTCCTTGAACGAAATAGAGTTAAAGATTTTAACTGTGTTCCACAAAGAGTCCCATTTATTTAAATGAATAGTATAGCCTAAGTTTTCTGCCCATCTTATCATACAGTCTTTAACCAGTGTATCAATCATTTTTTCATTTAACAATATGCTATAGAATTTACTAAGAAGCTTGGAGTCACCAGAAGAAAGTATTTTATCAAATGAGGTATCAGTAGTCATAAAACCGCCCTCTTTGGAAAGCTCTTTGAAGTGTGAATGTATTTGTTGATATTTCCACCAATCCAGATTATAACCTTCTGATACTAATTTCCCTAGTGGTTTCAATGAGAAGTCATCATTCAGAAGGTGTCTATAAGTTATAACATTTGAGATTTCACTTGCCTGGGAGCTGTAAATTGCTCCCAGTGGGGATAGCCACATAGGTGCTTTGAAATAAAATTGTTTTTTGATCATTAGCCATATTTTAACTAAGGCATTCCTTATCCAGTGCTTTTTAAAGAGGGTAGGTAAATTTCCCCTATGCCACAAATAGTGATGCCAGCCCTTATCAAGACCATAACTCTCAAGCTGCGATATTCTTTTATTTGTCATCAAGATCCAATCCTTAATCCAAGTCAAGGTGGCAGCCTTGTAGTATAGTACCAAATTAGGAAGGGCAAAACCACCAAATTTGGTTCTATCCTGCAAATAAATATTTTTAATTCTTGCTTTTTTCTTTTGCCATATAAATATACGTATACTTTTTTCCAGATCTGAAATAATCTTAAAGTTTGGCAATATAGGCAGAGATTGAAACAAAAAAAGCAGTTTAGGTAAGACATTCATTTTAACTGCAGCGATTCTGCCCATTAGGGATAGCTGAAGTCTTGGCCAAGTTTCGAGGTCAGCTTTGATTGTTTTTATAACATTGACATAATTGTCTTTGAGTAAAGAGTTACATTGGTTAGATATAGTAATACCCAAGTATTTTACCCTATTTGAATGTTGAAAACCAGATTGATTTACCAGTTTTTGAATCATGAATGGAGTCATATTTTTAGTTAGAACCAATGTTTTTTCTCTATTCACCTTTAATCCAGAGATTTTAGAATATGCCTCCAGGGTCTTTAGAAGTTCTACGGAGGATGTCTGAGGGTTCTCCATGATAACCATCAGGTCATCTGCAAAGGCTTGTACCTTGTAAACTTCTCCCTTGTTTTGTAGGCCTTGAATGTCAGGGTTTTCCCTTATAACATGAAGAAGAACTTCCAGGGTAGTTATAAACAAAAGAGGGGAAAGGGGACATCCTTGCCTAGTACCTTTGTGTATATTAACTTTGTCTGTAAGGTGACCGTTGACTACAATCCTGGTATTTTGAGTAGAATAGATTTGTTCAATAGCTCACAACATTCTATGGCCACACTGAAGGTAATCTAATTGAGTTTTAAGTAAAGACCAGGATACATTATCGAAGGCTTTCTCAGCATCGATGAATGCAAAAGCTACTTGCTTCTCGGGGTGAGATTCGTAATATTCCAACACATTGAGAAAAGTTCTAATATTGGATTGGAGATTCCTTTTCGGAAGGAAGCCAGTCTGGTCGCGTGATATCAGAGAAGGTAAAATCATCCGCCATCTATTAGCCAGAATGGTTGCAAAAATTTTGTAATCCACATTTAGGAGGGCAATTGGCCTGTAATTCTGTATCAAATCTTTGGATTTCCCTTCTTTGGGAATCAGTGTCGTATGTGATGATTTCCAGGAATCTGGTATATCTTCGCCTTCAAATATAGATGTAAAGAGATTTTTCATATTTCCAGAGATTGTCTCCGAAATTTTTTTGTAAAATATGGCTGGTATTTGGTCAGGTCCAGGCGCTTTATTTCAATTTTTGATGATTAATAGCCTCTGTTATTTCCATCATTGTGATAGGAGCATTCGTCTGGGCTCTCTGTTCTTCAGTAAGTTTTGGAAAGTTGGCTTGTTCAAGATATTGGAAGATAGCATCTTTGTCAATCATCTCCAGCTTGAATAATCTTTGGTAATATTCCTCTATGATTTTTTGGATTAGTAGTTGCTCTGTCTGATTTTCCCCAGTTTTGTCTTTGAGTGAAAATATGAATTTTTGTGATTGTACCTTTTTTAACCTATACGCTAACCATCTACCTGGTTTGTTTGCATTTTCCACAAAATTCAGTTTGGCCAGCTTAATTTTGTGAGCTATATCTGCAGTCAGGATCAGGTTGAGTTCATGCCTACAAGAAGCCAAGTCTTTGTTCAGCTTGTCATTACGGGGGTCTTGTGTTAAGTCCATTTCAAGCTTTTTCATCATATTAAGAATTGATTCATATTTCTTTTTCCTCTCTTTATTCCGTTTTGCCATATGTTGGATAACAAATCCTCTGAAGTATGGTTTAAAGGCATCCCATACCGTTTTGAGTGGTGTACCCTTATTTAGATTAGTTTCAAAATACAAGTTCAGATCTCTAGCAGCCTCTGAAATGAATTCTTTATCGGTCCAAAGTGTTGAGTTAATTTTCCAGTGCCTGGGCATACCTGAAGATTTCAATGTCCATAAAATAGCATTGTGGTCAGATAACATTCGGGGTAAGGTTTCTATATCCCTTGTATTTAGTAGAAGATCAGATGTGGCCCAACACATATCTATACGGGAGAAGGAAGCATGTTGTCTTGAGTAAAAGGTGTAACCATCTTTTAGTGGATTTTTCCTTCTCCAGATGTCATGAAGCTCTAAAATATCGGACATGTCCAAGAACGATTTGGGCAGTGTGGAAGATGAAGTCTTGAATTTTTTCCCTTTTGGTGTTTTCCTGTCTACTGAGGGAATATGTACAGCATTAAAATCTCCCAATATTATAAGCTGATGATTCCCATATTGCAACAGTTTCTGAGCCAGTTGTTCAAAAAGGGTTTGTCTTCCGTGTTTATCGTTGGGGGCGTATATACCAGCGATAGTTGTTTCTTTAGATTGAATTTTAACTTGGAGAAGAATCCATCTGCCTGATTCATCCTTTTCCAGAAGGGTTGGGGAAAGCTCTGGTTTAATATACAGTGCCACCCCATTTTGCTTCTTTTCTTTGTTTGATGTGGAAAATAGCTTTCCCAATTTATTTTGTATTAAATAATGTTCATGTTTTCTCAATATGTGGGTTTCCTGTAAACAGATGATTGAACATTGTTGTTTTTGGAGGAAATTGAAAGTTTTCCGACGTTTCTGCGGGGTGTTCAAACCATTGATATTCCATGTTAGAATTTTTGAGCCATCTTACTACTTCCAGCGATATTTCTTCTTCCCTGATTTTGGCCTGAGATAGTGCTTCGGCCTGGCGCCTCCCACTGCGCCACAAGAATCTTGGTCATGCTTTGAAGTCTCTTGTTTCGAAGTCTGATTGTCACGGTTGTCTTCTTTGGTAGTGGTTTGAGTTCCGGTCGTGTCCTCACCTTCAGTGGAGGATGATGAAGAAGAAGAGGGGGAGTAACCCAACTTCCTTGCATTTTTTTCAACGAAGGCTCTAGCTTTCTGATGGGATTCAATTTTCTGTAGTTTACCTTCCCATTGGAAGGACAGGCCTTGGGGCTAGAGCCACTTATATCTTATGTCATGCTTGAGCAGAAGTTTGGTAAGAAATGTATATTCTTTCCGCAGTTGGCGAACCTCCCAAGGGACATCTTTTAGTATTGTCACTTTGGATTTATTGATTTCCACCTCCTTATCCTGAGTAGCCTTAAGGATGCAATCACGAGTGTATCTTCTAACCAATTTGACTATTACCTCAGGAGGGAGTTTGTTTCTTCTGGTATAAGCCGTTGGTTGACGGTAGATCAAGATGGCCACGTTCAGCAGAGACGCTAGCTGAAGCAGTCCCAGCTAACGTCAATGTACCCCAGGTTCCAAGAGGGTTATTTCCATTCAAGACGACCCGCTGGGAGCAGAATCCATCCCAGAACCGATCCGGGGCACCCAGGCGTGGTTCCTTCTCCTTCGGGAGAGGTTTGAAACCCCTGGTGCTATTCCTGTGCGGCTGAGACCTTGGGAGGTCCTGACGGAAGTTTGAGCTGCCTCTATTCCTCCAGAATCGTGAGTGGCTTTTTTCCATCCGAAAGCCCCTTCAAATATATTAATCAAGCAACTTACCTAAAGAATTTGCCTCTATTCAATCATCTTTCCTGTTTTATCTGTTACCATCTGCCTCTCGGAGGACTGCAACTACTGCTTTCACTTTCATATTCATCTAACGGCAGAGTTAACCCTAAAGCTCCCGTTTTCACCATTTACTATATTTTATTTATTTATTTATTTATTTATTTGTTATATTTATATCCCGCTTATCTACTTGGTACTCTAAGCGGCTTACAAAAAGGCTGCAAAACCAGCAAAATACAATAAATAATCAGACAGACAAACCTATAAACACCCTAGACACTGTAAAACCAAATGACACCTCGACTATATTCTTCGGACTCTGTTGGCAAAAGTGGGTATAGCACGCCATCTACTGGATTTTTCCATGTTTGCGACTCCACTTATATTTCCTGAAAGCAGCAAACCAACTAGAATAAGATTAACCCCTTAAAGACTTTGTAACACTTCTGAGAAGAGGTAATCGATCCTTTTATTATTACAATATAGTAAAAACACTACTCAACAATCTGGATTATCTCGATTAGGCAAAACTCCTGTATAAACAATCCTTCAGCATGAGCAAAACCCCAATTATACAAAAGAAGTCTGTTTTTGTTCCTTTGGCCCATCCAGCAACCATGACCCAGCAATCAAGTCAATTAAGCCAATCTAGTCAAATCCTAGATGCGCTTAATCAGTTGAATCTCACTCAAGTTAAAATGATTTCAGACCAAAGCACTGGGTTTTCCAACTTAAGAGCAGAAATGAAAGAGGGTTTCTCGAATGTGGACGCAAAACTAGAAACTTTTGGTGGTCGTTTACAAGCGTTGGAAGAGAACATGATTGTCACTGACTTTCGTCTTGGAGAAATTGAAGCCACAATGGAATCAACAAGTAGACTGGTACTTACACAGGAAATCGAAGCCTCTTCCAAAATTCTAAGAATTCAAAACCTTACTGTGGACAAAGATGAAAACCTCTACACCACAGTTGGAAACAGCCTGGCCACCCTACTAGAGGCACCTGTTGAAGACTTTCTTCGCGAGGTAGAGTTGTTCTATGTGTTTTAAGATTTTCTGTTGGATGCGACTTTCCACTATCTTCCCTGGGACCGACGTAAGGGTAACTGGCCTATAGTTTTCCGGGTCCCCCCTCCTTCCTTTTTAAAAAAATTGGTGTGACATCTGCTATCCTCCAGTCCTCCGGCACTGTGGCCGTTTTAAGAGACAAGTTGCATATTATCGTTAAGAGATCTGCAATTTCATTTCTTAGTTCCCTAATAACCCTTGGGTGGATGCAATCTGGGCCCGGTGACTTGTTGATCTTCAATATATCAATTAGTCCTAAAACATCCTCTCTTTTAACCTGTATTTGATTTAATTCTTTAGTCAAGAGGGGCCGTTTGGACAGCGGAATCTGCCCAAGGTCTTCTGCCATGAAGACAGATACAAATAACTCATTTAATTTCTCTGCAATATCCAAGTCCTCCTTAACCTCACCTTTTCCTCCCTCACCATCCAGAGGGCCAACCAGTTCTCTGGCAGGTTTTGTATTTCTAACATAGTTAAAGAAGCTTTTATTATTACCCTTTATATTGCTAGCCATGCATTCCTCAAAGTCTTTCTTTGCCCCTCTTATCATCTTCTTACATTTCTTTTGGCAGAGTTTGTGTTCCTTTTTATTTTCCTCATTTGGGGAGGATTTCCATTTATTGTAACAGCTCTTCTTGCACTTTAGAGCCTCTCTAACTCCACTCGTTAACCATGCTGGCGCCCTCTTGGACTAGAGGAGCTCTTCTTTCTTTGTGGTATGTACTTGTGCTGGGCCTCTATTACTGTTGGTTAAACAGGCTCCATGCACTCTGGAGAGATTGGATTCTTTTAACCTTCCCTTTCAATTTCTTTCTAACTAGTTTCCACATCAGAGGGAAGTTTGCCCTTCAGAAATCAAGGCTTTTTATGCTTGACACTCTTCCTCCAACATGCATGGCAAAGGAGATTGCAGCATGGTCACTGTTCCCCAGAGACTGAGTGACATTCACATCCCTGACCAGGTCCTGAGTGTCACACAGTATTAGATCCAGAGTTGCCTGTTCTCGGGTCAGTTCCATGACAAGTTGCTCTAAAGCTCAGTAATTCAGCATGTCGAGAAACCCAGTTTCTCTTTCTTGCCCCGAGCTCACATTGGCCCAGTCAGTGGGGATAACTGAAGTCCCCCATGATTACTATCCTATCCCTCTTAGACACCTCCATGATTTGTCTCCTCATTTCAAGGTCCCCCTCACGTTTTTGATCTGGTGGACGATAGCATACACCAATTATCACATCACTCCTTGGACTTGGTAGTTATTGGAGACCATTTCCAGGATTTTCTAGGTAGGAACACACAGAAATGGTTAAGCATTCCCTTCTTCTTAGAGGGCATCATGGGACATTGCAGCTTGCCCAAGGCCACCCAGGCTGGCTCTATTCCCAGAAGAAAGAGTGGGGAATCAAACTCCCGGTCTCTGGCTTCATAGCCAGACACCTAAACCACTGAGCTATCCTGCCAACTATTAATACATTTGGCTGATATAGTATCTATCTTTCCATTGATCTTTGAGTTTTTGTAAGCTTGTCCATTATGAATTTCAGAGTACAGGTCCATGTAGCATGTAAACTGATCTTAGTTTTGTTTTGTTTTTAACTGGTTTTTAAGGATGTCTAGAATTTTTCTTTGCCAACAGTTGAGCACTTCTGAATTTGTTAGAGACTGATCAGGACAAATTTATGTATACGGAAACTTCTTAGGAGACATATCCCACAAATTATGCAGATCATCATGAGCTGAAATAATACAGTGGTCCGCATAAGCAGATCATGCACCAGAACAAACTGGAACAATGAACAGGAAAAAAGGGGGTTAAAATGAAAGGATTTGCTATTTTATTTTAGGTTCTAATCCCACTGTAACTTTGTTGATAGAGGACTCTGTTAACCCATCATCAAGACTGCAAAAAAAGTAAGTTTCACTAATGGAGCAAAAGTAAAACAAATGCAATCAACGGATGAGGAAATATAGGAGATTTGGAAGTGTGCAATAAAAATTAAAAGGGCTGACCTTTGACCAGGAGCTTGCCCTAAGTAGGCAATTTCAGCCATGAGCTGGCTTTTCCCATACCCCATGAGGCCTTTATACATTAAGACATGGCTTTTTTTGGATCCTTTAAAATCATGCAATAATTTCTCAAAGACATCCGTTTCTTTCTTGCGACCTGGGGAAAAAACAAGAAATCCAAATGAAGTGACTATAAATAGGTAAAGGAACAATTTATGTTTTTATTAGAAAATGTTGTATTTATATTGATTTATTTGCCTCAACATTCAAAATGTGATCTGCCAATGCCTTCCCCCATTGAATTTGGAAAGAATAAGTAATACATAGTTGCATCAATTATCAATTAACAAATGCTTACTGGAGCATGAGTGCTGAATTGCAAAACCCACTATGACTGGGAGACAGCAAATTAATATAATTAATTTATTGATTTGTTTACTTTAAGGGTGGGACAACTGCTTCCAAATCCAATCAAGAGTTGCAAACAGCAAGATATCCACATAGAAAATAAAGGTATTGGGTATTGAGCATTTCAGCCTGGTGTGTGGAAACTGGCAGACCTACTCCTAAGAGAGCAAAAGAGAAAGAAGTCAGCACTGGTAACTTCCTGGGTTGGAGCAGTTCAACTAGGGATGTTTTAACTCTCCCTCTGCTAACTTTAACTGCTCATTTAAATACAAAGAGCCATTAATCAGCCAAACAAAGGAAGTGGCTAGGAAGCAGGGAGTGGTGCCAGACTAAGCCTTCCCCTGAGCTGGGGGGTGGAGTTACACTAAATGTTTTCCCCTGAAGAAGAAGCTTAAATTCAGCATTTGAGCCTGGTGTGTGGAAACAGGCAGACCTACTCCTGAGAGAGCAAAAGAGTTTTCATTTTAAGATAAAAGGAAGAAAATTGTACTAGATTATTATTTCTAGATTAGTAGCTAGTAAAACTGTAAAATTTTCAAGGCCCAGAATACTACACTCATTAGAATGGAGTCTGAGGGAGCAGCTGTAGTTACCTGTAACACTTGTGCCATGTTTGTCATCTTGACATAACGCACAGAGAACTAAACTTGCTGCAAGTGCAAGCTGGTTGCACTATTGGAAGCGAAGGTCCAGCAGCTAGAGGCCCGCATATCGGACCAGCAACATATTAAGGAGCTTGAGCTGTTCTTGGACAGAGCGGAACAGACTATCCAGGACCAAGAAAAGACAGGGCACACTTTTGAGGATGAAATCACTTCCCCAACTCAGGAGGTAGATGTGTGGAGTAATGTGACTCAAAGGAGTAGAAGGCCAAGGGATCGCTCAAAGAGTCTCATATTGCACAATCAATTTGAGGCTCTTTCCCTCATCACACCTCATGAGGCATGCACAGAGGAACAACTGGATCCACCTGAGGATCTCTCCCTCATCACAATTGATGAGATACACGATCAGGTACATGTAGATGAACAGGCTGCAGGAGAGAAGTTCCTTGTACTAGGGGATTCTATAATTAGAAATACAGAGGGATGGATTTGTGATGAGCATGATAACCATATGGTCACTTGCCTGCCAGGTGCAAAGGTTGCAGACATCACAAGAAATCTAGATAGCTTGTTAGAGAGAACTGGGAAGGAGCCAGTGATCATGGTACACGTCGGTACCAATGATGTCGGGAAGGCCAAGCGGTCAGTCTTGGAAGCCAAATTCAGGTTGTTAGGAAGAAGATTGAAGTCCTGGACTTCCAAGGTAGCATTTTCAGAAGTGCTACCTGTTCCTCGTGCAGGACCCGCCAGGCAGACAGAGCTCAGAAGCCTCAATGCATGGATGAGGCGATGGTGTCAAGAGGAGGGCTTTAGATTTGTCAGGAACTGGAGAACATTTTGGGACAAGCCAAACCTGTTCAGGAGGGATGTGTTGCACTTGAATCATGATGGGACCAGATTGCTGGCACTCAAAAAGGCTGCAGAGCAGCTTTTAAACTAATAACTGGGGGAAAGCCGACAGGAGCTGAGTGGCATCCGGTTCGGAACACCTCATCCTCGGGGAATGAGGTTGGAGAGGGTACAGAATCACATAGAGATGACATAGCAGGTATTAGCACTGGGAGAATGATGGAATATGATAGTTTGTCTACTGAGAATAAAAGCTGTGGGGGGGAAAGAACAAAGCAGCAGCTGTTGTTGCAGAACCCACTGTACAGGTGCTTCTACGCCAATGCTCGAAGCCTCTGAGCAAAGTTGGGGAACTTGAACATTTGGCAGCTAGGGATAACATTGATATAATAGCCATAACAGAAACCTGGTGGAATGTGGAGAACCAGTGGGATACAGCAATCCCAGGCTATAAACCCTATAGAAGGGATAGAGAGGGGCAGGTTGGAGGGGGAGTGGCCATCTATGTCAAAGAAAGGGTAAAATCCAGCAGAATGGAGATTGACAGAGGGTCTGACTCCACCATAGAATCACTGTGGGTTAAACTACCAGGTTCAAGGAGTGATGTGATAGTTGGGGTATTCTATCGTCCACCAGATCAAAAACCTGAGGGGGGCCTTGAAATGAGGAGAGAAATCATGGAGGTGTCTAAAAGGGATAGGATAGTAATCATGGGGGACTTCAATTATCCCCACATTGACTGGGCCAATGCAAGCTCCGGGCAAGAAAGAGAAACTGGGTTTCTTGACTTGCTGAATGACTGTGCCTTAGAGCAACTTGTCATGGAGACCACCCGAGAACAGGCAACTCTGGATCTAATACTGTGTGATACTCAGGATCTGGTCAGGGATGTGAATGTCACTCAGCCTCTGGGGAACAGTGACCATGCTGCAATCTCCTTTGCCATGCATGTTGGAGGAAGAGTGTCAAGCAAATCAGACATAAAAACCCTTGATTTCTGAAGGGCAAACTTCCCTCAGATGAGGAAACTAGTTAGAAAGAAATTGAAGGGGAAGGTTAGAACAATCCAATATCTTCAAAGTTCATGGAGCCTGTTTAAAACAATGGCAATAGAGGCCCAGCACAAGTGCATACCACAAATAAAGAAGAGCTCATCTAGTCCAAGAGGGCGCCAGCATGATTAACGAGTGGAGTTAGAGAGGCTCTAAAGTGCAAGAAGAGCTGTTACCTTAAATGGAAATCCTCCCGAAATGAGGAAAATAAAAAGGAACACAAACTCTGCCAAAAGAAATGTAAGAAGATGATAAGAGAGGCAAAGAAAGATTTTGAGGAATGCATGGCGAGCAATATAAAGGGTAATAATAAAAGCTTCTTTAAATATGTTAGAAGTAGAAAACCTGCCAGAGGACCAGTTGGCCCTCTGGATGGTGAGGGAGGAAAAGGTGAGGTTAAGGAGGACTTGGAAATTGCAGAGAAATTAAATGAGTTCTTTGTATCTGTCTTCATGGCAGAAGACCTTGGGCAGATTCCGCTGTCCAAACGGCCCCTCTTGACTAAAGAATTAAATCAAATACAGGTTAAAAGAGAGGATGTTTTAGGACTAATTGATATATTGAAGATCAACAAGTCACCGGGCCCAGATTACATCCACCCAAGGGTTATTAGGGAACTGAGAAATGAAATTGCAGATCTCTTAACAGTAATATGCAACTTGTCTCTTAAAACAGCCACAGTGCCAGAGGACTGGAGGATAGCAGATGTCACACCATTTTTTTAAAAAGGAAGGAGGGGGGACCTGGAAAACTATAGGCCAGTTACCCTTACGTCGGTCCCAGGGAAGATAGTGGAAAGTCGCATCCAACAGAAAATCTTAAAACACATAGAAGAACAAACCTTGCTGAGAGAAAATCAGCATGGCTTCTGTAAGGTTAAGTCTTGTCTGACAAATCTTTTAGAATTTCCTGAAAAGGTCAACAGGCATGTGGGTTTGGGTGAACCGGTGGATATAGTCTATCTGGATTTTCAAAAGGCTTTTGACACAGTCCCTCACCAAAGGCTGCTGAGAAAATTGCACAGTCAGGGGATAAGAGGGCAGGTCCTCCTATGGATTGAGATCCAAGAAACAAAGACTAGGTGTCAATGGGAAATTTTCACAATGGAGAGAAGTGAAAAGTGGTGTGCCCCAGGGATCTGTCCTGGGACCGGTGCTTTTCAATCTGTTTATAAATGACCTGGAGACAGGGATAAACAGTGAGGTGGCCAAGTTTGCGGATGACACAAAACTTTTCCGTGTGGTAAAAACCAGAGAAGATTGTGAAGAACTCCAGAAGGATCTCTCCAAACTGGGGGAATGGGCTGCGAAATGGCAAATGTGATTTAATGTAGCCAAATATAAAGTAATGCATATTGGGGCAAAAAATCAAAACTTTATCTATCAACTCATGGGCTCTGAGTTATCCGTGACGGATCAGGAAAGAGATCTTGGTGTGTTGGTGGACAGCTCCATGAAGGTGTCTCCCCAATGTATGGCAGTGGTGAAGAAGGCCAATTCCATGCTAGGGATTATCAAAAAGGGGATTGAAAATAAAACAGCCAACATTATAATGCCATTATACAAAACAATAGTAAGGCCGCACCTGGAGTATTGTGTACAATTCTGGTCACCACATCTCAAGAAAGACATAGTGGAACTAGAAAAGGTGCAGAAGAGAGCGACTAAAATGATTACTGGGCTGGGGCACCTCCCTTATGAGGAAAGGCTAAAACATTTGGGCCTCTTTAGTCTGGAAAAAAGGCACCTGAGGGGGGATATGATTGAGACGTACAAAATAATGGAGGGCATGAGTCAAGTGGATGGAGGGAAGCTCTTCTCCCTCTCACAAAATACCAGAACCATGGGAGATCAACTCAAACTGAGGGTTGGGAGAATGAGAACAGACAAAAGGAAATATTTTTTTACGCAGCGTGTTGTTAGTCTGTGGCACAAGTAAATGACATGCTCAGAAAGGTAATGAAGACCAGAACTAGAAAGTAACTAACACCAAGTAACAAAGTGGCCTGCATCCTATTACTTTTGGGACTAATGTAGAACAACTAAATACCCAGCATGTTGTTAGTCTGTGGAACTCCCTGCCACAGGATGTGGTGATGGCATCTGGCCTGGATGCCTTCAAAAGGGGATTGGACAGATTCCTGGAGGAAAAGTCCATCACAGGTTAGAAACTATGATGGAGATTTGTAATCTCCAGGCTTAAAACCAGGGTACTTCAAGGTCCAGATGCAGGGGAATGGTATCAGGAGGCAGATATCTAGTCTCATGCGTTCCCAGCTGCATTTGGCGGGGCCACTGTGAGATACAGGAAGGTGGAATAGATGGGCCTTTGGCCTGATCTAGCATGGCTCTTCTTATGTTCTTATGAAGCTTTTACTGTATCTGTTTACCAGTACATTATGTGATCACCATGAAGTAGATTGCACTGCATTCGTCTGCACGTGGTCAAAATTGTGATGTATCTCCCTGTGTGATCACATGCTTAGTTATCATTAAAGTCACAATTTTAAAGCAATAACTATTTCCTTTCCCTGTTTCTCAGAATAAATTGACCTTCCCTTTGCATCTCCCAATTGCCTGGAGGCTTCTAGACTGTATTTTGGGGAAGGATGATCCATACATTGACACAAAAATAGTCTTCTGGAGGGAAGTGTCATGCCCCAACTCCATATTTACAGAAGGAAAATGCACCAAACAGCTATTGGTGGTGCAAAATTGCAGGGCATGGGTAGGAACAAAGGCAAAACTATTTGTCTGGATGCCTTCCCTTGTTGTGAGGAGATATGTCGCACTTCTGAAGGGGAAATATGACATCGTGTAGTCTACTTCAGCCCATCCCAGCCACTATGCTTTTCAAATGAAGGGGACTTTTAAAGAAACGGTGTAACTTTACTCTGTATGTGACATCTGAGAACAGTGCAAGGATCTGCATAACTGACAAATCCAAATTTAGTAAAAATGAAGAAATGTTTTATATTATTCATGGTTGCTTTGTCTCGTATTTATCTCCCTGCTTCCAATTTAATGCTGCTGTGGCAATTGCTGCCATATAAAGAAACATGAAAGAAAAGCACTAATCCCATATAACCCCATGGAAATCTCTCATACGTGTCTTTATTTTCTTAGGATACTAGAAATTGAGTCACCTACCTAGCAAAGGATAGAGCTCAGTTCTTTTCCTGGTCAGATATGCCTTGTAAATCCTTCTGGGAAGAGGAAGGAGGGATGGAAACAAGAAAACATCCAATGTTGAAAGTAAATAGTCACGTAGGCTATTCACAACAGCTTACAGAAGTACTGAAACCCTACCCAGATGCACTGAAGAAAGGATGCAGCAAGTAAGAAAACAGGTTTTGTTGGCTAACAAAAAGGCAATCTAAGATTGGGATTGCATCGCCCTGCCTTCCCTCTAAAAAGAAAACCAGGATGGCTCACAATATTGCAATATATCATAATGAGTACCACTTGCTTACTTTACTCTATTTCATTTAATTGTGGGGTGCCCCAGGGGTCGGCAATTTCCCCCATGCTGTTCAACATCTATATGAGACCACTGGCTGAGGTCATCAGGGGATTTAGAGTCTGTTGTCATCAATATGCTGATGACACGCAGCTCTATCTCTCCTTTTCCACCTCTGCAGAGGAGGCGGTACGCTCCCTCGGTTTACGCCTGGAGGCGGTCATGGAATGGACCAGGACTAACAGGCTGAAGCTTAACCCAGAGAAGACCAAGGTTCTGTTCTTTGGGGCGTCCTCTGCTGGGTACAGTGGCCCTCTCCCCAAGCTGAGGGGTACTACCCTCCGGCTTGCGGACAGGGCCAGGAATCTGGGAGTGGTCCTGGATCCGGCCTTATGCATGGAAGATCAGGAGATGGCCATTTCCAGGACCGCCTTTTTCCACCTGCATCAGATTGCCCAGATCCATATGTACCTGGACGAGGCCTCCCTCAGAACAGTCGTGCAGGCTCTCGTGATCTCGAGGATTGATTACTGCAATGCTCTCTACGTGGGGTTGCCCTCGACCCTTGTCTGGATACTTCAGCAGGTACAGAACACGGCGGCCAGACTGGTGGTTGGTGCGCTTCATTATGATTGCATCACCCCAATTCTGGCTCGTCTGTACTGGTTGCCCGTTATGCTCCGGATAAGGTTCAAGGTCCTAGTTTTGGTTTACAAAACCCTCCACGGCTTGGGACCTGAATACCTGTCAGAGTGTATCTTCCAAAGATTAACTGAGGCCCGTCCCACTAGAATGCTGCAGGCGCTCTCACTCCGAGTGGCCACGCCCAGGGAGGCACAGAAATCAGCTACCCATAACCACGCATTCTCGGTGGCTGGCCCCTCACTCTGGAACCACCTTCCGAGTGAGTTGCGCCTTGCACAGTCCCTGCCCGCCTTCAAAAAAGCGTTAAAACCCTTGCTTTTTAGGGAGGCATTTGGCAACCTGGTTTAGTTTTTTTCTTTTTTCTTTTTGCCATCTTGTTGATGACTTATTGATTCTTTTGCTGAGTTGTTTTTATTATATATTATATTTTAGTCTCTTATATATAATTTTTTATTTTTGTTTTGATTGATGTATTGTTCCTTTTGGGTTTGTCTTGCCCTCTCTGTTCACCACCCGGAGTTCCTTCAGGAAGACGGGTGGTATAAAAATAAATAAATAAATAAATAAATAAATAGATGCAGGCTGTTCTACTTACATTTTTTCAATTTTTTTTGTTTAGATATGCCTGCTCTACTTACGAGTTGTTCCATTTATAAGCATGCATTTGGAACAGATTAAACTCATAAATAGAGGTACCACAGTAAAAATATTTTTAATATTAAATTAATACCACTTTTGGACCATATCCAAAGGGATTCTGAAGTGTAATTTTTCAAGTGAGCAGAAATGCTGATACCTACATTCACATGTTTTGGAGCAACTGGGCATAGAGGATTTTTTGGAATGTAATTAGACAGTTCCTTTTGCTTGCCATTAATTATCATACGCTGCATTTTTTTCCTGCCATGTCCAAAAATGATGTGAGCTAAACCCCTCTTTCCACTGCTGGAACTTTTGCAGCCTTCCCCTCTGATGCCCCTCACAGCTTGGTGTGCTCCATGTGCTGCTAAAAACAAATAAACAAACACCACCATGCCAGAGTTTTCTAGGCCTCCACAGCTCGGTTGAGGGGCCTGTAAAGCAACACAAGGAGCAGTAGTGTGGAAGGGAATTGCCCCTTTTCACTGGAGTCTGCCATCTTGTCAATGGAAGCCTGCTGCTGGATCCTGCTCTCTGCAAAATGAATAGTTATATTCCAAGAGGGAAAATATACACAATGTACTTCAAAATGAAAAGCTTTCTTCTTATACCTTAAGGTTCCCCCCGCACATGCGTGCTAGTCGTGTCCGACTCTAGGGGCGGTGCTCATCTCCGTATTCAAGCCGGAAGAGCCAGTGTTGTGCAAGTCCATGGCCACGCAGTCGGCATGGCTGCAAGGAAACACTGTTTTTACCTTTCCGTCTTTTATGGCGGTACCTATTTATCTACTTGCATTTTACATGCTGTCGAACTGCTAGGTTGGCAGGAGCTGGGGTGAACAGCGGGAGCTCGCTCCACTGCGTGGCACCCGGGATTCGAACCGCCAAGCTGCTGACTTTGAAGTCAACAGTTTTCAGAGCCTTAGTCCACTGAGCCACCACACCCCTTATACCTTATGTCTGTATTATACTGTATAGTGAAGACATGGCTTTCAGTTTACCATGCCTGAGAAGAGAAAATGTTTCTTCAGTTAAGGTGCAGTGTTACTTTTTGACCTTCTATATTGAAAGCAGTGACTACGCAGATTGGTTCTTCACAGAACAAGAATCCATTTGCTTCATTTGCTAAGTTGCTAGAACTGGAGAAATAAAATCGATTGGGGGTGTAGTTCCTTGACTGAGGCACTTCTCTCCATGCAGGAAGGCCCTACACTATGGCTTTAGCTATTCACAGGAACACACACCCTAACAGCCCTTCTTTACTCAGAGGCAGATGAACATCACACTTACTTTTTCTCTGCAATGCCACAGAACTGATACACTATTCCAGGGTTCAGAATGCCTTTCATTTCAACGAATGGGAGCTCTTCAAAGAAATCCTCTGGAAGTTCTGAATTTTCATAGGTGACAGCATCACAAGTCACTAGCCCTGGATAACTGATCATCATCCGAGCAGCAAGGTTGACTTTGGGGCCAATTACTGTTATTGTGAAAAGAGCAACAAAGCAGCTTAAGTCAAACCCATCCTCTCAAGGATGTACATGCACTTCCTTCATCCAGTTGGTCATGAATACATACAAACAGGAACAAATATAAACTAGAGAGGGGCACAAAACAAATTCAGAACAACAACAACAACAACAAACCCCGGACAAACCAGTTTAGTATGTGGTTCAATTCATGACCCAGCTCAGGGATCCCATTTTGCCAAAGCAAGATGAAATGCTGAATGTTTTTCCCGGTCATGTTTTGGTTGCTTCAGCACAAAGGGATGTCCATCCACCCCATTTCCACTTCCCTCACTGCCCCTGCCTACCTGAACATAACATAAGAACATAAGAAGAGCCATGGTGGATCAAGCCAAAGGCCCATCTAGTCCAGCTTCCTGTATCTCACAGTGGCCCCACCAGATGCGTTTGGGAGCGCATGAGACCAGATATCTGTCTCCTGGTACCACTCCCCTGCATCTGGCCCTTGACATACCCTGGTTTTAAGCCTGGAGATTACACATCTCCATCATGGTTTGTAACCTGTGATGGACTTTTCCTCCAGGAATCTGTCTAATCCCCTTTTGAAGGCATCCAGGCCAGATGCCATCACCACCTCCTGCGGCAGGGAGTTCCATAGAC
Source organism: Phrynocephalus guinanensis (assembly GCA_037367245.1). Lineage (NCBI taxonomy): Eukaryota > Metazoa > Chordata > Lepidosauria > Squamata > Agamidae > Phrynocephalus > Phrynocephalus guinanensis. The sequence goes on from CM074752.1 coordinate 4,288,344, forward strand.
TAACAACGCACTGGGTGAAAAAATATTTTTCTTTTGTCTGTTCTTACTCTCCCAGCCCTCAATTTGAGTGTATGTCCCCTAGTTCTGGTATTTTGTGAGAGGGAGAAGAGCTTCCCTCTATCAACTTGACTCATGCCCTGCATTAGTGGCTGCCAGTGCCATCTTCAGAGGTATCAGCTGCAGCTTCCCTGCCAGGAGCCATGTGCTGTCTCTGTGCATGTGCCCGCCTATCAGCTGGGTGGTGGACACGTGCTCAGATGCAATTGCCAACTCTAGGAAGCCGGGACACTGCTTCTGAGCATGTATTTTTATTTTATTAGCATTGTCCATAGGCCTTAGCAATATAAATATAAAATTTACAAAGATACAAAATCAACATATTAAAATCAAGATAATAAATGCACATACATCATATATATATATACAGTATTTGTTGTTGTTCAGTCATTCAGTCATGTCTGACTCTTCGTGACCCATGGGCTAGAGCACGCCAGGCCCTTCTGTCTTCCACTGCCTCCCAGAGTTTGGTCAAATCCATGTTGGTTGCATCAATAACACCATCCAACCATCTCATTCTCTGTTTTCCCCTTTTGCTTTTGCCTTCAATCTTTCCCAACATCAGGGACTTTTCCAAGGACTCCTCTCTCCTCATGAGGTGGCCAAAATACTGGAGCCTCAGCTTCAAAATCTGTCCTTCCAGTGAACATACAAGGGCTGATTTCTTTCAGGATGGATAGGTTTGATTTCCTTGCAGTCCAGGGGACTCTCAAGACTGTCCTCCAGCACCACAGCTCAAAAGCATCAATTCTGCAGAGATCAGCCTTCTTTATAATCCAGCTCTCACTTCCATACATCACTAGTGGAGAAACCATAGCTTTGGCTATTTGGACCTTTGTTGGCAAAGTGATGTCTCTGCTCATAATGCCTAGGTTTGTAATTGCTTTCCTCCCAAGAAGCAGGCGTCTTTTAACTTCATTGCTGCAGTCACCATCTGCAGTGATCATGGAGCCCAAGAAAAGAAACTCGGTTTCTTCCCCTTCTATTTGCCAGGAGGTGATGGGATTGGTGGCGCAGTGGTTAAGTGCCTGTACTGCAGATAAAACTGTGCTCACGACCTGGGGTTCAATCCCAGGTAGCAGGCTCATGGTTGATTCAGCCTTCCATCCTTCCAAGGTCGGTAAAAGGAGTACCCCGCTTGCTGGGGGGGGGCAATGTGTAGCCTGCATTCTGTAATTAAATCTGTAAACCGCCCAGAGACTACCTGAAGTGGTATGGGGCAGTATATAAGCAGACCACTTTGCTTTAGTTTTTTTTATGTTGAGCTTCAGCCCATTTTTAACTCTCTTTCACCCTCATTAAGAGGTTCTTTAATTCCTCCTCACTTTCTGCTATCAAAGTATTTGAAGTTGTTGATATTTCTTCTGGCAATCTTAATTATGGCTTGTGATGTATTCAGACCTGCCTTTTGCATGATGTACTCTACATATAAGTTAAAAAGGCAAGGTGACAGTATACAGCCTTGCCATACTCCTTTCCCAATTTTAAACCAGTCAGTTGTTCCATATCCAATTCTGACTGTTGCTGCTAGTTCCACATATAGATTTCTTAGGAGACAGGTAAGGTGGTCAGACACTCCCATTTCATAGTTTGTTGTGGTCCACACAGTCAAAGGCTTTGGCATAGTTAATGAAGCAGAAGTAGATGTTTTTCTGGAACTCTCTAGCTTTCTCCATAATACAGCACATGTTGGCAATTTGATCTCTAGTTCCTCTGCCCCTTCGAAATCCCACTTGCACTTCTGGGAGTTCTCTGCCTACATATTGCTGAAACCTACCTTGTAGAATTTTTAGCATAACTTTGCTAGCATGTGAAATGAGGGCAATTGTACGATAGTTGGGGCAGTCTTTGGCATTGCCCTTCTTTGGGATTGGGCACTGCTGAATTTTCCAAATTTGCTGACATATTGCGTGTAGCACTTTTACAGCATCCTCTTTTAAGATTTTCACCTGGAATGCCATCATTTCCGCTGGCCTTGTTGTTTGCAATGCTTTCTAAGACCCACTTGACTTCTCTTTCCAGGATGTCTGGCTCCAGATCAGCAACTACACTATCTTGGTTATCAGGGACATCCAGATTTTTCTGATATAATTCCTCTGTGTAGTCTTGCCATCTTCTTGATGTCTTCTGCTTCTGTTAGGTCCCTACCATTTTTGTCCTTTATTGTATCCATCTTTGCACAAAATGCCCCATTAATATCACCAATTTTCTTGAATAAATCTCTGGTTTTTCCTTTTCTATTGTTTTCCTCTATTTCTTTGCACTGTTCCTTCAAGAAGACTGTCCTGTCTATCCTCGCTATTCCGTGGAAGGCTGCATTCAATTTTCTTTCTTGCATTTTGCATCCCTTCTCTCCTCCGCTATTTGTAGGGTCTCATTGGACTGCCACTTTGCTTTCTTGCACTTTCTTTTCGTTGGGAGAGTTTTCGTTGCTGCCTCCTGTACACTGTTATAGGTCTCCATCCATATTCTTCGGGCTCTCTGTCCACCAAATCTAGTTCCTAAAATCTATTCTTCACCTCCACTGTGTATTCATAAGGGATTTGACTGAGATTATACCTGACTGGCCCAGTAATCTTCCCTGAAGACATAAAACTCCTTCTAGAATTGACACCAAAGAAAGATGTTCTTCTCGTCATAGGGAATAGGAATGCTAAAGTAGGGAGTCAAGTGGTAAAGGGAATAACTGGCAAGTTTGGCCTCGGAGTTCCAAACAAAGCAAGGCAAAAGCTAATAGAGTTTTGTCAAGAGAACAAGCTGGTCATTGCAAACACTCTTTTCCAACAACAAAAAAGGCGACTCTGCACATGGACATCACCAGATGGACAATACTGGAATCAGATTGATTATGTTCTCTGCAGCCAAAGATGGAGGAGCTTGATACAGTCAGCAAAAACAAGACCTGGTGCTGTGCAGCTCAGATCATCAGCTTCTTATAACAAAATTCAAACTTAGGAGTAAACTGAAGAGAGTAGAGAAGACCACTGGGCCAGTCATGTACAATCTAAGTACAACTCCTTATATCAGGCCTGCCCAAAGTCCGGCCCGGGGACCAAATCCGGCCCATCAGGCCATTCTGAGTGGCCCGTGGCTGGCTGGCCCGCCCCTCCCTCCCCCTCCTTCACCCCATGTTTTTTTTAAAGAAAGTGGGTGGGGCTTGCAGTGGGGTGGCAGGGTCGGGGAGCAACCGGCCCCTGACACATTCTCAGCCACCAAATCTGGCCCTCCTTACAAAAAGTATGGGCACCCCTGCCTTATATTATATACAGTATACCTCTGCCAAAATCAGACAAGCAGATCTAAAAGAATTCTACTTTAAAATCCTATTTGGCCTAATTTTAATTGCTGCTGCTTAAAATGTGATCTTTGGTGTAAAAAAACACTTGATTTTTTAAAGTTTTTTTGAAGTATATGAAGTTTTTTCAGCAACATGTTCTTGCTGACTTGCCCATGTTTCTGATGTCTGACAAATTCTAACCTGTTTGATTGGTCATGCAACCAAGAATGATTTAAAAGTCAGAAATGTTATGAGACACCATTACTTTTGTCTGTAATTCATGTCTAAGTGTTTCTTCTGGCAATAGTTTGAAAATGTCTTCTCAGACCCACTTTTGTTTGTGATAGCAGTATTGCATCATCTCCATACAGTAGGATTAAAATGGATTTACAGTGGTAGCTCGGATAATGAATGCTCCTGATAACGAATATTTTGGATGACAAATCGTGATTTCCAGGTATAGGGCTGCCTTGGATAACGAATTTTCTCTATGGGCTGCCTTGGATAACGAATGTCCAGCATGCATCAGGAAAAAACAGTTATCCCGGGCTGCATTGCATCCCAGTTCTTTGTGGGTTGTATGAGTCGAGGAACGAGGAGGTTTGCAGTCGAGAGCGTTTGTGTTTGGAGAGGGTTTCAGAAGTTTAAGACAAGGTCTGGCATCCACAGTGTGGTGCGACATGGCAAGACTGTCAGTTCTGATCTATTTATTTATTTATTTATTTATTTATTTATTTATTTATTTATTTATTTATTTGACTTTTATTCCACCATCTAGACCAAGGGCTACTCTGGGCGGTTTACAACATGTGATAACAAACAAAGGAATACATTTTAAAAACCAAAATACAAGGTACATACTAAAATAAAATATACATAAATCAACAACAAAAAACTAAAATGAAGCTAAAAATGGCAGGAGATTTGATAAAATGGGGGGGAGAGAGAGAGATGAGAAGAAAAATGGTTTAAAAAATATTGCCTTACTAAATGTTTGAAGAATCAGGGAACGCCATTCTATAGAACCAGGTCTTCAATAGTTTTTTAAAAGTTTGAAGTGAGGGTGCCAGCCGAATTTCAGGGGGTAGATAGTTCCATAACTTGGGAGCAACCACCGAGAAGGCCCTACTCCTTGTTACAACTTTCCAGGCCTCCCTCGGGGTTGGGACTCCCAGGTGTCCTGCCTGGCTGGCACGGGTGATCCTGGCAGTTCTTCTTGGGAGGAGCCGCTCTGTCAGATACTGAGGTCCCAAACTGTTTAGGGCTTTGTATGTTAACATCAAAACCTTGAAGTCAATGCGGTAGCGTACTGGTAGTCAGTGCAGGGCTGCCAACACGGGGGTAATATGTTGGTGCCTTCTTTGCCCCGTTAGAAGTCTGGCAGCTGTATTCTGCACTAGCTGCAATCTCCACATTAACCTCAAGGGCAGCCCCACATAAAGAGCACTACAGTAGTCTATTCTCGAGATTACAAGTGCATGAACCAGCGTAGTTAATGCCCTGATGTCAAGGAGGGCCCACAGCTGGGCAATCCTCCGCAGTTGGTAATGACCACTGACGCTACCTGGGTTTCCATGGTAAGTGCCGGGTCCAGTAGGACACCCAAACTGCAGACCCCATCCTTCGTGGAGAGAGTCACCCCCCCAAAAGTGAGGGAGTTCCCCAACCTGCAGACACCAGGGGGCCCCACACGCAGGATCTCTGTCTTGCCAGGGTTCAACCTCAGCCTATTAGCCCCCATCCAATCCGAGACGGCTGCCAGGCAGCGCTCAAAGGACAGAACGGCATCCACTGTAGAAGATGGAAAGGAGATAGAGAGCTGGGTGTCATCCGCATATTGGTGACACAAAGCTCCATACCCCCTTATGACCCCTCCCAGCGGCCTCATATAAATGTTGAAGAGCATGGGAGAGATGACCGACCCCTGTGGCACCCCACAATTGAGGGACCAAGGAGCAGAGGTCATCTCACCCAGCTGCACTCGCTGGGGACGGTCCTCCAAGAAGGAACGGAACCACTGCAAAGCAGTGCCTCCAATCCCCAACTTGGAGAGCCTCCCCAGGAAGATACCGTGGTCGACGGGATCAAAGGCCGCTGAGAGGTCGAGGAGGACCAACAGGGACATTTTGCCTCAAACTCCCTCAAAAGGTCATCATGCAGGGTGACCAATGCCGTTTCCGTACTATGGCACGGCCTGAAGCCCGAATGAAAAGGATCGAGGGCATTTGTGTAATCCAGAAGACCCTGGAGCTGATCTGCCACCACCCTCTCCAAGACCTTGCTCATATAAGAAATATTGGCGACAGGCCTATAATAATCAATTTGGTCTGCCGCCACATTAGGTTTTTTCCGAATGGGCCTAATGAGAGTCTCCTTGAGGGCCGGGGGAACCCTGCCCTCAAAGAGAGACCCATTAATTATTACTGTGGCCCATTCATTCATAATTGGCCTGGCTGTTTTTATTAACCAGGCCGGGCAAGGATCCAAGGAGGAGGTGGTGGCCCAACAGCGATCAAGGGCTCTGTCCACATCTGTCGGCATCACTGGCTGAAAGCTGGAAAGCGATGCTGGGCAAGGCGATGCACTTGACATCTCAGCTCGATCTACTATTTGCAAATGGTGGTTCAGGTCCCGGCAGATGGTCTCCACTTTAGTCTTAAAGATCTTCCTGCCGTTGAGGACTTTATCACCTTTTTTCTGGAGACCATCAATGAGGAGGGCTTCCTGCCACAGCAGATCTTTAACTGTGATGAGACAGGCCTCTTTTGGAAGAGGATGCCAAAGAGGACCTACATCACCCAGGAAGAGACCAGGTTGCCCGGGCACAAGCCTATGAAGGATCACCTAACCCTCCTGTTTTGTGCTAATGCCAGTGGGGACCTCAAGATCAAGCCCCTGCTTGTCTACCAGTCGGAGAACCCATGTGCATTTAAAAAGCACAGGGTGGACAAGGAGTGGTTGGGCATTTTCTGGAGGTCAAACAGCAAGGCTTGGGTGACACGCATCCTGTTTGCCCAGTGGACAAATCATGTGTTTGGCCCAAATGTCAAACGGTACCTGCTGGACAAGAACCTCCCACTCAAGGCCTTGCTGGTCATGGACAATGTGCCAGCTCATCCTCCAGGGCTTGAGGAAGACCTGCTGGAGAAGTTCACCTTCATAAAGGTGATGTTCCTCCCCCTCAACATGACTCCCTTCTGCAGCTGATGGATCAGCAGGTCATCTCCAATTTCAACAAATTATACAACAGGGAGCAGTTCCATCACTGTTTTGAGAGGACTGATGGAACAACCCTTACCCTGCGTGAATATTGGAGGGAACACTTTGACATTGTCAGCTGTGTCCAGCTGATCAAGATCGCCTGGGATAGGATCAGCCAGCATAATTTGAATGCAGCATGGTGTAACTTGTGGCCATGCTGCGTTGTTCCACAGGAGTCTCCTGCACCTGCAGAGGATTCTGCAGTGCTGCAGGAAATTGTGTCTTTGGGGAGGACCATGGGGCTTGAGGTACACAAGGAGGAGCTGGTGGAGGGGCACGGACACGAACTCAGCACCCAGGACCTCATGTTACTGCAGTGTGAGTCTTTGAAGTCCTCTGTGGAGGAGGAGGAGGAGGAGGAGGAGGAGGAGGAGGAGGAGGAGGAGGAGGAGGAGGAAAACAGCAAGGAAGAGGTCTCTTCGAAGGAACTCAAGGAGATCTGTGAATCCTGGGAAAAGATCCAACTTTTTTCCAGCAACGCCACACAGACAAGGCAGGCATCCAGGACCGTGTCAACAGCTTTGACACATTTGTCATAGCGCAGTTCAAAGGGATGCTCAAAAAGCGCCAGAAACAGCAGACTATGGAGAAGTTTCTTGTAAAAAAAAAAAAGTCCAGGCCGGAAGAACCAGAATCTTCTTGTTCCTCTGCTGCTCAGTTGCCATCCTCTTCCAAAGACTCTTGAACTTGTTGTTTCAAGTGTTAAAGTTTTTCCCCCAATGTCGTTTCTTAACATGTTTTCCTGTGTTTAACCATGTTTTCCTGTGCAAAAATTGTGGCATGTGCAAAAAGTATGTTTGGTGCAGTCCCTTAGGTTTGAGCTGCCAAAGAACAGCACTCATAAACATAAAGTTTGACATGTCTAAAGAAAAGTGCAAAAATGACACTGAAGTTTACTGCTACTGTGCTGTACTGTACCATGTCTGAAAACATATTTTTGATGTTTGAAATATTGTTGGGAATGTTTATTCTTGATAAATAATGCATTGGTACAGTATCTGTACCTTTAAAGTGCACTTTAAAGGGTTTTGAACAAAAAAACCAGGTGTCTGTGTCTTTTTCCTAGGATCCAGAACAGATTAATCAGTTTCCCATTCATTCCTATGGGAAACTGCGTTTTGAATAACGAATTTTTTCGGATAGCGTATTGCCGCGGAGAATGAATTAAATTCGTTATCTGAGGTACCACTGTATTTGGCACAGATTAGGGGCATGAAACCCTGGGGATGACAATTGCTCAACAATATCATTCACATATAAGCTGAATAGAACTGGAGCAAAAACACAAGTTTGCCTAGCCCCTTTTGTGGATGACATAGGGTCTGTTTGATGTCTAGTGATGATACAGCATACCCTCAATCAAGTACTGTATTATTACAAAGACATTTAATTAGAAAGAGAAAAACTATCCCTCCTCTTCTTCCCCCTCCTCCTCCCTCCCCTCCCCTATCCACCCCCCCAAACTCTATACTCTACAGCCAATGATATCTGGACTACAGCCAATCAATATTGGGTATGATATGTATATCTCATACTATATACAATATCTCACACCTCATTATGCTGCTATGTCTGAAGAAGTGCACATGTGCACGAAATGTCACATTAAAATATGAAAGTTAGTCTTTAAGGTGCCACATGTTTGTGTCTTTTGTTTTGTTTTGTTTTGTTTTTCTGTGATTTTTGCCTGAAATTCTTGAAAAGACTAACACGGCTACCCTCTAAATGTACCTGTGTATTCATGTCTCACACGATGACCAACTATTCCACAAAAAACTGGTCCAGTAGTGACCCCAATAGAGACAACCCTAGAACATAAAGATAGTCACAGAAGGTTAGTAATCTAAAATGTAGCTTCAAGTGTTCCCTTCATGCTTGAAGTAATATTCAGTAAACAACTCACATCTATACAAACAGAACCAGTACAAACTGTTATTATTTAATACAAGCCCCAAAATATGGTTCTAGGCTCTGAGCTGCACATCTTGAGAATTATCTCAGCTCATTTCCTTCTCCTCTGAGTTTATTTTTATTTATTTATTTATTTATTTATTTATTTATTTATATATACCGCTCCATCTAGCTACACGGCTACTCTGGGTGGTTTACAAAACTGAACAGAAATCAAACCCATTAACAATACAATACTATATAATAGATAAGCACAAATAAGTAAAAACATAATAACTAGTAAACAATATATATCAAAAACACTGAAGAGGAGCAAGATGGGCTACAGATAAAAACAAAATAAAATATGTAATAGCAATCATTAGTAGAACAGATTAATATCCAGGGGAAGCCTTTTTAAACAGCCATGTCATTAGATGTTTCTTAAAGACTGGGAGGGAAGATGCCAGACAGATCTCAGGAGGAAGTTGGTTCCAGAGCCGAGGGGCCGCCACTGAGAAAGCCTGATTTCTCATCAAAGATTTACGGGCCACCTTCAGCGACAGCACCCTCAAATGTCCTGCCTGAGATGATCAGGTGTTATGGGCAGTATTTTGCAGCAGACGCCGTTCTACCAGATAGCAAGGTCCTAAACCGTTTATGGCTTTGTAGAGCTGCCTAGATGCCCTAAGCACATCCAATTTTGCCTGATTTCAGAAGCTAAGCAGGGTTGGCCCTGGTTAGTACTTGGATGGGAGACCACCATGGAATACCAGATGCTGTAGGCACCTGGAGTAGGAACTGGCACACCACTCCAGTATTCCTGCCAAGAAAACTCCATGGACATGGAGTCACGAAGAGTCAGTCACCACACACACACACACACACACACACACACACACACACACACACACACACACACACACAAGTCATCATTAAGACCTTGAAATCAATGCGGAAGCGAATCGGCAGCCAGGGCAGTGCGGCCAGCGTGGGGGTTATATGTTGATGCTTCCTTAACCCTGTAGCTAATATAGCCACAGAATTCTGCACTAACTGGAGCCTCCGCACTAATCTACAAGGCAGCCCCCATGTAGAAAGCATTGCAGTAGTCTAATCTCGAGACTACGAGTGCCTAGACCAGAGTAGTGAGAGCACCAGGATCCAGGAAGGCACGCAGCTGAGCGATCTGCCTAAGATGAAAATGAGTGGCACAGACCACTGATGCTACCGGGGCTTCCATGGAAAGCAGTCCAATATTGCACCCAGACTACACACTTCATCCTGCACAAAGAGAGTCACCCACCAAAATGAAGGAGCTTCCCAAACTGCCCACCACTGATGCCCCCACCCAAAGGAACTCCGTCTTGTCCAGGTTCAACCTCAGTCTGTTCACCCTCATCCATCCCAGTACATCATCCAAACAGGCGTCAAGGGACAAAACAGCATCCACTGCAGATGGAAAAAAAGGAGATATAGAGCTGCATGTCATCAGCATATTGATGACACGAGGCCCCATACCTCCTGATTACCTTCCCCAGTGGTCTCATATAGATGTTAAAAAGCATGGGGGAGATTACCAACCCCTGTGGCACCCCACAATTGAGGCACCAAGGGGTATAGGCAATCTCCTCCAGCTGTACTCTCTGGGGCCGGTCCTCCAAGAAGGAACGGAACCGTTGCAAGGCAGTGCCTCCGATTCCTAACTCAGAGAGCCTCCCCAGGAGGACACTGTGGTCGACGGTATCAAAGGCCGCTGAGAGATCAAGGAGGACCAGCAAGGACAATTTGCTCTTGTCAGTTTAATATGTTTTGCAATTGCAATAAAAAAGCCAGGTTCAATAAGAGCTTATGTTATATACCACAAAAAGAAGGTGGTTTAGGGTTACCTAACATTAAGCTATATTACATAGCCAATCAATTAAGACATATTCCAGACTTAATAATAGGAAATGACAAATTAATTTAGAGAGACTTAGACATTACACAAAAAGAGAATTTTTTAAAGGAAGACATTAAAGTTCAGGTGAAAAAGATAAATAATCCATTCTTGAAAAATACTATGGAATGTTGGAGGAACTTCAGGGAGATTTTAAGCCCATTGGTTTCACCTTGGACACGAATAACAGAGATTAAGAATTTCCCAGAAAATTTAAAAGGGAAGTTAAATATGCTACTGCATGATAAAAATGCTATATCCTTGCGGGATTGGTTAAAGCAAATGCAGAGTAGACAAAGCATAAAGGAAAAATTGGGAGAAAATATTTCCTGGTTGAACATTATGCAATTGGAAAAATGGACTAAAGAATGGATAACTAAAGTAGGGGAATGTAGAAAATTGACCAGATTTGAAGAAATTATAGATAGAAGAAATGAGACTGAGTATAAAGAACAGAGGAAAGGAATAGTAAGTGAAATATATAAAATATTAATTCAGGAGGATAATAAAAAAGTTATAAGTTAAAAGAGATTTGGCAAGAAGATATTAATAAAGAGATAAAAAGGAAGAATGGGGGAAATGTGGAATAAAAGAATAGTGAATAATATGTCAGTGAGAGTTAAAGAGTATATTGTTATAGAGTATATTGGAGATGATATATAACACCTGTAAAGTTAAATATAATAAATAAAGAAATATCTCTAATATGTTGGATATGTAAAAAAGATAAAGGGACATATTTACATACAGTATGTGGTGGGCATGTGAGAAAAGGAAATTTGAATGGAATTTAGTTTTCAATGAAATGCAAGAAATATTAGGGGGAAAGATTCCAATGTCCCCCCAGCTGGTGTTGTTAAATATAGTTGCAGATACACAACTGAAGAAAGAGGAGGGGAAATTGGTAATTATAATGGTTACGGCTGCAAGGCTGATTTTTGCCAAATACTGGAAATCTAATAATCAATTAGTAATAGAAGACAGTATAAAGAGTTATGGAATTTAGCTATTAATGGTAAACTGACTTGTGAAATCAAAATTAGGAAAGGGCTGAGCAAGTCTAATGACTTTAATGGCATATGGGATAAATTACTGGTATATGTATTTCAAAAAGGTAAAGGGTACACACCTGGAGAAGACGCAATGTATTTCTGGAGAGAAATGGGCTGGTCAATATCATGAAAGTTGTAATTTTGTTTAAGTCCCGAAGGGGGTAGCACTGGGTCTATGTCTTTATATTTGTTATACCTTTGTTATATTGTTCTGTGTTATTTTCTCTTATGTCATTTTGCAGTTTATCTGTTCTTTTATAAATTTATAATAAAATATTTTTTTTTAAAAAAGGTCATCATGCAGGGCAACCAATGCCGATTCTGTTCCATGACGCGGCCTTGAACCCTGACTGGAATGGATCAAGAGTGTCAGTTTCATCCAGGAGGCCCTGAGTCGGCCACCACTCTCTCCACAACCTTGCTAATAAATTAAGTTGGTGACATGCCTATAGTTGCCAATTTGTTCTGCTGCCAGCTGAGGCATATTCAGAATGGGCCTAATGAGTGTCTCCTTGAGGGCAGGTGGAACCCTGCCCTCCTGGAGAGACCCATTAATTATTGCTGTGGCCCATTCAGTGGTAACTGGCCTGACCTCTTGTGACAACACCCTGGATTCAGGAGAAATACATATGTAAATTATTACCCAATCCCAGCAGGAGGGCGGAGGATTGTATGGTATAAAAGGGGTGGAGCCTGGTCTGTGAGAGTTAGTGAGTTGAGGGTGGTTGAGAGTGAGTGCTGGGAGAGAGCACTGCTCTGTTAGAGTTCAGTCAGGCAGGTTATGTGTCAGGGCTTTACTGGTTACTGGTTAATAAAGACAGGAAGGCTGGAAGAGTTGATTTAATCTATTTTATGTTTAAGGCAACACACACCAACTTCAGACATTACTGTGTTTATTTATTTTCTCAATAAACTTCATTATTATTTTTATATTATACATCTGAGTCTGTCCCAGTTCATAAGGTGACGATTTAAAAAAGATGGCAGTATTACCAAGAAGATCCTGTGAAGATTAATAACTTGATTCTTTACACATGTTTTAATCACAACCATACGTTTAAAAGGGAGGTGTCGTCACAATTTGGTGGGCAGCGGTCGGATTTTGAATACATCCAGTTTGCCTGAGGGGAAAAGTCACCAGCTCAAAATATTTAGCCTCTACCCTGTGAAGCAATTGAAACTGGAAGTTTAAAAAGAAGTCTTTAGTAAAAGTTAGACCTCAAGTGTTTTAGTAGTAGTCTGTGAAAGTTCCTCTGGAAAAGGGGTTAGGACTGAGAATTAGGTGAATCTAATTTCAGTTCTTGGAAGCCCTGTGTGTATGTGAGGAATTCAGACTTAAAAACTCTGTAATGCTATCTGATTTCTGTGGTGGGCCTGTTAGTGTCTGGAGGCCAGGATTTCAAAAGGAAAAGGAGTCTGGCTTAACCAAATTAAAGGACACCTGGAAGAGAAATCTGTAAAGATAGACTACAATCTACAGTGGTTTGCAAAAGAAACTGCCTGTGATAGTGTTTAAAAAAACTCACGGAACTCTGTGCTGTGCAGCAGCCTGAAAATTAAAAGTTGCTGAGACGAATTTCCTTTGGGGGTGAAAACCGAAACGTCTACCCTTGAATTTAGGGTGGCTTTGGTAAGGGTCTGAAAATAACACCCTGGGTTTTAACATAAAGAAATCTCCAAAGTGAAAAGGTCTGTGAGACTGTGGGACAGAAAATTTACCTCACAAAGTGAAGAGACCTGAGGAGATTTAAAGCTGACAGAAGCTCTGTGGGAGCAGGAGCTGGCTCATTAGAATTCCTTCTGTAGGGAAAGTGAAATTATAAAAGTCAGAGAAAGGTTATAAGGTAAAAGCAGAAGAAACATATCTAAATCTGTGTGTTTTAAACACTGAGACCATATTTTAAATAAAAGAAAGAGCTTGGAGTCTGGGCAATGTGCCAAGCTTGAGTTAGTTACAGTAGCTGACAAAAGCAGAAGCTGGGAGCTGAGGTAAATTTTTTACTATTGCCATTAAAACAGCTGTGACCCAGTCTGAACTTTCTTTTCTTAACAAAGAAATTAATACAAAGACTTTGATTTCATGTCGGTTCCAAAAGCAAAAACTAAGAAAGGGAACAGAAAGATGGCAGCTGAAGGGGCTGTGGTACTGGAACAGGCCATTGTGTCTGAGGAAACACAAATTTCCCACAGATAGGTAGAGACTGTTAGAGCCCAAAGTCTTGAAAGGTGGTGGTTGGAATAGGAGTGTAAATTACAACAATTAAAACTAGAGATGGAGAAAGAAATAATGGCCAGAGAAAGAGAGGAACGGGAAAAAGAGAGGGAAGAAAGACAATTAGAAAGAGAACGAGAGGAACGGATAGAACGAGAGCGGAGAGAATGAGAGATGGAACGACAGCAGATGGCTTACCAATTAGAAATGCGAAAACTTGAGATAGCTGGCCAGGCAAATACCAGTAATAATAACAATAATTTGAATGAAACTACCAGGAAAATAGATTTGAAATGGTTCCCTAGCTACAAGAAAGGAGATAGCATTAAAGCTTTCTTAGTTTCTTTTGAAAGGACATGTGAGGATTTAAATGTGTCAGAAGAAGGGAAAATGTCCTATTTGAGGCCATTATTATCCGGAATATTGGAAGAAATATATGCTCAAATGGATAGTGAACATGCCTGAGATTATATGCATTTTAAAGAGTTAGTGTTTACTAGAATTGGCATTTCAGCAGAACAGCTGAGGAGAAGATTTAGATCAATTACTAAAGGGCCAGGAGATACATATGCCTACCGATTGAGAGAAATATTGAATAAATGGTTGCAAATTGAAAATGCTAACACAGCTGAGGAAATAAAACAGGTTTTTGGGTTAGACAACTGTACAGTTTATTCCAGCTTGAGATCAGATTCCTAGTAAAGGACAAAAAAAAACCCAGAACATGATTGAAGCTGCTAAAATTGCTGATGAGATTAATATCATACGAGACAATAGATTTTCAGAAGTGACCCCTAGAAATAGGTACTATCAAAGAAAACCCTTCCAAAGTGATTCTAGGAATGTTAAATCCCCTCAGAATAAAAGAAGACAAGGGGGAATGGTTGGATCCCAGTCACCAAAGTCTGAGGGAAGGGAAGGAAAAGTTAAGAAATGGAGCCCTGAAAGCAAACAGAAATTAACGTGTTGGGAATGTTTAGAAGAGGGCCACACAAGACAATTCTGCCATAAATTAAAGGATAAACAAGACAAAACTGAGAAAAAAGGTGTTTCATATTCGAAAGAGTCATGAGGAAATTTCCAAACACAAAGAAGTGGAAAAGTCAGATTCAGAAGATAGAAGTGAGGGAGAGACAGAGCTTCCCTTAGCAGAAATAGTTCATTTTTTTTTATACACACTCATGAGAAGTTACTGGCAGCCTCAGGAGAGTCAGTAAACATAAATGGCAAAACTTATTTGGGTTTGATTGATACCGGCTCCAGAGTAACCTTAGTACATAATGACATTTTGAAGACTGAAGATTTAAACACAGGTAAAACTTTAAGTGTGAAAGGAATAGGAGCTTCTAAAGTAGAATAGCCTATGGCCAGAGTGGAACTACAGGTTAGAGATTGGGAAGAAACCTTGGATGTAGGAGTTTCAGATATTTATTTATTTATTTATTTGACACATTTATATACAGCTAACCATTTTCCGATCCAGAACTCAGGGCGGTTCACAAAACATAGCTAAACTAGCTAAACTAGCTAAAAACACAATAATCAATTAAAACAACAAGCACGGTGGAAAGAGGCAAGATAAAAAAAAGTGTAACAATGAGGGAAACCCTCAGTGGGGGGCAGCAGGTGAAGACAAGGAAAAGAAAAAAAATTAAACAGAAAAAGAGATGAGGTCACCATATTCCTCCTTAAAAAGCAATGTTTTCAGTGCCTTTTTGAAGGCGGGCACGGACTCTGCAAGGTGCAGCTCACTCGGGAGTTGATTCCATAGAGAGAGGCCTACAACCGAGAAGGCGCGGTTATGGGTTGCCGACTTCCGCGCCTCTCTCGGCGTGGCCACCCTGAGAAAGCGTGCCCGCAATCGAATGGGTCTGGCCTCAGTTGGTCTCTGGGGGATCCGCTCTGCCAGGTATTCAGGTCCCAAGCCGTGGAGGGTTTTGAAAACCAAAACCAAGACCTTGAACCTAATCCGGAGAGCAACGGGCAACCAATGCAGGCATGCCAGAACTGGGGTGATATGATTGTATTTACGAGCACCCACCACCAGTCTGGCCGCTGCATTTTGCACCCGCTGCAATCTCTGGACAAGGGTCAAGGGCAACCCCACGTAGAGTGCGTTGCAATAGTCAATCCTCGATATCACGAGGGCCTGCACAACCTTTCTCAAGAAGGACTCAACGAGGTACGGGCAGATCTGGGCGATCCTGCAGAGATGGAAAAAAGCGGCCCTGGAGACCGCCATCACCTGGGCTTCCAGGGAGAAGGCTGAATCCAGGACCATGCCCAGATTCCTGGCCCTGTCCATAGGCTGGAGGGAAACATCCCCCAGGCTAGGGAGGGGGCCATTGTACCTAGATGAGGGCACTCCGAAAAACAGTACCTCAGTCTTCTCTGGGTTAAGCTTGAGCCTGTTCATCCTTGTCCATTCCAGGAACGCCTCCAGGCACAGATCAAGGGAGCAAACTGCCTCCAATGCAGAAGAAGAAAAGGAGAGATAGAGCTGTGTATCATCAGCGTACTGATGACAGCGAACTCTAAATCTCCTGATGACCTCCGCCAGCGGCCTCATGTAAATGTTGAACAGCATGGAGCCAACAAATCCTCCCCCAGCTGAGCCCGCTGAGTCCGGCCACTAAGGAAGGAGCGGAGCCAAGCAAGTGCCGAGACCCCAACTCCCGCCTCGGCAAGCCGGACCAGCAGGTTACCGTGGTCGACAGTATCAAAGGCTGCTGACAGATCAAGGAGGACCAACAGGGTGGAACACCCCCTGTCAGCCTCCCTGAGGAGGTCATCTTGCAGAGCGACCAGGGCAGTTTTGGTCCCACGAAACGGCCTAAACCAGGACTGGAAGGGATCTAGGATGTGATTATCCTCCAGGTAGGTCTGAAGCCGGACAGCGGCCACCCTCTCAACTACTTTGCCCAGGAAGGGAACAATGGTGATCGGATGATAGTTGGCAAGATCGTCCAAGGCCAGGCCGGGTTTTTTCAAAGTAGGCTTCACCACCGTCTCCTTCAGACGGGAGGGAAAAATTCCCTCCCCGAAGGAGGTGGTTGCAATGGCGGAAGCCCATTCCGGCATGTTCCCTTCGGCAGATTTAATAAGCCAAGCTGGGCAAGGGTCGAAAGGGGAGGCTGCCGGATGGCAGTAGGCCATGGCCCTGGAGGCCTCCGCAGTAGAAACAGGCCCAAACTCGACCAGGCGAGGCGACTGAGGGGGTGAGGCCCCGTGGATAACCGGGGAGAGGCTACTGCAGCTGGAGTCCAGGTCCGAGTGGATGGCCTCAATCTTGGATCTAAAATGGGCTGCGAATTGCTCACTAGTGAAATCACTAGGAGGAGGCCCTGGCTGACCAGGATTGGAGAGGTCTCGAACCATCCGGAACAACTCAGCCTGGCGGTTTGAGGCCTCACCAATTCTCAGGGAGGCATGAGCTGTTCTAGCATCCCTGATCGTGTGAACATAACGGCTGGTCAGCTGTTTCAAGTGCATGTTTAATTGGAATAGATGTCTTAGAGCATGTGCAGACTGGTTTTGTAGTAACACGAGCTCAGACACACAAAGCTGAACAAAATAGTGAAAACAACACAGTTACAGATCAAATGTCAGTAGGAGAACTTGAGAGGGAAACTCAGCAGTCTGAAATGATAGAAGATAATTTAGCCAACATTCTAAAAGGGCCAGCAGCAGACTTTAGCCTAGAACAAAGGCAAGACGACAGTCTGAAGGGATGTTTTGATTTAGTGGGATAGAATACACACCCTTTAAGTCCCGAACACCCTGAAAATTTCATACTAGAGGAGAGAATGATACAAGCCTTTGAAGAGCTTCGTTTACCAGCAGAGAACTCCAGACTGGAAATATATTTTAAATTAAAAGAAGAAGAAAAATCAGCTACACAACTTGATGACAAAGATAATAAAATGAAACACATATAACAATCAATTACAATAATCAAGAGAGCTAACTGCTGAATTAGAAGAAATAAGAAAACAACAAGATAATATATTTAAAAAGGCACAGAACAAAGAACAGGACTTATTGACAGAACTGGAGGAAATGAAATGTTCATTGCTAAAGAAAGAGGAGACTTGTAAAATTAGAAACTGAGTTACAGACTGCGGTGAAAACATTAATTCAAGTCACTGAACAAAATGAAGAAATGGCAAGAGCTTTGGAAAGTTCTATTAATGTTGGAAAAGATTTGAAGCATCAATTAGAGTGTGCACAGTCAGAATGCATGCTTCTAATAAAGGAAAAAGAAACAAGAAACTCTGATGACACAACTCTCCAGGTGCAAGTCCAAGAGCTTTTAGATGAAAACCATATTCTTGAGAAAACTATTGAAAAATTACAAGAAAGAGAAAAAGAGCTAAAAGAAACAAACAGAGACTTAAGAAATGAATTGGAGTGCCTGAAGGAGAAGATGAAGAGTAAACACCTGGGAAGAACACCTACAGCATGTGAGCATCGTACTCCAGCGGATCGAAGAGGCTGGAATGATGATGAGAGGGTCCAAGTGCCAACTAGGAAATCCAGAAATTAACTACCTGGGACATGTCATGGGACGAGGTGTGATCAAACCCCTGCATAAAAAGATCGACGCGTGGGCAAGACCGACCACCAAAAAGGAGGTGAGATCTTTTTTGGGAGGACTTGCGGGATATTACAGGAGGTTTATTCCACATTTTAGCACCATGGCAGCACCACTGACTGAACTGACAAAAAAGAAGCACCCGAGTGTTATACAGTGGTCGCCTGAATGCCAAGCTGCATTTAAGAGACTAAAACAAGCTTTAACATCAAAGCCCGTCTTAACAGCTCCGGACTATGACCGAGAATTTTGGATCTACACTGATGCATCTGGTATTGGACTAGGGGCGGCGATATGCCAGGAAGAGCAACCAGGACTTTTAAAACCAGTGGTATTCATCAGAAAAAAATTCAGCCTGGTGAATGTCATCTCTCCACGATAGCAGAGGAATGTTTAGATATTATCTGGTCTGTAAACAAGTTGAAACCTTATATATGGAGCAGAAAGTTTATACTATGTACTGATCACTCCCCTTTGATCTGGCTGAACAACATGAAGAGTCACAATAGTAAACTTATGAAATGGGCTTTGTTATTACAGGGCTATACATTTGAACTGAGAAAAGTAAAGGGAGTGAAAAATTTGGTATCGGATGCCCTTTCAAGAAATCCGATTGATGACTAATGCTTAAAATATAAACCAAATATATGTACTTATGCATCTTAACCTGGATTGATTCTAGGATGATCGATAAGGTCTTTAGAGGTATTTGAAATTATGATTTTAACCAATGTTATAAGAGTATAATCTATTTAACATGTAATGATATAGAAAGAATTATTGCCTTTAATGGTATCATATAGTAATAAGGTTGAATATCTGTGAAGATTCTCAGTCATCCAGGTGCGTTTATCTGGGAGTTGAGTCATGGCTACTGAACTTCTTTTTTGAGAGATAGAAACGTTTCGCTGTTCATCCAAACAGCTTCATCGATGAAGCTGTTTGGATGAACAGCGAAACGTTTCTATCTCTCAAAAAAGAAGTCCAGTAGCCATGACTCAACTCCCAGATAAGGTTGAACATGTTATAAAAACAGTTTATAAATATGTATAGTTGAATCTGATAAAAACTGAAGGATGTAATGCAATAGTTAAACAGGCTCCAGAAGAAAATTTTAAGTGAGCAAACAAAGGTACGTTTACTCCCTTAAAATTTCTTTATAAGGGGGGAGGAATTGTGACAACACCCTGGATTCAGGAGAAATATATATGTAAATTATTACCCAATCCCAGCAGGAGGGCGGAGGATTGTATGGTATAAAAGGGGTGGAGCCTGGTCTGTGAGAGTTAGTGAGTTGAGGGTGGTTGAGAGTGAGTGCTGGGAGAGAGCACTGCTCTGTTAGAGTTCAGTCAGGCAGGTTATGTGTCAGGGCTTTACTGGTTACTGGTTAATAAAGACAGGAAGGCTGGAAGAGTTGATTTAATCTATTTTATGTTTAAGGCAACACACACCAACTTCAGACATTACTGTGTTTATTTATTTTCTCCATAAACTTCATTATTATTTTTATATTATACATCTGAGTCTGTCCCAGTTCATAAGGTGACGATTTAAAAAGATGGCAGTATTACCAAGAAGATCCTGTGAAGATTAATAACTTGATTCTTTACACATGTTTTAATCACAACCATACGTTTAAAAGGGAGGTGTCGTCACAATTTGGTGGGCAGCGGTCGGATTTTGAATACATCCAGTTTGCCTGAGGGGAAAAGTCACCAGCTCAAAATATTTAGCCTCTACCCTGTGAAGCAATTGAAACTGGAAGTTTAAAAAGAAGTCTTTAGTAAAAGTTAGACCTCAAGTGTTTTAGTAGTAGTCTGTGAAAGTTCCTCTGGAAAAGGGGTTAGGACTGAGAATTAGGTGAATCTAATTTCAGTTCTTGGAAGCCCTGTGTGTATGTGAGGAATTCAGACTTAAAAACTCTGTAATGCTATCTGATTTCTGTGGTGGGCCTGTTAGTGTCTGGAGGCCAGGATTTCAAAAGGAAAAGGAGTCTGGCTTAACCAAATTAAAGGACACCTGGAAGAGAAATCTGTAAAGATAGACTACAATCTACAGTGGTTTGTGGGATGTGTCGTCGCACCTCTTTTATAAGCCAGGACGGGCAAGGATCAAGCGAGGAGGTAGTGGCACAATGACAATCAAGGACTCTGTCCACTTGAGATGACATCACAGGTTGAAAGATGGTCATAGTGGCCAGGCAAGGCAGAGAACTGGATGTCTCTGCTCAATTTATTGCTGTCAGCTGAAGGTCTAGGTCCCGGAGGATGGCCCCCACTTTAGATATTTAAAATGCTACAAATTGGTTGCAGAAAATACTAGGGGGAGGCCTATCACTGCAACCAACCCTGGAATGATCATGGACTATATGGAAAAGCTCAGCCTGATGGTTTGTGCTTCGCTTATCCAGATAGCAAAGTGAGATCTTCTTGAAATTCTAATCTTGGCTGAGTAGATAGTCAATGTGATCTTAATGGCAGCTAGACTACCTACCGTCGCGGCCTGCCTCCAAATGCTCTCTAGCCTCCTTCTATTCCACTTTAGGGCCTGGAGGTCCTGGTTAAACCAAGGTGCTCCACAGACCCAGCAGCAAGGAGCGAGCATGTCAATTGCCCTGGAGGCAGCAGAGTACCACCCTTCCACCAAGGCATCAACAGGCGCACCAACCAGTTCATTGGGAATCTCACGCATGACCTCCTGGAATCGCAAAAGATCCATAAGCCTATGTAGGTGGACCATCTTAATGGGTCCAGGCTCTTTTTGCCACCTGCGAATTAGAGTAACTATGAGTAAACAATATTGAACATTTCCTGTCCTCAACTGTGGTGATAGAACATGTCCTGTACCAGAAAACAGTTTGGTCTCCAATCAAGTAAGTAATGCATTGAGGTCAGCCCAGGTGGAGTCAGTGGCCAGGGGTGTCTTTCTTCAGCTGCACAAATTATAACAGCTGTGCCCCTACCTGGACAAGCAGAGCCTCATGACAGTTATGCATGCACTGGTAACTTCCTGTGTTGATTACTGCAATGTGCTGTACATGGGGAAACCTTTGAAGATGGTCTGGCAATTGCAACTGGTTCAGAATGGTATGGTACAGCTGGTGAGTGGGGGGCCGCCAAGGATCACATCACGCCAATTCTATATAACATTGGTTACCAGTTGCTGCCCAAACCCAATTCAAAGTGCTTGTTCTGACATAAAAAGCCCTAAACTAGGGTTTAGGCCCTAGATACCTGAAGGACCAGCACCTTCCATATGAACTGTAATGGAATTAGGATGATGGGACATAGTGTGATTTATAAGGCTCAATATTAACTGCACATTATCAGCTTTTCGCCAAACGCTTATCTAAGGAATGCAATAGGCCAGACATAAGAAGCCAGGTTAGAGGAGATTGGACAGCTACTATTGGTCAATTATTTCACATGACATCTCAAAGATTCTCAGAGCTGGGCAAAAGA
Organism: Phrynocephalus guinanensis; assembly: GCA_037367245.1. Classification (NCBI taxonomy): domain Eukaryota; kingdom Metazoa; phylum Chordata; class Lepidosauria; order Squamata; family Agamidae; genus Phrynocephalus; species Phrynocephalus guinanensis. The sequence continues at coordinate 4,310,087 of CM074752.1, forward strand.
AAAGTTTCTACTTAAGGCTATGAGAAAAATATTTGCTTAGAATTCAGCTTCAATATGTAGTCAGCTAGAGATTAGTCCTAGCCAGCCTAGACATTGAAATTTCCATAGTATCTAAGCTAGTGAGAGTATCATTAGACGTTATTATTTTCAGGCAATGTTATATGATTGTATCTGATAAGCATTTTTATATTTTCCTATTGATTTTCATTGATTTTATGAGTTGTTTTTTCATTTTTGTAACTTAGAATAGTAAATAAAGGAATTTAATTGAATTGATGCTCTCAGGCCATTTGTTTTCTTTAAAAGAAAGAAGGAACTCACGTAATTCTCGGCCGGAGACGCTCCTACCCCAGAGTTTCATTACATGAACCTACCTAGCAATTAAGATCTTGCCAAAGGGGCCTTTTAAAAGAGCCATCCCTGAAGGAGGTGAGAGGGATGGCTTGTAGACACAGCCTTTCTGGCAGCTGTCCCCAGGCTATGGAACACCCTCCCAAGTGAGAACTGCCTGGCACCAACATTGATGATATTTTGACACAAGGTAAAAACCTTCCAGAAGTTTTTTTAATTGATATAACATAGATTGTGAGTCCTGATGGCAATTTTAGTGTAGTGTTTTTAATGTTTTAAATTGTTTTACTTTTTCATTTTAATTGTTTTAAGCCATCCAGAGACCATTGGGTAGTGGTTGGCATATAAACTGAATGAATGAATGAATGAATGAATGAATGAATGAATGAATATTGAGAAGGTGGAGGTGTCTCTAACATCCACCAGCTCGGTGATGTCATCATGGAGGAGTGGAAGAGGACTCTGGTGGCAACCTGTGAAGCTCTGGTGAACTCTATGCCCAAGAGAGTTCAGGCAGTGCTAGAAAAATAATGATGGCCATACAAAATATTGACACTTTGTGCCGAATTTGGACTTTGTCATTTACGGGTGTACTCACTTTTGTTGCCAGTGATTTAGACATTAATGGCTGTGTGTTATTTTGAGGGAACAGCACATTTACACAGTTATACAAGCTGTGTACTCACTGCTTTACATTGTAGCTAAGTGTCATTTCTTCAATGTTGTCACATGAAAAGATATGCTAAAATATTTACGAAATGTGTCTGGGGGGTTGTATTCTATCCCCCTAATTAAGTACCCAAAGGGTGATCATAGGCCCTTTGTACACGACCCCTAAACTCCGCCGCAAAATGGCTTTAAGCTCCGGAGCTTTAAAATGTTTCCCCACCAGCTCCGGAGTTTACAGGAAATTAAGTGCGACCACGCCCACTTTAGCACGTCCCAGCGCACCTTTCAAGTACCTGCTCTCTGGAGGTGAAAATTCTTTGATGCGGTGTAACGATAGTGAGTGCGGGGCTCTCCTCACTTCTGTTTGTTGTTTTTTGGTTCCCGCCCCTTTAAGAGCTACTTAAGAGACTGGAATGTTGCCGCGGCAAGAGCGAGAGGCAGAACGGAGGTGAGCCACGTCTCTTTTCTTCCTGTTTTTTCTCCCTCCCCTCACGCAGCCAGCAGCCAGGAGTGCAGAGGGGATGGGAACGCAGGAACAGCGACAAACCTCTAAGATCTCTGGTCCGAATTTAAGTGGCCAGTGGATCTTAGGGGTCGTGTGAAAAGGCCCATAAATAGACTCTCTTCAGCTTGGAGAGATGTGACCAGTTGGGTACCCCAGGGTTTTGTTCTGGGTTCAGTGCTGTTCAATACCTTTATTAATGACTTGGAGGAAGGAATAGAGAGTATGCTAATTAAATCTGCATATCATACCAAATTGGGAGGGGTTGCTAATTCCCTAGAGGATAGGATGAAAATCCAAAATTACCTAGACAGTTTAGAGTGCTGGGCCAAAGCTAATGGAATGGGTTTCAACAGAGGGAAATGTAGGATGCTGCATCTAGGTTAAAAAGAATGAATTGCACAGATATAGGATGGGAGATATCTGACTGGAAAATAGTACCTGTGAAAGGGATCTGGGAGTCTTGGTGGACCACAAATTGAAAATGCGTTAGCAGTGTGGTGCGGCAGCCAGGAAAGTCAACATGATTCTTGGTTGCATCTACAGAACCATAGTGTCTACATCAAAGGAAGTGATAGTACCACTTTATTCTACTCTGGTCAGACCCCACCTGGAGTCCTGCATCCAGTTCTGTGCACCTCAATTTAAAAAGGATGTTGACAACCTCGAACATGTCCAGAGGAGGGCAACCAGGATGGTTGAAGGTCTGGAAGAAATGTCTTATAAGGAAAGGCTTAGAGAACTGGGAATGTTTAGCCTTTCAAAACCCAGCTGCCTAGATGCCCTAAGCACATCTGATCTCGCCTGATTTCAGAAGCTAAGCAGGGTCAGGCCTGGTTAGTACTTGGATGGGAGACCACTAGGGAATATCAGGTGCTGTAGGCGCCTGGAGTAGGAACTGGCAAGCCACTCCAGTATTTCTGCCAAGAAAACTCCATGGAAATGGGGTCACGGAGAGTCAGTCATGACTGTAACGACACAACACACACACACACACAGCCTTTCAAAAAGAAGGCTGAGAGGGGATATGATAGCTATGTTTAAATATTTGAAAGGATGTCATATTGAAGAGGGAACAGGTTTGTTTTCCATGGCTTCAGAGACTAGGACTCAGGGCAATGGTTTCAAACTACAGGAAAAGAGATTCCATTTGAACATTAGGAAGAACTTCATGACAGTTAGAGCCATTCGGCTGTGGAATATGCTGCCACAAAGGGTGGTGGAGTTTCCTTCGTTGGAGGTTTTTAAGCAGAGGCTGGATGGCCATCTGCCGGGAAAAGTGTGATGAGGGTTCTTGCATGGCTGGGGATTGGACTGGATGGCCCTTGAGGTCTCTTCCAGCTCTATGATTCTAGATTCTATGAATCTATGGTACTACTATGTACAGAAGCAAAACTCTATTCTACCCCAATAATCACATTGAGGTTTGCTTAGGTCATAGAACAGTTATGGGGAGAGGGGGCAAAGGTTTAAGTAGACATGGTTTCTCTATAGAGAAAACAGCAGAATGTAACAGAAGTTATGTGGTTATACCTCTGGTCTTCAAAATGGCAGAAGATAAGTACAATTAAGTGATGCTATTTCAAATTATTTAACTCTGTTACATCACGTTGAAGAATTCAGCATACTACCAAATGCATATTTTCCTTACATTTTTATTAATAACATAGTAAAGGCTTAGTTCAAGGACGAGGTCTGAATATTCAGAAAGCACACTGGAATATTTCTAGAAAGAATAAGTCCTCTTTTAAATGCTGTCAGGTTCAGCCATCTCTGATAAAAGCCAAAATCTATAAAAGGAAGGAAAAAGCAGGTTACTTACCTGTAAGTTAGGTGCTTTGAGTGGACATCTGTGAATACACACAGTGGGTTCTATTGCACCTGCGCGGTAGTCTTCGGCCCTTCTAAAGCTTAAGAGCTGCAAGTCCCTCCCTCCTCCACTGCGCATGCTCACCCTCCTTCCCGCCTTAGCGCTCAGTTCCCCTCTGATCCGCCACTGACCAATATAGGTCCTATATAGCCATGACGGAGAGAGGGGAGGCGGGCGGGTAGTGTGTATTCACAGATGTCCACTTGAAGAACCTAACTTACAGGTAAGTAGCCTACTTTTCTTCTTCGTGGACTCTGTGAATCCACACAGTGGGTGACTAGCAAGCAGACTCACTGGAGGTGGGTCGTCATGGGAAGGTAGCTGTCAAAACAGCTTTCCCGAAGGCAGCTTGTCTCCTGGCCCGGACATCAAGTCTGTAGCGTTTCACAAACGTAGATGGGCGAGACCAAGTCGCTGCTCTGCATATGTCCTCCAGTGGTACTCCTTTGAGAAAGGCTGTTGAGGTAGACATAGCCCTGGTGGAATGGGCTTTTGGTTGGACTGGCAATGGTGTGTGGGCCAGTTCGTATGCTAGTTTGATGGTAGTGACTAGCCATCTGGAAATTGATTGAGGCAATACCTGATGGCCTGTGGATGGCTCACAGGTCCGAACAAAAAGTTTGTGTGTTCTCCTGACGGGGGCAGTTCTGGTGGTGTAGAAGAGAAGCGCCTCTTGACGTCAAGGGAGTGAAGTTTTCTTTCCAAGTGAGTGGCTGGGTTTGGAAAGAAAGTTGGTAGAATCAGTGGTTGTGATGCATAGAAAGGTGATGCTGTATATATTTTTTGATGTATATATGAATATATGAGTTTTTACTCTACCCATTGTCATTGTCTCTTCATAACCTAAATCTGCAATACTTTATATCAATACTGACATTTTATCTGCACGCTACTGCTGCACTGCTCTGTGTCAAGCACAAGTAAATATTATATTTGTTGCTTAATTGCTGATAAGTTGATGTGATGTTGTCACTCTGTCACTGACCACGTGTGATGTACCGACAGCGAGTTGCACGTCGCTCCCCATCCCGTGGTGCTTGCATCTGTCATCACGGATATTGATGGATAGCATTGGTGGAAAGGCCTGCCCATTGTGAGGTTGGGCATATGTCCCCACCAGCGAAGGCTGGAGAGAAGGGGTGGGGATGTGTGCAGCTGTTTGTGAGATGGATCGGCATGGGGGCGAAAACGTGAAAGCAACCATGCCTGCAATGGTCTCATGCGGAGTCTGGCATGGGGTAGGATGGCCATGGTTGAGGCCGTGAGGCCCAATAGATGTTGTGCCTGTAGGGCTGTGACTGTCGCATTGGGCTTGAAGGGTCGCAACGCCTTTAGGATCTTGTGCGGGCGCTCCGACGCCAGAAAATCCTTCGCCTGTTTGGAATCCAGTGTCGGGGAGACAGCGTCAACTTCTTGGCATTGAGCTGGAGCCCCAGCGAGAAGAGTAGATGAATGGTGAAGTATCTGTCTCTCTGTGCCTGGTGTTTCGTAGGTGCCACCAGTAACCAGTCATCCAGACATGGGAAAATCTGGATGCCCCTGAGTCTGAGGAAGGCCGCAACCGGCGCAAGGCATTTTATGAACACCCTCGGGGTGAAGGAGAGGCCGAATGGCAGGGCTTTGAACTGGTATGTCGTGCCTCCTATGCAGAAGCGGAGGTATTTGCGGTCTGGTTGGACTATCGACACGTGAAAATACATGTCCTGGAGGTCGAGGATGACGAACCAGTCTCCTCTCTTTAGGAGCGGGATGATGGTGTCCAGAGTGGCCATGCAAAAAAATTTCTTTTTGATGAAGGTGTTTAGCCTTCTTAAGTCTAGGATGGGACGGAGTCCTCCATCTCTCTTGGGTATTGCGAAGTATCGAGAGTAGAAACTGGAGAGATCCTTTGATGGTACTGATTCTATGGCATTCTTTTGCATCAGAGTGGTGACCTCCTCTTGAAGAGCTGCGGAGGATGGTGTGGTAATGACTCTTCCAAGAGGGGGGCCTCTGTCGGAACTCGATGTGGTAACCACTCTCGATGATGGACAATACCCAAGCGTCCATCGTGATGCTTTGCCATGTCAGGAGGAAGGGAGACAGCCTGATGTCCGCTGTGACAGGTGCGGGGTCAGGACAACTGTTTTTGCTTCCTGTCAAACCTCCTGTTGGCCTGCTGTTGCCTATTTCTAAGCTGTTGCTGCTGGCGCTGATAAGGTGAGTTGTACGGCTGAGGCCGGTATCTGGTTTGAGGCCATTGGTAAGCCGGTGTGTATGGGCGATGCCAGGTTTGGTTCTGCTGCCTGGAGGAGGATTGGGAAGACGTGCCTTGATATGTGTATGACTTGGCCGCCTTCCGCATCTTTTGAATGTTATCTGTGGATGTGGCAAACAGACCTTCCCTGTCGAATGGGTTATCCTCTATCCGGTTTCTGGCATCATCTGTGATATTGGATGTTCTCAGCCAGGCATGACGTCAGAGGTGGATTGCCGTCGTCAGCTGTTTGGCCGCTGCATCCGTCAGGTGGAGCGAAGTGATCATTTGGTAATCTATGATCGAGAGGACCTCGTTGTAAGAGGTCTTGGCCTTGGTCTTTTGATCTTCCGGGAGCAGGTCTATGAACTGTTGGAAGTTCAATAAAGCATGCCTGGTATAGGCTTCCATGGCGCACATGTAGTTTAATGCGCGTAAAGAGAACGACGCCAAAGAGTAGTGTCGGCGTCCTATGAGGTCCACCTTGCGTGCTTCCTTATTGCTAGGTGTTGCGTTGGAGTGGGATTTGCCTTTGTTTTGTGTGGCATCCACTATCACTGAATTTGGTGATGGGTGTCTGGCCAGGAAATCCGTGCCGTCGCCATGAGTTGTATACAGATTGTCCACTCTTCTTGGCATCAGTGGATTGGAAGACGGCTTGGCCCATGCTTCTTTAGCCCTATCCAGCATCGAAGGGATAAAGCCCATTCGCAATGGGGTTGACCTGGATTTTTGCAGGTGCCCAAAGAACTTGCATACATCGCTAGCGGTTGGCAATTGCACCTGCAGCCCCATGACCTGTGCAATTTTATGCACGAGCTGTGAATACTGTTTGAAATCCTCCAAAGGGGAGATGGTATGGGGGTCCATCAGTTCCACTTCAGACTGTTGAGACTTGGATCTCGTAGAGTGATGTGATGTCTGGGTCTCCACGTCCATATCAGACTCCTCAGTAAGGAGGCGATCCATCAATGCCGGGGAATCTGTCACGCATATCACTGCTGTCGGAGGCTCTGCTGGATGCAGAGGCATTGGCTGTAAGGGCTGGAGTTCTACTGATGGAGGTTGCAACTCCTGTGGGCCCACAGCTGGCGGAGGCGTCGGGGACGGGCTGCAAGCGCTCGCGACTTCTATGAGCGCTGATGTCTGACAGTTCTGCGCTGGGAAGAGGAGGAAGCGCTGGTGTCAGATGCGGATGACATCGTATAGTGGCGTCTTTTTATGGCGCCTGGATCTGTGGCGTCTATGGGAGGATGCAGAGGACGAGGAGGCACGCCGTCCCTGACGTCGAGAATGATGGTGCCTGGACCTGTGACGTCTGGGAGATGGTGGCGTCGAACAGGAGGAACTTCTGGATGGCAGCCTCACCCTCTTACGAGTACACTGAAGAGAATGGCTTACATGGCATTCTCTGGATTGATGTTGGGGATCTGGTCTCACCCGCTCTGTGGAATCATAGCGTGGCGATGCCAGCAGTGTAGAGACGGTTTGCAGAGACTGCAAATGCGCCAGAGGGTTGTACTCAGTCGTGGCCAGTCCGGTGTCATGGACTACTTGGCCCTGAGTTAAACCCATAGAACAGGGCTGTCCAACTTTGAACAGCCCACGGGCTCCTTTTGCTCATGGAAGGTCCACGCGGGCTCCTTTCCCAAGCGTGTGCACACAAGCGCGCACTCACACACAGTCCTCAGGACTGCTTCGCTTGCTCCACCACCCCACCAAGCTCTGCAGTGCTGGTGGGGGCAGCGGAGGAGGAGGAGCGCGGCTCCCCCCGTACCAAGGTCTGCCCGCTCACACCCACACCCACCAAGCTCCCGGCAGTGGAGGAGGAGCACCCGCTCGCCCCACTGCCAGGCTCTGCGGCGGTGGCGCGCCTGCTTGCTCCCCACCCACCCACCCTCCAAGCTCCCCAGCACTAGTGGTGGCAGCAGAGGAGGAACGGCCACTTGTTCCCCCCAAGCTCTGCGGTGGCGGCGCGCCCGCTCACTCCCCACCCACCCAGCCACGGAGGAGGAGGAACGGCCACTCGCCCCTCCAAGCTCAGCTGCGGCGGCACGCCCGCTCGCTCCCCACCCAGCCAGCCATGGAGGAGCAGGAATGGCCACTCGCCCCCCCCCAAGCTCAGCAGCGGCGCCAGCGCACCCGCTCACTCCCCACCCACCCAGCAGCGGAGGAGGAGGAGGAACGGCCACTCGCCCCTCCTCAAGCTCGGCGGCAGCGGCATGCCCGCTCGCTCCCCACCCACCCAGCAGCGGAGGAAGAGGAGGAACGTCCACTCGCTCCCCCACCAAGCTCTGGCTCTAGCGGTTGTGGTGGAGGAGGAGGAGCGCCCGCTCACCCCCAAGCTCCATGGCGCTGGCAGCGATGGCGGAGGAGGAGCGACTTGTAGCCCATGAGGTGCTCGCCCTCTCCCCCACCAGGAGGAGCGCCCCCGGGTTGGGAGGTGGGTGGGGACCTGACAGGCGACTTTTTAGCACCTCGCGGGCTACCAGTCGCCCGCGGTCGACGTGTTGGGCAGCCCTGCCATAGAAGATACTGGGCTGTGCAGTTGTACTTGGGTGACCGTAGGCTGGTCAGAGAAATGGTCTACCCAGCTGTCTGCCTGACTGACTGCAGGAGATTGAACTGCTAATGGTGCCGACATCACCTCCCCTTCGACCTGAGCAGCAGTCGATGTAGGGGCAGGTGGCTTAGGCATCACAGCCGATTGCTGTTCAGGTGCTGATGTCATGGCTGCTTTCTTCTTCTTCTTCTTCTCCTTGGACTTTGAGGAGACTTTAGATTTTGAAGAAGTAGATGGCATGGAAGCCTCCAAATGCTCAGTATTTGCCATAGGCTTCAGGGATTGCTCCCACAAATATGCCTGCAAGCGCCCCAAGTGCTGTTTGAGAGTGGGTTTGGTCAGCTTTTTACACTGAACGCACTGGGCTGGCTGGTGGGATTCACCCAGGCAGTAGAGGCAAATGCTGTGTCTGTCCACTATGGGGATCCTATTCAGACACGCCTCGCACTTCTTGAAAAGTGTGGCTGATGCCATACACTGCGGGCGGAGGCTCGCAAAGTTGGGGAAGTCCCCGCCAACGGGCGGGAAGTCCCTAAACTTATCCAAAATAAAAGAACAGAGAGGGGAGGGAAAACTAGGAAAGAATAAAATAAAAATAAAAGAGAAATAACTATACTTTCACTTTCCTTTGCAGGAGCTCAGAAGGACACGTCCGACTTTCAGCGGCGGCAAAAAGGAACTGAGCGCTAAGGCGGGAAGGAGGGTGAGCATGTGCAGTGGAGGGGGGAGGGACTTGCAGCTCTTAACCTATAGAAGGGCCAAAGACTACCGCGTAGGCGCGTTAGAACCCACTTGTGGATTCACAGAGTCCACAAAGAAGAACTGCTAGTTAAACTAGGTAGGACCTTGATTCTCCTTTGTATCTAGGATGTGCACGGTTGCCAAGGCAACGCCTAAGTTAGGGACTTCCCAGTTCATTTCTTTTTTTTTAATCATGCTCCAAATGGCCACCACCAATTTCCGAATATCAAAGCTAGCAATTTTTTCACTGTTTCTCTGGATATTTATTCCATCAAATAAACAGTGCTGATCATAAGAAGATCCAATCTTTTGCCACAGGATTGCAAAATGCCATGCTGTATTTGTTTTGGTCAGCAGGGCCTGTGGGTTTGTTTTATTTATTTATTTAACATTTTGGTTACATTATTTTTATTTTACTTTTGCTTTTTGTACTACTACATCAGTCCTCTAAAGTTAATGTTGTGCATGTCCATGTAATATAATTGATTATGAACAGATTGGTATGGGACGTGGGAGTGAACCCTACTCATGTTTCTTCATTTTTGCTGATAGCAGTAATTCAAATATATCTTGTCAGTTCAGTATTTCAATCGCAAGAAAAAGAAAGAGAAAGAGAAGAAGAAATTTTAATACTACCACAAGGGTGGTGATAATGGCAGGGAAGGGTGAGGGATGTGGGGCTTGCAAGATGTGTTGACACTTGGAAACACGTACCTGGGTTAATTAACCATTTTTATGTGACACATGATAGCAGTATAAAGTTCACATCAAACCATGGCTTATTTCTATGTGGACATGCCCTTAGTTTCTCTGACTCCCCTCTACCCCTGCAAAAGATCTGAATTGCTTAATACAGTAGTAATAATAGCAATATTAATAGTAATAATAGTCAAATAAATAAATAAATAAATAAATAAATAAATAAATATTTTAAATGATCTTTATTGAATTCAAATGAAAGCCCTGGATTCCTTCTTGGATATGCTCCCTCCACTTTCATATTATTTTAAATTGGATTCTTTTCTTCTTCCCTGGCACAGATTAAATGCACTGAGTTTGGTGGAAATACAACTTCACATGGGGATCATTTGCTGGCAGCATCTGATTCTAGTTGTACATTTATTTGGATATGTGGTGAAAATAATATCTTGACTGCCGTTCTTTACATCTGACTCTCTGGTTCCTGTGCCACAGGCTTCATACATTACATTCAGTGGAGCAAATATACTGTAATGAACTTAGTGTTGAACCAAGCTTTTGGAGACTTGGGTTCCAGTTTCTACTCAGGCATAAAACTCACTTGGTGGTTATGGGCTGGTTCCGTTCTGTCTTCCAGAATTAACTCTGGAAGTCTAACAATTAATGCAAGACTAATATGGGAAGGAGAGGAACCATCCATGCAGACTTGAACACTTTGCCTCTGGTGATCCTGCCTTATATCCCACTAAGCATCATCCATCATTGGCCGTCACTTCACGAAGTACTTCTCTTCGCAGCGTGATTGCCTTCGCTGTGAAACCGAAGGCGATCACGTGGTGGTCACGTGGTCTCCATTCGCCCCCACCCCAATTTTCTTGTCCTCACCGGGCGGTGTTTTAGGGTCGAATCCAGTACTACTTCACGTGCTCCCTTCGCATTGAGAAGCTTATTTTAAATGTCTGGTTTCTTCTTTTCTTTTTTTTTTTAAAAAAAAAACCGTCGGCGTACCGATGCATCGATACCCGCCTGTCATTTTCTGCAGAGCCGAATAATTGCATCAGCATTTTTTTTCCAGTTACGATTTGTATTGCTCCGTCCATTGGCGGCGTTATAAAAAATGCTGTTCTCCTTCATGGGCGCTAGGTGGACCAGCACACAACATATCTTTTGCATGACCCATGGCTCCTCCAAAGGCATTCGAGTTCTCCCTAGAGCAGTGTCGGAGGCACTTCCGCCCTCCGTTATCAATCTCACGCTATCATGGCTCCCTCTCGTTCTGAGTGCCGGCTACAGAAATTCAAACGGAGGATCCCATATTTTGTGGCACTGCTGCGCAGTTACTGTAAGTTGATAGACGGTATAGCAACGTTATGCTTCTCTAGCAGAAAACGGTTACTTCGACGCATGCATTTGTTTAGGGAAACTATGGTTGGTTGCAACACTTTGATAAGGGTCATTTCCCAGTGGATACGGTCGTCGCCTCGACAGAAACTATTCTGGTGCTACCCTGGGCGTTCTCAGTGGTTTAACGACACGGTTCTTCAGCTGTGGGACGACAGACAATGGTTGGAAAACTTCCGAATGACAAGGAGAACACTTTTTGGGGTAGCGGACAAGCTGCGACCACATCTGATGAGGAGGGACACAGTAATGCGGTCAGCAGTTCCAGTCGAAGAACGAGTAGCAATTGGCGTGTACTTCTTGGCCAGCCGTTCTTGCTACAGAACCATCGCCCTGGTATTCCAGAAAGGAAGTTCTACTGTGGCAAGTATAGTCATCGAGGTGTGCTTGGCAATGGAACACGTCCTTCTCAAGGAAGAGGTTCGCCTATCAGAATTCAGTAAGGTAGGTGTTTTAGTGCGGGTTCGTCTGTTACAGTTGGCATTACGTTTTTAAGATGAGAAACGTAAAAAACCGGGAACCGCTTCTCCATCCCACAAAATACCTGAACTCAGTCGAATTGAGGGGGGGGGGAAAAAGGGCTTCGTAGTTCAAATGAAATTTCCCCGCCCATCACAATGTTGGTCTACAGTTCTCCCCGCCACACTCACGGGTGGCATGCTCAGACCAGGATGCCTTCTATGGGCATGTTTAGTATGGGGAACTGTTTGATGCATACAACAATATTATTGACAGCATGACTACGGTACATACTGGAAAGCGCCTCGTGCTCCGACAAAAATCAAGAACTAGCTAGGAAGCGCTCAAATTTAGGGGTTATGGGTATTCAAGTGATAATTAAAATGATCAATATACCCAGCGCAATTTAGCAATATGGATCTCCCTGCCACACACTGCTTAGATGGGGTTATTCCAGGAAGACTTTTGAGGGGCGTTGGGCAGCTTCCTGGAGGGACCTGTCCAATGGCTGCTACTGCATTGCGCCATCATGCACTGGTGTTCCAGGTATGCTACATTTATGTTCTGCAACTCCTATGCATTTCTTGGTCAGTGACTGTTTTTTCTGTCTTGTATTTCAACAGATGACGTCATCTATGAAAATTTTCGGTTTTCCGCATACTATTGGTTGTATTGACGGCACACACATTCCGATCTGCCCACCTAAACTGCAGGGACCGGCTTACTTCAATAGGAAGTCTTTCCATTCTGTTCTACTGCAGGCTGCTTGCGACGGAGACGGTATTTTTTTTTTCGATGTTGACCGGACATTCAGGTGTGAACCATGATGCTCATGTTTTTAGGTCATCTACTCTCTTCAGTAAGATGGAGGAAGGGACATTAATTCCCGGCAGCCCATTGTTCACCTATGCAGGGGTGTCGATTCCACCCATAATATTAGGGGATGGAGCGTATCCACTGTGTAAGTGGCTGATGAAGCCTTTCGCTGTACCAAGAAATGACAGGGAGCGTCACTACAATAAGATTTTTAATCGATCACGGTGCGTCGTTGAAAGAGCATTTGGGCGCTTGAAGGCAAGATTCAGGCGCTTATCTGTCAGAATAGAAGCACACATTGAAAACATCAACTCAATTGTTGCTGCTGCCGTGATTCTACATAACATTTGTGAACGGGAAAAGCATGAAATTCCAGATGAGGATCAGCAGCAACATTCCCTGGATGATTCACTGAATAGCACGGAAGCATATGACTGTAACAGATCGGGAACTGCCCGTGCAGAGGCAGAAGCAGTGCGCAATGCCATTGCTGAGTATTTACAAACCCATGTTAAGTGAATTGTATTTAAAAATAATTTCAGCAACTCTTGAAACCCGACAGAAAAAAACATTCATACTGTTGACCACTCTTTCAACCACATGACCCCTTTAAGGGTGGTTACAGCCACAGTGACTGGGAATGAAACTCTCAGGGATCACAGCCTTCTAGAGGTCCAATGGAAATTTGGTGTTTGGGTACAGTGATGAGGGCTTCTTCATTTGCCTGTGCCATAATGTAACCTCGAACTATTTCTAGTAAAAATAAATACCATAATCCTGCAAGGCTTCATTTGCCATTGATTATAAACTCTTCATGATAGGACATTTATTGTGAAGAATTAACCACATAATCTTTATCTTTTGAGCTTCATAAAGCAGTCACTGATACTGAAAAAAAACTTGTTATATGGAGGGTACCTTATCAGGGAACTCCTGCTTCAACTCCAAATAGCACTCTCCATATAACTTCAATGTGGGCATGCAGGCTTGTTTACATTACCGGAAAAAAAAAGCAACTTAAAATAATGAGTAAGTGATGTATATACCACATGGCCTACAGCAATTTATCTGCTGTCCCCTCTTACACCTCTATAAAAACGACAACAGCCTCAGGTTTTTCAACACCTTCCTCATGATCTGCAGGTTGGGGCCAGCAGAGGTGCCACAGCAGGAAGTAAGCAGTCAGAATAGAGTGATAACATCTATTGAGAAAGAAAACAGCAGATGGATAGTATTTCAAATCTCTTTTAAGCAAGGGGCCTGAACTCATGACTTGCTTTCCTTTCGAAGCAGATCATTGCAACCAGCTTAGTCTGATTAATAAAGGGCACTGAAACTCCCTTCGTGGTACAACATGTTTTTCCGTAGTATTTCAATGCTGTTCCACCATGAGATAGGATCATAATCAGATATTACACTAATCACTATAAACTGATGATCCTCTGCAGATTATACCTATCGGCAGTGGTGAACAGCCAGAGTATTATGTCCTTAAGATTGTGCCTTGCGAACCTCATTTTTATACTGTAAAACTTCATGGGGCAAGTCAAAATGTGTCTGCTTTTATTTGGGAAATTACTTGTTGTGACTACGGACTTGGATTTCAGAATTGTTTTTTTCAAGAACACAACACAGCACAGTGAAATCACAGGGCTGAGCAAGGGGCCCCTTGCTATTTACATGCCAACAATTACACTCCTGGGTTGTCTACACCTTTCTCTTGATATGCAGATTTGTCAGTAGTGTTTGTGGGGGAAAATGAATTAGCCTTGCAGACAACAGAATATCTAACGAGAAAACTTCCCTCTGTGCGATAACATTTTGGATATGGTACATCAGAAGTACAGAGAAAAATAATCAATAAGAGTCATGTGCCTCTGAGGAGTGCCACATGGGTGCAATGTATTATGAAACGTGTTTAGTATAAAGCAATACAATCGCACACGTACTTTTCAGCTCTTGGTAATGGAGTTTTTCAACTCTACCACCCAACAATCCTTTGCATGGGTTGGGTTGCAAGCACCTTTCCCTTGACGTGCAGATTGAGGCACCAAGGGGGGAGGGGGCAGGAAGCCAATGTTTTGGTTAGTATTCAGGGAACATCTTTTACTGCCCAGTATTGCTTGAGAGCTTCTACCCCTGAGACTAGAAAATGGATACTGAAGACACATCGGAAAGTAGTCAGGGAACTCCAGTAGAAACCAAAATTAAGAGAGGAATTATCTGGGGGAATGAGGAGACCTCAGCATTAATTAAGGTATGGGGAGAGGCGGAGATAAAATATGCATTATCCTCACTAAAAAGAAATATAGAGATATTTGAGGTTATCTCAAAAGAACTTGGAAAACTGGGTTTTACTCGTTCTGCATCCGAATGCAGGACAAAAACAAAATCACTTAGGAAGCTTTACAAGCAGGCAGTTATTCATAACAACACATCCGGGTCCGGAAGGTCAAAATTTGTTTGGTATGACGAGATGGCAAACATTTTCCGCACCGACACATCGATCCACCCTCTAAGGACAACCGAAAGTGAGTCTTCTGCGGGCACGGGTGAGTTACCAAGAAAAAAAAGTTTGCTTCATGGAAGTGATTTTAACTTTGCCATTTAGTATATTTAAACGCGCATGCATGCTTCGATGTACCGTAGTGTCGGTTTACCGCTGCGAGGCAAAGGATTAGTCAAAAACCGGAACTATTAAATTCACTGGGGATACATGTGTATCGTTAGAAAATATTGTTTCTAAAAGTAGCCAAAGGAAGAGGGAGCCATCGATCTGTCGAAAGGTAGCCCCTTTTTGAACGGTTTATCAAATACAAGGTTTATCAAATAAACAGTAGGACATGATTCATATGTTGTACAAAACACTTGGGGTTATGATGAAAGCCCCTGTAAATAAAAATTTATCTTTGTATTTCCAGGAAAATATCGAACTTTCGATGGATAGGACTGCCTTTTCAAAACAATCTAGCTAATCTGCTACTCAAAGACTGGGGGTCGTTTGAGGACACCCATTTTGATAAATATATTTTATAAAATTCTAAGGAGCCGTCGATACGTCGATGGCAGCCCCGTAATCCGGAAAACTTGTATTCGGTTGTGGTTCCATAGGAAGTTATTTTTCATTGTTTAAAAAATAGCACTTATTAGCTATCGGGAAGTATCGATCCCTTTAAATAACTACCTCAATTAACCAACCAGGAAAAAATCGAAGTTACCGAATGGTAGAGCTCCAATGTAAAATAAAATTTTTTTTAATGTTCACTGGAAGCTTATCTGCGAGACAAAACATGTGTGTCGTCTGAGGACACAAATATTATCACAATTACTTATTAAGAAAAAAAGTGACCGAACCCATCGATACGTCGACGGCAATCCATTAATAAGGAAAACAGCACTTCGGTGACGTTAAAATACGATTCAATTTTTATTTCGAAAAGGATGGTGCAGGTTTACAGTTATTATTTTTGTAGCTTGCAAGTTACTTTAACAAAAGTAGGTTAAATATAAATTAAAATATTATTAGTTGGAATCAAAACCATTGTTGATTTCACTGGTGTGTTTATATGTTGTGTTATTTTGGCAGCGTTTATTTTCGAAGAAATGGGTAGGGATAGAACATAACAGGAAGTAATACTATCAATACAACTCCAACTTATACCCAGCATTCAGCTTAACACCACAGATACAAGCAGGAAGGAAGGGAGGGGGGAGTGGGGCGTTCCTACCAGTTCTGAAACCAATCACTATCAGGATTGAAAAATAGAACGGAAAATCGTAATCAGTTGACGACGCGCGCCAAAGCATTCATCTTGCTGTATGAGAACCTGCCATGTGGGCCACATTAACCAATTCGTTCTCTTCCATTTGCACCTCTTCCCACTGGCAGCAATGGAGGCGATGCGGGGCGTTGGAGAAAATGCCGCCACGTTGATTCTATTCGAGGAAGCAGACTACGATAACCAGAGCTTTGGGCCCTTGGAAACTTCAGTATTTGGTAAGTAACTATCGAGTGGAGACAAACTCTTCAACTTAGTCATGAAGCATGCTATATTATGAGGTACTTCTTGACTAGCAGCACAATGCTTGGCCGGGATCACAGGCAGGAAACCTAAACAGACACTAGTAATTTCTACAGAAAAAATTTACTGCTTTTACCCTAGATACTCAATCGACTGATGGATGTGAGCCCTCCACGTCTGGGTGTTCGTCTTCACAAAGCACACCTCCCACTGTTACAGAAAGGAGCATCAACAACAGTAAGAAACATTTTGATAATGCTTTTTTGCTTTCACTATGGCTGTAGCAGTCGTTAATTGGGTTTGGTCCTTAATATTACATTTTTGATCAGTTAACTGAACTTGTGGCAACATATAGTTACTACCACCTGTTTAACCTTCTTCAACCCACCCATCACCCCTCAGTGATGAAAATGTGTGTGTGTAATGAGCTACTACTACTAATTCCTTCTTTGTAATACTAGGTTTGCAAAAATTAACACGTACTCATTGAAACATTGTGTGACTATGCTATGCTTACTCAAGCCTTCCATTAAATTGACAGCGTTTTCTCCCTTTTTTTAAAAAAAATAATTCAGGAAAGAATGAAACAACAAACTATGAGGCAACTCTTGATCCTGCAACAAGGCTTGCCTTAATCCGGAAACGGAAACAAAGAACCACTGCAGCTGCGCGGCTGGATAACACCTTATCAGGTTTTGTGGAGTGGGTAACGGAATCTGACCGCCGAAAGGAGCTAAAAATGGATAAGAGGGACGAGGAGGACATCTTGTTTCAGAAGGAGATAATTAACAGCCTTAGGGTTGCGAACACATGCCTCCAAAGACTTACAGATTACCTGACTGAAACACCTTCCGGGGGTACAGTCGGAGAACCGGGTAGCGAGACCAAAAGCGTGCATACCAGTACTCAAACCTCTAGTTTGTCTAAGTCCAGGGGCAAAACTGTAGGCCACATCGAGGGGGTTAGCGACTCAGAAGGCGAAATTAGTAACCCTGCTGATACAGGTAACAGTTGTGATGAGGACAGTGAAGAGGAGGGTTCGGTATCTGTACTTACTGGACGGAGCGCAGCAAAGGGGAATGTGCGCGATGCACCTGGGCGTTTTTTTGGTATGAGTGCTGGCAGGAATGCAAAAGGGCCAGTTAGGATGCCAGCAAAAAAGACACCACAAACCACAGCAAAGGTCCCTTTGGGGCACAGCGAGAATGACAGTTCCCCTTACCTAATTGTGAAAAATGAAGAATCACTAGATGATTCTCAGTCCCTCTTGAGAACGCCTCAGAAACGGAGAAGACTGAAAAAAAAAATATTTTCCCCATAGATACCAGATTGGCGATTCCCATTTAGGATGTTGGCCTAGCTGCGCCACTACACAACTTTTCTTTCCTTCTGTGCGTTGGCGTTGTTTGTTTTTGGTAAAGTGCATGCACATTTATCAGAACAACAAACAGTACACACCATATTCACTCCTTTTTTTAGGTTCTTTTAACTGTAATGCCTTAATTCATAGATTGTTCATGCACAACTTGCTGTAAAAAAAACATACACATTAAGAAAGCACAGAAATTATTGTAGGGGACATACTAGTAAGGGTTGAACTGCTTTTATTTTTCTTAAAAACAATAACGAAATTCTTAGTAACGTTGTTACAAAAACTTGTAAACGATTAGTTGTACATGGGTAGTAGTTTTTCTTTTTGCATAACTTTCACAGAAAGGAAAACAGGCATCATTAATACAAGTTTTTAAGTGCTAATACGTTTCAGGCAATTCAAAGGTTTTAAATGTTTTAATGTAAATAATTTCAATTTTAAGAACTGACATTTATAATCACTACAGGACTTTATTGCAATCCAAAAGTTACTGTTTGTTTTAAAGTTAACACCTTCTCCATGAAGGTGTTACGCATTTTTAAAATGACTATACGATCGTACTACAAATGAAAGGATATGTTTGTTTACATGTTAGAAACAACACTTTTACATGGACACACTGAATATAACTGTAGGATTTAAGTGCAAAACGAAAGGTTTTGTCCTCAGATGCAGTTTTTAAAGAGATCAATTACGAAAGCAATTTGGGAAAAAAACCATGTGCAGTAATCAGAAGATTATGGTAAGTATTTCCATTGCGAAAATTAATCAGCTCTTTGAGCATTAGATATACCATACAGTTCAGCACAGAAAACAACTGCTCTCTGCTGTTGAACTTTAATAGCCTGCATCCAAACAATAGTTATCTAATAACCAATAGTGTTTTAAAGGCAGGATGAGGTTTCATAGGAACACAACATACAATATATAAACAAGTATATATTGATATAACAGCCTTACTGTAAACATAACACTGCTGCTCTTAGAGCAGAACAATTGAATGTGTACTATCTTCAAGTCAGATTAACACTCAGTGCAAAATAAGTAGTTTAAAAGACGTTAGGTATCTTATCCCTGTTTAAAGGAAAAACAAGAAAACCAGCTGAACTGCAGGTTTATCAGCATTTGAACACAATGTTTTATCTCCTCCTCCTCCTTCTCCTCTGAGGTGGACGCACTCCTTCAGCAGGCAGAACATGTTGTTCCAGTACACCAACTGTAAGAAATCAAATGGAACATCAAATCAGTTTTTAGTTTGTGATGGGTTTTTATCTTAGATTTGTTCTTCTACTCAATTTTAGCAACACCTAAGTCCTGATGTACTAACTCTGCTATTTTATATGTACAGTTTTACTGACAATGCAGCAGAGGAGAAACCACAGTTAAGGCCATTGTTGTACCCTCGCAAGGGGCAAAGGTTTTCTTGTTGATAATTGTAATTACTATATAAAATGTACCTCTGGCTACAACTTCCTGCAAAATTGCAATCCACTGCTCCATCTCCCCTCTGGGCACCGCTTCCCTCATAATGTCAACAGGGGGATCTGGCACAATATCTATCGGGATGGAGAGGGAATATAAATTTGTGAATGTTCCCACCAGTGATTTAGTATGAAACAATATCTCTTAAATGGCCAATCAAAGAACTCTCCCTGCTTCTCTCACCTTCACCTCCTTCATCGGCCTGGAGATCAATCCGGCCTTCCCCGCCTTCCATCTCTTCCTGTAGGTCTTCCCTAGGCTCCGCAACCTCTTCCCCACGTTGTTCTTCCTCCTGGTGCTGATGTGGTTGAACCCTCCCGTGGCCTACTTGCCTTGCAGGGCCTGCCCCTGTTTTCCAAAAAAAAAACAAGAAAATGTGGATGGGGTTGGCATTATTCTAAGGCTACTCTTCGTGACAGGCCCAGATTTTTTTAAGAATCAGTTCCTGCAGACCACATGCTTAAAGCTGGCCTGGTAGAGACATAGCCAGGACCCTTCCAGGCTTCCCATCTGCAGGTAACATTGCAGCCCTTTTAATTATCGACTATTATAATAACATTTCGCGTTTTTACCTACCCGCAGGGAAAAGATGAGCAGGATCTGGGCGATCTGCCATAATCCACAGCTGGAGTAACTGGTCCCAATAGGCAGCCTGTTGTCTTTCTTCTGCGTGCTCCCCAAAATGGAACAAGCATCTATTAAAGTTTTGTCTTAGAGTTTTAAATTTTGACCTAATTTGTGTTGAGGTCCTATGGTAGTTCATCCTGGCTAGCTCCCGAGATGCGAGCCTAAATGCAGGTTCATTTCTCCTTGGAAGCATATGAAACAACACAGGACCAAGCCTGTGTTGAATCAATATGTCCAATAGAGCCGTGACCTCTGCCTCCGTCCAGTACCGGCCCCTACCACCTCGTTCCATCTTCCTCAAAAGATATTTTATCCCTAATCCAACACCCAAGCAACAGAACAATCTCCAAGAAAAGCCTCCTCTGCACTACCTCTCCACACCCTCCCAAAAGGTGCTACTGGGTTTTTATAAACTTCTAGAGCCCAGACTCCAAGCAGCCCTGTGGAAACTGAAACAAAATTCAACCAATAGGGGTTGGGGTCAAAAGTGCCGTTCAGGGACCAGGAGCCTTGGAGACTGTTGGCCACGGTATCATACTAAGGCAGTTTATTCCTGGGGAACCACTGGAAAAACAGTCTGTATCTGAGGTGCACATGATGGTTTGCAAGGAATAAATACTTTTGATTCAATGCATTTCTTTGTTTCGTTTATTTTAAGAACCTAACTGATAATTAGTAGCAAATGATATCTACAGTTTGAGGCGTCCAGCAGTAGCAGAAGGCTTGCATTGGAAACATTTTTCTAGCCCTGCAGTTCTAATTGGCCCATTGTGTTGGAAAGGTCAGTGGGTGGAGCTGAAGATGAACTGGCTCCATGAAGCCCAGCACCTGCCACCTCCAGCAGACCCGAGGGCTAACTAGGGGTCAGAAGTTCGGTCAGCGCTGTTTACCCTTAGGTACAGAATGGGAACGTACCACTTGCAGGACTGGGAAACAAGCTTGCTGTTAGTGTATGCAATCGAATAAGTGGATGTTTTATTACATTTCTTAAAAGCACCTAGCGAACCTTATGGCTATCCTAACATAGCGTGGCATAAAGTTTTTTCCTGGGTACCCGTTACAGTCTTTATGGGAAATCGCCCCCCCACGGATACCATTGGTGCGTCCTTTCTTTGAGAATAATTAAAAACAATCACGGTTTCAAACTACAATAGTTAATTCATTTCACTCTACATGCTGTATCGGAGGGGGGGTTTGTTCGTGGCAATCTACTAAGAAATATACAAACGTGC
Source organism: Phrynocephalus guinanensis (assembly GCA_037367245.1). Taxonomy (NCBI): domain Eukaryota; kingdom Metazoa; phylum Chordata; class Lepidosauria; order Squamata; family Agamidae; genus Phrynocephalus; species Phrynocephalus guinanensis. The sequence continues at coordinate 4,331,129 of CM074752.1, forward strand.
ACCTAAAATACACCGCTATGCCGTTTTCTTTTGGTTGTGTCGCTGGGGCAAAACTGAACCCATCACTTATTAACCACAGACGGAACGTCTGGTTCTGCAATCACTTTTGCAAAACTGTGTGGGCTATTAAGGGGAGGGGAGACACAGCAGTTAGTCAGTCTGGAGCCGGGAAGCCGGTTTCGCAGGAGGATTGCTCTGTGTGCTTATGGGGATAACGGGGGGTTGGTAGAATCAGCGCGTTCCCTCGAAATGGAGTTTGGAAGAATGTTTTTTGTTTTGCACTCTTGCCATGCCCAGAGGCTGTGAAATGTTTCAGCAGATAAGGTTCATAACGGCGGTATTAACGCAAAGAAGGGGCGCCCCGTGTTTCCGCGGGTACGCCCGGGAACGCATCACCCCTAACCTGAGGGAGTAAATAATGTCAGGGATTCGATGCAACGACGCATAACTGTCAGACCCAGGAAGGAATCCTCTGTGTGGTTTGTGGGGGGTTTAAAGGGGGGGAACAGAGTAGTCTTCAAATATGGAGCCGGGATTAATGAACTTTATTTTGCAGTCTGTGTATGCTCAGAGACACAGCAGCGTGCAGCGGCTGAACGATTTTAAGGGTGAAAGAAATCCAAGGGAGAGTCCCCCCCCCCCATAGTCTACCAAAGCGCCGTAGGCTTCTTTTTTTCTGTTTTCTTTCACGGTCCTTTATCACTCTCAATGGCTTCTAAAAAAGGAGATGCTTTTTGAACTCTGGGCACGCTCAGAGGCACATTCTGGAGCCGTGAAGACGGTTTCGCAGGAGGGGGGGGGGGAATCAGCGCGTTCCCCTCTAAATGGAGTTTGGAAGAAGAATGTTTTTTGTTTTGCACTCTTGCCATGCCCAGAGGCTGTGAAATGTTTCAGCAGATAAGGTTCATAACGGCGGTATTAACGCAAAGAAGGGGCGCCCCGTGTTTCCGCGGGTACGCCCGGGAACGCATCACCCCTAACCTGAGGGAGTAAATAATGTCAGGGATTCGATGCAACGACGCATAACTGTCAGACCCAGGAAGGAATCCTCTGTGTGGTTTGTGGGGGGTTTAAAGGGGGGGAACAGAGTAGTCTTCAAATATGGAGCCGGGATTAATGAACTTTATTTTGCAGTCTGTGTATGCTCAGAGACACAGCAGCGTGCAGCGGCTGAACGATTTTAAGGGTGAAAGAAATCCAAGGGAGAGTCCCCCCCCCATAGTCTACCAAAGCGCCGTAGGCTTCTTTTTTTCTGTTTTCTTTCACGGTCCTTTATCACTCTCAATGGCTTCTAAAAAAGGAGATGCTTTTTGAACTCTGGGCACGCTCAGAGGCACATTCTGGAGCCGTGAAGACGGTTTCGCAGGAGGGGGGGGGAATCAGCGCGTTCCCTCGAAATGGAGTTTGGAAGAATGTTTTTTGTTTTGCACTCTTGCCATGCCCAGAGGCTGTGAAATGTTTCATCAGATAAGGTTCATAACGGCGGTATTAACGCAAAGAAGGGGCGCCCCGTGTTTCCGCGGGTACGCCCGGGAACGCATCACCCCTAACCTGAGGGAGTAAATAATGTCAGTGATTCGATGCAACGACGCATAACTGTCAGACCCAGGAAGGAATCCTCTGCGTGGTTTGGGGGGGATTTAAAGGGGGGGAACAGAGTAGTCTTCAGAAATGGAGCCGGGATTAATGAACTTTATTTTGCAGTCTGTGTATGCTCAGAGACACAGCAGCGTGCAGCGGCTGAACGATTTTAAGGGTGAAAGAAATCCAAGGGAGAGTCCCCCCCCCCATAATCTACCAAAGCGCCGTAGGCTTCTTTTTTTCTGTTTTCTTTCACGGTCCTTTATCATTCTCAATGGCTTCTAAAAAAGGAGATGCTTTTTGAACTCTGGGCACGCTCAGAGGCACATTCTGGAGCCGTGAAGACGGTTTCGCAGGAGGGGGGGGAATCAGCGCGTTCCCTCGAAATGGAGTTTGGAAGAATGTTTTTTGTTTTGCACTCTTGCCATGCCCAGAGGCTGTGAAATGTTTCAGCAGATAAGGTTCATAACGGCGGTATTAACGCAAAGAAGGGGCGCCCCGTGTTTCCGCGGGTACGCCCGGGAACGCATCACCCCTAACCTGAGGGAGTAAATAATGTCAGTGATTCGATGCAACGACGCATAACTGTCATACCCAGGAAGGAATCCTCTGCGTGGTTTGGGGGGGATTTAAAGGGGGGGAACAGAGTAGTCTTCAGAAATGGAGCCGGGATTAATGAACTTTATTTTGCAGTCTGTGTATGCTCAGAGACACAGCAGCGTGCAGCGGCTGAACGATTTTAAGGGTGAAAGTAATCCAAGGGAGAGTCCCCCCCCCCATAGTCTACCAAAGCACCGTAGGCTTCTTTTTTTCTGTTTTCTTTCACGGTCCTTTATCACTCTCAATGGCTTCTAAGAAAGGAGATGCTTTTTGAACTCTGGGCACGCTCAGAGGCACATTCTGGAGCCGTGAAGACGGTTTCGCAGGAGGGGGGGGAATCAGCGCGTTCCCTCGAAATGGAGTTTGGAAGAATGTTTTTTGTTTTGCACTCTTGCCATGCCCAGAGGCTGTGAAATGTTTCAGCAGATAAGGTTCATAACGGCGGTATTAACGCAAAGAAGGGGCGCCCCGTGTTTCCGCGGGTACGCCCGGGAACGCATCACCCCTAACCTGAGGGAGTAAATAATGTCAGTGATTCGATGCAACGACGCATAACTGTCAGACCCAGGAAGGAATCCTCTGCGTGGTTTGGGGGGGAATTAAAGGGGGGGAACAGAGTAGTCTTCAGAAATGGAGCCGGGATTAATAAACTTTATTTTGCAGTCTGTGTATGCTCAGAGACACAGCAGCGTGCAGCGGCTGAACGATTTTAAGGGTGAAAGAAATCCAAGGGAGAGTCCCCCCCCCCATAGTCTACCAAAGCGCCGTAGGCTTCTTTTTTTCTCTTTTCTTTCACGGTCCTTTATCACTCTCAATGGCTTCTAAAAAAGGAGATGCTTTTTGAACTCTGGGCACGCTCAGAGGCACAGTCTGGAGCCGTGAAGACGGTTTCGCAGGAGGGGGGGGGGAATCAGCGCGTTCCCTCGAAATGGAGTTTGGAAGAATGTGTTTTTTTTGCACTCTTGCCATGCCCAGAGGCTGTGAAACATTGCATTCACTATCAATGGGTTCTAAAAAAGGAGATGCTGAGCCAACATGAGACTAGTCATTACGGAAGATAATAGCATTCGAAGCGCCCAGGTTTATAGTTCCAAAAACTGTTTCTGGAAGGGTGAAATGCACATGTAGGGAAACGGTAATAACCCCCCACTCAGAAACCCGCCGAATCAATGGCGTGCAGGTGACATCCGGTACGAAATGTAAAAAAAGGAAAACCAACAAGTAGCCACCAGAAAGTAAAGTATCATCTCTGGTGTAACACAAACGCCACCACTTGGCTGCCGAAGTAAATAGGAAAATAAGGAAGGGGGAGGCCGGGGGAAACAGTGACACCTGGCGTTTGTTGATTTCTGACACAACAACAGACATAACACAGCGGGATACATGTTAACCCCTATAAACAACCGCAAAAACATCTATTTATTGCAAGCGCAGAAATCAGGATCGAAAGAACGGGTAACCCGAAATACCGATGCATCGATATTTCGGAGGAATATTAAATGGGAAAAAAAATTTAAAAAAAATCAGTAGCCACACGCAAATTTGGATGCGAAGCGGGATGCGAACCGAGGGAGATTCCCGACCTCCGGCAGGGGAATCTCTCGCCCCGCTTGGAGCACGGTTCAGGGGCGGGGTCGGGGCGTGGTCGGGGTGGCGCCGCATCCAAAATGGAGGATCGTGCGGACAAAACCGACCGATTCGCGCAGAAATCACGGCTCGCCGCGCAGCGAGAGGTTCGTGAAGTGACGGCCATTGAGTGGTGCCATCTGTCTGTAGCCTCCCTTCACAAATGGGACCTTTAGCAATTCACTGAAGTACAAGCAAGGTGTTACCATTGTTTGGTTTGCATTAAGACATTTGGGTTAAGGTAGTTTGACCTTGGGCAAAAGTAACACCACCAAACATACCATTGACAAACCATTCTCACTTACTTCACTTTCATGAGTGATGTGGAACAGAATGCATGGATTTCATGGGCACTGTTAAGGGCATTTTCGCTCTCATCAGCTTGCTTATCCCCAGGAAGGCCAAAGATGCAAAGAAATGTGCAACCCTTTGGAGAGGAGGAAAATTATTTGAAAAAGCAAGTTGAGTACCTGTGCAAAAGTATTTATTTAATCTCCATATACTGCTTTTTGAGATTATAAAAGCCCAGAGTGGTCAAGACCACATTATGTAGCAAACATTCCTTGAAAGCACAATAAGGTAAGTAAAGCTAAACACAGAAAAAAACCTATAAAACAATGTAATGAAAAAAGAATAACCTCCAAAAGCCATATCTAACGATGACTCCTTCTGATAAAGAGGAAAGTAAGATAGTTACTACTCATGATTGAAGTCTGATAAAGAGGATTTATTATCATTTGATAAACAAGCTGACCACCTAGAGATAGCTCCACTGATGTTCTTTTCAGTATCCCATTACTTTAAATTTATTTATACCTTTGTTTAAAGCTGAACAACACAAATTACAATTAGAACTTGGAAGTTTTGGTCTTATGCTAATGCAGTGACTTTACTGATAAAATCCAAATTAAATTATTGATGTTGATCATTTTAAGGGATTTAATATATTATATTAAATCATGAGTAATGCACTGGTCATAAGAACATAAGAAGAGCCATGCTGGATCAGGCCAACGGCCCATCTAGTCCAGCTTCCTGTATCTCACAGTGGCCCCACCAGATGCATCTGGGAGCGCAGGAGACTAGATATCTATCTCCTGATACCACTACCCTGCATCTGGCCCTTGAAGTACCCCGGTTTTAAGCCTGGAGATTACCCATCTCCATCATGGAGATCCAGGAATCTGTCCAATCCCCTTTTGAAGGCATCCGGGGCAAATGCCATCACCACATCCTGTGGCAGGGAGTTCCACAGACTAACAACACGCTGGGTAAAAAAATATTTCTTTTGTCTGTTCTTACTCTCCCAGCCCTCAATTTGAGTGGATGTCCCCTAGTTCTGGTATTTTGTGAGAGGGAGAAGAGCGTCCCTCTATCCACTTTACTCATGCCCTGCCCATGAGTTGATAATGTATTTGGCTACATTAAAACGCATTTGCCATTTTGCAGCCCATTCCCCCAGTTTGGAGAGATCCTTCCGGAGCTCTTCACAATCTTCTCTGATTTTTACCACACGGAAAATTTACGTGTCATATGCAAACTTGGCCACCTCACTGTTTATCCCTGTCTCCAGGTCATTAATGAACAGATGGAAAAGCACCGGTCCCAGGACAGATCCCTGGGGCACACCGTTTTTCACTTCTCTCCAAATGTAACTAGCTTACTCTCCAAAATAGCAAATTAAAATAAAGTGGAACATGAATCATTGCTCAAAGCAATAATGCTGTTGCTGTGGGACATTTTAAATAACAAAACAACATTGTTACAAATGTAACACATCAATTTTAATCAATCCTTCAGTGAATCTGCCTGGCTAATACCTGTGAGTCATTAGCAGTCTCATGGCTGATATTCCTGCCTACCTTTCTCACAATGATACTTCCTTTTTCTGATATTTTTCTGGCATGCTTCAATCTCAAGGACAATGATTTTTCCTTTATTTTGCCACATAATGGCATGGATGAATCTCTTGCCATGGCTGGTGGAAAAGATCTAGCCTCTTTTAAAGACACAGGCTTCCAGGACGCTGAGTGTTTTGCCATCTCTGGCATCAACAAGAGTAGAGATGGGCACAAAATGATTTTTTTTTCATTTCATTTTTGTATCATTTCAGAACAAAATGAAAAATGAACTGATTTTTAAAGAAAAAGGAAACAAAACAAACTGGAAATTTCCGGTTGATTCTGTTTCTTTTTGTTTGTTTGTTTTTCCCCCAACACGTCCGGTTTTGTACAATTTTTCATTTTGTACATTTTTTTGCAAAAATTAGTATGAAACGGAATGGAACAAAATGCGGGGGGATGAAACGGAGTGAAACAAAATACCATTTTTCTGTTTCATGCCATGTCTAAACAAGAGGCCTTTTCCTCTGAACCACTTGCAGCTCATGTGGGAACCCCTCTGTTATCAAGCCATACCTATCAATAGCAAGCAGCTTTTCTGTTCCCATGGAGCCTACATCTTCAAAAGATGGTACCCCTTTAAAGCCCAAGCAGTTTCCTCTGAAAAAGAAGAGATTAAAACATAACTTGGGCTATTTAGGGTTGCAGCTGGCTCCTGACTACTGACAGAATGGCAAATCAAGTTCTTGTCAATGTGTCTCTTCTCCAGCCTTATTTTTTACCCAGTCTCATCCAGGCACCTGAGAACCTCTGGCCCATGCTGGCTGTTGTTGCACTTTTCTGGCATCCATTCGAATAAAATGTTCACCTGCAGGATACTCACTTTGTCAAACATGAAGACTTTATTCATCTTGCCACTGAGCGGGTGTATAATTTTTGTGATCACCATGCTGGCATCTTGGATAGCCTTACACAGGTGATCTGTGTTGGCCTTTTCCTCAAACTGCAAATTCACAAAAACGATGGTAACAGGACGAAGCTCGGATAAATATTCCAGTGGCTGGTTATCATCAATCTGGAAAATAAACAAAGCTATATTAACTTTATCAAGCATGTTAACTTACAAGAAAGGAGAGAAAAGTAATGTGTACAAAAAAAGATATGTAGATGTGTATCCAGTCAGGTAATTTCTGCTGCTTTTATTAACGGTGAAACAGACTTTGATACTATAGTTATATATTTGATTTCAGAAATGCTAAATATATAACTAAATATAAAATAGTTTCAAAATTGGGAGGGAGGTTGCCCTGAAATTTCCTCAAAATAGGAACAGCTAGAAACACAAAAGTTTCTGATTTTCCAATTTAAATAACTAGATTGGTTATACAGTAGTAAGAGCCTCAGTTAGGTCCAATAATAATGAATGAATCTATAAAAAAATGACAACAATGTGATTTTTTTGGCCTATGAACAATGTCTGTTCCAGTCATTCAACAAATAACAGAAAATACTTCAAAAACCTTGAAGAAGGTGAGTTTAGTAGTGTGAGAACGGTTAACAGTCAGAACACAAAGGTGGAAATTTGAGGTTCAGTAATTTTAAACTGCAGAACAAGAGATGAATTAGATGACTATACTGTCAATGAAGTACAATATGCAGTATTCCTTGGTTTGACTACAATTTATTGAGTGCTTTTATCCTAGATAAAAAAGAATTTAAAGTTATTTTTGGGAATGGAAAATGTTCAATATAGAAAAATGACAAAGTTTATGTTGAAGCACCAATGAAAGATGGTGCTAATAAATGGAATACATTAAATGAACAAGAGTAAAACCAGTGCAACGTAATTCAAGGGAAAGGTTACGGTTTTTAAGTTTTTTTCTAGGTTTGAAGTGAAGCTGTGTTTCTGAAGACCCTCCTAACTTCCGTTGTCGATTCAGAAATCTCTGTAACAGAATAAAGCTTTTTTATAAGCTAAGAATGTGCCTGGTTACCTGATTCTTTAAGGTAAGATTGTTTATACCTCAGAAGCAAGGCAGGAGTCATAGAAAAGTACCTATACCAGCAGACCCCCATCACATCACGGTTCAATCAAAGCAGTCCTGGTACATCGCGGAATATTGGACACATGTGCACGCACACATGCCTTCCCCCTCACCTGGAGAACTGTCCTGCCGGTTCTGCCATGCTCCCGCCCCATTCAACACCCCCTACCTCTGAAAACTGCCCAGCAAGTTGTTTTTTATCCGATCCAAAACCAGTACTGAATCTCCTACTTTGAATGAACGTGGTCTCGCTTTGGCATCATGATAGGCTTTTTATTTCTTCTGGGCTTCTTCTAGATGTTTGGCTGTGATGTTTTGGATATCTTGCAACTTCTTCTGCAACTCTCTGGTGTACTTAGCAACTGGAACTGAAGTATCAGGTACAGATCCTTCCCACAGGGCTCTAAGTAATTCCAATGGTCCTCTCAAATTTCTTCCAAGGATTACATCACTTGGCACATACCACCCTAGAGATTCATGGGGGGAAGTTCTGTAGGTGTACAGAATATAAGGTAAGGCATCAGACCATGTTTTCTGATTTTCTTGAATGAAAGCTTTCAACATCTTGAACAGAGTTTGCTGTACGCGCTCCACTGAACTATAGGATTCCGCATGATAAGCAACACTGAACTGTTGCCAAGTCCCACTTAACTTAAAAATCTGTCATCAGCTCACCTGTAAATGCTTTCACCTGATCTGAAACTAATATGTTGGGCCAACCAATTCTCGAAGATATTTCTAGGAAAGATTTGGCAACGTGTTTTGCTGTTATAGATGAATTAGCCACCACTTCCACCCACTTGGAAACTGGGCAAATGAAACAGATTAAGTACTTCTTGCCTGTATTACTCTCTGGTAAAGGTCCGACAATATCCATTTGCAAAGTAGAGAATGGGGATCTGGTTAATGGGAATTCTTCCACATTTGCTTTTGTAGTATCCATTGGATAACCTACTCTCTGGCAAGTATCACAACTTAAGAAGTATTTCTTCACATCTTTGGGGATGTCAGGCCAAAACAAATGATTAGTGATCTTAATCTGAGTTTTCTTCATTCCAATGTGGTCAGATACATAATCATGTGTCATCTTCAAAATTTCTTCTCAGTAGCATTTTGGAAGTGCCAACTGCAGATGTGAAGCCACTGCTGTGTTATTGTCATTCAACTTCACTCTGTAGAGTAATTTCTGGTCTTCTGGGCCCTTCCAGCAGAATCTAGCTTGTCTACCTGGACTTAAAGGCAGATCCATGTCAGCAAGACGTCTGGCATCAGCTAATGTAGGGCATGACAATTGTTCTTATCTAAATTCAGCATTAGATTTGATACATGAAAATTCAACTTCTTCATTGTCAGGAAAATCTGCCTCTCCATGTGTGAATTTTGCCCAGGCAACCAATTTCTCCAGAGATAGCTTTTGCTGATTAAACTGTGGTGTTCTAACAGTTGCTGGACTTTCCCAGGAAAATAGCTCACCCTTCTCTCTCAGATTAGGAGTTAAAATTAAACTAACGTCTGATGCAATGAATCCTCTCCTTGTAGGCTGAAACACACGGCCTTCTGAAGAGGCCTGGCTCTCAGAAGTCTCTGGGGTTGATTTATTAATTCAGTGAAATTCCCGGAAAAGCATTCGCCAGCAGCAATTGATCTCACCCGTCTCGGCGTGTGTTCACACTCTCTTCTGAAGTCCTGGAGGGATTCTGCCAGTCAAGGGGCCTTTTTACACGACCCCTAAGATCTGCTGGTCCCTTAAATTCGGACCAGAGATCTTGAGGGTTCGTTGCTGTTCCTCCGTCCCCACCCGCTCCGCACTTCTTTGTTCTGTCTGCGTGAGGGGAGGGAGGGGGGAAAAGCCTTAAAAAGGGACAAAAGAATGCATTCTTACCTCCGGTGCCAGTGGACGTTGCTCCGACCTCCGTTTACTTCCTGGTTCCTCTTTAAGGGGCGGAGGCAAAAGAAAAACAACAGAAAGAAGCGAGGAGAGCTCAGGCACTCTCCGCATCAAATATTTTTCACCATCAAAGAGCAGGTACAAGAAAAGTGCGCTGGGTCGCGCTAAAGTGGGCGGGGTCGCACTTAATTGTCTGCAAACTACGGAGCTGGTGGGTAAACATTTTTAAGGTCCAGAGCTTGCAGCCATTTGCGGCGGAGCTTAGGGGTCGTGTATAAACGCCCAAGACCATCTGCAGCATTCAGGCATGAAACAGGCTGCTTCTACCCATCCTCCCCATTCAAGGGCGGAGGGGAGTGCCTCTGTGGCGGTTACTTCACGTACCTCTCTGACCTCAGTGCCACCCCGCTGCGGAACAGTTAGGCTTCGATCGAACTTCACGTACCAGAGAATTCAAGGCGAGGTCACCCTGACCACGCCCCCTAAACTGCGCTCCAAGCGGGCTGACAGATTCCCTTCCTGGACCTCGGGAATCTGCTCAATCCGCTTTTCGATGCGAAGCGAAGAGACGTGTGTTTCTTGTTGATTCGAAGTGCATAACCACTCCCTCCCTTTAGAGGTACCTGCTTTCGTTTGCTGCCTTCAGAAAACCGGAAAATCGAAATCTTCTCGTGGGTACTCTCACTCCGTGATTTAAAACAGGAACACTGCTGCCCTTCTGTTTTGCAAATTGACTCTCTGACCTCTTCAAGGACCAAAGGGGAAAAACAACAATTACTCTGATCTTAGCTAGCTCACCCCGCCCGGCGTGACATGCTGGCTGCTGTAAAAGGCAATTGCCTCCTAAATATCCTCCCTTCCTCTTCTAACCATCTCTACCTTTCCTCACCCCCCGGGAGAACCACAAACTACCACGCCTCCATCGAAAGACCTAAAAACGAAAGCAAGAAACAGCATACTGAACCGGTGGAAAGCAAAGGAAACCATCGGTTCAATGCGCATCAAAGACGTGAGGCTGGAATGCGTTCTCGTTCACCCAGCATGCACGTGAGTACACAGAAAAGAGGGCCGCCCAGGTATTAGACCATGTGACTGCATCCGAATTCAGATCGGAGCCAAGCTCAACACAGCCCGCGGAGGTACGTGAAGTAACCGCCAGAGTCTCTGTGCTGGTAAATTCCACCCCAGTGGCCTACCTAAGGCTTGGGATTTTCACCCTTTCTGACAAACAGCAATATTACTGCAGAAACCCACATTAAATGCCAATTCTTTTTCAGTTGCAAAACTATCGCTCTGGCTTTTCCATGAGGGGAGCTCGCAGCTTTCCTCCTCGCTGGCCAACATCAATCACAATAATTACTAGCAAGCTTTAACAGCTTGAAAAATTTACGATCTCACAACAGGCTTAATTGGGAAGTCATCCCCATGCTGCTGACCATGTTACGAAATGCAGCCAGAGAGGGAGAGTAGTCTCTACCCAGTAAGTTCAGTAAAACTCTTGTCTTGACCGTAGCCACAGAGTTAATTTTGACTCCTGGAGACGTTAATTGCTCTCTTGCTGCATAAACACAATACAGGTTCTTTTCTATGACTCCCGCCTGGCTTGTGAAGTTTAAGCAATCTTACCTTAAAGACTCAGGTAATCAGGCACGATCCTTGCTTATAAAAAGCTTTATTCTGTTACAGAGATTTATGCAGCAATATTTCTAACTTGAAAACAATTAAATGAAACCCTATTCTGTTTACATATTGCCATTCTAAAACCTAAGATTCTAATAGAATTAAATGAGAAGCAAAAAGCCTCTATCTGCTTCTAATATCACATCTTGAACAGTCCAGGTAAAGAGATTTTTCTAGCCATCCAAAACGAAGCTCTCTTCTTCCTTTCTTCTCAGCATAACTCAGTCTGTGGCTTGGGAAAATATGTTACATGATAGTCCAAAGCCAATCAGAGCCCGCATACTGGAATCCACACATTTTGTTTACATTCTTGCATGATAGACTATCTACAACGGTAGGATCTTCAGGAGAGTCTTCAGAATCACAGCTTTGCTTCATCTAGAAAAACTTAGAAACCATAACCTTTCCCTTTGAATTATGTTACACGTCCTATGCCAGGCGGGTCCAAACTTTTTGCAAGGAGGGCCAGATTTGGCAAGGTGAAAATGTGTGTGGGCCGACCATTTAGCCGCATTTGGCCCCTGGGCAGGACTTTGGACAAGTCTCTATAACATGCAAGGAGGAAGGGAAGATGCTGCAGCAACAGAGCCAGGGGCGGGTAGGCTGGGAAGGTGGAATTTGGGATGAATCAATCTTGTCACTAGTTTGAGAGATTGAGTTGTGTAATATAATATGTGATGGGATATACATTTCATACCAAACATTCATTTACTGTAGCATTTACATGTAAGCCCGGATTGCAAGTTCCCATGTAGACAGTTCAGTGAGGCTGGACAGGGGAGGGGGGGGAGGGGAGGGGGAGGAGGGGGCTGGCCAGTTGTAATAATTATGGAAAGAGGGTCAGGGTCTTCTGGTGTTTTTTGATATAGCTTTATGGCTCTGTGGTGAATGCCTTGAGGAAAACCAGACAAGATCAGGGGGTGGGGTTGAAGAAAAAAAGGGGGAAAGGATGGGAAAGTTTTTACCCTAAGATAACTTCCATGAGAAAGGTGGCAATATGGTATATTATATATACCATATATATACTAACTTATATATACCAAACATTGGTATATTACAGAAACCTTGACATATGTTTAGTCCATTCTTGTGTGCGTCTATCATGCATATTAATTTTATCTCAGCTGTTTCCTTTTGTATTCTGGATCTGTAATGATTCTGTCCCAAAACATTGACCTTCAAGTCCTTCAAGAAGTGTCCAGGTAAACTGAAATGTTTTGAGACAGGTTTTTGTGTATTGTGGTTTCTTATGCCAAACTTGTGTCCACTGATGCATTTCCTTAGAGATTGTCCTATTTGTCCAATGTAGAGTTTTAACCAGTATCATTATCTCTGAATTACATTATCCCTACGTTACAGCTATGAAAAAGAATGATTAATTTGCCTAAAAGAAAATCTAAATAAGGAACAACTGCACCAAATAATGTTGTTGTTGTTGTTGTTGCTGCTGCTGCTGCTGCTGCTGCTGCTGTTTTAAACAATTAGATTCACATAGGGAAGAAACATGCAAACTATAGACATACTTTAAACTTTATATTATAAAAGTGCATGGACTCAGCTTGCTATCTGGAACATGTAATCAGAAAACTATTAAAATCAAGGTGAACCACCTTCCTCAATATGTTCCTCATCACATATCTTCTCAAGTGATTCTCAAGTGCTTCATCTGGTGTCAACACATAGGCATGTCTCAAATTTTCTGAAATATGAGAAATATTAAGAGAATATGAGAAAAATTCAGTGAGGAAAAAAGGGAAGGGAGAAAGTAGAAGACTGAAGTTCCCTTTAAAGTACTTTGAGAAGCTAGTTACTTAATGATCAACTTAACGATCAACTCTGCTCATTCATTCTTTCTTCCTCTGTATTGTAATATGCTTACAAGATGGAGTATTAGAAATTGCTAGCTAATCTTTCCCATTTTAAATCTGTGATCTGGGTTCTTATCTTTGGTGTGATGGGTAGTGTCAGGAGACTCATTAGCTTTTGAATAAAACACAAGGCTCACCAATTTCCTTCCAATGGATTAAGAGATTAGGCCTTTCCTATGCATATAAATACAATACAGCAGAACCTTGTATCTGTGGAGGATAATAATAGCGGTCACAGGGGTGCTGGGGTGAAAGCTTTCACATCCAACATACCTCAAACACTGGCCAGCAGCTGCAACAGTGAATGGGGGAAAGAAAACTTACTGATGCCGAGCCCTCCTTGTCGCACGCCAGCCACCCTCTGGAGTGGTGGAATGGGGACTTAAGGAGACCCGTCTGGCCAATCAGCCTTGGAAATTCCTCCTAGGGTCCCAGGCAGAGGAACAAAAGTTTGAGCTTGAGTGGAAAGTTCAAAACTTACAGTCCTCCACCCAAGATTCGAGCAGAAAGTTCAAAGGCCAGTTGGCCAGGCGAGCCTTTTAAGTCTCCACCCCACCTCATTCCTCCGGAGGGTGGCCGATATGCAGTGGCAGCAGCAAGGGCTCTGCATTTTTATTTTATTTTTATTTTCCCTCCTCGTCACTGGGCTCAGACCTCCCCGGAACCCCCTGATCACCAACCATGGATAACTAAATCTGTGGTTGGTTAATCAGCAGATGTGGGGGTCATGCTGCATTGTATGAACTGCTCAATTGGGGCTGGCCATGTTGACTACAAAGCATAGGCTTCCATGAAAAATTGAAATTGGCATACACTGCTTTGTGGTGTGTATCAATGGCCAGGTGTGAGAAATGAGCAAGGAAAGAGGAAGATCGAAGGAGTGCACCGTCTGAGTAGGAGGAAACAAGAAGTAAAGAGGAGGAAGCTGAAGATACGGGAATGAAAGGAGAATATGAGGGAGCTGTAGGGGGAATCGAGAGAATAGAGCTGGTAGAGGAAGCATTCTGGGTGGAGGAGAGTGAGAAAGTAAGAAGGAGCGCGCAGAAGGAAGAGAAAGAGGTGTCTCCTGAGGGAAAGGAGTCGCGAGAGAGGGGGAGAGGGTGCACGAGGACAAACTGTTAGAAGAGAAGAAAGAGCCATTAGCAGGGGACGTTGGGAGGGGGAGAGAGTCAAGAAAGAGGAAAAGGAGGAGGCATTTGAGGTGAAGGTGGGCAACAAATGGACCTGGTCAGTCAAAGTTAGACCAGTTAAATGGCCAGCAAACGTGTTGAGGGTGAGAGGACGAAGACGACCGCTGTACCGAGCGAATCCACCTTTGCTCACCACCCTTGCTGTGGCAGCCAATGCTTCGGCAGGGGGTTGCCACCCTAAGAGAGACTGTTTTATCTAGTGATGATCCTCCTTGTTTAAGCCCTGTTGTTAACCCGTTCTTAGTTGAAGACCCATTTTCTGTTGAAGTAACTATAGAAGGATCAGAGACTGAAGGACAAAGAACTCAAGAGCCAGTTGTTTGTGATGTTATAAATAAATCTTTACAGTATTTAAGAATATACCAGAGAGAGTGGACAGTCGTGATTTTAGCTCGGAAACCTGTGGTGATCCAAACGAACCCTCACACCAGGGCAAGGTTAATAGCCCTATTCCTTATAAAATCCCCATACCTCTGGGGCCAGGACTTCCAACTGATCAGACACTCCTGGGACTAATGCCCTGAACCACTTGATCTGTTGATGGGACCAGTTGCCAACTATGGAATTGTCCAGCCCAGGGATATTCCAGCATTGAAGACAGTATTCAACTGTGAAAATGCAATGTGGATACTCTAACTAAACCCATAGCACATTCAGAGCGGGACAACAACTCATTCATGATGTGGAGATTGTTGCACCAGAACATAACTTGTGCATAACACTGTGCATATTCTGTGTGCAGGGCTTGACAAGGTCAATCTTGTTTAATTAGTGTTCGTTTCCTCCGAGGCACCTGCTTGAGCAGGCGGGAGATGCTACAGAACCCCACAGCAAATTAAACATGGCTGTTTTTAGATGCCACCAGACCCTGCGGGGTATATATATATACAATATATATATACCTATGTATATATATATATATATATATATATATATATATATATATATATATATACAGTGCACCTTGTATAAAGCAATTAATTCGTTCCAAATGAAATTATGTTAAGCAAATTTTCCTTTATACAAATTCCCATAGGAATGCATTGAAAACTGAGTGATCCCATTTTTATGTTGTATGGATTTTCCCATAGGTGATTATGTTAAGCAAATTTCCCCTATCTCCAGAATTTTTATGTTGTACAAATTTTATGTTATACAAGCTGTTTGTTATACAAGGGTCCACTGTATGTAGATTTTAAATCCTGCTACTTACCTCTGAAAACCACCCTGCCTGGTTCCTTTAATTTTGCTCATTTTGTTTTGTCTTGCCGGGCGAGAACAGACCCCACCTCCACTCCCACCCCCTTTCCTGGCCATGCGGGCACCTCCTGGGCGGCTTCCCGGTTTCCCGCCTTCCAAAGGATGATGGAACTAACCTCTTAGTTAAGATCCGTTCCCCACCCGCCCACCTCTGCTTGGCACATTTCAATGCAAATGGGTTCCCCAGAGTTAATTCAAGGTCCGGGAGTGGACCAAAAAGGCACTTGGAATGGAAGCAGAAAAAATTAAATATTTGCCCTTCCAGCGATTGACTGGAAGCCCACCGTAGTTAGCGACTGCACCAAGAAGGTCAAGAGATAGCACCATCTTCTGCATATATTAAAGAACCACAGTTTTCAAACGGTCTAAGTCACTGATGGCGAACCTATGGCACGGGTGCCAAAGGTGGCACTCGGAGCCCTTCCTGTGGGCACCCAACATCGCCCCTTCATAGCCACCTGTATACAGGTTAAATTACTGTATTGGCACTTTGCAAAAAAATAGTAGGTTTTGAATTGTAGTTTGGGCACTTGGTCTCTAAAAGGGTCGCCATCACTGGTCTAAGTGATACAGTGAAATGCCTCCTTGTGGCCGTTTCCTGCATTGCAGCTAATTAACAGTTTTTATTCAAAATGGTGGTTTTAAAAGCAGTCACAAAGCCAAAACACCAAAACCTGAACCGGCATGCTGGCAATGTGGTATGCAAGCAAGAGAAGAATTAACAAGCCAGACCCAAAGTAAGTGGCAGAAAAAGGGGCACAAAGGTTTTTACTGTGTATTTTTGGTGTCCTGATATGGTTACAGAATAGAGATGGGCACGACCAGAAAAAAATGACGTGTCGAGTTTTCGATTGTCGGGACGGGTCCGTTTCGGCTCGTTTCCATTTGTCGCGATAATTTTCAAAAATTTGTCATTTCCGTTTGTCGTTTGGGTTGGGGTTAGGGTTAGGGTTGGGGTAAGTGGGCTCTGAGAGGCACCTCTCTGGGTGCCTCTGACGTCTGACCCACTAAGAAGGGAAGGGAAGGGAAGGGAAGCGTAACGCGAAGCCGCCGCGTACCATACATTACGTTAGGGTGGGGGGTAAGTGGCAGAGACACCTCTCTCTCTGGGTGCCTCTGACTCAATAAGAAGGGGAGCGTACTAGTGTACTGACGTACAGGTTAGGAAATGGGATAGGGGTAGGGGATAGTGGGCTGTGGGAGGCACCTCTCTGGGTGCCTGTGACCCACTAAGAAGGAAAGTGTACTTGCGTACGGATCTGGGTTAGGGTTGGGGTTAGGGTAAGGGCTAGGCTTAGGGTTACGGTTAAGGTTAGGGTGGGTTAGTGGGCTGCACCTCTGGGTGCCTCTGACCCACTAAGAAGGACAGTGTACTGGCGTATGGGTTAGGGTTAGGGTTAGGGTTCGGGTTAGTGGGCTTTTTATGCCCTCTGGCACATCTCTGTCAAAACCTGGCCATGCGATTGGTGGAATGGGTCCAAAAATTTGCATGGTCCCACCCCATGGCCAGCCCATCATTGCGCAGGTGTAAAAAAAATAAAAAATAAAATAAAATAAAATCAATGGAGACGTTTTATTGCAAGAAAAACCCACTGCTGCTATTATAAAAAATCAGGCATTTAAAATACCAAATTTTCAAATGTTTCTATGGTGCTTTGGTGGGTTTTTGGACCACGATTTAAAAATAAATATTGCGGTCACCATTTTGGATCCCCCCCACCGCATGGCAAATGGAGACGACGAGGATGCCCCCCCCAGCCTGGTACCAGCAGCCCAGGACAGGAGGGGGGGAGGCCGGGGACCCCCCCCCAGAAACCACCCCTCTCTGGTAGGTGCCCTCACTGAGGCAGGCATATTTTTGCCTGCTTTTTTGGCCGGGAATCAGGGGTTTGTTTGTTTTTTAAAACGTTTTTTCTGTGCTGCTTGGCATTGTGCGATCGCCGCGATGCCATGAACGACAACGAAAAATCAGACCCAATTTTTCTTTTTCGGTTCGGGTTCGAGCTGGAGCGGAGTAGTTCTTGTTACCGTTACCCGTTACGTAACGAGAACGAGAACCGAAAACGGAAATGAGAATTTTGCCGCTCCGTGCCCATGTCTATTACAGAAGCAAAGAAGCCAGCATTTTCAAGCGAAGTTTCTAAATCCAGCCCCTGGCAGTGGTTATTGAAATTTTACTGAAACTGCTGTTCAAGGGGCATGGTCGACCGGGGCTCAAATTTACTTCCCTTCGCATTAGGATGCGATTTTTTTCTGCAAAGTTCACTAAAGGGAAACTACGGAGAAAACACTGGTATGCCCGTGGCCTAAGAAGATACAGCCCAATAAAGGCAAGACTCCTAAGGTTCTGCCCCAGGGTCTCTCATCCTCAAATAAGGAAGGGTGACCAGTAGAGGTGGGCATGAAACAAAACAAAACAAAAAACGACGGTTCAGTTGGTTCTGTTTCGGACCCACCGTTGGTTCAGTTCGGGTTCAGGTTCGTAGGAATTTTAAAAATAATTCTTACAAACCCGAACCAAGCCGAACTGGCCCGGGGGGTGGTAGACCATCCTGTCGCCGCCTCCAGAGGCCTGGCCGCGGCCGGGCCAGCGGCAGTAGACTATACCACTGCCACCTACGGAGCCTTGGCTACAGTTGGGCTGGGTGATGGTAGACTGTCCCATTGCCGCCTCCGGAGCCTCGGCCACAGCCGGGCCGGATGGTAGTAGACTGTCTCACTGCCTCCGGAGCCTCAGCCACAGCCGGGCCGGGCAGCGGTAGACTGTCCTGCCACCGCTTTTTTAAAAAGTGCTGACCATGTGTCCCCAAGGGCCAGTTCAGCGCTTTTTTTCAGCACCAACCACACGGCCCCAGGGACCAGGTTGGCACTTTTAAAATTTTAATTATTTATTTTTTAGCACCGACCATGCAGCCCCAGGGGCCAATTGGCACTTTTTTTTTACTGTCTTATTGTCAAAGCTTCAAAATGTCAATGGATGAATGGATAGGTAGTTTACCTGGGACATATGGTTGGGAGTGGTTTCATTGAACCCCTGCAAGCTAAAATTGAGAGTGTTAAAAACTGGCCAATTCCTGAAAACAAAAAGCAAGTTCAATCGTTTTTGGGACTGGTAGGGTACTACAGGAAGTTTATTCCACATTTTAGCCAAGTTGCTACACCTTTGACTGAACTGACAAGGAAAAAAATGCCTATTAAAGTCAAATGGACTCCTGAGTGTCAAATTGCTTTTGATACCCTTAAGGCCAAATTGATGGAGTCACCTATTCTGATTGCACCTAACTTTCAAAAGCCTTTTGTTTTACAGACAGATGCTTCTGAGTTTGGCATGGAGCTGTATTGCTACAAGAACATGATGATGGAATGCTATATCCTGTTTCATTATACACGACCCCTAAGCTCCGCCGCAAATGGCTGCAAGGTCCGGACCTTAAAAATGTTTATCCACCACCACCACCACCCCACAGACGAAGTCTTTAAATCTGTGGGAAGGTTTGCTTTGAATGCTCTTTGTAGAATAATTAGTACTTCACATACAGAAACATCACTCTTCAACACATTACATAAGAACATAAGAACATAAGAAGAGGCATGCTGGATCGGGCCAACAGCACATCTAGTCCAGCTTCCTGTATCTCACAGTGGCCCCACCAGATGCGTCCGGGAGCGCACAAGACTAGATCTCTGTCTCCTGATACCACTCCCCTGCATCTGATCCTTGAAGTACCCCGGTTTTAAGCCTGGAGATTACACATCTCCCTCATGGTTTGTAACCTGTGATGGACTTTTCCTCCAGGAATCTGTCCAATTCCCTTTTGAAGGCATCCAGGCCAGATGCCATCACCACATCTTGTGGCAGGGAGTTCCACAGACTAACAACACGCTGGGTAAAAAAATATTTTCTTTTGTCTGTTCTCATTCTGGTTGGAGAGAAGAAATAATGCATTAGGTGGTACTAAGACATGATGTAATTATTATTAAGCGCACCCAGATAATGAATGACAACTGGAACTGTTTGTAGAAATTAATTTGGAAATATCAGTTGTTAAGATGATGGAAAATTAATAAACTTATTTTTTAAAAAAGAAGAAATTCTAGATCTTCTTGCTACTGAGCAATTAGGGTGGGCTATCCCCTCCCAACTGCATATGGATGTCTTGACCCATGAACCTCCACAGAAGGCAGAGACTTTGAAATTTGATTCAAGAGAAGCAAGGTCCTAGAAACAACCTCAAGATATCAACCTCAACAAAGAGTGGTTTGGAAAGCCTCAAACCACTATTTCTTTAGAAGATATTCTCTGTTTCAAATGTAAACAAAAAGGATATTTCAGCTATCAGTGTGAGAAAGGGTCGAATGAATTCCCAGAAACACCCTCCAAGCCTGCTGAAACACCAGTCAAACAGCCCAGAAAAAGTGCTGTACCTTCCCAATTGCAGCCAAAGATGAAAGGTATTACTATTTAGCAACCTGAAATGGGGTGTCCTGATGTTGAGAAGGAACGAGAACTTTCTCCTGCATCAGAGGAGGAGGAGCTTAGTAGTCCAGTTCAACCCCAGGATGCATCTACAGTGTTTCCCAAAACTTCCAGCTTCTTCTGGAGAAAGGAGGGGTGAAGCACCCAGTGCTACATCACCATTCAGTGCTACTTCTCATCCTATTCCAGAAACTGATAAGACTTTTGCTATGTTTGGTATGACATCTGTTGGTGGAAGTAGTGAAATGCAGGGTGGTATGATCATTTGTGACCTGGATGAGTTCATTACATCTCAACAACATAAATGGGCGCAACAATATTTTAATCAGGATGTTATTGTTAAAATGGGAGAACAGAATATTTTGGTACCAGCTTTTATCGACACGGGGGCGGATATCTGTTCTATCAGTTCTGAATTTGTTGATGAGGGTTTGTTAAAAAAGATTTTTTGCTATACATCCATACCATTCCAAAGACGCACACACCTTGCTCCTATTGCTAAAATTCATGTGAAATATAAACAATTTGAGGGGGAGATTTTTGCTGTTGTTAAAGATTATCAATCTTCATCTATACAATTTATAATTGGCACAAATGTACTCTCGGGTAACCACTTAGCCGAATTGCAAAAAGTACAATCAGATGCTTAAAGCCAGATGAAATCTGTTCAGACCAAGTCTCAAGCTAAAGATGATCATGTACAAGTGCCAACTGTGATGCCTGAATTGTCAAATGATGATGATGTTTTGCCTTTGGTTGATGACATAAGAAAACAAGAACATAAGAAGAGTCATGCTGGATCAGGCCAAAGGCCCATCTAGTCCAGCTTCCTGTATCTCACAGTGGCCCCACCAAATGCCTCTGGGAGCGCATGAAACTAGATCTCCGTCTCCTGATACAACTCCCCTGCATGTGAACCTTGTTTTAAGCCTGGAGATTACACATCTCCCTCATGGTTTGTAACCTGTGAAGAACTTCTCCTCCAGGAATCTGTCCAATCCCCTTTTGAAGGCATCCAGGCTAGATGCCATCACCACATCTTGTGGCAGGGAGTTCCACAGACTAACAACACGCAGGGTAAAAAAAATATTTTCTTTTGTCTGTTCTCACTCTCCCAGCCCTGTTTGAGCGTCTTTCCCGTAGTTCTGGTATTCTGTAAGAGGGAGAAGGGTGTCCCTCTATCCACTTTACTCATACCCTGCATTATTTTGTATGTATCAATCATATCCCCCCTCAGGCACCTTTTTTCCAGACTAAAGAGCCCCAGATGTTTCAGCCTCTCCTCATAAGGGAGGTCCCCCAGCCCAGTAATCATTTTAGTCACTTTCTTCTGCACCTTTTCCAGTTCCACTATGATTTTTTTTGAGATGCGGTGACCAGAATTGTACACAATACTCCAGGTGCGGCCTTACTATCATTTTGTACAATGGCATTATAATGTTGGATGTTTTATTTTCAATCCCCTTTTTGATAATCCCTAGCATGAAATTGGTGTTCTTCACTGCTGCCATACATTGGGTAGACACCTTCATTGAGTTGTCCACCAATACACCAAGATCTCTTTCCAGATCCATCACAGACAGCTCAGGGCCCATGAGTTGATGGATAAAGTTTTGATTTTTCACCCCAATATGCATTACTTTACATTTTCCTACATTGAAATGCATTTGCCATTTCGCAGCCCATTCCCCCAGTTTGGAGAGATCCTTCTGGAGCTCTTCACAATCTTCTCTGATTATTACCGTACTGAAATGTTTCGTGTCATCTGCAAACTTGGCCACCTCACTGCTTATCCCTGTCTGCAGGTCATTTATGAACATCTTGAAAAGCACCGGACCCAGGACAGATCCCTGGGGTCACAACGCTTTTCACCTCTCTCCATTGTGAAAATTGCCCATTGATATCTACTCTTTGTTTCCTGGATCTCAACCAGTTCTCAATCCATAAGAGGACCTGCCCTCTTATCCCTTGACTGTGCAACTTTCTCAGCAGCCTTTGGTGAGGGACTGTGTCAAAATCCTTCTTAAAATCAAGATAGATAATATCCACCGGTTCACCCAAATCCACATGCCTGTTGACCTTTTCAAAAAATTCTAAAAGATTTGTCAGACAAGACTCACCCTTACAGAAGCCATGCTGATTTTCTCTCAGCAAGGTTTGTGCTTCTATGTGTTTTACGATTTTCACTTGGATGAGGCTTTCCACCATCTTCCCTGGGACAGATGTAAGGCTAACTGGCCTGTAGTTTCCTGGGTCCCCCCTCCTTCCTTTTTTAAAAATTGGTGTGACATCCGCTATCCTCCAATCCTCCGGCACTATGGCCATTTTAAGATATAAGTTGCATATTACTGTTAAGAGATCTGCAATTTCATTTCTCAGTTCCCTAATAAACCTTGTGTGGATGCCATCTGGGCCCGGGGACTTTTTAATCTTCAATTTATCAATTAGTCCTAAAACATCCTCTCTTTTAACCTGTATTTGATTTAGCTCTTTAGTCAAGAGGGGCCGTTCAGGCAGCGGAATCTGTTCAAGGTCTTCTGTTGAAGACAGATGCAAAGAACTCATTTAATTTCTCTGCAATTTCCAAGTCCTCCTTAACCTCCCCTTTTCCTTCCACACTATCCAGAGGGCCAACTGATTCTCTGGCAGGTTTTCTACTTCTAACATATTTAAAGAAGCTTTTATTATTACTTTTTATATTGCTACCCATGCGTTCCTCAAAATCTTTCTTTGCGTCTCTTATCATCTTCTTACATTTCTTTTGCCAGAGTTTGTGTTCCTTTTTATTTTCCTCATTTGGGGAGGATTTCCATTTACAGAAAGACCTCTCCTTGCACTTTAGAGCCTCTCTAACTCCACTCGTTAACCATGCTGGCACCCTCTTGGATTTAGAGGAGCTCTTCTTTCTTTGTCTCCCAAAAAGAACAGGAGATGATTCCCTTTGTTATTGGATGGTTAAGAACAGGAGATGATTCCCTTTGTTATTGAAGGGTTATGGGGGATGGGGGATGAGCAGTGCCAATAACAGAACTTGAAAAAAAGCAGAAATGCATTGCAGAAATGCATTGCAGAAATACATATGTTGTTTGGGATCTGGATAATATATATGGCTGTCTGAATACATTGCAGAATGAGCACAGACAGCTCCAGTGTCTGTAGCATACATTTAATGAAATGCAATTTGGCAAGGGCCTGAAATGTGCTGTGAGTTGCTGGCATGGTTGTAAGTGCTGGGACAACATCTACATTTAAAAGGAAGTGAGAAGCGTTTGAAACATCACGCGAGAAGTACAATGGCACTCTGTAGCTGTAGCTTGTTTGCTTGGCTGGAGGACCACTTGGAAAATATACCCAGGAGTGACACCCAATGGAGGTAAACTGACATTGCTGTTTTGAGTATAAATTGCCTTTTGGAGCACATGGTGCACGCAGTGGAAAATCTGGTAGTCTCACACAGTGATAAACTGTAGTGGGTGAAAGATGGCTTACTGGTAATCATGAGGTTAAAACAATTTTTTAACACCATGGAGGCTTGGAAACTAGAGCCAGAAAGAAGGACAAAATGTGAAGTAGACAGGTAGAGACTGAATCAGAATATGAAAATACGACGCAGAAGAGAGGTCACTAACTGCACATCAAAAACCACGTGACTGCCCAGAAAAAAAATACGCAGGGAATTTATATACGAAGAAAATTCTGGTAAGACTGCGGCCTTACTCTTCCATTGGCCTTTCTTTAGCCCCATTGCCTTAAGTGGATTCCCAAGAACCACAAATTGGCATTGAATTTAATATGATTCAACCAACCAACCCACCAATCTTTATTTACAGTCACAGAAGACCCCCCCTCAAAAAAACACCAGCCTTCCCTTAACACACATATCTAGCATTTTCTGTAGTAAGAAAACATCACTCTAGATGTATCTGCAAGGAGAAAAAATGTAATTTTATTCAGAGTTATTATCTGTAGTTATAGTTGGAAGGCAAAAGGGGTAAAAATGAAATCTCTAGCATGCAAAAGCCCCTGCTAGGCTGCTTCTCTAATGAAGTTCATGAAACTTCAAACACCATCAACAAAAAAACACAAAAAGATCCTAGCTAATCAACTACAATTCCAGAAGTGGAAAATCAAAATAGTGACAAAGAAAAATCACTTCAGGCTGTAAACCATATTCCTTGGATACCCGGGGCTAGAGTGTGTTGGGGCATCCTTTAAAGCATATACTTTTACAAGCCTCCCCCCCTTTGTATTCTCAATACATTTCAGTTTATTTGTTATTGATTTATGTGGTTATATTTTGTTTATGCTGTATTATGCTTTTTGTATTTTGGTTATTTAAATGTGTTACTTTGCTATATTGCAATTTTATGTTGTAACCCCCCCCCAAAGTACCCCTAGGTTAAGTTGAATAAATAAATAAATAAATAAATAAATAAAATATTCCATATGTAATCAATATATTCATGTAACATTTGAACTACACACAAAGATGCAAAACTGTATAATTGTATATTTGGTTCACATAAGCTAAAGGCTCACATCTGCCAAGCTATGATGTAATGCTCTTTTTATCCCATATCTATCACCTTCAACAGCACACAGCAAGAAGCTGGTTAGAACTGGTTCCTTGGACAGCCCAATAATTTCTGTTTTAATTGCTACTTCTAGATAGATAAGAACCTAGGAAAATAATGGAGTAACTAGCCAAAGCTGTTGCTCCCCATTGCTCTTCACCTCCTCTCACCTCATGGGGATGAGGTAACTTGCTCCTTTGAAGATGAGTGAGGGTGGGGTGTGCTCTTATGAAGTAAGGATGAAGAATTTGGAAATGACTGGTTCAAGCGTGTTAGGCGTGGGGACTGAATAGAATGTCTTACTTCAGTGTATCAATGTAGCTTATATACTATCTTACAATTAGGCTGGGTTGGCTCTTTCCTGACTCTTTTGGGAATTGTCAGTCTAGTTATTTCTTTTTGGTTAAAAATAAATTTCACTTGAGCTCTCTTTGCATAATTGCTTAATTGGACATCTGAAGTAATTGCAAAGCCATAAAAAATAACAGGCTAGCTGTGGCTTCATCAAATGTGCAAAACTGCTTTTTAAAAAACAGCTTACTAGTTTCTCCATTCCTATCTATGCCATAATGACTTTTCTTAAAATTAAACACTTAAACTTTGTAAAGTTTAAGTGTTCAGCTAGCCTGTTCTTTTATAGCTGGGCTGCCAGTGAAATACACCTCTGTTGCGTTACGAATCACACGGACACAGAGTTTCCGGGTGCAATCATCTGGCGCTCAGGGCAGCATTCCTGTTCGTCTCTCTGTCAGGGTTCCATGGATGTCTGTGTGTCTCTCTGTGTCTGCATCAGCTGCGTGCATGTGAGATTGATGAGGATTCTCCCTTCTGTCTGGTGATGATTCTCCCTCTGAGCCTTCTCCTGCTGCTGCCTGAGCCCCAGTGTTTATTATAAGAGAGCAACACAATAGATACAGGGAAACATTCCTCGGTGGGGGGAAAGAATGCAAGCCTTATGTGTGAGACCATAGTAAACACATAGACAATGGGCAGGGGAAATAGGTTCCACAGGTGGGGGGGAAATGCTCCCTAGCTAGTGAGGCATTACTGATAAGAGGCTTCCTTGGGCCTGAGCAGATGTATCCTGATATCCTGGTTATCTGCTGTCCTGTTTGCTCTGGCCTTCTTGCCTGCATCAGCACATCCTGGTATCTGCTTCGGTCCTGAGGCTGCCAGGAAGTAACAGGTCAAGCAGCCCTCCGAGGCCTTCAGTTTCCTTTAGGTGCGCTTTGTGCTCTGCCCATTTCTTGGGGTACAGAGCTATCGGGGTATGAAATCCCTACATCTCTCCCTTTCCTTTTAATTAAGAGAGCGCGGGCAAGAGCTGTTGCATACCAGTCAGGAGGCACAGGTGTAAACCAACCAGAAATCAGGCACTCATCTGGTGCTCAACCCATGCAGGCCTTGAAAGCTGGCAACCTGAGGTCATTTGCCCCAGGGGCCTTATTGCTTGGCCCAAGAGGAAACTCAACTCCTTATTTAGGAGGGAGTGGCATGTCTCTGGCAAGACATATGTCTGGGCTGAGGTGTGTTATTATGGGGATGCTTGCCTCACTGCCCTAAAATGTGAGGTGTCTTATGGCTGTGCATGAGAGCTGCTGCAGTGACACTCCTCCCACCCCCATGTTCATTGTGAGAGCACTAAGCTAGTGCATGGCAGGAGTCATTGGCCGCGATGTGCCATCCAATGTGGGGTCCCTCTAGAATGTTGGCTGATTGTGGCATGCATTCTTCTCCCAGCCGAGTTACACAGCACTATTCATATGACTTTCAGAGATAGAAACTTAAGCTCCTCATAACTTGCAATAATAAATGAAATGGCATAATAAGCATGACTGTCTCCCAAAACCCAAAAGGTACATGGTACATAGGCGTAGCTAGCATACAGATATAGATGCATTAACAATAATCAAGCAATAAGCTATAGCATAAGTAAACAATACATGAATACATTTTGTGGCTAAGAGGTAATGCATATCAAGAAGTTCCCTGATATGCGAATATTTTCCAAATACATGAATACATGAGAATACATAAGTAAGCAGGATCTGTCTGTGCTAGGGGCTTACATTTTTGTGGGGGAAGGGTGAAAGACTACCTAACTATATTTCTTCTCTGCTTCCATGGATGGCTGTTTGCTGAAAAGGTCCTTTTAAGAGTCCTTTTGCTAAAAGTTCATGGATCTGGGAAATGTCTTCTTCTTCTGGTGGTGAAATCTGATTTAGCAAAATCTGGTTTGCATGATTGCCAAGTCCAGTCCTTAAGAGGACATCAATCTTGCCCTCTGACCATAGTCCTTGCAATTGAGAAAATGAGGAATGTATGTTCTGGGATCATTGTGCTGGTGAAGCTTCGAACTGCCATGGAAGGCATACCTGTGAGAATATATTTCTCTTTCTCTCAGGGTACATATTGTATAGTTAAAATCAAGCCTTGCTTGAAGAGGCTTGAAGAGGGGGGAGGAGATTTCTCTAGATTTCTCTCCCTTTCTAATTTTTTTGATTTAAATTTGAAAGTCATACCCTGAGAGGAAGGTTTTTTCCTGCTCGATTTTTGGAGGCAAAGAACATGCATTAGTGATCTTTTTATACATTTTTAAACCCTGTTGATTGCTTGTGCCCCAAAAATGTAAGGCATATGGGACTTGTAGTCTTTGCTTCCAACTCTGAAAGATGCCTCTGCTTGCTGACTTGTAATTACAACCAGCAGGAAGGTGATAAGCTTGCTTTGTGTATACAATGTCTCTGAAGATAACAGTCTACCCTTCCTAGCAAACTGATAACCATTCCATGCTTCCTGCTATCTTGCATGCTTGTGCGAGTGAGATGGATCAAACCCATATAATTCCTTTTTACCCCATGAGAATAGTGGACAGATTAGATCTTTGGGACATTTTTTCTAAAGGAACTTGAAATCTCCAGGAATCTTTCTCACAATTCCTGACTGACAACTGATGCCTGCTTGCTTTCCAGCAAACTTCCCGTTCTCCAGCAAACTCTTTCTTATCCAAAAACCTTTTTTCCTCCCCTGCCTGCTTGCTTTCCAGCCCCCTCCCCCCCCCGCTCCCCCTGAGCTGCTTCCAGTCGATAGACAGAGAGGGGGGGAGAGAGAGAGAGAGAGAAAAGCATCTTTGATTCCTAAATTTTGCTGTGGCTTGCTAAAGAAAGTATGAGGGGAATTCTGGCTGCCTAAGCTTTCTGAGAGAGAAAATCTACATTCTCCATGGCTTTGGAGAAATAGGAAAATATCTTAGGGAAAAATAAGGTACAGAATCTTTTGGAAAAATTGCCTTTCTCCTATACTTATAGTGAGGGTGCCTGGCATCTGCCACAGCATACAAAAGGCTGGCCTTTGCCTTAATGGCGGACTTTGTCCTTTTGGAAAAGAGGTCTATCTTTGGGATTTCCTCTCTGGGCAAATCTGCTTTGGTCCAGCTCAAGGCTGAACTCTGCATTTGCTCTGAAGCTGGCTGCTTCTGATTCCTGAGGTGCTTTCCCTGGAAAATGGAATCCTGAGTCTGAAGCGATTCCAAGGCTTGTGTTACTGAGCCATGAACAGAATTTTGGCCTCTCTGCATTTCTTTGGGAAATCTTGCCCCATGGCTTGGCTCTTTGCTGCAAGAAAGTGACTGCCTTTGGGGCATCTCCTTGCCTTTTGGAGATAGATTTCCTGGCAGGACAAAATGTTTACCCTCCTGCTTCTGGGGTTTGATGAAATCTTCCTGAGTGTCATTTTGCCCTGTGCTGAGACCGTTCTTGATGGAAATTTTTGATCTTAGAACAGCACAGGGTTCCCTTTTTTCCTCCACCAATTCCTGATTGTGGGACACTGTTCCTAACTGCAGGTCACTAGGTGGAAAAATTATTGGTAAGGACATCTGAAAATCTATGGGGAGAAGTGAAGTGGGCATTTCCATGCGCCCCCATGGTTGCTCTGCTCTATCACCTGCGTTCTGCTTGCCAACCCTGGAATTTTCTGCCTGTAGATTTCTTCCTACTGCTGGTTCCCCACTCAGAGGCTGTTGTGACTCCCAAAACTCTCTGGATTTCTTGGCTGTCACAAGGCATTATTTTGCTCCGAAAATTAACTGACCCACTGAATTCATTTCGTTCTTCAACTGAGAAGAACGCTCCCATCTCACCTATTGGGATCCCCTGGAGGATGTCTGGACGCGTCTCGAAGCCTTTTACAGGCGTAGGGAGATGAGGATGAGCCGCATTCGTGCATTCTGGCCTGGAGCCTGGTCCTTGTGCCTAGTGGTTCCTCTGCATCTGCCTTGCTGCAGGAGATCGCATCTGCGTTGCCTTCTGGGAAGCACGTCTGCCGTTGCCTTGGGGGGATCACCTTTGCCGTTGCGTTGGGGGGATCACGTCTCCTGTTGCCTTGGGGAGATCACGTCGAGGTCACCATCTGTTGCGTTATGAATCACACGGACACAGAGTTTCGGGGTGCAATCATCTGGCGCTCAGGGCAGCATTCCTGTTCGTTTCTCTGTCAGGGTTCCATGGATGTCTGTGTGTCTCTCTGTGTCTGCATCAGCTGCATGCATGTGAGATTGATGAGGATTCTCCCTTCTGTCTGGTGATGATTCTCCCTCTGAGCCTTCTCCTGCTGCTGCCTGAGCCCCAGTGTTTATTATAAGAGAGCAACACAATAGATACAGGGAAACATTCCTCGGTGGGGGGAAAGAATGCAAGCCTTATGTGTGAGACCATAGTAAACACATAGACAATGGGCAGGGGAAATAGGTTCCACAGGTGGGGGGGAAATGCTCCCTAGCTAGTGAGGCATTACTGATAAGAGGCTTCCTTGGGCCTGAGCAGATGTATCCTGATATCCTGGTTATCTGCTGTCCTGTTTGCTCTGGCCTTCTTGCCTGCATCAGCACATCCTGGTATCTGCTTCGGTCCTGAGGCTGCCGGGAAATAACAGGTCAAGCAGCCCTCCTAGGCCTTCAGTTTCCTTTAGGTGCGCTTTGTGCTCTGCCCATTTCTTGGGGTACAGAGCTATCGGGGTATGAAATCCCTACACACCTCTTTATCTGTTGAACCCTACTGGTCCTCATGGACAAATGACATATAAATAACAGATTTCAGGCAAAAATATTATGAAACATGAGGAATATTAGAATATTAGCATGACTGAGTGAAGTTAATATATGAATGGGATACCACTCCAGTTGTGGAAAAATTTTTGAGAAGGCCCAAACCTGAGTAAATAATGTAAGGAAAGAATGTATAGTGCCAGTAACACACAGGCACAGAAGGTTCTAGAAACCTTAGTGTAGTCAAAGAACTTACCAAAGCAGTCACTGATGTGATTTTGACTCAGGTACTTTTCACATTTAATAAAGAACTCTGTAGTAGGAACTCCAGGTAGAATCTTAACATATTTAACCTGAAAGTGAAAATAATTAACACCAATTCAGAAAAAAAAGGCCTTTTATCCCTGTTTTGGGGACTGCCCAGTTTTTTCCAAAGAAAAAATGTTAGTGCCAGTGAGATGGCACATACATTTTCTATATAATAAATGACCTTTTTGTTTTATTTAACCAGGTCTAACCAACTAGAGTGAGTGAAAGCCTTCAAGAATCTATTTGGTAATATTTTAGCATAATCAATCAGTTAGAATCTGAATCAATGGAACCCTCACAGCATTGATTCACTGAGGCTGTTCCAACTACACTAACCAACAGGATTTAGGCCAATATCGTTGGAACTTGAAATATTAACCAGTGACTAAATATTAACTAGTGATGATCAATTTAATTTGGCAGCTTTATTTAAAAGAAATGAGAGTAATTCAACTTTTTATGCTAATCTAAAGCTATCAAAGTTAATCACTCTTAATGTCCTCTTCCAATATATTACTTCAGGTTTGCTGCCAGAAGGTGCATCTCCACTTGGCAACATACACACTCCTGGAAGAGGCACCCATGCTTCCCAATAGAAGACTGGCTTCATACAGAGCCACTGATTTCTTAGATCACTTTCAAATGCAATTCTTGAGTAAAACACTGTAGAACCTCTCCCTAAAATTACAGTGGACCCTTGTATAACAAACCGCTTGTATAACATAAAATCTGTACAACATAAAAAATCCGGAGATAGGGGAAATTTGCTTAACATAATCACCTATGGGAAAATCCGTACAACATAAAAATGGGATTGCTCCATTTTCAATGCATTCCTATGGGAATTTGTATAAAGGAAAATTTGCTTAACATAATTTCATTTGGAACGAATTAATTCCTTTATATAAGGTACCACTGTATAATAAAAATTTTCAGCCTCTCACCCCTACTTGGCTGTACAGCTACAGAGGTTTGAAGCAAAAGCAAAGTGTTCTGCTTATATACCTCCCCATAGCACTTTATGCAGGCTGATTGCCCTCCTGCATGCTGGGTACTCATTTTACCGACCTCAGAAGGATGGAAGGCTGAGTCAACCATGAGCCGGCTACCTGAGATTGAACCCCAGGTCGTGAGCACGGTTTTAACTGCAGTACAGTCCTTTAACCACTGTGCCATGAAGCCACCACCTTCACCACCTTCTTGACTTGTAGAACTGAAAGTCACTAGCCTCCAGTTTCCCGTTGATTATTTTGAAGCTGACTACATGCTGTTAAAACACTGCAGGGATCGGCTAGAGTGTTCTTTAAAATGGTAACCAGAGCATACCAGCCTCTCCTTACAGCGTTCCTCACCATACCTTTTTGGCCCTGTCAAGAACCATACCTTTCCTGGTGCAAATAGGATTGTTCTGGTTTGGAGGTGAGAGAATTCCCATCAGTCAGTGAAGACTAGTGCTATTAGGCCAAATCAGGCTTTGCCCCACTTCAGGTTCAGAGTAAACTGAAACAGCCCACTCTTGCCTACCTTCTTATCAGAGGTTTGCTGAAGGGGGGCATTGCCTTACCTGTGCCTCCCTCTGGGAGTTCACTGTCTGATTGTCATCACCGAATCATGTCATATCTGCAGTGTAATCAGGCTCAGTTCATGGGTTTAAAGCAGGGATTGTCCATCTCTGTTTTAAAGAGTAACTTTAAAGAAAATACTAAAATTGGCATGGTCCTTTGTATGCACACCCAGCTAGCCCAATTTTTAAAATCAAGAGCCAAACAAAGGTAAGGTTAAAAAGGCAGAAACATGTATGATAATAAAGAAAACATTAATCCTGTGCCTGTTCAGAGCACAGAAGGAAGAACAAGCCAGTCATCATAGGGCCTTTTCACACGACCCCTAAGATCCGCTGGTCCCTTAAATTCGGACCAGAGATCTTGGGGGTTCGTTTCTGTTCCTGCGTCCCCACCCCTCAGCACTTCCTGCTCCTGTCGGCGTGAGGGGAGGGAGGGGGGAAAAGGACAAAAGAAGCCTTTACTAACCTGCCGGTGCCGGTCGAAGTTGCCACGAGCCCCGTTACTTCCTGGTTCCTTCTCAAGGGGCTCTTAAAGGGGCAGGAGGCAAAAAAACAACAGACAAGCGAGGAGAGCCCGGCACGCTTATCCGCATCAAATATTTTTCACCTCCAGAGAGAAGGTACAAGAAAAGTGCGCTGGGTCGTGCTAAAGTGGGCGGGGTCGCACTGAATTGTCTGCAAACTCCGGAGCTGGTGGGAAAACATTTCTAAGCTCCGGAGCTGGGAGCCATTTGCAGCGCAGCTTAGGGGTTGTGTATAAACGCCCTATTACTCATAAGGAGAGATGGCGACAAACTGCCACTTTGGAGGTTTGTCCTGTTTTTTTTTTAACAGAAGAACAGGTGTTCTGTGCTTCAATTCCTCTCCCCCCCCCCACAGGTTTCTACTCAGAGGCAAAGAAGCAAGTCTGCTGCCCTTGAGTGGGCATTGTTGGAGGAGGTTCAGTGCTGAACCACCACCTATTGTGGTGTTAGACAAACTGTCAAACCAGCAGTTCATGCCCATCTCTACTCATAATACTGAGCTCCCACACCCTCTTCAGTGTAAACTGAGTTCCATTCAGTCACCTCCAATAACAACAAGCAGTGGAGTAGGTACCCACCTTAACAGCTCTTTCACCTCGAATCCTTTCCACTTCAATTAAGTTCCGGTCACAGAGTTCCCAGCCATTTGGCGACAAGATGATTTCACCAGCATCTGCAAGATTTTGGGCCAAACGAACTTCATCCACTGCCCGACCAATTACTAAAAAGTATTGTTGTCTGTGGTCTCCAACAACGATCTTTGAGATGTGACCAGCGGATAGTCCTAGCAAAATATGCAGAATCCTTGTTGAGCCTCAACATACCATACAAGTGTGTCTTAATTGTGAAAGAGGCTATTTCTGAAACATTTCTTGTGGAACAGGAAAGTTCAGAAGAATTGAGTAATCCATCCCTTATATGCTAATAATTTGCTCAATATGTGCTTTTTATGCAGAAATGGAAAGATGAAGCTGCCATTTTGGCTATGCAAAATCTGCAAAATAATGTTGCAGTTTCAGCTGATATCTTGTCAGGGAAATGGTAAAATGGCAGTAGTTAGGTCAAGAAACTGAGAAAGGATTCTGAGAATGGTTTGTGGAGTTGTTTTTCCCTAGTTCCATCCTAGGCCACACAGGTGCAGCATTATTGCATGAGAAAGTAGGCAGAATGACTGAAGAAGAGACAATATCAAACTCCTGAAGCCAGACTTCACATGGGAACTGGAGGCAGGGAGACAGACTGAGAATGAACTAATGAATATGCTGATTATTGCCCTGTGATTGGTTGACCACCAGAGGGACTGTGAAAGATGGGAAGAGATGCTACTAATGAAATTCTGCTTCATGTTAGTGAGAGAGAGGCTTAGACCCTTAGGTTCTGTATCTGGCTTCATTTTAGGATTTTTAGCTTTAAAAAATTAAAGATGGGATTTGTAGTTCAGAATTCTAGTATTACTTAGTTATCTTATTTTCTTGGACTGTATATTTGAAAACCATGCTGACTAATGTATCTGTAACATAATTTAGAGTAGTGAGGTGTCTTTTTTTCTAGGCTTAAAAGGAACTGTGAATTCTAAGCTGTTAGTGGACGTCTGTTGTAGATTTAAAATCTTTAAAGAATTTAAACATGGCTAGAGCAGAACCAGCAAGTGAACTCTGATTGGATTGAGAAGACATGTGACTGCTTTTCCCAAGCTGTGAACTTTTGGTGCTGTGCAGAGAGAGAGGGAAAGAGAACATTTCCATCAGGATTATTCAGAACGAGTCTGCTTAATATTTTTCCTTTTAGTTTTTAACAATATTGAAATTAATGGTAGGGAGAGGCATAGCCTCTTAGTAACAATATGTAACTAAGGAGGGAAACATATTTATTATTTTCAAGTTAGAGAAAGATTACTGTGAAATCTTAGTAGTTAAATAAATAATATTCAAGCCAAGGTGCCTGTTTCCTGTTTGATTTCTGTTTTGGTAAGTGAGATTTTTCTTCACACCTAGGCCGGAGGATGTGAAAGAACTCACTCTATTTTTAGAAGGGGTTTTAAGTCTCCAGGATCTTACTTTTGATCAGCTGTGAGTTGATTTATTGCAGAAGATGCCTGGGTAGAGACTGACACCCCCCCCCCCATATTCTGGTGGATGGTGGTACTACCTACCTAATGAGGCCTGCTGGGAGATTATAAATCTGTTAAGATGTTTAAAAGCTTGCTCAAGGAATTACTTTGATTTATGGCTTGTGAGTGACCAAGCTGAGGCTGGCGCTCACGGAGAAGCCAAAATGTTTTTTAAAGACACCAGAAAAGTAATTTTCTTCATGGCATTTAATGAGATTTATACAGTAATATTGAAGTTTTGGGCAGATAGGGCAAACCCCTAGCCACAAATAAGCAGATAGCGTGGAATTTCTCACCACGGAGATTTCAAAGGAGCCCTCCCCACGCCCTGAAGCCTCTGAACCTGTGGATGCAAGTTCTCAAGCCAGGGGTAGGTGGGTCGAAGCAGCCTTTGAACTACACAGACACCAGCGATGGAGTTTTCCATCCAATTTCCTGCAGAACTTTGAGAATGAACAACACACATTGAGAAGGGTGAGGTCAATTGCTGTGGGTGAATGCTTCCCCTGGAATTTCACTGAATTAATTAGTCAATCGACCTCAGAGAGTGTAGAATGCTAGCATGCAGACGTGGACCAGCTTGACTGCTGCCATTCATGTTGTCAACATTCAGGCTGTCCTTTGTTACATAAAATTTGGCATTCTTTTTCCTGCTGGCAACATGGGCATGATATTGGGCCATTTTTTGGATTTTTGAATCATGGGTACGTACAGGAGCACAATAACCAACATTCACCAACTGGAGGTTTGTTTGGTTTTTTTTTTTTTTTTTTTTTTTTTGAAGAATTTGAATTATAGAGTACATGGCAGTTTGAGCCCTTTGCATGTATTTATACACATATTTTTTAAAAGTAATTTTGGGCCTAAGAAGGAGGATTCCTGGGTGTTCTTCCCCGCCTTGTTAGCTTCCACTTCTCTAGGATTCTCTCTCTCTCTCTCTCTCTCTCTCTCTCTCTCTCTCTCTGTGTGTGTGTGTGTGTGTGTGTGTATTTTACTCACAGGCTGACCTTGACACACATGCATTGTACTACTCTTTGGGTTGCTCATACAAAATGTCCCTAAGATGTGTTTGAAGAGACAACTGTACCTATTTTCAGTCGTAGCTCCAGTCCCACCTCAGTGTCACAAACACCATAGACTTCTTGTATGCGTGAAGTACATTTTATGGCCAGAGTGATTATGTCACTTATGTAGCAACGCTCCACCTTCCAGAGGGCCAATAATGCATCCCCTGGAGAGACCATACAGAGAAAAGAAGCATTTGGTCAAGGCAAATGTGTTTGCCAACATCTGATCTATCACAACTGTTCTGCTCACAAAGAAGGAATGTAAACCGGTCATATTGCCACATTTTGACCACTACCGCACTTTAGATTTGAAACAGCTTTTCCTTAAAGACAAATTGCCTTAAAATCACTGTTCACTTTTCAAATTGCTTTTGCTGAAGAGCCCCCTTGGCCACGCCCATTTTTTATCGCTGTGTCAGTTTTTGGTGCGATGACCACTGGGGGTGGTATTTTTTTAAATCGGTTCCTGCACCCCCTTTAAAGCAAATTGGTTGTATTTGCAGATATACTACGCCACCTTTTTTCAGTTTCCCCCCTGTTTCTGCCATTTCCCTGACATAGTTTAAAGCGGTTCAGCCAAGTGCAAACGGGAAAGCCGATTGCTAAGCAACTGCTGAAGTGCAGACTGCTGAACCGTTGTAGTGACCACATGACCGTGGGGGGAGATAAGGTGATCCAAAATAAAAAGCGGCTGCTCAAGGAAGTGCAGTAGCGGCCATTATGGTAGCAAATTATAGCAACTTCCCACACTCTATTGCTATCTGGGCTTCTTGGTTGCAGTTCAGTACAATTCTAATGCGTTAAACCTTTAATACCTGTAGGTGCCTTTAGAGGCTCAGGTGCACAAAGGAAATAGCTAGAAGCTTCCTCAAAGGAAGCAGTGGGTGGTGCTACACTAATCCATTCTCTGAGCTGGGTGGTGGAGTCACACTAACTGTATTCCCCTGAGGAAGGTCAGCCCCAGCCATTTGAGCCTGGGTGTGATCCCAAGCAGACCTGCTGCTGACAGAAATGTAGTACTAATGAGAGATTTTAACTATCCTGATATATGCTGGCAGTCCTACTCAGCTAAGAATGCAAAGTCTAACAAATTCCTTACTGCCCTTGCAGACAATTTCATGGTCCAGAAGGTAGACGAGGCAACAAGAGGCAAAACCATTTTAGATCTGGTCTTAACCAATAAGGAGGACCTTGTAAATGGGGTCAAAGTGGTGGGATCATTAGGTAAAAGTGACCATGCCCTCTTGGAATTTGTTATACAGTTGGAAGGTGAAACTCAGCATAGTCAGACAAGAATCCTGGACTTTAAGAAAGCCAATTTTTGCAAACTTAGGGAATTTTTGGCTGTGATTCCATGGACCGAAACACTGAAAGAGAAGGGAGTCCAAGATGGATGGGAGTTCCTTAAAAGCAAGATATTAAAGGCACAATTTAAAACTGTCCCAACAAGAAAAAATGGGAGAGGTCTAAAGAAACCCCAATGGTTTACTAAAGAATTTTCAACTCAGCTAACTATAAAGAAAAACAAGTACAGTGGTACCTCGTATAACGGAGGGTTTGTATAGCGAAAAATCCGTACAACGGGAAAAAAAAAAATCCACCCCCCTCTCCCCCGCCCAACACCTGCGGCCGCCCGGGAAGAGGAGGGGGCGGATTCCCCCCCCCCCCGGATTTTTCGCTAAACAAACCCTCCCGTCGTTCTGCCGGCCTTGCCGGCCCGGGCCGCCCCTCCCAAGGTGGGAGGGAGCCAAGCGCGGAGGACGAGGGCAAGCCTTGCCCGGAGAAGCCGCCCCGCCTGTCCCAAAGGCCGGCTGCACGTTCTCGCGCCGCCGCTGAGGCCGCTGTGGCTCCTGCGGGGGAGCCCTTATCAGGGCTCCGATCGGGGAGCCCAGCTGATCGGCGGCCTTTCAGAGAAAGGCCCCGATCCTCGGCCACCAGGACGAAGCCGGGAGCCCTCCCCCGGCAAGGAGAAAGAGGCTCCGATGGGTGGGGGGGCGCCGGCTGGAGCGGACAAACCGCGCGTCCGCAGCAGCCAAGGATCTCGCCCTCTTTTTCCCTTGCCGGCCGGCCGGGCGCCTTTCCCGGGGATTGCTTGGCGGCGGCAGCAGCAGCAGCAGCAGCAGCAGCAACAGCGTCGGGCGCAGGTGAGGGGGGGAATTCCCGGCGCGGTCCCGCCGAAGCCCCCCACCCCAGGCCAAGCGGCGCACCCCACTCCCTCCCCCCACCCCGCGGCCACCACCCGCCCGCCCCCCCTTGCCCAAAAAAACCTAGCGCCATTGGAACGCATTGGAACAGATTAAATCCAGTTTCAATGCATTCCAATGGGAAATTAGGGTTTGTACAACGGAAAACGTATAACGTAATTTGATTTGGAACCAATTAATTACGTTATACAAGGTACCACTGTACAAGGAATGGAAAAATGGGAAATGCACCAAAGAGGAATATAAGCAAAGAGCTAATATATGCAGGGGGATGGTAAAAAAAAAGCTAAAGCTCAAAACAAACTTAGACTAGCATAAAGATTAAAGATAGTAAAAAGGGTTTCTTTAGTTATGTTCACAGCAAAAGGAAAAATAAGGAAATGATAGGCTCTCTGCGTGGTGATAATAACCAGTTACTAACAGGAGACAAGGAAAAGGCAGAACTACTCAACACCTTCTTTGCCTCCGTTTTCTCCAAAAAGAAAGAAAGAGATCTGCTGGGACAAAGAGTAGATGAGGTAGGATGGGAATTGCAACATAGAATAGGTAGAGAGCTGGTACAGGAACACCTGGAAACATTAAATGAATTTAAGTCTCCAGGGCCAGATGAATTACCCCCAAGGATATTAAAAGAACTTGCAGAAGTAATTTACGAACCATTGGCAATAATCTTTGAGAAGTCCTGGAGAACAGGGGAAGTCCCCATCGACTGGAGGAGGGCTAATGTTGTCCCCATCTTCAAAAAGGGGGGGAAGGAGGACCCAAATAATTACAGCCCAGTCAGCTTGACTTCAATACCCGGAAAGATCCTAGAGCAGATTATTAAGCAGTCAGTCTGCAATTATCTAACAAACAATGCTGTCATTACAAGAAGTCAACACGGGTTTCTTAAAAACAAGTCATGCCAGACTAATTTGATCTCTTTCTTTGATAGAATTACAGGCCTAGTGGATGAGGGGAATGTTGTGGATATTGTTTATCTGGACTTTAGTAAGGCCTTCGATAAGGTTCCCCATGGTATTCTTGCTAAGAAGTTAGTAGAAAGTGGGATAGATAGTGCTACTGTCAGGTGGATTTGTAATTGGTTGACTAATCGCACCCAAAGGGTGATCATAAATGGCCTCTCTTCAACTTGGAGAGACGTGACCAGTGGGGTGCCCCAGGGTTCTGTTCTGGGTCCAGTGCTGTTCAATATCTTTATTAATGATTTGGAGGAAGGAATAGAGAGTACACTAATTAAATTTGCAGATGATACCAAATTGGGAGGGGTTGCTAATTCCCTAGAGGATAGGATGAAAATCCAAAAAGACCTTGACAGATTAGAGTACTGGGCCAAAGCTAACGAAATGGATTTCAACAGAGGGAAATGTAGGGTACTACCTTTAGGTAAAAAAAAAAATGAATTGCACAAATATAGGATGGGGGATACTTGGCTGGAGGATAGTACCTGGGAAAGGGATCTGGGAGTCTTGGTGGACCACAAATTGAACATGAGTCAGCAGTGTGATGCGGCGGCCAGGAAAGCCAATGCGATTCTTGGTTGCATCAACAGAACCATTGTGTCTAGATCAAGGGAGGTGATAGTACCACTCTATTCTGCTCTTGTCAGACCCCACCAGGAGTCCTGTGTCCAGTTCTGTGCACCACAATTTAAAAAGGATGTTGACAACCTTGAGCGAGTGCAGAGGAGGGCAACCAGGATGGTTGAGGGTCTGGAGGAAATGTCGTATGAGGAACGGCTTAGGGAACTGGGAATGTTTAGCCTTTCAAAAAGAAGACTGAGAGGGGATATAATAGCTATGTTTAAATATTTGAAAGGATATCATATTGAAGAGGGAACGGGTTTGTTTTCCATGGCTTCAGAGACTAGGACTCGGGGCAATGGTTTCAAACTACAGGAAAAGGGATTCCATTTGAACATTAGGAAGAACTTCATGACAGTCAGAGCTGTTCAGCAATGGAATATGCTGCCACTGAGGGTGGTTGAGTCTCCTTCTTTGGAGGTTTTTAAGCAGAGGCTGGATGGCTATCTGTCGGAAATATTGTGATGGGCTTCCTGCATGGCAGGGGGTTGGACTAGATGGCCCTTGAGGTCTTCCAACTCTATGATTTTATGAAAGGTATTTGAGGAGGTTACAGGGTTGAAGATAAATTGGAATAAATCAGAATGTACGTTAATAAATTACAGTAACGGAGATAGAAGTAAAATGTAGCAAAAATTTGAAGGGAATATTTAAAATAGTATTAAACATTTGGGAATAAATATTACTTGGGAAATGCAAGAAATTGCCAAAACTAATCTAGATAATGTGAAGAAACAAATTAAGGAGCAAATTCGTGAATATAGTAGATTGAAAATATCATGGCTTGGAAGAGTGGCAATAGTGAAAATAAAGATTATCCCTAAATTAAAATTTCTTTTGGGGATGTTACCCATAAGGATAGATGATAAATAATTAAAAGAACTACAGAATTTGATTAATAGGTACTGTAATGAAAACAAAAGGGCAAGAATAAATAAAAATTGTGGTATCTTCCACAAAAGAAGGGAGGATTGTATATTCCTGACGTTAAGCTATCTTAGGGCCTTTTTACACGACCCCTAAGATCCGCTGGCCACTTAAATTCGGACCAGAGATCTTAGGGGTTCGTCGCTCTTCCTCTGTCCCCACCCCCCTCCGCACTTCCTAGTTGCTGGCTGCCTGAGGGAGGGAGAAAAAAGAAAGAAAAGAATGCCGGTTTACCTCCGTTTTCTTCCGGACAGCATTCAGATCTCTTAAAGGGGCGGGGGGGGGCAGAAAAACAACAAACAGAAGCTAAGAGAGCCCCGCACTCACTATCCTTACACCGGATCAAATATTTGTCACCTCCAAAAAGCAGGTACAAGAAAACTGCTGTTTGGTCGCGCTAAAGTGGGTGGGGTCGCACTTAATTGTCTGCAAAGTCCGGAGCTGGTGAGTAACCATTTTTAAGGTCCGGACCTTGCAGCCATTTGCGGCGGAGCTTAGGGGTCGTGTATAAACGCCCTTACATAGCTAATCAATTGAGACATTTTCCTGAAATTATAATAAATAGTGAGGGGTTAATATGGAGTGATCTAGAATTTTATAGGATTAGGGATAATGT
Organism: Phrynocephalus guinanensis; assembly: GCA_037367245.1. Classification (NCBI taxonomy): domain Eukaryota; kingdom Metazoa; phylum Chordata; class Lepidosauria; order Squamata; family Agamidae; genus Phrynocephalus; species Phrynocephalus guinanensis. The sequence continues at coordinate 4,371,707 of CM074752.1, forward strand.
ATTAAATGTTTTTAATGTAAATTTAAAAGAAATGTTTAAAAGTATTGATGATCCCTACTTAAATAATATGTTGGTACGTTGGATGAAGGATAAAAGAATGCTAAGCCCAAATATTTCCCCATTGACAACTGTAGTGGGTTTACCGAATTTCCCAGAAAATTTGAAGATAAAAGTAAGATTTTGACCGAACAGAGGGTAATTAAAATTAAAGATTGGGTAATGACCTTTGATACAATGAGAATAAAAGAAGTATTAAGAAAAGAAAGTCTTAACTGGTTAAGTATAGGGCAGTTAGATAACTGGACTAAGGTTTGGATAAAAAAAGAAGGGAAATGTAGGGCAGTGACTGAGCTTGAAGAAATTATTGAAAAAAGGGAAAAGTTTGAAGATCAGCATCAGAGAAAACATATAATAAGTAGATATAGGATGTTAGTTGAGGAGGAATATAAAACAACAGCACTAAAACTGGTTTGGCAAGAAGATTTAAATGAAGAGATGAAGGAAGAAATTTGGAATGTGATATGGAGGGAAAGAATAATGAAAAATATGTAAGTAAGAATTAAGGAACGTTGCTATACAGTTATGTGGAGATGGTACTTAACACCAGTAAAACTGCATGCAATAAATAAGGAGGTAACACCCTTGTGTTGGAGGTGTAAGAAGGAAAAAGGAACCTATTATCATATGAGGTAGTCTTGTGAAGAAAAACAAAAGGAATTGATGAACTAAAAGAAATTATAGGGATTAATATAAAAAGATGTCCAAAAATAGCATTGCTAAACATAGTTAATTTTTTTCAAATAGAAAAAGAGGTAAGGGATTTGATTATAATTATGGTAACATCTGAAAGAATAATAATGGCAAAAAATTGGAAAGATAATAAGTAATTGAGTCTAGAGGAATGGTATGATGAAATGTGGAAGATAATGTTTTTAATCAAATGTAGCATAAATTTTGAATCAAAAATGGGTTTTCAATCAAAACTGGGTTTTCAATCAAAAGGGTTATTTTCCATGTGAATAATCAATTCAGTTTTGGAAGGAATTTTTGAATCAAAATGGGTTTTGAAACAAAAGGGTTATTTTCCATGTGAATAGTCAATTCAGTTTTGGAAGGAAACAGGTTGTATAAGATGAAACATGTAATTGTAGTGAATTAAAAGTTGTGTAATGTTATATAGTATATTGTTATATAATCCTGAGGGTGGATGATAATTAAGCACAACGTGTTGTGCGGGATATATGTGTTGCTTACATCTTTAATAATTTTTAATAAAATAATAATAATAAAAGAACCCGGCACCATGTAACTTTATACTGTCTGCGAGGTTACAATCTGCTGCTTTTAACCTGTGATTAGAATAAACAAACAAACTCTCAGCTCTCTGGTTGTAACTTCATTTTGATTGCATTAAATCATCAGGGCAGACAACCTGGGTTCTTTTAGAATACCACAGCTTAGTCAATAAAAATAACTTCTCCGTAGGCACAAGTAAAAATATAATGGAGATTTATTTCTAATAAAAATACTAAATAATACTAAGAAAGATCCAAGATGTATCAAAAATAGCAAATATAAAAAGTAAGATGTTAGCAAATGTAAGCTGATTTCCCTACAAAATTACAAACCCTAAGTAATTTCTCCTGATTACAGATATCCATGGCCTAACTAAAAGTCTAAGCCTAACTAATCATGCAAAGCATGACTAAAGCAGATGAAGAATGAAGAATGGTGGTTCTTGTCCTCTCCCTGAGAACTTTCTTGCTGTAGCATCTCACATGATGCATAATGTCTCATGAACGTCTACATTGCAAGCTTCTAGAATATTATGTTTTGACTACTTTCTGCATTCCTTAGATAACGTTTCTACTGCAGAGTGAAAAGTACTTTTAATATCAAACCTAAGAAAATGGCACTATGTCCCATCATCCCTAATTTCCTTACATTGTCTGCAATGTTCTCTCTAATTTTCAGCCCCTCTGGGTGGGCCTCTGACTCTCACATGCACACCTTTGCCTCCACATGCGGACTTGGAATCAAAAGGGCTTAAAACAATCACTATTTGTTTGGACAGAGGAGGAGGAAGGCTGCAGAGAGGGGGCAGAGTCATGCACAGGCGCATGCCTTAGGACACCTTAACTATCTGCTATATAAAAGCAAGTTTTCCAATTTTGAATAAAGATGTCTGCTGTGCTCCCTTTGTAAACTTCACCAGGTACCAATACAAATAACAAGTGTGAGGGATCATCATCCAAATAATGCCATAGGTTTTAAATATTTTTGCAAAGAATGCAAACATTTACTGCACTCCTATGCAAAAATCCCACCTACAGCATCAGGATTTACTCTAGGGAAAATACAGGACTGCAACCCCCCAAAAGGCCCAATTCTAAGCAGGCAAGTTTAGGCACTTAAGTACAGGTAAGGTGTGGCAAAAATTCCAAAAATGTGAGTTAACTGTCAGTAATAAACCTAAGCAAACCCTTCCTGGACTCGCTGCTGATGTGTTAACAATGATCAACTAGACAAGCAAATCAACAAATCAACATGACATTTGGGGAGCTAAGGACATCTCCCCCCCCCCAATATTAAATCCTAATCTTGGTCAGATTCAGATAACTACTCATAGAGTATCTAAAATAATTTTTTTCTACAATCTATACCTGCAAATTTCAAGACATCACCTCCAAAAACCAGCACTTCTGTAGATAAAAGGGAGAAAGAAGAGGAGCGTCATCTAAGGATCTGTCACAGAATTGTCACAGGGTATTATAATAATATTTAATATTTAATATTTAATATTGCAGAATCAAGTTTATTTATGTCTGTATTTCCATGTGCATGCATATGCTGCACGTACAGGTACTGAGCAATTTTTTAAATTAAAGCAAAGCAAAGCAAGGTGTTCTGTTTATACACCGCCCCATAGTGCTTCAAGCACTCTCTGGGTGGTTTACAATTTAATTATGCAGGCTACACATTGCCCCTCCCCAGCAAGTTGGGTACTCATTTTACCAAATTCTGAAAGGATAGAAGGCTGAGTCAACCATGAGCCGGCTTCCTGGGACTGAACCCCAGGTCGTGAGCACAGTTTTAGCTGCAGTACAAGCATTTAACCACTGCGCCATGAGGCTCCTATTAATACAAGAAAGACTTCAATAGGTATTTGCATAAGATTTGCTCACTATGACACCTGTAACTGTAATTATTTGATGAGTTGCCAGGATGCATCTCAGTCCCATATTTGAATATGTACTTAACTGTGCACCTGAGATGTCTCCCAGCAATTCATCAATTACCCACAATAAGCTGCAACATCCTTTAAGTGAATACCAGTGGGATTCCAGCCATAGTGCACTTGTGAAAGAGAGGTACAGTGCTATAATCCCATGATGCTACAGTATTAATTTTTATATTGTGATGTTATAGCACTATAAGACTGACCGACAATGATGTTTTAAAATATTTTAAAATTAACATTGCAGTGTTATAGTGCTAGGCTGTTCATCCCTTTTAATGATCAGTTTAAAAGCACATAGGCTGGAATCTTGTTGGTCGACTTGTACAATTATAAAGACCCTTTCAACAGGACCAATACCAGTGCCTGTTGAATATTAAAGGCATTCCCCCACCTCAAGACTTCCAGAAATTCCCCCAGGTTGAAAGGGATCTCTATGGATCCTCAGGTCTAGGGAGGGGAACTTATTAAACAGTAACTTCTGCCTTCAGTCTTTATGACTATGAGTAGAGATGCACATGAAATGAGCCACAAAGCTAAATAGATAGATAGATAGATAGATAGATAGATAGATAGATAGCTAGATAGATAGATAGATAGATAGATAGATAGATAGATAGATAGGGTCATTTTGTAATTTGGGGGGGGGGGGGGGGGTCAGGGAAATGTGCCTGTCCAGAATGAAAGTAAACAGCCAAATATTATCAGTGTTAGTGATTCCTACCTGGGCTATAACTCATATGTCCCAAATCTAATCTTCACCAAACTTAGAGAATGTGGGGGAGAGTTCAGGCCCCGTTTGTCTCTACTGTGGAGTTGCACAGGAGAATTTCAGCCATAGTGTCATAAAGTGAAATTCACTGTGCTGGACAGTAACTGTTACTCTGAATTATAAACTGTCTGGTCAAGATTTCAGCTTGCATATTTTAAGAAGGATGTATTTAGATGGCAGAATGATAGATCCATCTCTTGAATACTCTTCTTGTAACAGATCATGCAATGTTCTCCTTGTAACAGATCAGACAATGTTACTGTACTCACCTTCCACAATGTCCTCAAGAAAGTGATTGAGAGTTTGTGCGAGTTTCTCAACACCACTGTCCAGGTTGGCATTCATGCTGAACTTTTCTGTCAGTGCCGTGAAGCCTTTAAGATGCATGAACATTTAGTATCAATAAAACACAATGTGGAACTGTGAATTACAGCTCAGCTTCTTTTAGAATGGGAAGAATAGGTTAATCATTATCCCCCCCCAAAAAAAGAGGGTATACGGTTTTTGTTTGAACCATAAATGGGAGTGATGCATTTCCCCCACAAATGACTTTTAAAGAAGAAGAAAAGAAAAAGAATCTGCCTCTTGGATCAGTCAAAGTAGATTTCACTTGCAATCAAAGAATCATAGAATATCAAAATGGGAAGGGGCCTAGAAGGCCATCAAGTCCAAACCCCTGCTCAGTCCAGGAACAGAAATCAAAGGATATCTTCCAGGTGGTTGCAAAGATAAAGATGTTGCTAAGTTCATTGCTACTAGTTTCTGAATTACCTCTGGCTATGTTATATTGGTCTATCTTGTTTCTTGAAGAAAAACAATATGGTTCTTCCCTCCTATTCATAGCAGTTATTGCTCCCAAATCCTTAATATTTAAGATTCTCCAAGCCCATCACTTTAAAATTATTTGACCAGTCAACCATAGCTCTACCTAAATACCACTTATGCCACCACTATCCTATTATTTAGCAAGTGCCCAAATTCAGTAATACTATAAGTAGATATCAGGTGACAAATGAGTTTTTAGTAACATTAATTAAAACATTGATGTCTGAATATAATACAGTATACCTAATTTGCATGGTATATCATCCAAGATGGCAATACTATCATCAAGGTTAGTTTATTCTTCATTTAATTTCAGATGTTTTTAAGTTAAGTTCCCTTTGATTCCTTCTGCCCATACAATCCTATAACATCTACTGCTGGACATAGAAAAGTAGTATCACCTGACGCTACCTGAACATTCATGTTTCCTTGTATATTGCGCAAACATTTTTAGATATTTACCTTGCAGATTCTGTAGATTACACTGATATTTCAATGGCAAAGTGTCACAGGATATCCCTGAAGCCATTCGTCTTCTGTTTCTTCTATGTCATTAAAATGTCCCTCTGAGTAATTCATTTTAGATTGGGTGTATTTGCCCATTAGGTTTATTTGTAGACCAGACCATTCAGTTTATTGATAACTGCCTCTTTTATTGAACATTTAAACTTTCAAAGGTAATGCATGAAATTAAATCTACAATTTTATATTTTCCTACTTTCTTGAAGAATTCTGAATTTTAACAGAAGTAGACCAATTGTTACAATTTCTAAAATCTGCTATTTTAGTAACATAACTCTGAGAAGTGCTTCTGAACTTCTTAACTGTCAGGAGAATGAATTTTTGTTTCATTTTTTGTTTTGTGTTTCTTTCTGTGTTTTTGTTTTTTGATCGGGTGCGGGAAATGGTGGGCTTTTTACACTTTTTTCCCTGCCCGAACCCCCACGCGCCAGTTGATCAGTGCTCGGTGGGGGGGGGGGTCTAAAAGCCCATTGTTTTCCCCACCTGGCTTTTAAAACTTCCTCCCAAAGCCCCGCGTGCCAGCTGATCCATGTTGTGGTGGTGGGGGGGGAAAGGATTTTTCTCACCCCAGCACTGATCAGCTGGCGCGCAGGGCTAGGGAGAGGTGAAAAAAGGACCCACACCATTCCCCCAACACACCCATTGCAGGGGAAGGCACGGGAGTTTTTAAATATCTTTGAGTCATTTTAAAGAACCTGCAACAGGAACAAAAAATGAAAAATGATTTTTAAAAAAAAATTATTTCAAACTGAAACCAAAAAAATTAGGAAATGGAAAACGAAATGAAATGAAACACCATTTTGGCATTTTGTGCCCATCTCTAACTGTCAGAACAGTACAACAATGGAACCATACTTAATTAATGACTTTATGACTCAGTGTAAATGTGAACGTTAAAATATTGTTCAAATCTGCATCCCATATTTCAGAGCCATTCACATTTTAACTCTTCTAGCCTACCTGAAATGTCAATAAAGAGCAGAACACCATCAAAACTTTCAATGAACGGCACTTCCTGGGACAAATCACTATAAACTATGAGGTCAGGGACATAGGAAGCTACTTTGCCAAGTGCAGATACCTCCACCTCCTTTTTCTCATTAGTCAGCATTGTTGCTGGGGAGATGGCTGTCTGTGAATGTGGCATATTTGCAGAGACAATGTGCTAGAAGTGGAAAAGAGGTATCCAACAGTCAACTCCAAGCACCAGCACTACAAGGATTTCCTGAGTTGCTTAGATACCACCTCTGTTGCCAGACAAGTGTCACAATGAAATGTTAGCAACTTCTCCTCCAATCACAGTAGCTGAACACTCTAGTTCTCCTCTTGCTCGTTGCTAGGCTGAGGCATTCTTTGGCCAATGAATTCACTTAGAATCTCAGAATCATAGAATCATAGAGTTGGAAGAGACCTCAAGGGCCATCTCGTCCACCCCCCTGCCATGCAGGAACCCCCATCACAGGACTCCCGACAGATGGCCATCCAACCTCTACTTAAAAACCTCCCAAGAAGGAGACTCCACCACACTCCTTTGGGGCAGCATATTCCACTGCCGAACAGCTCTGACTGTCATGAAGTTCTTCCTAATGTTCAAATGGAATCTCTTTTCCTGTAGTTTGAAACTATTGCCCCGAGTCCTAGTCTCTGAAGCCATGGAAAACAAACCTGTTCCCTCTTCAATATAGCATCCTTTCAAATATTTAAAAATAGCTATCATATCCCCCCTCAGCCTTCTTTTTGAAAGGCTAAAGATTCCCAGTTCCCTAAGCTGTTCCTCATGAGACATTTCCTCCAGACCTTCAACCATCCTGGTCGCCCTCCTCTGCACCCACTCGAGGTTGTCAACATGCTTTTTAAATTGAAGCGCACAGAACTGGACACAGGACTCCAGGTGGGGTCGACCCCGCTTTCCTTCTGCTCCGCTGAAGCACAATCAGAGCGGCCCGGAGAGCCCGGAGCGTATCGACGCCGAACCTGTTGGTGCCGAAAAAGAAGTCCCGCCAGGGAGGCTGCTCTCGCCTCGGAGACACCACCGGTGCCCCCGTCCCGCGCCTTGGACCCGCTTCCCGCCCACCCGCCAAACCTGCCAGAACAGCCCACTCCGCCCGCAACACCACGCCCTCCAGCGGCCACTTCCGCCAGCACAGCCCCTCCCCCTCCCCCCTCCGTCCGTCGATGGGTGGCGTCGTCGTCGTCATCGCAGGGTGATCCCGTCCACCACAACGCCGATCCTGGAGGCACCCTTGTGGGCGGGGACTGGAGCGCAGCTGTTGCTGCTTCACATCCAGAGATGGTGGGGCTTAGCGTCGTCTAGAAACCTTGACTGCCTGTCCCCAAAAGAGATCGAGGCCTCCCGGCGGTCCTTTAGAGGGGAACAAGGAGGGACATTAGGGATGGTTTCAAGCCCTACTATGTAGGGCCTACATTCTGTCTCTGGAGCTCTTGCTGCGTGTACAGCCGATGCCGTGTAGGCAGATATTCAACTGGAACAGCTCGCTCTACCAAGGAGAAGCTAATGATTATTTATATATGAACTATTCCCTGTAGCTTTATTATTGTGTTTAATATTGTGTTTTAATAACGTAAGCTGCCTTGGGCGCTTGCGCAGGGGGAAAGTGTGGTAAAAATATTTTAAATACAGTACAATAAACTAAATGATGACGACTCCTGCTCTTGAGTCATCCAAAATGTCTCTGGTTTCCCTGATTCATTTCAGGTTGTTGTTTTGGTTCAGATGACGCGTATTTTACCTTGCATTTCCCCCGCAGCAAATCCTGCCGGCTGGGGACCTGCTACTTTTTTATTCTGCATTCTACCCTACATTCTGCCCTATCTCTCCTTTTCCACCTCTGCAGTGGAAGCTGTCCGGTCCCTCGCCCAGTGTCTGGAGGCGGTTATGGCTTGGACCAGGGCCAACAGGCTCAACCCCGAGAAGACCGAGGTGATATTCTTCGGGAGTTCCCCGTCTGGCTATGGAGGCCCTCTCCCCAGCTTGGAGGGTGTTTCTCTCCAGCTGGCCGAGAGGGTTCGGAATCTGGGAGTGGTCTTGGACCCGGCTTTGTCCCTGGATGCCCAGGTGACGGCCATGGCCAGGTCCGCATTCTTCCATCTCAGTCAGATCGCCCAGATCCGTCCCTACCTAGACGGTGACTCCCTGAGAACAGTGGTGCAGGCGCTGGTGATCTCAAGGATGGACTACTGCAACGCTCTCTACATGGGGTTGCCCTTGACTCTCCTCTGGCGATTGCAGCAGGTGCAAAATACAGGGGCTAGGCTGGTGGTGGGTGCGCGTCGCTTTGACCGCATCACCCCAGTCTTGGCTCGGCTGCATTGGCTACCCGTTGCTTCCCGGATCAGATTCAAGGTCCTGGTTTTAGTTTATAAAACCCTCCATGGCTTGGGCCCGGACTACTTGGCAGAGCGGATCGCCCAGCGGTCAACTTCGGTTCGGCCGGTTCGGCAGTCGCGGGCGCACTCGCTTTGGGTTCTCACCCCCCGAGAGGCCAGGCGTTCTCTCACTCAGAATTGGGCCTTCTCGGCTGCTGCTCCTCTCCTATGGAACAGCCTCCCCAGCGAAGTGCGCTCTGCAGAGTCCCTGCTGGCCTTTCGCAGAGCAGTGAAGACCATCCTATTCCGCGAGGCCTTTGGTGACCTAGCCTAATAGTTTTTTTCTTTTTCATCCGCCATCAACTGCAATCTATCCGATGTTAGATGTATTAGCAGTGAGGCTTTACGATGTAAAGGGTGCTTTCTTGCTGCTTGATTTTAATTATGGGTATTGTTATGTTTGTTGTCTCTGTATCGTGAATTTGCTGCCTGCTCAGCTTTGTAAGCTACCCAGAGTTCCCTTGGGAAGATGGGCGGGGTATAAATCTATTAATAAATAATAAATAAATAATAATACATTACTTTTGGTTTTGGGGTTCTGTATGAACTCATAGTCCCAGAAAATTTCTTTGTATGTTGCCCAATTTCTTCTGCTTTTATTCCTCCCCCACTTTTGTATTTTACATTTACCAAGCAGCTTGTTCATTCCTCCTTGTGCCAATGGATGACTTGTGTTAGGTAGTCCAGTGAAGTCATACTGAGATGAAAGAAAAGGGTGGATCTAAGAAACCAAGAAACACCCACACACCCAGCCCCAACGATCTAAGAACATAAGAAGAGCCATGCTGGATCAGGCCAAAGGCCCATCTAATCCAGCTTCCTGTATCTCACAGTGGCCCCACCAAATGCGTCTGGGAGCGCACAAGGCTAGATATCACTGTTTCCTGATACCACTCCTCTGCATCTGGTCCTTGAAGTACCTCAGTTTTAAGCCTGGAGATTACACATCTCCATCATGGTTTGTAACCTGTGATGGACTTTTCCTCCAGGAATCTGTCCAATCCCCTTTTGAAGGCATCCAGGCCAGATGCTATCACCACATCCTGTGGCAGGGAGTTCCACAGACTAAAAAAAATGCCTTTTGTTCTCATTTTGAGTTGAGTCCTCAGTTTGAGTTGATCTCCCATGGTTCTGGTATTTTGTGAGAGGGAGAACAGCTTCCCTCCATCCACTTGACTCATACCCTGCATTATTTTGTACGTCTCAATCATATCCCCCCTCAGGCGCCTTTTTTCCAGACTAAAGAGCCCCAAATGTTTTCGATCTTTCATCATGGTGGGCAATGTAGTGTCCGGGTGGCCAGATGGCTTTGTTGGAGGAGATCCCCCTCAAAGGGAGTATTCTGTCTGTCAGCGAATTACCCCAGCATGACCCCCAAAAGAAGACGCTGTACTGTTGTACCAAAAATGTGCAGCTTGAGCATGGGTCAGGGTTACAGTGGAGGCTCTTCCTCATATCTCTTGTGATAGTTGAGAAATAACTCACTGGATTGCATGATAATAATAATCATCATGTGCCATTGAGTCAGATCTGATTTATGGTGACCCTTTTCAAGGTTTTCCAGGTACAGAATACTATGAAGTGTTTCTCCAGTCCCTTATTCTGTGCTGCTTGCCCTAGAGTAGACCACAGATGCTGGCTCTTCTTGGATGAACAGGAAGAACTGCTTTTTTAACCTCTTGCTTTGCAGTCAGATACCTAAGCCACTAGCTATCCAGCAGACAGAGTGTGCTATAAGCAGCCAACAATGAGAGCTATATGTATTGTGTGTGCAAGAATACTAAGGGACTCCAAAATGGTGAAACTGGGTGCCATTAAGACTACAAGTAGAAAAAGAGATATGTGTTGTTTTCTAGGATATAAAAAATAATCTTAGAACTGCAGAGTTAGAAGGAAAGTTGTGGATCATTGAATTCAAGGATGCACAGTGGAAAATCAAACTCCCACACTTTGGTTCTGTAAGCCAGAGACCTAAACCACTGAGCAATCTAATATATCCGGTATAAAGAATATACTGTATGTCTAAAAACATTCATGCCCTTAAGCTTATAACTTTAAGCAACATCACTCTGATACACAAAAGGTATTTGAAACAGAGACTTATGCTGCCTTACTGTGTTTGAAATGTATTGTTTATTTGGTTGGGGAAAGAGATGTGTTGCGAGAGGGTGATAGTCTGAGAAGGCAGTGTAGAGAAGCCATCTGAATCAGAGAATTTAAGGGGGAGAAGCCATAGAAAGAATGAAGAACTGGGCTGAGTATACAAAGGGAATGGTGACATCCAAGAGAGAGGTGTGACATAGGATGCCAGCATAACCATCCTACTTTATAGGACCTGGTGCTTGTTTCTTCTACCTCTTCTCCTTGGCATAGCTGGTGAGCGTGGACTGAACAACTAAGATCACAAAAACAGCAACACAGCTTCTAGTCCAGTCCAGACCAGAAGCTCATCCTTCTATGCTGGCAAGAATTGTTGTCCTTCCACTGATGTTTTTTTATTACTGTTTTATCTGATTTTTTTAAATCTGTAAACCGTCCAGAGTCCCTCCGGGAAATGCTGCGGTATAAAAGTGCAATAAATACATAAATAAATAGAATAGAATAGAACAGAATAATAGAATAGAATATAGAAGGTTTTCTCAACCATCTGCTGACATAGGAAACTCTTTGTTTCTACCTGCTCCTAGTAAAGCCAAAGATCATCCATTAGCCTTTCTTCCCTTTGTTCTCTATGTGTGCCCAACAAATTTTGATACCAGAAACATGAATGCCCACACTTTGATGCATGTGGACACACAGGGATATAGTTACGTATTTCATTTGGAATGAAAACTACTGAATATATTGTTTTCTCCGAAAGTTAGACTTCTCTGAGTGAAGAAATACATGCATTTTAAATTTGACCTGTTCAGAGCATTCACAAATGTTAACAAAATTCATTACATTGATTTCAAGCTAATCTGCATACTGTGTAACTTAAATCATTCAGGGTTCCTCTGAGTCACTCCAATATTTGTCTCCTATTATTTATTTATTTATTTATTTATTTATTTATTTATTTATTTATTTGACGTATACTGCACCATCTGGCAATGAGGCCACTCTGGGCGTTTTACAGAAGATTTGGCAAAGACAAAAACAATATACAGTATGTAAAAATACAACTTAATAAATAAAATAATCATAATTAAGTCAACAAAATCATAAAATCACTCAAAGGTCAATAGTTAACTAAAGACAGAAAGCACAGATTAAAATCAGCAAGTCAAAAATAATAATTAGTAGCTGGGGAAAGCCATTCCGTGCAGCCACGTCTTCAGATGTTTTTTGAACATTGACAGTGTGGGGGCCAGGTAAATCTCAGCAGGGAACTGGTTCCATAAGTGAGGGGTCACCACTGAGAAAGCCTGGTTGCTCGTTACTGATTTCCGGGCTTCCGTTGGGTTCAGCACCCTCATATGACCTGCTTGAGATGATCAACTGTTACGGGCAGTATTCTGAGGTAGGAGCCGTTCTGAATCTGATAGATAACAAGGACCTAAACTGTTTAGGGTTTTGTATATCAAGATTAAAACCTTGAAGTCAATGCATTGATGAATCGGCAGCCAATGCAGTGCAGCCAAGGTAGGGGCACTATGATGGTATCTTCTCAACCCCACTACTAGTCTAGCCACAGAATTCTGCACTAGCTGGAGACTCGGCATTAACTTCCAAGGCAGCCCCCCATAAAGAGCACTACAGTAGTCTAATCTTGAGAGTACAAGTGGATGAACCAATGTAGTGAGAGCGCCCGAGTCCAAGAAGGCATGCAGCTGTGTGATCCGCCGGAGATAGTAATGTGCGGAACAGACCACTGGTGCCACCAGGGCTTCCATGGGGAGAGCAGAATCCAATATTATGCCCAGACTGTGTACCTCATTCTGCGCGGAGAGAGTTGTCCCCTCCCCCCCCCCCAAAAAAAAACCTGAGTGAGTTTTCCAAGCTGCCAGCACCTGGCGCCTCCTCCCGGAAGACTTCCATTTGGCCAGGTTCATCCTCAGTCTATTTTCCTCATTCATTCCAGCACAGTGCCCAGGCAGCAATCCAGGGTCAAAATAGCATCCATTGCAGATGGGGGGAAGGTTATATGGAACTGGGTGTCATCAGCGTACTAATGGCACAAAATACCTCCTGACGCCTTCCCCCAGCAGACTCTTATAGATGTTAAAGAGTATGGGAGAGACTACCAACCCCTGTGGCACCCCACAATTGAGGGACTAAAGAGTAGTGATCATCTCTATCAGCTGTATTCTCTGAGGGTGATTCTCAAGAAGGAATGTAACCACTGCAGTTCAGTGCTACCAATCTCCAACTTGGAGAGCCTCCCCAGGATACCATGGTCAACAGTATCAGAGATTGCTGAGAGGTTGAGGAGGACCAACATGGATGATTTGCCCCTGTTGGCCTCAACAGGTCGTCATGCAGGGCAACCAATGTCACGTATGTACCATGGTGTGGCCTAAACCCTGACTGGAATGGGTCAAGGGCACCAGTTTCATCCAAAAGCACCTGAGGTTGGTCCTCCACCACCCTCTCATCTACCTTGCTAATGAATGATACATTGGTGACGGGCCTATAATTTCCAATTTGGTCTGCCACCAGATTTGTTTTCTTCCAAATGGGCCTAATGAGTTTCTCCTTGTTGGCAGGGAGGCCCCTGCCCTCTTGAAGAGACCCATTTATTATTGCAGTGGCACATTGTGTGGTCACTGGTCTGGCTGCTTATATAAGCCAGGGACGGGCAAGGGTCAAGTGAGGAGGTGGTGGCACGGCAGCGATCAGGAGCCATGTCCACTTCCTAGTGCATTCACTGGACCTTCTTGGGGTAGCTAGCCACTATTGTTCTGGTCTGTCCCTTATCAATGCAGCTGCTCTGTTAACTGATTGGGAAAACACTTGTAATAACTCTCTCGCTAGAACATTAGCAGCAGTCGACCTTAATGGTATAGCTTCTGGGTAATGCGTAGCATAATCTATTATTACCAACACAGATAAATGTTCTTCGGCTGATTTACGTAGAGGACCGATTATATTGATACCAATTTTATCGAAGGGTTTATCAATAATGGGTAAAGAGATTAATTTGGCTCCTGGAGGTGGTTTCTTTTGGGTTAATTGATATTCCTTACAAGTTTGGGAGTATTTCATAATATCCTTTTTAATTCCCAGCCACCAAAACCTATCCACAATCCTATCTGTCATTTTCATTTCTGATAATTGCCCAGCTAACAGAATATCATGTGATAGTTGCATAATTTCATTCTTCCATTCATTTGGGATTACCAACCTAGCATTCCTCTTTGCATCAATGCAATATAATAATCCTCCTCTTAACTCCCAACCTTCCTTTTCCAGAGAAATATCCCCTTCCTTTTTTACCCCTTCACTACACTTTTGCAAGTTTTCATCATTTTGTTGTAAAAATCTCACCCTCTCACACGTGGCCTGGCACATGTCCTCTGCTCTCCTCGGTATTTCAGGTAAGGTGGCCCCATACATCACCTCCTGTGTTTGTATAAATGATTAATCTCTTTCCAGTCTCTTCCAATTAACATGTCTTTAGCAAGAGTAGGAACTATTCCAACATTCATTCTTTGAGTCACCCTCGAAATTTCTACATTTACCCATACTGTGTTATAGGATTTTACATTTCCATGTATAAATTTAACTTTCACTTCTTCCCTAGGCCTTATTCCCTTAACCACTCTAACCAACATTTTCGCACACCCTGTATCAATTAATGCATTTTTGATTCATCGTTAACAAATGCTACAACCTTTCCTTTAGCTGTATACTCTCTAGCCCCTTTTCCAGTCTCTGTTCCAGCCCAAGAACATTCCAATTTCAGGCAATTCTTTTTAAAATGGAAACATACAGGTTTGGCCTTTTCCCAGGCTTTCTATCCCGCCGCATTTTCCAGCCCCCAAGTGACGGGGAACCAGCCCCCACAGGGTGCGGTCAGAAATAACGGGAGTCCGGAGACTGATATCTGGTGCATAAAGATAGAGAACGTTCTGCCGTCGCACCCTACGGCAATCATTTTATTGTATACAAAAGTAGGTCACAAAGCGTATGCATGGAGCCACATTCAAATGCTATCATTGGTCAGCCAGAGATAAGTGAAAACAATAGCACTTGTATGCCTAGAGCATGCGCAGAGTAAAGCATGACATAAACACCTTGGCATGGCACCTTGGCATGGCAAGCCTTGCTGATAATGGTAGCTGCAAACTAGCTATGAAACCATTAACCCATTAACTCCTGGTTTCCCACACCCAAGTCACAGTTCTTCCTGAACGCGTTGTTGGGCTTGCCTTTAATCCCAGTCTGGTTTCTTTGTCCATTCTTTTCTCATTTGAACTCAAAGATACAGTGATTCCCAACACATTCGATCCCGATGCCATCTTCTCTCGGCCTCGTGTCGTCTTCTCCACCCCAATGCTCTCGCGATATCCCGGCTTGTCTTCTGCATTCTCATAGTTCTCTAATATATGCACCAGCTCCTCCAATGATTCTGGCCTATTCCGTTTAAACTATATAGCTGCTGTCAGATGGATAGTATTCAACAAGTGTTCCATAATAATTTCTTCCATCATCTTATTCTTAGAATTTACTTCAGGTCTCAACCACTTCACTACATTAGCTTTCATCCATTGTACT
Organism: Phrynocephalus guinanensis; assembly: GCA_037367245.1. Lineage (NCBI taxonomy): Eukaryota > Metazoa > Chordata > Lepidosauria > Squamata > Agamidae > Phrynocephalus > Phrynocephalus guinanensis. The sequence goes on from CM074752.1 coordinate 4,387,150, forward strand.
ACGGTTCTAGGGTGACTACCAGATTTAATTGTTAAATTTTGAAATCTTTTCCAATATGCCTCTGGAATCAGATTCAACGTTAATAAAATGGCTTGTTTTACTGCATCATATTGAGTAGTTTCCCACTGACCTGATCATATGCTGTGGTTTCATTTCATGACAGACGATAAGTTATTTTTACTTCACTTTGAGAAGAAGAGACTTTTTATTCCTTTGTAAACTCTTTCTGCAAGCAACCCCCTTAGGTTCCAAGTCAATAAGTGAAGGGGCCCAAAGGTTCTGGCTGGGAAGAGTTCACTCACCTTTGGCTTACAGCCAGGGGTGTGGAGGGTTCAAGGATTCTCTCCCTGACAGAATTTATCAGGAAAGGAGGGGAAGGAATGATTGCATGCAAGGAACAGCGGTGATTGCTGTAGTTGTTACAACCAGCCAGAGGCACTGAACAGCTTAAAGAGGCACCCTCTTGGGACAACTGCGTGAACATAACACTGGCCAGCATTCATCTGAGCACCAGCGGCAGGTCTGTGGGTAAGTCCATCCTTAAACATTTGGGATGGGGGTGGGGAAAGCAAGGGAGAAGGGGTGTTAGGGTATCCAAAAAGTGTCTGGTTTCTAAAAACAGAAGTAACAGCTAAGAGATAAAAGTCATGACCCTGCTTCCAGATGTCTGAAAGTAGATGGGATAGTAAGGATAGTCATGCACTCTGCATGTACTCAGAGCCACTGTGGTCTGCTCTTCTTTGTCACATTCTTCAGAACACCTTAAGTAATGAGATCTGAAAACGCTGTCCTCTATTGGGCCAGATTAAGGTCCTGCACATGCATGTGTTCACACAGAGAAGCCAGGGTTTGGATCATTTACACAAGCGGTCTCTGAGCTGCCTACAGGAGAGGAGGAATAAACATAAAAATATTCAAAAATGGGATGATGTACTTTAGTGCTGTTGGAATAATGAAAAGAAACATCAGTGCAGCGGCAATTGTGACTGATCGTTGAGAGACAAAGGAGCAATCCACCCATAAGCAACATAGAAGCTCCACATTACTGATCTTTGATGGATTCTCTTCTTCTCTACTGAAAATGAACTCATGTGGCCACTGTCCCCTTGTTCTAGACATGTATTGAAAAGAGAAGCTGGAGAGAGCTGAGGTCCATTTTAATGCTGCTTGCCTTCGCACTGCTAGAAGAATCTCTTTTAGCCATGGAATGTGAACCTTGAGTTGTGATGAGGTTAGGGGAGTGAAAGTGATTAACAAGGTCACTAACCGAGAGGATCAGTGTTTTACTCCAGGGACAGCAACTGCAGTAGTGATGACTCACTATTAATATGGGGATTTAGCTACACGAGTGGAGGGCAAATGTTGTCTTCGTGAACCTACTGGAGAACATTTGCCACTGCAGCTCTGATTTGGGTGGCATGTTCCCCAGCCTACACCAATTTCTCTTAATAAGTGGGGTGCCACAACATTAACTGCTAGAGAGTTTAGTGGTTCTTCTTCTTCTTCTTCTTCTTCTTCTTCTTCTTCTTCTTCTTCTTCTTCTTCTTCTTCTTCTTCTTCTTCGTTAGTATTAGTATTAGTATTATTAGGATTAGTATTAGGATTAGAATTAGGATTATAAAATATCAGCCAAGTCAATCAAAATTATAAAAACATTTACTAGTTTAACCAAAAACATGTTGTTGTTATTGTTGTTTGATGGGTTTCTGAAATGCTGCCTTCTAGTAGGTATAGCTGGGAGGGACCTTTCTGGGCTAGAGTTACTATCAATCTGTCCAACAGTAACCAATCATTCTTTCTCTGTCTTTAAATTCAAAGGAAGCCATGCCTCTCTCATAAGAACGTTTCCTCCTGTCCTTTGTCTGTTGGAGTCAGTAAAAGACCACTGAGGCCTGTTGTCACAATCACTCATGGTTTTTCTTAGTTTGCTGTTAGATCTATTCATAACTATGTAAACAAAATATTTTCCTCTTTTTTCAACTAATATCTCAGAGTGAGTTATTGAGATGGCAAGTGCTAGTTAATGAGAAGAAAAGGGGTAGACTACACTGGAGAACTTGAAGCTGATTCTGTACTGTGAGTTCCTGCAGTTCTGCTGTGCAGCTAGAGGAATTTAGCAGAAATTTAAAACATTCCAACAAAATTCTCCAGGAGGGGTCACATGGAACCATCAAAATGCTTAAACAACAATCAAGCCAGAAGTTAGCTTCCCATTTGCAGAAACATTGTATTTTCAGATATTAAATACCGCAAGGGGACCACTTGCGTAGACGCTTGGAGACTTTGAGAAGTGCCAATTCACCTTTTTTGTTGGGAAAAGCTATTTTTATGGAAGAGTTGGGAGAATGTGGTGGGGAGGGGAGCAAGAGAAACATGATTTTGTTCATCCTTGCTTTAAAACAAAGACTGCCGGGAGCCCATGCCTGATTTTCAATCTGAATTGGACCTCTGGGGTGCTTTCAAGAGCATATGTCTATGAAGATTATCAGTCATCCAGGTGAGTTTATCTGGAAGTTAAGTCATGGCAACTGGAGTTCTTTTCCTTGAGAGATAGAAACGTTGTGCTGATATCCAAACAGCTTCATCTTAGACATGGGCACGACCAGAAAAAATAACGTTTTGAGTTTTCGTTTGTCGGAACGGGTCCGTTTTGGGTCATTTCCGTTTGTCGCAAAAAAATTTCAAAAATTTGTCATTTCGTTTGTTGTTTGTCGTTTCCACCGCGATTTAGCACGATTTGACTTCCCAGAGCATAGGGGCATCCCGCAATCAAGGCCGGCGCTAGGTGTTTTTGCGCCCTAGGTGGGGGGGCGGGGAGAGGGGCGGGGAGAGGGGCGGGCGGGAGGCAGTGGCGGGGGGCCATGGGCAGGCGGCGGCCGCGGGTGGGCGGCGGCGCGGGCGGATGGGTGAGTGGGCAGTTAGGATATCACTTAGGATAGAGGTTCTGTTCTTGGCTTGCACCCCAAATGTGTGTGTGTGTGCAAGCAAATTGAAGTTGGGAAAATAGAAAATAAATGGTAGTATATAATATATTTTTAAAATAAATCCACACCTCCCACTCCCAGTCGAACCTCCCCCTTTATCCAATATCAGAAAAAAATCCTCACAAACTGCCAGAGAAGAAATAAAGAATAAACTGCTATTCCCTTCAGCAGACAAAGCTGCGAGATGACGAGGATGACCCCCCCCCCCCCAGCCTGGTGCAAGCAGCCCTGCTTTTTTGACCGGGAGTCGGGTTTTTTTAGAAAAAACTTTTAAAAACTTTTTCTGTGCTTTGCATTGCATGATCGCCATGATGCCACAAACGGAAACGAAAAACCCGACCAAATTTTTCTTTTTTTGGTTCGAGTTCGAGTTTTGACGGCTTAATTATCGTTACCGTTTCCATTACGTAACGGAAACGATAACCGAAAACGGAAATGACAATTTCGCTGAGTCGTGCCCATGTCTACTTCATCTGTCTTCATGAGATGATGCTGTTTGGATGAGCAGTGAAACGTTTCTGTCTCTCAAGGAAAAGAAGTCCAGTTGTCATGACTCATCTTCCAGATTCCAAGAGCATGATATCGCTTTGAAAACAAGTTATCATGTTTCGACTTGAAATCATGCTTTAAACTGTAATTTCTGTGCAGAGCACAGACTTGCTCATAGCAAATATAGTGACAGCAATATTCAATGGATGGGATGGGGAAAGTGCACCTACTTTTGCTGCAAAAGACAAATACAGCTGCTCCTTCAATGAACTATGCAGTGGTTGCAGATATTTTTTGCAGATATTTTCTTGAGAAGCAATTGATACAAACAAACACAAAGCAATGTGTGTTTCATTTTCAAAAGTGACTTGTCAGCAATGTTGGGGTACCTACTAATTAAATATCTGATAATATGATGTTTCCAGTGCATATTCATGCAGGCATGGCATGTGTTTGTAAAACAGAACCATTTGTGCAGAGCATCCAGTACATAAAAGCACAGCCATCCATTTTGGAGCAGTTGCCCCAGGCTCTCGTCGTGTTGGTCATCTTCAACACGTTTCTATAATTTGAGATAAAATAACACATTAAGTGGAATGCTTGTTTCCTGGAATATAATATTTTCTCTCCACAGATCATATTCATTGAAAGCTTGCACCTGAGAAATGAGACTTACAAATCGCATTGGTGACCACAAAAGCACGCTATTGTCTACAGGATGCAACACGGGGCACTTTTACATGACCTCTAAAATCCGGTGTCAACTTAAATTCAGATCAGAGATTGTGGGTTTTGTCGCTCTTCCTATGTTCCCACCCCTCCGCACTCCATTGTTCCTGTCTGCGTGACGGGGGGGGGGGGGGAATGCAGGCTCACCTCCGTCTGCCTGTTGAAGCCACCCCGAGCAGCCCCATAGGGATTCCTGTCTCTTAAAGGGGCGTCGGGGACAAAACAAACAAACAGAAGGCGAGGGAGCCCGGCATTCACAGCTTTACAACCCACATCGGAATATGTTTTACCTCCTGGAGGCCAGGTACTTGAAAAGTGCACTGGGACGCGCTTAGGTGGGCGTGGTCGTACTTAAATTTTTTTTAAAGTCCAGAACTGGTGGGAAAACATTTTTAAGCTCCAGATCTGGGAGCCCTTTGCCTCGGATTTTAGGGGTCATGTAAAAGCGCCCATATAGCAAGCTCATAAACAAGTGTATTTTTTCCTTTTAAGATATCTGCACTTTTAATTAGGTGCTACCTGCATCTTCTCATTTGCCTTATGAAGTGACCATTCTTTTTTCTTCCAGTTTCCACCGGCAAATCCTTTGAAAGAACCCCTTTGTCTTTATCTGACGTATCTCTGCAGTCATCATGAAGATGTTCTGTATAACTCTATATGTCATGGTGTATGGTGAGCTTCCTACTCTGCAGGACATAGAAGCAATGCAAAATAATCTTTTCTTAACAGAATGCCTTCTAATCACCCTAGCTTAATGATCCCCATTAACAGCTACTTATCTAGCAATCAGCACAGGAAAATTCAGTGGTGCTTCCATTTGAATGGGCATAGCTTGAGAGTGTGGTGTTAGGGAACAATCCCATAGGAATTTCTCTGGTGGGAGCTCAGTGGCAAGAAGGGAAGCTGCATAAAAGCACTTTCTAAAATGCTTGAAGAGATATGGGGTGACTTGCAAAACATAGGGGATGGATGCAGCTCCCACTTCTCTCCCAACTGCAATACAGAAAAGCCATTGCAATTCTTGGTTGCATCATCAGAACCATAGTGTCTAGATCAAGGGAAGTGATAGTACCACTCTATCCTGCTCTGTTCAGACCCCACCTGGAGTACTGTGTCCAGTTCTGTGCACCTCAATTTAAAAAGGATGTTGACAACCTCGAGCGGGTACAGAGGAGGGCGACCAGGATGGTTGAAGGTCTGGAAGAATTGTCTTATGAGGAATGGCTTAGGGAACTGGGAATGTTTAGCCTTTCAAAAAGAAGGCTGAAGGGGGACATGATAGCTATGTTTAAATAATTGAAAGGATGTCATATTGACGAGGGAACAGGTTTGTTTTCCATGGTTTCAGAGACTAGGACTTGGGGCAATGATTTCAAACTACAGGAAAAAGAGATACCATTTGAACATTTGGAAGAACTTCATGATGGTTAGAGCTGTTCTGCAGTGGAATATGCTGCCACGGAGGGTGGTGGAGTCTCCTTCCTTGGAGGTTTTTAAGCAGAGGCTGGATGGCCATTGGTTGGAAATCCTTTGATGGGGGTTCCTGCATGGTGGGGGGTTGGACTGGGTGGCCCTTGAGGTCTCTTCCAACTCCATGATTCTATGATTCTACATAGTTGCAAGATGAGGGGTGCTTGCCTCAGCAATACTAAAAACAAGATGATCGTTGAATTATTCTAGATATTAGAAGCTGAATATGACCCCATAGTGTGATGTGGATGCAAAAAAAATTTTTTAAAGTATTTTAAGGTACATTAACAGAAGCAAAGTCTCCAAATACCATGATGTTATAGGTCACCCTTTATTCAGCACTAGATAGGCCTCATCTCTAAACAAACTGGAGCATATTCAAAGGAGGGTCATCAACAAGGATGACCAGCTCACCGGAAACCAAGCCCTGTGAGATAAGACTGAAAGAACTAGGCCTGTTTCACCTAGACTAGAGAACAGAAGACTAAGGGTTCTATCAACTCATGGGCTCTGACCTATCCGTGACAGAGCAGGAAAGAGATCTTGGTGTGTTGGTGGACAGCTCAATGAAGGCGTCTACCCAATGTGTGGCAGCGGTGAATACCATGTGGCCAATACCATGTGAGGGAATATCAAAAAAGGGACTGGGGGGCGCTGGGGGGGAGAGGTGCTGGCCCCATGCCAGCACCTCAAAAAGCCCCTGCCACAGGGGCCAAGATCCGCTGCTGCTGAAGAGCCACTGCCACCACCGGTGGCGGTAAGGGCCACCCGAACCCCAAACTGGTTTGGTTTGGGTTTGTACGATTTTTTAAAATTCGTACGAACCCGAACCCAAACCAAACCAAGGGTGGGCCCGAAGCAGATGAACCCAAACCATGGGTTTTCTGGTTCGTGCCCACCTCTAACTGAGATACATCATGGATCAGTGCCCATGAAGCATCTCAGTGAGGTACTTTCAGTGCATAGCTGATCAGACAAGCACTTTTTTATCAGCAGCAATAGCAGCAAATAAAATAACATAAAATGGAACTCTCCTGCAGCAACAAACATGGTGATTAGATAGATAGATAGATAGATAGATAGATAGATAGATAGATAGATAGATAGATAGATAGATAGATAGATAGATAGATAGATAGATAGATAGATAGATAGATAGAAATGGCTTTCATAGGGCCAACCCCCACATGGAAACTCATAAAAGTTGTTCTTTTTAATGGGAAAGGAGATTAGATGATACTAAAATGAACAAAGGTGTGATTCAGCCTTTTGCGCAGTGGGAGGAGACTTTTGTGGTTTCCCAAAATACAGGGTCATGTTTTTAGGAGAGGAAGGGGAAAATGCCTTTAAAAAGCCACCTCATAGGCATGGCATTGCCTGCTATTTGAGGGGCTTTGAGAACCTGAGAAAGGGCAAAGCACCTTCTGAGGGGCCACAGAGCCTTCCTCCTCGGTTTGGAGGCATCACTCCTGCTCTCCCGCCTAAAACAGGTGGGTGAGAAAAGTGGGAGGAGAGACTTTTGGCTCGATGGAAGAAACAAAAATAAATGGGTACGAATTGAGGATGAAATAAATAATGGAATTGGCAAATTTGGTATCTATACAGATAGGGAGCAAAGTATTCCTAAGACAACAAGTGGCCCTAGACAGGTGGCCTTTAAGATATGGGGAAAATGGCAAGCTAAATGGAAAGGAGGATTTGTAGAGGGTAAACCTTTGGAAAGCCTAAGAAAGGAGGGAGACTCATTCGAGGAAGGTTTATGGAAAAAGTTAGCGTGTAAAGGGTATCTTTGTATTAAGAATTTGTACAAGAATGGCAAATTAATTCCACTTCAGGAATTAGTTAATGATGTGGGGGGTTATATAATAGGGTTAGGGTTATATAATAGGGTTAAGTTATATTTACAAGCTGAAGGCCCCATACAAGAGGAAAAGAGGTTTGGGAAAATTCATAAAATTTTAGATTCAAAGGGGAAAGGACTGACAGGTGAAATATATAAACTTATGGTTACAGATAAAGATTTTTTGTTTAAAGCATTGCAAAATAAATGGAGCAATGAAATGATATTAACAGAGGACGATATAAGGAAAATGATGAAAGGTATTAGAGAAATAAAATTGGTGAAATTTAGAGAATTAGAAAAGATAGTTATATTCAAATGGTATAGAACACCGACACAACTTGCATACATGATAAAAGGATTCAAACCAAATTGTTGGCATTGTAACAATGAACCAGGTTGGCATTCCCACCCGTTAAAGTTAAATCATTTTGGAATATAATCCTCAGGAAAATAGAAAATTGGCTTAAAATTAAATTAGAAATTAATGGAAGTTTATTATTTATGGGTATACTGAGTTGTGAAAAATTAAGGGTTGGAGACCAATATTTATTGAAAGCAATGCTAATAGCGGCACATGCAGTGATCGCATGGGGATGGAAAGATTCCACTAAATGGAATGAGGATAATTGGAATCTATATCTTCTTGAAACAATACAATCAGACATATTGGCAAGATTAAAAATGGGAAGATTAGGAAATTACAAAAAAGAAAAGTGGTATAGTTACTTTAGATGGATTAGGGAAGAAAAAGTATCCAAAGTATTTGGGAGAAATGTAAAAAACTGAAGGATTGGCTTAAGCTATGAATAAAGTAAGGAGGAGGTTTAAGAGGAAGCCAAAGACATTGGTGGAACGTACTAAAGAGCTTGTATGAAAGTATGGAAAATAATTTGTTCTTCAGTTCCAGTGGTTGGGGAGGTGTATGTATTATTTATTAGTTTCTCTAAAAAATGAATAAAAGTTAATGTTCTATTGAAAAAAAAAAGAGAGAGAGACTTTTGGCTAATTGGCCAATAAAGTTCCAGAGTGCCTTGGAAGGACAGCCCCTTCCACCAGTCGCCTCTCTCCCTGCCAGGCTCCGCCTCCTGTGCTCCAGAGGGAAGGCAGTTTACCTCAGAAAAGCGGGAAAGAACCCTTTGTGGTAAATCCAGCCTCTCTGGAAACATTTAAGGTAGGGGGAAGAGAGAGAGAGAGAAATCAAGAAAGAAAAAGACCCCCCCCCCAAAAAAAGAGCACCATTAATTGAATTATAGGTGCCAACGTTGTTAAATGTTTTTTTAATATTGTAAGCCAAACTTGGGTCCCTTTATTAATAAAGCAAGCAAACAAATAAACAAATGTTCCACAAAAGTCTTCTTGTTTTTGAGAGGGGTGTAATATTCCCCCTTTTCACACTTTTCCATATTAAGAGAAGAAAAGTATTGGTCCTTTGGATTTTGTGGATCAGTTTCTTTTAAAATATATAAATATCTATCTAGAAAGGCTATTTTTAGGCTTGAGGGAGATGCCTTTTTTAGAAAGAAGGAACCCAAGAAGAAGTCCAGAGATTCAAGAAGAGACTCAGTTCCATCTTTTTGCAGTTTCTGGTCCCTTTGCCATTTTGAAAATGATATTTAAAATGAAGGGAGATGGATCCTATCCTCAAACCTAGCCGCTGTTTCTCCCACCAACCCCAATGGACTCTGCAGCCCCTTCTGAAGCACAGCCATCACCCCCTTAAAAGACCCAAAAGGGGGGGGGGAGAGATTGACAGGTTGATCAGGTTGATCACTGAAGTATGAAAATAGCTTGCTTTCGTCAAAAAAAAACACCCCACTTTTATTTTTTAAAAACTGGAGTGATGGCTGTAGTAGGGAATTCAGCGGAGGGATCCAGGGCAAGAGGGGAACAGCTGGGAGGATCCTGGCAAACATCCCTTCCTCAGAGGGGCTGCAGAAACCTTCCTGGGGCTGCTTCGGGTGCAGCTGTTCAGCACACAGTCCCCCTTTGCAAGGGGGAAAGGCTCTCTCCTCTGTGCTGTTTCCCCTATGGCAGTCTTTCTCAACCTGTGGGTCCCCAGGTGTTCCTGGACTGCAACTCCCAGAAGTCTTCATCGCAAGCTGAGCTGGCCAGGATTTCTGGGAGTTGCAGTCCAGAAACATCTGGGGACCCACAGGTTGAGAACCACTGCCCTGTGGTCTTCTTATGGCAGACAGCTGTTCCCCTTTTCATGAGCTCCTTGGAGGCTTCATCCTGGACGTGCTGGAGCCAAGGGGAGTCTGCGCTTGGGTTTGAACCTGAGTAGCCCTTTCTGTTGCTCCTCTTCGAAACATCAGACGTGATGGCGAAGAAGCTAAACCCTGCTAATCCTGATGCTTTCTTGACCATTTCAGATACGAAGTAGCGCTTTGCAAATCTTGGGTTGGTGCCTTAGCTTTACAGCTGAAATGTCTTCTTCACAGCAAGATAGGGTAAGACCCTTGGTTTTGCTCAACAAAGAGTCTTTCTTCCTGCTGACTGTCTGCACTCAATTTTTTTCATGCAGGTGCTTGTTTTGTGCAGTTTCTCAGTGGTGACAAGCCCGTAAGAGCTGGATCCTGAATGCAGCTGCACTGGATTGCGGCCTTGATGGAACTGGGTTTATTAGGATATTTTTCAAAGAGAAAATGTTGCCCATTTCCTTCCTGCACTCAAATGTGCATCAGCATAATGTCCTTGTGTCTTGCTCCCAATGTTCTTTTGGATCTCTTGTTCTAGATACAATTTAAGCAAACCATCTAGTTGGGTTGTTTTTTAAAAAGCATCAACAGCTCTGAACCATTTTCTGTATCTTGCGTTGCTGATGACAGTTTTCTCGGTCTTTCAGGCTGCTTCGATTAGAGAAAAAGTGCTTGCAGTCTTTGGCCGCAGCTTCAGTGACATGACGCCAAAAATAGGATCCGTTGTAGCCAGGGCCTACATGATTGTAATGACCAACATGTACCTGATCTTTGAGGTGGGTCACCTGAACTGGTCCATGTCTCTGTTGGAGAGAGTCGAGTGTGGGGGGAAAGCTAGCCCCCCCTTAAAGTGTGGTGCGGTTTAGAAATAACTGGAGTCTGCAGGCTGATATCTGGGCAAGATGGAGAACGTTCTTTCTCTGCCGTGTGCCCCCCACGGCAATTGTTTTATTAGGAACAAAACTAGGTCACAATACGTATGCATGAAGCCACATCTAGCTGATACCATTGGCCAAGCCAGAGATAACTAAGACAATAGCACTTGTATTCCTAGAGCATGCGCAGAGTACATCATGACCTAAGCTTCTTTGGCATGCCACCTTGGCATGGCAAGCCTTGCTGATAATAGCTGGTACAAGCTAGTTTATGAAACCATTAACCCATTAACTCCTGTTCTCTCACATCCCCACTTTCTTTACTTTTTTAAAAAGAAGTGAGTTTGTCCCACTTAGAAACAGAACCATCACCTTCCATATATGGCAGTACACTTGTCTTTGCGTGAAACCAGAAGTATCATTTAGCAAAAATCTGAGATATAGTGGATATACATTAAATGCAATAACAGATAATAATAATGCATACCACAATAATAAGCACAGCCATTAAAGCTGGACCACCATTAGGGATCTAAACTAATGTGAAAGGTGAGATCGTTGAGTTTCTTGATCTGGTGTTGTATAGCACTACTATGATCAGAGATATTAAAACAACACATGTGAGGCACTGATTCACAGCCCAAATGCAATTGCAGCAGTATAAAATCAATGTCAGCTCTGTTATCTAAGGTAGCTGTCTAATTTTCAACTTGTTCACTAGGCAACAATGCTAATGCCTTGGAAATGTGATTAATAGATTTAACCAAGGAGCAGGCAAGAGCTTTACATTTACACTTTCCAATTAAGGTTAATTCTTAAACCAATATCGAGGAGTGTATTGTGCTGAACATAACTTCAGTTTAGTGCTGATGTGGTATTCAGTTACCCATAATTATGTGTATATTGAAGCATTGATTCTTGTTACACGAATTAGCTGTTAGCTTTCAAAAATGCCTCAAAACCCCAAAAGATAGGTGATCCCTGAGACTAGCATTATATTTCTAAACCATTGTGAAACAGAAAACAAAATCTGATAGGTTAGGTTAGCTGGAATGTAGTTGAAGCAACACATGTGCAAAAAGAAATGATGGATTAACAATAACAGAACATTTCAGTTGTGTGGTACTAGTCTTGTAACAATGGGGCTTCTGTGAGTTGGATGAACAGTTCACCATACGTGTGCAAGGGACACCCCTCCCTACTACAACATGTGGTGTGTAAATAGTAAAAGCAGATTTAGGGAGTCACTTGGTGGTTGGACCCCAGCTGGCAACATTAGAATAATCTGCTAAAAGGGATTCCTCACTATTCATATGATCATGAAGACCAATATAATCTGTGATATTATGAGGCTGGGAGCAAACTGGAATAAGGCATGATGAAAGCAAATTCCCAGCAGCATAGCTGGTAGAAAGGCAAAACTTAGTGACATTACTAATGTTGGCAGAATGAATGCCAAAAGTATCACTGAGGTGGAAGATCCTTGGAGGAGTGCCATGACTAAACACAGCATGCTGGAATCCACATGGCACCTTTGTCCAGGGCTATGACTCGTCCCAGGAAATGAATGGTACCAGGCCTCTCCAATCAGGATCCAGGGATACTATACCAAGGGCTGGAGGAGCTGTTGTTCAGTCCTGAAATGCAACTCAATGGAATAATGAAACCTGCTTATGGGAAGCAAGCAGACAATTTTAAAGCAAAAAGCACTTTGGAAAGCACAGTAACATCTACCATAGGCACATAGGCACCCCTTTCCCCGTTTGTTTGAATAGCAGAGGCCTTGCTTGACCTAAACTATTATGTTCCAAAGGATGCAAAAATATTGATGAAAAATCTCATGACTAGCAATGAAATTCTAATTGTCAAACAGAGAGCAAAAATTTATGTGTGCTCTGAAATAGGCCAAAAGTACAGCATGCAGCATTCCTGTAGAAGGAAGGCCTTGAAGTTTACTGAGACAAAGGCACAATTGACAGTGCACAGATAAGCTAGGCAGAATGCCAGCATAGGAACACTGTGAATCCACTATCAGATTATAAAAGTTACAAAAGAGAATCACAGCGCCTGCCAAGAAACTTTGGCATCTTTCCCAGAAAAGGCTGCAAAGAAAAAAGTTATTAGATATTAAAATAAAATGCAAAAGATGATTTCTCTGATCCTTAGGATGAAAAATACCTGTGAAAAAGAAAATTAAACAGAGTCGGTTGTTATAAGCAGCCTGTTTTGCCCTCCCCCTGCAGTTTATGAAACATTCTTAGAAGGAGTGTGGTCCCCAGTCATTGACAAGGGCATAAATGTGAAGGCAGGATGGTGCAGAAGGCCAAAGCTGATTTCTTTTCTGGCGAAGGCAGAGAAGAGGGGGGGCAGAGAGTTCCATTGTGATGAGCATGCTCAGTTGATGTGTCCAAGAAGCTGTTTCCGAGAATTCCACCAGAGTGCAGCAGTCAGGAATTTTGTCGTAGACAGCACAGGAGTACATGTAGAAAAGAACACATTGCACTTTTTCAGGATTTTTCAGGGCTAATAGGCACAGGTCACAGCTAGAAGAAAGAGCTTCCAGGTCTGTACCAGTGAGCTCTGGAGCTGATCCAAGAACATCATCCATGTGACGCAGTAATCAGGCCAGCACAGCAGACAGTGGGTGGGAACAAGGAGAGGAGTCAAGCACCATGGCGACTGTATCAGCTGAGATGAGCCTTTTCCAGGACGAAAGGAGGGGGGCCGTTTCCCATGGGGTGTGCAGAGAGACATCCTGAGCAAGGGAAATGGAAACACCCAGAGGGCCTTGTTTAAGCCTAGATTCCTCCCCCTCATCATGATTACTGTTCCACGTCTCATTAACCTCTTCCACTCCTCCTCCACCACCACCATCATCACCATCTTCATCCCCCAAAGGCTGCCGCGGATGGTGCCCTGTTGTTTTCCCAGGATTAGAATTAGGATGTTGGACTGCGACGGCAAGAAGCTGGCAAGCTCGCAGCATTTCAGTCAGGGAGATAACAGGACTGCGATAGAGAGTAGTGATTGCTGGCTTGCAGTCAACATTAGAGTTCTCAAAGGCCAATTGTTTAATCAGGAGTTTTTGAGCGACTTTATTTTTCACCTGCCCCTCAATATTTTTCACCTGCCCCTCAATTGCCACAATCAAGCGATTCACAAATTCAGCAAATGCCTCCGTAGCACCCTGGCGAATGGCAGCAAGCCCAGCAACATTAGAGTCAGATTTGGCAGGTATACGGCGCCATGCCTTAAGAACAATTTCAGCCACACTGGAGAGTGCAGTGTCTGGCAGAGCATTGCATAAGCATCCTCACCCATCAACATTGGCAGAGTAAAGGCAACGGGAGGTCGATGAGCCTTATTTTCAGCAGCTGTTGCTGTTGCCAATTCCCGCCACTCTTGAAGGCAAAGCATGGCCTCGGTGGGGGTCAGGCAGTCCCTGATAATTGTCTGCCAATCTGTGGGAAGCAGCTTTTGAAGGGCGAGACCTTCCAGCAGGCTATGGGTGTAGGGAGCTTGCAGCCAATTGTCGTGAATGCTACGATGTAACTCTTTCAGTGTTTCAGAGGGAATTGAGGCATATTTTTCAGCCTGAGCAGGGGCGGTAGCCCGCAGGACTGGAGAAGCAGGATGCACAGGCTCCATGTCCAAGGCTGCTGCTGGAACAGCGTCAGCAAAGGCAGCACTCTTTAATTTCCCATCGTTTACAGTGGACAAGGCTGGAGAGGGGTCAGGCAGTGGGTCCGGCAGCTGGTTTGGGAATTCAAGGGCTGGGCACGCTGGTAGTGGAGCTGACGGGAGTGCAGGCAGAGCTGTGCCTACCGGCGGTGGTGCTGGGTTTTTGGGAGCCAGAATTAGCCAAGAGGCTGGTTTGGGAGGCAAAATGATTGGCAAGGGTGGCAGAGACTGTTGTGCAAATAAAATATTGCCTGGAGTGGGTCCTCGAAGGCATGCACGGATCTGAAACCATGTGTGCCGGACCTTAAAATTAACTTTGGGATGATCCCGAAGGCAGTAGCCGATTTTGTCCCATTTTTGAAGATCTAACTTGCTATCTAGTGGGAACCAAGGACATATTTCAGCAATTTTCTTGGCAAGATCTTCAACCTCCTTTAGAGGAGTTGCGTAGCTATTCTTAGTGAGCAGATAATGCAGTTCCTGGCAGAACTTTTGTTGCGGGGAGGAAACAGCATTCCCGCCCATGTTTCTAAGTGTTTAATCTTCACAAAGTCCAACTCACCGGGATCTTGAAGATGATGATGATATCTCTTACAAGATGATAGCGCGCTTGGACCTCGCCGGTCGAGATGAGTGGACAAAAATATCAGCAGTGAGATCGCGTCCGATCCTCACGAACACTGAGAGCCTCACGAACGGATAGATGGCCTCACACCGGGGCACCACTTGTGGGGGGAAAGCCAGCCCCCCTTAAAGTGTGGTGCAGTTTACAAATAACTGGAGTCTGCAGACTGATATCTGGGCAAGATGGAGAACGTTCTTTCTCTGCCGTGTGCCCTCCACGGCAATTGTTTTATTAGGAACAAAACTAGGTCACAATACGTATGCATGAAGCCACATCTAGCTGATACTATTGGCCAAACCAGAGATAACTAAGACATTAGCACTTGTATTCCTAGAGCATGCGCAGAGTACATCATGACCTAAGCTTCTTTGGCATGCCACCTTGGCATGGCAAGCCTTGCTGATAATAGCTGGTACAAGCTAGTTTATGAAACCATTAACCCATTAACTCCTGTTCTCTCACAGTCGAGCCAGATCCAACGCTGACCATCGGATGGGTCATCCCGTATTGCTACTATGTGGCCATTGCCCTGGCGCTGATCACTTTCCCCATCGCTATCTTTTTTATCTATTCCGTCTACAACCGGGACACCACCAACATCTTCATCTACCTCAGTTGAGTTTGGATTCTATGACATCTCTAACTGTGTCATCATCACTCTGACAAGCATGGCTGCCAAGACGGCCGGTTTCTCCATCCATTCTTTGGAATGGATTGGCCTGGTGATGAGGATTGTGATGGACTGCTTTTGGGCCATTTATATAATCACCTACGCCCTCTTGATTATCGAAGGCAGACAAACAGGCTGGACAACACGGAGGAACAGGAGGCCAACAAGACGTGCAACAATTCCTTCCGGGCGTCGGATGTCTGTGAAAGAAGAATTCAATGAGACCAAGGCACTTGAGGTTTATTTGGTTATTGCATTTTGTGTTTGTTGATGTTTTGTGTAATGGCTTTCATTAAAACTTAGTATTTTATTTCATTATCAAAATTCCTTCACTAATCTGAACTTGTGTGTGTGTGTGTGTGTGCAGCATCTGGTATTCCCTGGTGGTCACCCATAGCGTTAGCAGTGTCTAAATACAGGCTATATGCTCCTAGATGGAAGTTTCAACTTGAAAGCAGGCATATAAACCTTGGTTTAGTTCATTCTTTAAAAGTGAGAACCAAGAGTTGTTGTTCAACTAGATAAATATTTTGCATTTTCTCACTTTTTGCCCACGTTTTGTAGAAATGTTTGAATAAAAATCAGTAGCAGATTAGTTTGTGTGTATGTTTGTGTGTCCCTTCGTTGGGTTGCTTGCCCACATGGGGATTGTTGTACCTCAAGACAAAGCAGCTGCCCAATTTGGAGTTGTACGTGGGGCAGCCCAGAAGGTTCGCTTTGTTAAAGTGAAGACAGCAATCTTGGGGAGCCCACATGGCAGAGGGCGGGATCTGGAAATGGGTAGCCATGTGACAATGAACTGTGAAACAATGAACTGTAGAACAGTTGAGGCTGTGCTTATATATTGTTAAGAAGCTGGGGCTTTCTTGATGTCAGTGGATTTCCATCAGCCCCAGTGCATACTGATAGCAGGAAGTGGAATCTTCTAAATCCAAAGAAAGTCTTGCCCACCATGGAACAGGAGTTGAACCTTGAAAACCAGTCTACTCAGTTCACTTAGGGACTAAAGCAGGGATCTACTATGAGAAGTCTTTTTGTTTTGGGCCATCAAGTACCATCAGAGAGAGACCCTTACGGTCTTTTGAAGGTGTGGGAGACATTTATTGAGCGGCTCCACCACTGCCGCCCCTTGTGGATGTTCAGGGAGGAGGACGGATTCAAATGCAGGCCTCCTCAGCCCTAGCCCACCCCTTCATTCACACACAACACCACACTGACCCTCCTCGTAGGAGTCACTGGAAGGGTCTGGTTGTTCAGCATTTAGCCTCACTCCCTGGGCTTCTGGCTTTTTGGATAAAGACCTTGAGAAAGAGGCCAAATGCTGAACAATCCTCTACCCACTCACACTTGGTCCCTGCCTGCATTAGCCACGAGGTCAGGGATGGATGTGGTGGCTCAGCAGGCTAGACCACTGAAAACTGTCAGCTGTAAAGTCGGCAGCTCGGTGGTTCGAATCCTGGGTGCCATGCAGCGGAGTGAGCTCCCGCTGTTAACCCCAGCTCCTGCCAACCCAGCAGTTCGAAAGCTTGTAAATGCAAGTAGATAAATAGGTACCGCCGTAAAAAGTAGGAAGGCAAAAACAGTGTTTCCTTGCAGCCATGCCAGCCACGTGGTCATGGTTTGGAAATGGAGATGAGCACCGCTCCTAGAGTCGCACACGACTAGCCTGCATGTCTGGGGAACCTTTACATTTACCAGGGATGCGCCAAGTCCAGCCTCGTAAACCATTTTTGTGCCCCACCCACCCCCAGGTGCCCCTCACCAGTTAGTACTTTCACTTTAACCACTGAGCCTCGTGGCGCAGTGGTTAAATGCCTGTACTGCAGGTAAAACTGTGCTCACGACCTGGGTTCAATACCTGGTAGCAGGCTCAAGGTTCACTCAGCCTTCCATCCTTCCGAGGTCGGTAAAATGAGTACCCAGCTTGCTGGGGGGGGGGCAATGTGTAGCCTGCACACTGTAATTAAAATTGTAAACCGCCCAGAGACTACTTGTAGTGGTATGGGGCGGTATATAAGCAGAACACTTTACTTTGCTTTTTGCTTTTTACTCCTATTATAATCTTGCAGAGACCTTCGTTACCTGATCCACCGGGTGAAAGACAGCAGAAGTTCTATTGTGATGGGAAAGGGTCAGGTGCCAAACGTACACAATCCAAGTTATAATATCTTGAAAAAACTTTAATGTTCGACATCATACAGGTTTGACCGCATATTGCTTTTTGCACCAATACATCTAAACAGCGAATGAGGGGAGGCAGCCATACAGATTTTAAGCCATAGGGCCCAAATCCAAGTACACAGCTATGCCCATGTAACTTGGATGTCGCATGAGAAGCTGCATCATCAACTCATAGTTAGGCACGCAACACCAACTGCCTGGATGTAACTCCCTATAGGCTTCATTCTATGCCAAGTGAAACAGAATTTCAGCCACCATCTCCCAAGGGCAGCCTGTTGCTTGAACCTGTTGTCTAAATCTGAGATGCAGCTAAGACTGAAATGTTTTCAAACATAGATTTCAAACAATTTCCCAACGCTGAATTATGAAGGAACATGTGATTTCCAGTCAACACATGACACTGTATCAACTGGGGATGGGATTTTCCTAAGTTCAGGATTCGTGGTCACCTACAATTCCCCTGGCAGACCAATGGACTTATGGCAGGCATGTCCAAACTTCGGCCCTCCAGATGTTTTGGACCACAACTCCCAGAATTCCAAGCCTGTATTTCCAATGGCAAAGGACTGTGGGAGTTGCAGTCCAAAACATCTGGAGGGCCGAAGTTTGAACATGCCTGACTTATGGCAAATCGCCACTGCAGTTTACACCACTGCACTTATGCTGCATTTACTAAACAAGAAGATTCTGGTTCATGCATCACACATAATCCTGGATCCCTCCCTTTCTAAAGGCAGGGCATTTTTTTTTTACTGAAGTCATCCTATATTTCACACGGAACATCCTAAACAATATTATAATAGTGAACATTAACAGAGAAGATGACTGAAATTGTTCCACCCATCAGGCCAATTTTTTTCTATGCTAGCCAGCTCTTCTAAAACCAGAGCTGAGTTAGGTTCAAGTTAGGAAGCAAGCTGAAACACAAACGCTGCTACTGGGAAAGACAGGACCGCTGAGTGGAAGGCCAGCAAAGATGCAGCACTGGAAGCATGAAGAATACAGCGCAAGCTGCCAAAATTCACCATCAGTTCAAAAGTTTCACAGCAACTGGATGGGTAGGACCGACATTCTCCAGTCCCCTGGGCAACGAGATAAAAGCTTGTATCCAAAGCAGGGCCTCAGAATGACCGCCACGCTGACACTATCTGGGAGCTGGGAGATGCAAGCAGCTGATCTTGCATCGTTCTCTACCGCAGAGAAATCCTACTTCTTCCGCCCACCTCTTTCTTTGAGCGCTAAGTGGATCACGGACCCACTTGTCATGTTGTAGTAAGCCAACGAATTAGAGTCCTTGATGAAAATGCCCTGGAAAAACAAAGAAAGTCTCAGTAGTACGAAGGAGTGCCTTAAGAAGAAAAGTGGCACAGATAAGATACATACATCCGTTTCTTTTTCTGCACACAGGGAAGGGGAATCAAGGAATATGGCGCAAAGCTGCGAAAAACCACGTGAACAAGTACAGAACAAGGACCTTGAGCACACAGAGTGAACTAGCAGAGGGCTGCAGCCACTGACAGGCATGTTCCTTTGCTACACTGTGACATTTAAGTAGAAAGGCAGGATTTTAATGGCCCATTTGGCCTTTCACTCACCTCATACTGGAGTTTCTGCTTGCCAGCAGGCATTCCAGTGGCTTCATGAATCTTCACCTTGATCACCGAAACCTGAGAACCAGGGGAAGACACAAACACGTCAGCAGATGGGAAACTTTAAAAGAAATGGCAGCATATAATGAAGAAAATCTAGTGCAAGATAGGAAGACGGAACTCAGTTGATGTTTCAGCACAGCAAAGCTGAGGCGAGTGAACTTCAAAAGAATTTGACAATGTTTTGGGCAGCAAAGACGGCAACATCCAAGCCACCAGATTCTGCTTTGCTCACAGGAGAGAATTCCTTTGGACCAAACTGACAAGCACCCACCAGGTCGGTGCTTCTGCCACGCAGACAGGACTTCCCACTGATCACCAGTGATGGGTTTTCACGGTTGACGCCGGTTTCGCTGGGAAAGCTGAGCCAAGCGCCTCAAGGGAGGAGCTGTGGCTCTCGAATACAGATGAGGAAGGCTGCACTTATTGTGCCTGGCAAAACGTGTCAGTGGCCTCTCACCATCTTTGCTTGTAAAATGGAGGTGCGCAAACCGCTATCAGTCCCAAGCACAGGTTGTGCTGGAAAGAGAGGTGAGAAAGCACGGACTTCTTTCACGCAGCCCGTCTGCTTAAGATGGCAGTGGTGGCGGGGTCCTGTTTGGACATGAAAATGCCCCTCTGACCTCCAGAAGCCATTCTGAGGACCAGCCAAGCCCCTGTGTTCCGCTTCCCGCGTGGAACACCACGGAAGACACCACTTCGTGTTTACAGACAGAAAGAGAAATGTAGGCTAAGGAGACCTGGTTGGTGCATTTCATGAAGAATCCGCTACAACCTGTAAGTTGGAATGCCATGGAATAAACAATTCCTTTTAACCCTCATTCTCCTACGTTTGTTGTGCTAAAAGCCACCCCCCCTCGGCTCACAGCCCACCGCCGAGGGCAGGAAGAAGAACAGTAAAAACGAAGTGGTGTCTTTCCTGGTGTTCCACGTGTATGTTGCCGTGGGCAGAGAAGGCTAATAAAGCATGCAAATACGTGATAGGACCCACATGCAATAGATGTCCTGACGGATCGGAGCTATTTCCTAGGCATGCAACCTAAAACTACAATTCCCATAATTCTTAAGCTTAAAGGAAATTCCCTGTTTTCACTGCTGGGGCAGAACACCCTGTGAATATAGAAATTGTCCGCCTGTTCCTCAGGGTAACCCTGGGCGACTTACCTGGTCAGAGAGAGGGAGTGTAAAGATTAGCACCTGCCCGTTCAGCTTCCACTCAGTCTTATCCTGCATGTTGGGAACCTGGACTTTGACCGTGACGGGGCCCTAAAAGGAAAAAATGCCATGAGGGACAGGCAGTGATGCCAGGGGAAGGGAAAATTCCTGACATGCTGGTTCTGTTTTCCTGCTAACTTATCTGCTTTCTCTTTCAAGCGGGGACCCTGCCACCCACGACTGAGTGGGACTTACATGCCAAGGGGACACGGATTATCAGGAGCTCCCCTGTGACGGAAAGGTATCCTTAACTTACAACCAACCCCAGCAGATTTCCCCACCAAGCCTGGCACTGAGCACCTTGTTTCTGCGAAGGAATTCCTCTTCTGGCATGAGGCTGTCTTCAGACTTCAGTTTCTTAGAGGCCGGCTCGTCGTCCATGGGAGGCGGCGGGTGAATGGGAGGCATAGGTGCCGGAGCAGAGACCGGAGGCACAGGGGGAGCTGGAACAAATGCTGCAGCAACAGGAAGCGTGGGTGTTATGAGACGAGTGGCAACAGCCTCTTCACGGGGGGGGGGGAGCAGAGCTGTTCGTACCCAAAGGCGGGGCGGGCTGGGGTGTCAAATGCAGGAAACTCTCGGATGGGGGCTAACCCATGAGGGTGGCGCAAGTGGCTTCTAATGGAAGACTTTGGGCCAATCCCCCAAGGAGTCGCCAGCTGCAACCTTGTACCAAAGGCCAGAAGGGCTGAGACCTTCCTGGGTCCCAAGAAGTAGGTGCCGATGCAGGTACTTCTAGGGTTCTCTTGCGTTCGTTCTTCAGAAAGCAGAGGAAGTCTGGACAATCCCCTCCTCCCCCCCCCCCAAAAAAAAGGCAATTAAAAGGAATCAGCATTTAGGGCTGCTGGGGAGAAAAAGGCCGTTCGCACACAGAGCAGGAGGACGAGCCTTCAAGCAGACATTAGCCATGTCATTATCACAGACAGCTGCTAAACAATAAAAGCAGGCGATCCTAAGGGACACATCCACAGAAGAGAGGCAGAGTTTAACTGTTGGGTGGTGGTGGTGGTGGGGAAGTTAATAAAAAAAGAGACCCAGTTGGCCCCATGCCATAGCGTCACAAGTAGTGGCTGGACAATTATTCTGGAAAGGCAACTGAACCTTCCCAACTACTGTCTCCCTGTTGTCTGGGGTCCCACCAGGGAGAAACAGAACATCTAGGTGCATTGTTTGGCCACGGGTCCCACTCTCTTCAAAAGGACTGACATTTGACACCCCGGCCTTTAAGGAAGGAAAGAGATGAGAAGAAGAAAGAAAGGATCCGTGGCAACTCGAAGGCAAAAAGCGACACTACAATGAGATTTGTTGGGCAAAAACGCCAACCGAGGCGGTGACCCTCTCCTGCCCAAGCATTGCAAAGGCCAGGATTTTATGCAACTGCGAGGCATCTACACTTGGAGCACTTCGGAGTGGCACAGGGCACACAGAAACTCTACTTGGCAGCTGTCGCAGAAAAGGGAAATGTCAGCTCAGGCAAGGCAACAAGGAATACAGCAGTGATTGCAATTTTTTTAGAGACCGAATGCCGAAAATGGGATTCAAAACCCACTAATTTTTCACAAAATGCCAATACACCAATTTAACCTGAATACAGGTGGCTGTGAACGGGCGATATAAGGTGGAACTCCCTACCACAGGATGTGGTGATGGCATCTGGCCTGGATGCCTTCAAAAGGGGATTAGACACATTCCTGGAGGAAAAGTCCATCCCAGGTGACAAACCATGATGGAGATACGTGTAATCTCCAGGCTTAAAACCGGGGTACTTCAAGGGCCAGATGCAGGGGAGTGGTAGCAGGAGACAGATATCTAGTCTCGTGCACTCCCAGGGGCATTTGGTGGAGCCACTGTGAAATACAAGGAAGCTGGACTAGATGGGCCGTTGGCCTGATCCTGCGCGGCTCTTCTTATGTTCTTATGCCCACAGAAAGGGCTCCAAGTGCCATAGGTTTGCCAACACTGGAATACAGTGACATGTAAGGGAAGCATCAACTGTCCTGGACAAGACTTGACTCCTCCTAGCTGTATAGTCTCCCATTAGGAAGAGTTAAGGCTAGGCACCCATTTGAGCCATATCTAACCATATCTCCTGAAAGTATCCTGCAAATATGGAGGGTCGCTTCATGCCAGCAATCAGCGCTTGGGAACACCTCTTGCCAGGGAGTGACTGACAGTCACATCTCATTGATGAGTGCAGCAGCTTTGTGTTACACATCTATTTGCATTTCTAAATAAGCGTGCAATTACTGCCATCCACCCACCCCGGCTTTCTCTTTCCTGGGTTTCCAATGCTTGGGTTGGAGATTCTGTTTAGTCCTATTGGCTCCCAATTCCCTCCATGTCAGGCATTACTTGAAAAAGATTATGCAAGTCTGCTGCAAAAAGTTTGGCTTGGAATTACTGGAAGGCTTCGGGTGTGTTTGTTTTTAAAAGACTATTGTAAGAGTCCAGACATGCCCACCTCCATGTGGCGGCCAAACCTCTAAGCCTAGTAGCAACTCCCGAGTGACTCCTCTGCATCTTAGATGGGAGAGTCACTGATACCAAAAGGAAGTGCCCCACACCAAGCTGCCAGACCACTTTCTTCAGACAAGCTGGCTTTCCAGTAGTTGCACTCACCCCATATCCGTCTCACTGGGGCAGCGCGGCTGAGAAGCAAACCAAAGGAGCGGGCCATGTATGCAAGGGGTGCGGCTCCAGCTCCACTGGCCCTGCTGGCCTACGTGCCCCCTTGCCACAGGGACAGTCTCTGGAGCACTAGCACGCAAGCTTGCATGCAGCCACGAGGTCTTGGAAGGACGGCAACAATCAGGCCAAGAAATCTACCAAATCAGAACTATTGACACACAGACGCACACCACAGCCAGGATTTCCCTGGGACCACTCTGGACAGACAAGAGAAGTGAAGGCATGCAAATTAGAGCTTGACTGGAAGGTTAGTGATTGGACAAGTTTACCTCTGTGGTCACAATGACACTTAAGAAATTACCTGGACTGCTGACTGGTCCCTGTCTGTATCCTACATTGCAACAATTAAATATGATTAGTCAATGACTCAGCCCAACTTCAACCTAGGATAAAAACATACAGCCTATTGATGCTTCATATATACAAAAGTGAAAAGTGCACGAGATACCATACCAGTCATTACATAATGCTAAAGTGCACATGGCCGAGGGTGGTTGTCTGGATCTTTTCAGAAAAGGACACCCTCAATCATATATGTATATCAATATTCAAATCTATGTAAGCGCCAGGAGCACCAAGGAGAATAGAATAAATGGTGCTCTGAAAACAATCCCGGCCTATAAGTGGAACACTCTGAGGAACAAAGAATACAAGATCTATTGCAGTTTGTGCTCTTCTCCGTAGACAAGTGGGACCAGCTACTATGGAAAGAAGGGCCAGAACGGAGAGAAGGCTTTGAACCATTTGCCTCACATTGATAACGGGAAGGGGGTCTCGGGTTAAAGCATTAGGGCTGCAAAGGCCAAACTGCAGAACAATTTTCCAGACTGTTGCCCTAGGCTCTGAACTGCAGAAATATTGAAAAGTTGAAATGCAGAAATATTGCTGCTTACCTGAACTTTAAAAATATACTGTATATCTAAAAGCAAAAGAAAAATGTGACACAGGGCACAGCAGTAGTAGAGCTGAATGCCACTACAGCACCTTAATATGGTGCCCATTTAAATCTGAGTACCCACAAATACTCTGTTTGAAGCTAAGAGAGACATTTTGCCTGCTTAAGTCTGCTTGCAGAAATGGCTCTCCATTAGGAGCCTCATAGCGCAGAGGTTAAACCGCAACACTGCAGGAAACACTCTGGTCATGAATGGAGTTCGATCCTAGCCTCAGGCAGCTGGTTCAAGCTGACACAGCCTTCTGAGGTCAGTAAACTGAGTACCCAGGTTACTGAGGAGGGGTGGGGAGGGCAAGTGCAGTCTGCATAATTCAATTTTAACGAGGGATGGGCATTTCGTTTCGGAACCAGTAGGTTATGAAATGAACCATGTGAGCCCAGGTGGTGCTTGGAACTGGTTGATACACGCAGATCCAACTGATTTACCTTTCTCTCTGCCAGCATGGAGCTGAGCTGCAATGAGGAATCACGCTGCAACCTGCTGCTGGCCAATCAGAGAGGGAAGCGGGATGATGCCTGTCCCTGCACAGCTCCTGATTGGCCAACATCACAGATCAAGCACAGATGACATCACAGCATGCTTCCTTGTTGGATTTTAACCCTGTGCGGGACAGAGAAAGGTAAAGCAATTGGATCTGCATGTATCAGCAGGTTCCGAGGATCACCTGGGCTCGCGTGGTTCGTTTCGTAACCTACTGGTTCCGAAATGAAATGCCCATCCCCAGAGAGTGGTTTAAGAGCTATGGGGCAGCACACATATACACTTTCCTAGACAGACCTGCACAAAGCCTGGCTTAAGACTAGCACACACCAAAAATCCTGGCTTCTCTTGAATTTTTAAGTACTATAGATGGGACTGTATCCTTCAGCTGCTAAGGTTTCGCTGAGGGAAATATATAAGCTGAAGCAAATTCCGACAGATCCCTGATGATTCTGAGGGGCTGCAGCATTTCCTGGAACTGCGGTTAGACCAAAGCATCAATATTCAACACTAACCTGTGGGCACAATCATGGGGGGTGGCCGTGGAGCCATGATGGGCGGAGCTGACGGGGGCATCGGAACAACGTTGATCCTAGGCGCGTGTATGATCGGTGGCATCGGAGTCGCAATGACTGAGCCCGGTGGCAAACGGACCACCGAGGTCATCGGGTTTGGGGGGCGAGGCATCACGGGCACAGCGCTGACCACCGTGGTCCGAACGGGAGGCGGCATCTAGGAGGCGAACGACGCGTGCTCTTAAGCTTTCGGTTCAGGCAGGAGAAATGAGGTGCCCCATGCTGTGGCCACAGAGGAGCACTGCAAGGAAGGAGCCACACTTACCGAGGGCGGGCGGGGCACAGACGCGATTGGCGGGGCGTTGGTGGGAATGTTTGGGGTGGAGGACGGGGGCGGCGGCGGTGGCTGGGGCATCTCGTTGGGCTTGCTCGGGCCAATCTTCTCCTTGCTGTCGTCCTCCGGCACCAGCCCTTTGGCCTTATGGATCGCCTCAATCTGCTCTTGGAGGGTGATGTTGGCCTGAGCCGCTTGCTGGGTTCGGGCCATGCTGCCGGAATGACCGTCCCAGGTCACCTAGCAAGACAGAAAAAAAGGGTTCCGAGCCCCTCGTTTTATTGGGGGCGGGGCTACAAGTAGTACATTAAGCCCATGGCATCCAGAGACCATCAGTTCTAAGCCCTTCCCATGGATGCCAGAAAACAAAGATGCCTTGAATGAAATACACTGCCTGGTCTCTGCCTCCCCCTAGTGGCCTGTTCTGGTCAATACACCCTGGAAACAGAGTACTGTACATCTAAATACACATATTTCTTGGGTTTTTTATTTAGTGTTTTCAGACAGCTGATCCTGCAGATAGACAGGCTACTGTATTAGAATAGTCGTACCTTCTCTTCTGGCTTCTGAATCTCCTCTTCTCCAATTTTCTTACCAATGGCGGTTTCTTCCACACCAAAAATATCGGTACGGCGCTCGGCCAGCTGTTTCAAGCTGCTTTCAATATCCAAACCTAAATGGGGGGGAAAAAGCTGACGTTATTTTACCCTGCAGGGAGGAATACAATTCAAAGCTTCAAAGTCCCATGCTGACATTGTCCCTACAAGTAGGAGTAACAGAGACACAAGGCGCATAAGGGAACCCCTGTGGATAAGGGGGCCATACTGTACAATAATTTCAGTTCTATATCTCTCGGCCTTTTAAATGCTTTTTCTAGTCTCCTTATTGATAATAAGAAGGCACCTGCTTTCTCTTGTGCCTGCCTCTGCAGTTTCGAATGCATCCTTTGCCAATGAAAAATGCAGATTATATACGAGATTCAGTCCAAACCCCAAAATTTCTTTTAAAACAGCTTATCATTGATTTCCGGGTAGCTCACATTTCTTAAAATGTTCATCATCATCCACCTGTAACAATCTGACCCTTCATGAATTTCTGTAATAGCCACTCATTATGAATTTGTAAAACACACAAGAAGAACGTATTGCAGTTATCTGACTCGCCTCCCTTGTTCGCTCAGACAAAGGGAAGACACCTGATTGTCCTAAGATCAGGTTCATTGGCAAGTCCCTCTGGACTGACCTGGGGCATAAACCTCGTCGTCGGTCTGCTTCTCCCGGAGAGAGCGGTCCCTCTGCTCCAGCCAGCGGGGGTCCAGAAGCCCAATCCGCATGTGCTCTTGCATTTTGCTGGCGGGAATTTTCTCCCCGGTGATGGGAGAGACGAGATACTCATCTGGGGCAGGAGTTGGTGGCAAAGGCTTGGAAGCTACAAGAGAGAGAGAGAGAGAGAGAGAGAGAGAGAGAGAGAGAGAAAGCCCAGCAATTAGTAATGCAGGGGACCACGGGATCAGCCAAGCACCCCAAAATCCCTTCTGCTTTTTGATGCAAAACCTACCCTTAGGATCATAATCTTTCCTGACAATGACCTGATCCGGAGTAGGAGGAAGAGGCGGCGGCATTGGAGCTTCTGGAGGAGGTGGTGCTTTCTGGTTCTCGTCTTCTTCATCGGACCCCTTTAAAGGTAAAAGTCACAGCAATCATGAAGGGGTGGTTCCCTGAGGCATCCCTGTCTCCACCGGTGTCACGTCAGTGGGATACCAGAGTCAATGCGGCCATTAAAAAGGCAAGCAAAGTGCTTTACCTCCCCCCCCCCCGCCCCCAAACAGGGTTGTCCTTTCCTCCTGAGTGACTGCAATCATCACTCCTCTTATTAGTGCTTCTCCTCATGAACCTTTGCATACATGCTATTTGCATGGGCTCTCGATGGATAAGCAACAAGCAAATGCTGGTGCAAGCACTCTTTTCCTGTCACCTCACCATTACCAACTGGGACAGACCATTCCCCCATCCCAATTGCCAATCATGGCATGCACGCAGATGCCAGCCAGTGCAAAGATGGACTAATGACCAAAGCAACGGAAAAAGCAAAGTGTTCTGCTTATGGATCACCCCTCATAGTGCTTAAAGCACTCTCTGGGAGGTTTACAATTTAATTATGCAGGCTACACACTCCCCACTCCCACCTCAGCAAGCTGGGTACTCATTTTACCGACCTCGGAAGGATGGAAGGCTGAGTGACCCTTGAGCCTGCTACCAGGGATTGAACCCAGGTCGTGAGCACAGTTTAACCACTGCACCACGAGGCTCCTGGGAGGTTTACAATTTAATTATGCAGGCTACACACTCGCCACTCCCACCTCAGTGAGCTGGGTACTCATTTTACCGACCTCGAAAGGATGGAAGGCTGAGTCAACTCTGAGCCGGCTACCTGGAACTGAACCCCAAGTCATGAGCCGTTATAGCTGCAATACAGCTATTTAACCACAGCAGTGCAAGGCTCTTTTAAGCTTTGCTTAAATCAAGAAAAGAGGACCACAGGATGCCAATGCATCAAGATTAAGGGAAAGATCTGCCCTCCCAGGCCCAAATTCCGGTAAGGATCAAGTTGCCTTGCAAGAAAAAGCTGTGTAAGAAAAAAAAGATAGCCATATGCACTTCCTTTTGCAGAAGGCTGGCTTTTTGTACTCAAGAGTTGAATCAGCTATTCGGCCATGGATCAGAAGGCAAGTTCCCCTAACTAGCAATGCAAGACAGGTTTGTTTTCTTGAAGGAACTGATCCAACGTTTGACCGAGATAAACCTAGATAAGGACGACCCCTCCACTTTTAGTGGTAGTTCCAGTAACTGCTCCTTGGGCTCTCAGTTCACTGAAAGGGCAAACTTGGAAATGTTGGTGTCATTCAAACAAATACTACTGTGCAAGGCGGATCTGGCCTACTGGGGAGTCTTGAAGGGGCTTGGAAGCAGGTGGTTTCAGGGCCGTCCTACTCCCTTTGAGTATGTGAGTCAGGATATGTTGACAAGCTTCTGGACAGGTTCCCCACAGCAGTTCTCTTCCGACTGCCCTGCCGATTGAAAACGCTCCATCTTTGAAAGATGTTCTTTGCAGCATGAAGGCTCAGAACACTGGTCACTCCGCACGGGACCACATGCTCAGCCCTGCAGCTGGGCACGGGGTCTGAACAAGATTTACAAAGACCATTCTCAGCCTCTGCCACAGTGGCTGCCCCTTTTCCAGCCGTCTCACCTCGTCCATGTCCTGCACTTGGGTGTCCTGGTCCAGCTGGGAGGGGGTCTCCTCGCTCTTCTCCTGCTTCTCATCTTCCTCGTCCGACTCCACTTCCATTTCCACTTCCTCGCTTTCGCCAAACTTCTCGTAGCGCTCTTGGATCAGAATCCGGGCGCCAAGCTCCTCAGGGGTGGTTGGAGGAGGAAAGTTCCCTGCAGGAGGAGAAGGGGAAAAGGAAAGCCCTCAGCCACCTCTCATCTTTTTTCTTTTTGACACTTGAGCTGCCTTGCTGGTACGAGTGCCATGCCCTTCTGAACTGTGAAAAATCCAGCCTGGTAGGGACGAAATTGAACGGAACAAACACCTCTTCTTTTACCCTAGGGCTGGAGTAGATCCTCCCCCCACACACACACACTTCCAAACTTGATCACTTCCAGTTCTGATGTCAGAACTTCCGCAGGCCTAAATAAAAACTACTGTGCAGTGGGTGAGTGGACAGCTTTGTCAGAAATATCCAATACAAAAGGACCCCCGTATCCACTGATTCAGTTATCCACGGTTGGCAGAGGAAAAAATAAATAAATAATTCAGCAGCTGCAAAGCAAGCTACTGTCATAAAACAGCAGCTGTAAAGCAAGCTACCGTTGCAAAACAGCAGGTGTAAAGCAAGTTACTATCACAAAACAGCAGCTTTGGGGACATTTTGGCGTTCTCTCTTATCCACGGTTTTCATTATCCACGGGAAGGCTCGGAACCAATCCCCACCGGATACTGAGGTTCTACTGTATACCCGCGCATTTAAAAACATTTGGTTGCGGGGAGCAGGACTCTGGGAGATCTTGAGGTGCAGCCGATGCAGTCTTTAATGCAGGTTTTCAGGAAGCAGAGCTGCCTCAGCCAAGAACAGTTAGTCCCAAAATAAATGCCTGTTACAGCCTGTCTCCCCAAAGCTAGATGGGGCTGAAGGCCACCGGGCAAGAAAGCGGGCAGGAGGGTTTTCCTTGGGGCCAAACAGGCTAGCTGTCACATTCTTTCAGGGACCTGCTAAGGGTTTCTCCTCCCTTCATGCTGCATTCACACAAGAGCTGGGAGGACGTGAACTCCACGTCCAGTTTTGAGAACGGATCCCCACCTTGCTCCGAGGGCTGGAAGTCGACCGTTTCTACCACCACAAAATCGTGCCAGTCGATCTGGGCGTAAGCAACGCGCTCTCGCTCCTTCTCCTCCTCTTCCTTCTTCCGCTCACGCTCCTGAAACTTGGCCCACTCCACTCTGTAGCACACCTAGGCAAAGGACCAGGTTAAAAAAAAGGGAGGGAGAGAGAGAGAGAGACTTAGCATCTTATGACACTACGCAAAAAGTGGCCACCACTCCCAGTGCCCCCATTTCATCAGAAAAACCATCCAAGTAAAATCTGCAGACACTTCTCAGGAGTAAACACAGAAAATCCCCTTCAACTCCACAATATTATTACTGGTTTTAGGGAAGACACTCAAGACAACAGGCTGGCTTTCCTGGATTGTGCAGTCATCACCAGACCGGACTGTGGCTTGGGAGCAGAGGTTTACAGGAGACCCACCCACTTAGATCAGTACTTACTGTTTGACTCCCACCACCCATTGCAGCACAAATTAGGAGTCATTGGGATCCTAGGCCACAGAGCAGAGAGCATCCACACCTCCACAGAAGCCAAGAAGATGGAAGGCAGACACCCAAAGACAGCACGTAAGGCCTGTGGATATCCAAAGTGGGCCTTCCACCAAGCAGTGTGCCAACCCAGAAGAACAAGGGATCAGCCTGAGACACAGACCATATGGAAGAACCTGGTCATTCCCTACATGGCTGGAGTGTCTGAGAAGCTTAAAAGGATTTTTGGCAAACACCACATCCCTGTTTATTTTAAACCCACAAACACACTAAGGCAGAGACTTGTCCACCTAAAGGATCTGATACCAAAACAAAAAAGGAGCAATATAGTATATGCGGTCCAATGCAGTGCAGACCTCTACATTGGAGAAACTAAACAGCCATTAAACAGAAGGATGGACCAACATAGGAGGGGTAATAGCTCAGGACCAGAATCAGCAATACACCTCCACTTGAGGGACAAAGGGCATTCGTGCAAAGATGAGGATGTACACATGTTAGACAGAGAAGATCGGTGGTTTGAGAGAAGAGGTCAGGGAAGCCATTCATATGAGCACTGAAATGCCCTCCCTCAACAGAGGTGGCAGCCTCAGGCATAGCCTATCTGCTATCCACATTGACCCCTCAGCTCACTGCCACGTGTCCAGGAGCCATCCCACCAGCGCCTCCAACCTTTCCTGTCTCCTCATGAATGCCAGGTCAGTCCATAACAAGATCCCCATCATTTATGATTCCATCATTGACAGGAGGGCTGACCTGGCTTGCATTACCAAGACCAGGGTGGGTGCAGGGGGGGGGGGGCTTCGCTCTCCCAGCTGTGCCCACCTGGCTTCCTGGTTCAGGGAGTGGGGAGGTTGGAGGGTCAGAAGGGGGAGGGAGCCGCCATCATTTACAGGGACTCTCATCGTTAGCAGGGCCTCGACATTGGTTAGTCAAGGGTTAGAATGCCTTCACCTGTTGGTAGGACAGCGGGATAGATTTGGCATTGTGCTGGGCTACCGTGCTCCCCGCAACCCAGCACAATCCCTCCCAGAGCTCTCAGAGTTCATCGCCGCTGCTCTGTTGAAGTCCCCTCGCCTGTTGGTTGTGGGGGACTTCAATGTGCAGGCTGGCGGTGAACTTTCTGGTGCAGCTCTGGATTTCATGGAGTCCATGGCCTCCATGAGCCTATCCCAGCATGTTTTATGCCCCACCCACAGGTCAGGGCATACCCTTGACTTGGTATTTACCTCCATGTCGGGGGACTTCAGTCTGGAGGTAGGGGACATTGTTTCTCTACCTGTGTCATGGTCAGACCATCACCTGCTCTCTTTCTCCCTGTCAATCCCCCCCCCCCCCCCGCGGGGACCCACGGCCTCCTGTTTTGGTCTGCCCCCAGAGGCTCATGGACCCTGCCCGGTTCCGGGAAGCCGTCGGGGAGATTCCTGGTGGCTTGACTGATGCTCCAGCCGAGGCTGCGGCTGACCAATGGTTTGAAACAGCTGTCCGCACCATCGACCAGATCACCCCCAAGTGCCTTCTCCGTAGCAGAGCTCGACCTTCACCGTGGTTCACGGCGGAGCTGAGAGCGATGGCGCAGGAGCGGAGGAGGCTGGAGAGCAGCTGGAGAAGAAGCTGGACGGCAATTAATAAGACTGCAGTTGTTATCTAGACTAGGTGCTATTCCCGAGCGATCAGGGAGGCTAAGTCATCCTATTTCTCCCTGAGAATTGGTGAGGCCTCGAACCGCCAGGCGGAGCTCTTCCGGGTGGTCTGGGACCTCACCAATCCAAGGCCTCCTCCTACTGAGTTCAGTACTGAGAACTTTGCAGTCTGTTTTCGAACTAAAATAGAGGCCATCCGGGCTGGCTTCGACTCCAGTTGTACTAGCCCTTTCCCGCCATCCCCAGCCGCTGTGCCACCTCTCTCTCCCCGGCTGGATGAACTTGGGCCTGTTTCCGCCTTGGAGGCCTCCAGGGCGATTGCCCATTGCCGGCCGGCATCCACCCCCTTCGATCCTTGCCCTGCCTGGCTGATAAAAGCTGCCGGCAGGAGTATGCCAGAATGGGCATCTGCCATCGCCACCGCCTCCTTCAGCAAGGGGTTTTTCCCTCCCGTTTGAAGGAGACGGTGGTCAAGCCCATACTTTAAAAACCTGGCCTGGCATCGAACCAATTGGCGAACTATCGTCCGATTGCCAACGTCCCGTTTATGGGCAAGGTTATCGAGCGGGTGGCCGCGACCTGGATTCAGTCTTATCTGGAGGAACAGCAGTGCCTTGAGCCATGCTAATCCGGGTTCAGGCCGTGCTGGGGGACCGAAACAGCTTTGGTTGCGCTGCAAAATGACCTAATCCGGGCGGCCGACAGGGGTTGCTCTACCCTGTTGGTTCTCCTGGATTTGTCAGCGGCCTTCGATACCGTCGACCATGGTATCCTACTGGACCGGCTCTCTGAGGTGGGAATCGGAGGCACTGCTCGCAGTTGGTTCCGGTCCTTCTTGGAGGGCCGTCCCCAGTATGTGCAGCATGGAGGGGAGCTGTCGGCCCCGTGGGGTCCCTTGTGGGGTACGCTGATGACACGCAGCTCTATCTCTCCTTTTCCACCTCTGCAGTGGAAGCTGTTTGGACTTTTGACCAGTGCCTGGATGCAGTCTTGACATGGACCAGGGCCAACAGGCTCAAGCTCAACCCCGAGAAGACGGAGGTTATGTTCTTTGGGAGCTCGCCATCTGGAGGGAGTTTCTCTCCAACTGGCGGACAGGGTTCAGAATCTGGGCGTGGTTCTGGATCCAGCGCTTACCTTTTAAGCCCAGGTGGTTGCCGTGACCAGAACCGCATTTTACCATCTTCGTCATATTGCCCAGATCCGCCCAGATCTAGATGGCGACTCTCTGAGGACTGTGGTTCAAGCGCTGGTGATCTCGAGGTTGGACTATTGCAACGCTCTTTACATGGGGTTGCCCTTGACTCTCCTCCGGCGCCTGCAGCGGGTACAAAATGCAGCAGCCAAGCTGGTGGTGGGTGCGCGTCATTACGACATCACCCCAGTCCTGGCTCGCCTGCATTGGTTGCCCGTTGCATCCCGGATCAGATTCAAGGTCTTGGTTTTAGTTTATAAAACCCTCCATGGCTTGGACCCGGACTGTCAGAGCGGATCGTCCAGCGATCAACCTCAGCCCGTCCAGTCCGGCAGTCGCGAGCACACTCGCTTCGGGTTGCCACCCCTAGAGAGGCCCGGAAAACGTCCACACGCAACCGGGCCTTCTCGGTGGCAACCCCCTCTCTTTGGAACAGCCTTCCAAGCGAAGTGCGCTCTGCAGAGCTCCTGCTGGCCTTCCGCAAAGCGATAAAAACTCTGCTTTTTGCGAGGCCTTTGGCGAGTTTTTGTAGTTTTTTTTTTCTTTTTCTTTCCCGCCATCCACATTCTCGCCTCCCACCGAGAAGTCTCGTTGCTGGGCTTTGCACATGATGCCAAGACGCCAAGCTGTTTTTAAAGTTGTTTAAGTTGTTGCCTTATTCTGTTGCTATTGTCATTTTTTTATTATGTTATGAGTTGACTTGTCAACTTTTGCAAGCCGCCCAGAGTTCCAATGGGAAGATGGGCGGGGTATAAATCTAATAATAAATAAATAAATAAATAAAATACTTATCAGGGTGTGCTTTCAACAATATCCAGACAAATCAAAAAGCCTTCACCACCAAAACCATAGCTAATGACCCATTCTTTATAGGTTTCAGCACCTTAGGCCATTGTTCACCTTAAGACTATGGATACTGTTGTCTACCTAACAAGCCTATTCAGGCCATTGTTCATCTTAAGAGCCTATCTCAGACCAGGGTGACGAGGGGTCAAGGCGGACTATAAGATGGAAGACTCGGCACTAGCTGTATTAAGACTGACGAAGTTGTTTGGATGAGCAGCGAAATGTTTCAATCTCTCAAGAAAAAGAAGTCCAGTTTCCATGACTCAAATTCCAGATAAACTCACCTGGATGACTGAGAAATGAATCTTCACAGACAAACCTCCCCCCCCCCAAAAAAAAAACAGTATGGAAGCCAGGGCAAACTGCATCCTCTATGTCATAAGCACATATTCATGATGGCCAAGAGGGTCCAAATTTGTAAATCCCTATGTCCCTGGCTGATGGACCCTCACATTTGGTAAACGTTGGAAGGATAGCAAGTTTTGATTATCAAGCAGGTTTACCCCAAGCCCTGAATATAACTAATGTTAATGCATCACATTATTAGACTCAATCTGCCTTAGCCTTCCCAATTATTATAACTATTCCCCCTTGGTTTTGTCTTACATACCTTGCGATTATGTGGCTTGTTAAGGTCTGTTTGCTGTTACATTTACTTCATTATTCTGCAACATGTTATATGGTTTTATTTAATCACTATGCTATTTTTGTTGTATTTATTGTTGTACACCGCCCAGCACAGCCCAGTCAGTAGACAGGTAGTTTATAAGCAAAAAACAAAGAATATAAAGTAACATACAAATATGAGAAAACATCAGAAATCAATTTTATCCCTATAATAAATAACTTCAGTAGCAACTACACAGTTGGGCTAAAATCCTGTGTTAATTTGCTGCAAAATAAAACCATCCACATTCATTATCAGTGCTTGATTTCCTGTGCAGAACAAAAATTCTTAGGTAGATGAGCCCAGAATCCTGCTGAAAATTATTGTAATGCATTTATATTAGTTACCTGATCCAAGACTTCTTTAGGGTTCTCTGCTTCCTTCTTTAGTTTTATAATTAGTCCCTTTGGTGGAATCAAGATCTGAAAAATACATTTTCAAGAGATTTTTAAGAAATCAAATCTGTTGTGTGTTTTCCTCCTGCAAAGAGGGCAGTGCCTACGGTCAGCCAGCACGCCTGTGTTGCTTTATTCATGTTGTACTTGCAGATTTAAGTTACATTGTTCTTGTTGATTTGGTGTATTTTGTTGTTGATTATTGCTTTGTTCCACTGTAAACCACACAGACTGGCCTTGGTAGCTAGATTGGTGGTACAGTATATAAATCAAATAAACAAAACAGTTAAACATAAAGAGAATTTGGTGCCAGAGTAGTTTGTAACTTGTTGACAGGTGGATGAAACCAGAGATCTGGAAATAAAAACTACTGGGAGTCTTACTCAGTGAAATTTAGCATGAACAGGCCATGTTGCACACACTTTCAGGAGCTTCTTTCCAGTCCTATATAAGGACCTGAAACTTACTTGCTGTTGTGTATCTCATTTTACATTTTCTGCATTCCCAAAAATCGACATTTTGCTCTACCTTAAACTAGAAAATTCCAAAAACAGTACCAGCCTAAAGCTACCAGAGTGGCTACTTCTATTAAAGGCAAGTAGTATAGCTGCCATATAGGCAGGTTGGATATTATGAGGAAAGAACATGGTGGGATTTTTATATAACCTGTCCCCCCCCCAAAAAAAATAGACCCTAGAACTATGAAACAAATCTTTACCTATGTCTGGCCATGGGGGGTAGGTGTGATTTTCCCTAACATTCCTATACAGCCGATCTATAGGCTAGATGAAGCAGCAATATTGATTTTTTTAGAATATTTTTACCCCGCCTCTCTCCTTGGGAAAGGACTCAAGGCGGCTTACAATAATGAGGGACAATATACAGCCCTAAACATTTAAGACATAGTCAAATTAAGAGCAGGGAATTAGAAGAGGCATCTTACAACATTAAAAGGTAACATTAAAACTACAAAGAGCACGCAAAAAGAAGAAAAACTTCCATTATGAGGGATGGACTTTAACAGTATGTAAGTCCAATACCTAAATAAGTTCCTTGTAGACCTTTCAGCCTCATGGAACGAAAATGGTTCCTCTGGTTTCATTGCTCTATTGACCTCGATGGGTGGAAGACTGTCCCGAAACATACTTCCAGAAGTTGAGCCTTCTCACCTTGGTGTACTGTTCGACCAGTTTGGTGAAGTAGTTGAAAAGGCTATGTTGGGGGCGCAGGAAGTCAAACTGGTAGTTCCTCTGTTCTTTCTGCATCAGCTGGGTGAGGAACTGCCTGCCATTCCGGGCCACAAACTGGGCCGTTAGTTTGACCACGTCCAGGTCAAAGGCCGAGATGGAGGGAGGGTCTGCAATGAACTCGAACTCGGGAGGCGGCTCCTTCGGGACCACCGTCTCCTGGATCACCTGGGCCTGGACCTACAGAGGAAACGGACAACCCCATGGGCTAGTTTAGCAAACTAATACATTTGCTCAAGTCTCACACATAAGAAACCCCTCGGCAGGAACAAAGAGGTGGGTGTCTCTTCATGCTCTGCACTGGGTACAGCTCACAGAACCCCTGGTGCTCGCTAGTCAGTAATGCAAGAGCTGGAATTCTGCAGTCCCAATGCCTAACACCAGGAACCCCTAGACCAGGGGTTCCCAACCTTCCTAATGGCGCGACCCTTTAATACAGTTCCTCATATTGTGGGGACCCCCTTGCCCTGCTTGGAAGAGGCCACAAGCCCCCTTTGGCAGGCCACTCTGCCGCAGGGGCCATAGAGAACTTCCCTCTACAGCAGTGTTTTTCAACCACTGTTCCGTGGCACAGTAGTGTGCCGCGAGATGTTGCCTGGTGTGCCGTGGGAAAAATTCTCCCTACACCAGCAATGCCCCCCCCGCATCCCGCTTGCGACCAAGGCAGTGGTGCGGCGAGGAAAGGCTGGCCGTGGGCGGGGGAGGAGAAGAAATAAGGGAGGAGGAGGAGGAGGAGGAGGAGACTGAAGAGCGAGAGAGTGAGAGAGAGCCGGGAGACCCGCGCAGGCGCATTGCGGTGAAGGGCACTCCAGAAGCCACTCTTAAAGGTTCTTGGGGTTGGTTCCCCCTCCTCGCTCACCGAACCCCCCTCCCTCCCTCCCCCGCCTCGCGCACTCACTATTTACCTCCCGAGGGTGGGCGCACGCCCCTGCCGAGCCAGGTAGGAGCGCGCGTGCGCACCCCTCTTTTAAGGGTGGGGAGCGGCCGGCCGTTGACAATGGTCATTTTGGGGGGGGGGTAAATAAAGGGGAGGACGTGGGAGGCTGAGGAGGGGATTCCTAGGACCTAGGGAGGAGACGGGGATGGGAGGTCCCTTCCGGGCCCTGTGGCTGCCTGGCTGGAAGGAAGGGAAGAGAAGGGAGGCTTATACTGGAAAGGGTAAAAGATGGGGGTTGGGGGGTCGTATATGAAGAGCCTCCCCCATCCCCACCTTCCTGGGTTTGCAAGTTCCTCTGAAAAAAAGTGCCAGGAGGAGGGATGAGGAAGATGAGGGCAGGCGGACATTTTGATAGGGATGCCTTGGGAGGGCCTGGGCTGGAGGATGGATTTGTTGTTGTTGTTGTTTGGGGGGGTGGGAAGTGTGTTTGTGTGTGTGTGATAGGCACAGAGTTAAATTTTTTAACATTTTCTAATGTTGGTGTGCCTCGTGATTTTTTTCATGAAACAAGTGTGCCTTTGCCCAAAAAAGGTTGAAAAACACTGCTCTACAGCACCCTCAGCCAATCGCAGCCTCCGGAGGCATTGACTGACATCCTCTCCAACCTATCAAGCTGCAACTCACTTCCCCCCTCCTCCTCCTGACCCAAGCCATTTGTGCCTTTTTCTTCACTGGCTCATGGTGACCCCTGGGAAATGGTCATTCGACCCCCCAAAAGGGGTCCTGACCCCCAGCTTGGGAACCACTGTCCTAGACCAAGAAAAAGGAGGTGGTTGAGCCAAAAAATGGCCAATCACATCCCCTAAGCCTCCAACTAGCCACTTAAAAGATATACAGCCTCCACATGCGACCAGTTTCAAGTCTGAAATAGACTTTGGACTGCACCCGTTTTGAAGGAAAGGGCTAGTGTGCCCACCCCCACCCCTGAGATCTTCTAGGGGCAACGTCAGATGTCCACAGGCTGGAATATATTGTTCTTAGCGATGTCGTCAGATTGAGGACCAGAGACAATCCCAGTCGTGATGACAAGCCCAGCCAAAAAGAGACGCCTCCTTTTACCTTTTGGGGAAGCTGCTGCTGGGCACTCTGCTGAGCCTGCATGACCTTCGGGATGGCCGCCGAGGGCTCCTGGGCTTTCCCTTCCTTGAACTCATTGACTTTGTGCCGATAGTAGGCATGGTAAGGGTCGTTGGGGTTCAAGAAGTTGAACTTGGGGTTATTGATCTCATTCTGGCGGATACGGGCTTCGAACTCGGGGCCGTTTCTGGAAACAAAGAGTCGGCGGCAAAAGCAAATTAAACCATGCCTAAGGACGGTTAACGATGCAGCGTAACACAACCAACCAAGAAGCATGAAGTCAAATAAATTAAGACTAAGATTTCATAAAACACATCTGGACAGCAATGATCATATAAAGAACAAAAGGTAGGAGATTGATCATGCAAGGTGAAATAAACAGAAGAGAATCTCCTGCTTGGAAAACACTGGAGACTGGTTTTACTATATCATGCTATCCAAACATCAGTAAGAGAGGAATGAGAATACAGTAACCCTCCACCCTTTCGTGGTTCATATACTGCGGTCCCGGTATATTGTGGGACCACAGTATATGGGGAAAAAACCCCTGAGGTAAGCTGGAAAGGCCTGTTTCAGGCCCCCTGTATTCACCCCAGGCCTCGCACTACCCCGAACAGGCCATCGGAGGCCCAAAAGTGCTTTCTAGCGATTTGGAGGTCACTTCCGGTATTCTGGAAGTCACTTCCAATTGGGCGAGAAGGACTCTGGGGGCCTCCAACAGCCCGGGAAGGCCCGTTTGGCGCAGCACGAGGCCTGAGGTAAGTACAAGAGGCCCCAAACAGGGCCCCCAGTCCCGCCCCACCCCTGTATCCACATATCGCAGATTTTCAATTATCACGGGTTGGGTCGGGTCCCTTACCCCTGCGATAGGCAGGGGGTTACTGTAATTACAAGGCATTTCATCACC
This sequence comes from Phrynocephalus guinanensis, assembly GCA_037367245.1. Taxonomy (NCBI): domain Eukaryota; kingdom Metazoa; phylum Chordata; class Lepidosauria; order Squamata; family Agamidae; genus Phrynocephalus; species Phrynocephalus guinanensis. Next base: position 4,426,524 of record CM074752.1, read on the forward strand.
AAACCATTTATTTATTCATTTGCAGCTCAGGCTGTCAAGAGCCTTCCTTTCAGTTTATCCCCGCAAGGAGAGGATATTCCACAGACCCAACCTGAACATTTTTCCTCACCTGGCCACGAAGCTGGCTGTCTTGTCCACAATATTCCTAACTTCCGGCGGAGGATAAATAATCCCCACAACGGGCTTGGCAGGGGTTGCTTCTTCTTTTGGCTCATCTTCTGGCTGCAATAAGAGTTAATACAGGAAGATTTGAAACAAACAATCAGTCAATGGTGACTCTCTTTTTCTCATCAAATTCAAGATTCCGATGATTACCTACAAAGTCTTTCACGGTTTGGGCTCACATTACCATCTTTTCCCAAGGTCTTCTACCATCTCCACAAGGTCCCTGTAGGCTATGCTCCTCTGGGTAGCCCTCCGGAGGCCAGGAAATCATTCGCCAGAGGCAGGCCCTTCTTTGCTGTTGCCCCAACAATTCCTGGTAGAGTTGCACCTGGTTCCATCCCTCAGAATGTTTAAAAGACTTCTGAAAACACTACTTTACAGAAGCCTTTCTCAGCAATTCTATGTGATGGATTCTTCCTGTTTTGTTTGTTTATATGCCTTACATTCTGTAGTTCATTTTGAAATTTGCAGCTCTTCCAATTTCTGTGCTTTGTTTTATTTGCTATACAGTCACAGGGTTTTTATCCCATTGTAAACCGCCCAGAATAGTGCATTGCATTAACGGAGCAGTATATAAATTCAAAAAATCAGATACATAAATAAATTTGGTCTCCATTCCACTGATGTACTCCATACATGTGAATCTACGACCTACATATTGCACTGTGTCTCACGAGGACTGTGACACATAAAACTTGACACTCAACTATGCCTGTTAGTCTTTGATGCACCACAAGATTTTTCCTTCTTGTGTGCAAGCTGCTTTATTGTCGTTATACATTTTGAAATACAGGGAATGGTTTCACAGCTTAGGTCAAAAACAGGAAACTGCACTCACAGGATATTGAAATTTTAATGTTTTTGTATTGATTTAAAACACTTATAAGCCTTCAAGGGCTATATAATTTGAAAAGAATAACGCTTACAACAGTACAATTAATTGAGGAAAACATGCAAAGAAATTCGTATTTACATAGTTCTATAAGTTATTGGGAACATCATGTAAATCAATTCATAGCTACATAATTCTATAATTCTACAGTGCACATACACAAACTTTTAAAACCATGTTCTTGATAGTGTTCCCGTCTATATTACTGAATCCATATGTTAAAGCTAGGGAGGAGGTCATTAAAACAAGATTTCATTTCCTCTGTAGCCCTTGGATGTGGCAGACATTTTGCCCTGAAATCAAGAAAGTTGTATTTTCTGCCTCCTGAGTCTACTGATTATCTTGAGGATAGACTACTGTAACACTCTCTCCATGGGGCTTCCCTCGGGTGCAGAATGTGGCGGCCAGCTCAGTGGTTGGTGCTAGCAGGCATGATCGCAACACCCCCATCCTAGCTCACCTGCATTGGCTACCTGTTGCCTCCTGGATATGGTTCAAGGTACTGGTTTGGTTTACAAAGCCCTCCATGGCTTGGGACCTTAGCGTCTGGTGGAGTGTATTACCCAAAGATTAGCTTTGTCCCAGCCCACCAGAGCATCGTAAGCCTTCTTGCTTCGGGTTGCCGCCCTGAGGGAGGCCCATAGATCCTTTACCTGGAACCAGGCATTCTCGGTAGCTGGTCCGACCCTCTGGAATCACCTTCCCAGCGAGATAAGGCTTGCTGAATCCCTTCCTACATTCAAAAGAAATCTTAAAACTGGACTGTTTAAAGCTGCCTTTGGCGACGGCTGAGGCTACTGTTCTGTTTATTTGTAGTCTAATTGTTTGCCGCCACCATCCTTCTCTGCCAGCTTAACATTATTATTTGTTATTGTTTTATTTTTGTGTCATTGGCTGGTTGTTCACTGCTCAGAGTTCCCTTGGGAAAGTCAGTTGGTATAAAGTATAAGGAGAAATTGTTCTCTTCTTAGAATACGTTATTGCTTTACAGCCAGACAGCCTGTATGGAAGAGCATAGATTAAACCCGTCTAATAAAATAGTATATGGCATCAGGAAAAGCCTGAAATAAATTATTATTATTATTATTATTATTATTATTATTATTATTATTATTATTATTTATTAATAATAATAATAATAATAATAATAATAATAATAATAATAATAATAATAATAATAATAATAATAATAATAATAATAATAAATACAGCTTCCTCTTTTTAACCCAATATTTCAATGGAGGTACATTATTTAATAGCCTGTCAGGAGACAATCTGAGGGCTCCAAAGACCCTCCCCCTTAAAAGGACGACCCCAAAGGCTCCCCGCCACCCTGTCACAGGGCAGAGCTCGGCAAGACTACGACTCCCAGCATACACCGCTCGGCTCGCAAAGCATCCTGGGAGAAGAAGCTCCGCCTTCAGGGGGGTGGCCTGGAGAATCCAACTGGGGAGGGAAGGAGGGGGGGGAGGGAGAGGGGCGCTTCTCGGAAGGCGAAGGCCGAGAAGGTACCTGCTTCGCTTCAGGTGGCGCTGGCTGAGCAGGCGCCATGGCCTGCACGGGCCCCGTTGGCATGGCGACGCTTCAGTCCCGAGCCAAAGATCCGCCGCGCTTCCCCGACAGCCCGAACCGGAGCGACAAAATGGCGGCGCCGAGCTGGATGCGCGCGCATTCAAAGTCGCCCCGTCAATAGGAGGAGCAGCGTCCGAAGGGGGGGAAACAGCCCTTTTGCGCATGCGCCCTTCTCCTTTTACGAACGCCTCTGCGCACCATGGAGACGTCAGGCTAGAGCTTCTTCTCCAAACAAAACTGCCCCCCTCCCCCGCTGTTGCTTTCACTTCCGGTCTCAATCCTAATTTTGTGTTAGGATCAGTTTTCAAACCTCCACTCGATATGTGAGAGATGACGCTGAAAGGAAGTTTTGTTTTAATTAATATTTTATTTTTTGTGTTTTCTTTTCCCCTCTAATCTTGACCTACGTGGATAAACGGAACAACAAGGCTACTTCTTTGGAAGCCTTTTTTTTCCATGGTAATAATGATCAGATTTTCCACTCATGCGATCCAGTTCATGGAACTTTACCCAGAAGCAAGTCCCAGTGTTTGCCACGGTGTTCATACTCCCTGGTAAAACCATACAGGAGGAAGGGGAACCTGCAGTGCTAAGATGATGATGATGATGATGATGATGATGATGTGCAAGGTCTAGAAGGCTGCTTTCCAGGACATCATGGCCAATGGTTTGCCTTTTATCTCTATTTCACCCGTCTGACGATAAACGGAGTAAAAATCCCACCGACCTTTAAAACAGTGATAAGTGTTCGCGGGTTCCAGCCCATAGAATTGTATACCAAACGGAACGCGTCGATCAAGGTGCTCCAGGCAGGGCTCCCTCTTTGAAAGATTTGCGCTGAAGGTACATCCTTCACAGGTGGATGGCCGAAGGTCCCAGAACAGATTTTGGAACAGACTCCTTAACAGATAAGCATGCAATGCTCCCGAATCTCTAAATGCAAAAATAGGCTACAAGGGACACCTTTATAGGCCTCTAAGTCTATCCTAAAATATCTCCATTGATTTCCAGGGCACCTTTCTCCCTGTGGAAGTGCGTGGAGTGAAATACAAATCATCTTTTTGACGACTCGGCTGTTTTTGACGGCCACCGTCGTCCCCGCCCCCACTCCCCTTTTCATTCATTCTCGAAACTCCTCATGAGGACTTGAATCTGCTTCTGCTTTTCCCTCATTTCCCCCTTTATAACTCCCTTTAAAAAAAGACCCATTTGAAGGTGCCACATGTTTTTGTCTTTGTTGCGTCTTGGTTCTTTGGGTGTTGCCTGATGTCCACTATAGGAAGAATGCATTTTGCAGGGTGTGTGGGTGGCTGTGTGCAAAGTAGAGGAGGAGCTGCGGTCGATGAAGCAAGAACGTAGGAGACTGGAGGTCATATGGAGGGCGAACCAGACGGAAGTGAATAGGGCTGCCCTTAAACAGCTGACTGGCCGCTATCTTCGCGCGATCAGGGATGCTAGAAGATCTTATGCCTCCCTGAGAATTGGGGAGGCCTCGAGCCGCCAGGCGGAGTTATTCCGGGTGGTTCGGGACCTCTCCAATCCCAGTCAGCTGCGGCCTCCTCCTGGTGATTTCACTAGTGAGCAATTTGCAGCCCATTTTAGATCAAAAATTGAGGCCATCCGTTCCGACTTGCCCCCCAGTTGCTCTAGTCCATCCTTTGGGTCTTCCAGTGCCTCACCCCTCCGTTCTCCCCTCCTGGACGAGTTCGGGCCGGTCTCTTCAGCGGAGGCCTCCAGAGTTATGGCTCGTTGCCGGCCGGCGGCCACTCCCTTTGACCCTTGCCCAGCTTGGCTTATAAAATCTGCCGAAGGGAACATGCCAGAGTGGTTTTCTTCCATCGCCACGGCCTCCTTTCGGGAGGGTTGTTTCCCTTCCCGCCTGAAGGAGACCGTGGTAAAACCCATTCTTAAGAAACCTGGCTTGGCGACGGACGATCTCTCCAACTTCCGTCCGATCGCCATTGTTCCCTTCCTGGGCAAGGTTGTCGAGGGGGTGGCTGCTGTCCGGCTCCAGTCATACCTGGAGTTAAACCATATCCTGGACCCCTTCCAGTCTGGATTCAGGCCTCTTCGCGGAACCGAGACCGCCCTGGTCGCTCTGCAGGATGACCTCCTCAGGGAGGCCGACAGGGGGAGTTCCTCCCTGCTCGTCCTCCTTGATCTCTCAGCAGCCTTTGATACCGTCGACCACGGTAACCTTCTGGCCCGGCTCGCTGAGGCGGGAATTGGTGGTCAGGCCTTGGCCTGGCTCCGTTCCTTCCTTGGCGGCCGGACCCAGAGGGTACAGCTGGGGGATGTCTTGTCGGCTCCTTGGGCTCTCCCTTGTGGGGTGCCCCAGGGGTCGGCAATCTCCCCCGTGCTGTTCAACGTTTATATGAGGCCGCTGGGGGAGGTCATCAGGAGATATGGAGTTCGCTGTCATCAGTACGCTGATGACACGCAGCTCTATATCTCCTTTTCTACATCTGCAGAGGAGGTGGTTCGCTCCCTCGATCTGTGCCTGGAGGCCGTTCTGGAATGGACCAGAGATAACCGGCTCAAGCTTAATCCGGAGAAGACGGAGGTTCTGTTCTTTGGGGCGCCTTCGCCTCGGTACTATGGCCCCCTCCCTAGACTGGGGGGTACTTCCCTCCAGCCTACAGACAGGGCCAGGAATCTGGGCGTGGTCCTGGATTCGGCCCTCTCCCTGGAAGCCCAGGTGATGGCCGTCTCCAGGGCCGCTTTTTTCCATCTCCGCAGGATCGCCCAGATCCGTCAGTACCTTGACGAGTCCTCCCTGAGGACAGTCGTGCAGGCCCTGGTGATCTCGAGGATCGACTATTGCAATGCCCTCTACGTGGGGTTGCCCTTGACCCTGGTCCGGAGGTTACAGCGGGTGCAAAATGCGGCGGCCAGGCTGGTGGTGGGTGCTCGTAGATTCGAGCACATCACCCCAGTCCTGGTCCGCCTGCATTGGCTTCCCGTTGTCTTCCGGATCAGGTTCAAGGTCCTGGTCTTGGTTTTCAAGGCCCTCCACGGCTTGGGACCGGAGTACTTGGCGGAGTGTATCTCCCTGAGGGCATCCGGATCCAGACCCACGAGATCATCGCAGGCGCGCTCCTTGAGAGTGGCCACACCCAGAGAGGCGCGGAAAACGCATACGCGGAACTGCGCCTTCTCTGTGGTGGGGCCCTCGCTCTGGAACCATCTCCCTCCTGAGCTGCGCCTGCTGGAGTCCCTGCCCGCCTTTAAGAGGGCTTTGAAGACCTTCCTCTTCAAGGAAGCATATGGTGTCCTTATTAGTTAGTGTTTTTTTTTTTCTTTGCCTCACCGTTTGCCGCCATCTTGTCCTCTGCTGCCCTTGCTTGGTGGCCTGGTTATCTTCAGCTTTTAGCCTTTTTAGCTTTTAGCTTTTGCGTTGTTAGCCGCCCAGAGTTCCCGTTGGGAAGATGGAGCGGGATACAAGTATTTAAATAAATAAATAAAATAAATAAATAAAAGGAAAAACTGTTTTCCATATTGCACAACACCAGAACTAGGGGGCACTCCATGAAACTTTTGGATGCTGGATCTCAAAACAAATAAGAGAAAGTCCTTTTTCACCCAGAGGATCCCTGGTCTGTGGAACTCCCTGCCAGAAGAAGTGGTGGCAGCTGTCAGCCTTGACACCTTTAAGAAAAGATTGGACAAGTTCATGGAGAACAAGGGGATCGATGGCTATCTTGATGGATGCCTAAGGACAACCTCTGGGTTGGAGAGAGAGGCAGGAGATCTCTCCATGCCATCTGAAGGGAATCGTAAGCAGGTGAAGACATCTGCTTAGGAATACCCTGAAGCAAATGGTGAGCCAGCCACTGTGTGAGACAGAATGTCGGAGTGGATGGTCTGTGATGGCCTGTTCCAGCAAGGCTGTTCTGATGTTCTTAATATGTTAGTCGACCTAAGAAGGCGAGCTGGCCCTGGTCCTCCGCCCCTGGCCCTTGCGGCCCGCGAGTCGAACGAGAACCTGAAGAGCCATGTGTTCCCCCCCCCCCGCGTCACTCGCTTCTTTCTCTTCCTCCCTCGAGAGGGCGGGACTTGGAAAGGGAGCGTCCTAAAGGGGCGTGGCCATGGCGGGAGGGCCGAGGAAGGCGTCCAGGGAGTTGCCATGACAACGGCGGAGGCCTGCACAGCCCCGTCCAGCCTGTTGGCGGTAGCGGCTGAACAGGTGGGTCTTTCCCCCCCCCCCCCGATTTGAAGGGGAGCAGCTGTTTTGGGGGGACCCTGAGATTCCTCCCCACTTTGCCAGCGGACCTGGAACTGACCCCTTTACGCCCTTCCATCTCCAGTTTAGGAAGGACCCCTCTCCCTTCTTTTGCAACACTTCAGGCAGGGTGCCTCTGAGCACGTGCAGAGTGCATTCTCTTCCCGCTCAACTGGCGCGCAGGCGGGAGGGTGGTGTTGCCCTTCTCACCAAGTAGCGCTGTTTCTGCAAGCCCAAATGATATCTTTATTTACTTACTTACTTACTTACTTACTTACTTACTTACTTACTTACTTACTTACAAATTTTTTTTAGCTGCCCCACTACCAAGAGGTCTCTGGGCAGCATGCAACAATGTATTAAAAACTTTAAAATTATTAAAATTATTATTAAAATTATAAAATGCAGTACAGTTTAAAACAGCATACAATACAAAGTATACAAAATGTTGGTGTTGGCATTGCAATGGCCTTACAGGCAGCCTTTTTCACGTGCACAGCTCCCGTCCTGGGTGCAAGCGAGGTGCCTGCGTCCTGGCAAAGTGATGCCTAGGATTATAGGATTGAGGGTGGGGGTGGGGTGGGGGTTGCATGGCTGTTGTGGCTCTGCTATTGTGGCCCTGCTGTCACCCCTAGGAGATCCAGCAAGGAGGCATGTGCGTTCAGAAGTGATCTCTTAAAAATGTGATTTTAAAACCCCTACAATAATGGAGAAGATAATTCTGTGCCTCCTGAGAATACAAAATTTAAGAAAGGCTTTGCCCACATTTTAATGATAGAATAACTTTGGAGCCTCAGAGGTGGAAGAGACCCTCTGGATCATCTAGTACAGGGGTCCTCAACCTAAGGCCCGGGGGCCGGATGCGGCCCCTCAGGGTCCTGAATCCAGCCCCCGGGACCAATTGCAGACCCCCACCTCCCCCCCCCCCCCCCGCTTCTCAAGCAAGCAAGCCTCCACAGCGGCTTCTATTGCTGAGGCAGTTCCCAGCCCTTGCTCGTTCCCTCCCTCACTTGTGGTGCATCAAGTCAGGCCCGGCCGGGCTGGGCCAAGAGAGAAGGCAGCTTTCCCTCCCGGGCGCAGCAAGGGCATGATGGCCAGGGCGCACAGCTGGATCTGTGTGCAGTGGTGCCAGCCTTGCTGCGGCTGCTGCTCCTCATCCTGAGTGGCCGCCTAGAAGGTGATGAGGGGCCTGAGCTTGCCTGGGTTGCCACATCCTTCCCGATGCAAGGAAGGAAGGAAGGAAGGAAGGAAGGAAGGAAGGAAGGAGAGCTGCTCCAGCCGCTGCCACTGTATGAGGAGGAGGAGGAGGAGGAGGCGTAGCAGAGGGATCCCAGCAGTGGCACAACCCGGAGCAGGAGGCATTTGCGGGGGGGGGGGGCGGAGATGCACTGATCATGGGCTGATCGTGGGGGGTGGTGGCCCCACTTGCCCCTCCCTCCCCTGTGGTCCGGCCCCCAGTGATGTCTGAGGGGTGGTGGACTGGCCCGCTGTTTAAAAACGTTGAGGACCCCTGATCTAGTATTTTATGTTTATTTTACTGTCTGAATTATTTGTGTTTATTTTGCACTGTATTGTACTCGCTATTTGTTAACCACCCTGAGTAGCCTCACTGCCAGATGGGCAGTATAAAAATCCAATCAATCAATCAATCAATCAATCAATCAATCAATCAATCAATCAATCAATCAATCAAAATAGTCCATCCCCTAATAAGGAGGCACCATAGGGGAATTGAACTCTCAGCCTCTGGCTCTGAAGCCAGAGACCTGAACCACTAAGCAGTTCTTGTTACTGTGTTTAAAAGTATTTGAGAAATTATTTGCACATGCTGATTTCTTGAGAGAAATTAAAGAGGGACCCTAGTGTAGGGCAATCTGTAAGGACTAGGTGGTTCTTTTTGATTGGAAACACAGGAAAGGCCATCTTTCCCGTAACTGTTGAGGCCGACCCCCTAGCACGCTGCACCCACAACCTCCAACCCTGGCATTGAGTTGGAAATTGCGTGGTCTCTACCGTATGAGCTATGTGTGCTGGGGAAAGTTTATTATAGCGTGCCCCAGCCCAGTGCTCCCCAGATTATCCATCATTACCATCTTGGGTCCTTTTCCAAGGAGAAAGGCAGGGTAAAAATACTGTAAAATAAATAAATAAATAAATATGTTGCTTTACAATGCCCATCACCCCAGCCAGCCAGGCTGGGGCTGGTAGTTGTTGTTGTCTGACCCCTCTGGAGAGTGCGAGATGGCACAAAACTGAGGTTCATCCATATTCAATGGATGGTTTTTTTTAAAAAAAAAAAAAGAAGCGATTCAAATTGGGGTTCCCCTGTTGGTGCCAAACCTGGGTAAGGAAGGAGAGGGAGAGGGAGGATGGCTTGGTGCTGACATCTTCCCCCATCTGCTCCCGGCCTTCTTCACATCCCCGTCCCTGGATGCTCTTTTGTTCCCGTGACTGATCCAAGCTTGCCGTCGTGTGGCTGTCATTCCCTCCCGCAGGGACGTCTCTTGTCTAAAACCAAGCGGTGTCGCCGCCCAAGGGCAGCGACATGGCGACAACGCTGGTTAATCAAAACTGCATGGAAAGCTTGCGGAAAGACATCGCCGATCTCCAAGGGACGGTCCTCAGTGTCTTCTCCTGCATCGGGGCCGTGCGCTACCCTTCCTGGAAGTTTCCTGACAAGGTGTCCTGTGATCTGGACTTGGTAGCTTTGCTGGAGCATTATGACTTCTCCGAGAATGACCCTGAATTTACCCAGCATTCCCATGTGGTCTTTCTGGAGCTTGTGATTGACAGGTGAGAACATCATTCCATTTGTTGTTGTTCTTTCATTCAGTCGTGTCCGATTCTTCGTGACCCCATGGACCAGAGCTCGACAGGCCTTCCTGTCTTCTACTGCCTCTCAGAGTTTTGTCAAATCCATATTGGTTGCATCGATGACACTGTCCAACCATCTCATTCTCTGCCGTCCTCTTTTCCTTTTGCCTTCAATCTTTCCCAACATCAGCGACTTTTCCAAGGAGTCCTCTTTCCTCATGCCAAAGTACTGGAGCCTCAGCTTCAAAATCTGTCTTTCCAGTGAACATTCAGGGTTGATTTCTTTCAGGATGGATAGGTTTGATCTCCTTGCAGTCCAGGGGACTCCCAAGACTCTCTTCCAGCACCCAAAGCACCCAAACATCATTCCATAGCAACACCCAAATCCTATTCTTTTCTGAAGTATGCCCGCCCTCAGCCACCCCCATTGCACTCCTTCCCAAAAGTTCTTTGCATACTTGCTTGGAAAACGTCCATTACATGCAGTGAGACAGACCTAGGCACCTACATGTACAGGATCAGTTTAACGGTCAGGTAATGCACACCTGCAATATACAGAAACAATTTATAGACTGCTCTTGGGCTCTTCATCTCTCTCAGAATTTGGTAGCTGAAATCATTGTTGTTGGATGGATGGGTTGCTTGAACTTGTATACTGCATCATGTAATCATTTATCATTAAACCCTCCCCCTGGGCAGTTTACATCCAGGGCTAAGTAAACATAAACTGAAGCAAATTGTAAACCTAATGAAAAAAAACATAACATATAATCAACAAAACAACCATCAAATAAGGATACGTCTGTGAAGATTCTCAGTCATCCAGGTTCGTTTAACTGGGAGTTGAGTCATGGCTACTGGACTTCTTTTTTGAGAGATAGAAACGTTTCGCTGTTCATCCAAACAGCTTCATCGGTCTGAATACAGCTAGTGCAAGAGACCTTCTTATAGTCAGCTTGACCTCTTGTCCCCTGGTCTGATTGGCTCATAAGATGAACAAAGCCTGAATAGGCTTGTTAGGGAGACATTAGTGTCCATGGCCTTAAGGTAAACAATGGCCTAAGGTGCTGAAACCCATCAAGAATGGGTCGTTAGCTGTGACCTGGTGGTGAAGGCTCCTTGATTTGCCTGGGTACTTTGGAAAGTACAGCCTGATAAGTAGCAGATAGACTATACTGGAGCCCACCACCTCTGTTGAGGGAGGGATTTTCAATGCTAACATGAATGGCTTCCCTTATTCCTCTCTCAACCCACCTCTCTTCTTTGTCTAATATGTGTACATCCTCATCTTTGAAAGAGTGGCCTTTTTCCTTCAAATGGAGGTGTACTGCTGATTCTGGTCCTGAGCTGTTACCTCTCCTATGTTGGGCCATTCTTCTGTTTAATGGCTGTTTAGTTTCTCCAATGTAGAGGTCTGAACACTCTTCACTGCATTGGACTGCATATACTATATTGCTCCTTTTATGGTTTGGTATCGGATCCTTTGGGTGGACAAGTCTCTGCCTTAGTGTGTTCATGGGTTTGAAATAAACAGGGATGTGGTGTTTGCCAAAAATCCTTTTAAGCTTCTCCGACACTCCCGCCATGTAGGGAATGACCAGGTTCTTCCGTCGGGTCTGGGTCTCAGACTGATCCCTTGTTCTTCTGGGATGGCCCACTGCTTTGTTGAAGGCCCACCTTGGATATCCACAGGCCTTAAGTGCTGTCTTCAGGTGCCTGTCTTCCTTCTTCTTGGCTTCTGAGGAGGTGGGGATGCTCTCTGCTCTGTGGCTTAGGGTCCTGATGACTCCTAGTTTGTGTTGTAATGGATGGTGGGAGTCAAACAGTAAGTATTGATCTGTGTGGGTGGGTTTCCTGTAAACTTCTACTCCTAGGCCACGGTCAGGTAAGATGATGACTGCACAATCCAGGAAAGCCAGCCTGTTGTCTTGGGTGTCTTCCCTAGTGAACTTAATATTAGGATCCACTGCGTTGATGTGGTCTGTAAAGGCCTGTACTTCCTGAGTCTTGATTTTTACCCAGGTATCATCTACATACCTGAACCAGTGGGATGGTGTTGTCCCTGGGAAGGTGTTGAGTGCCTTCTTCTCCACTTCTTCCATGTATAGGTTTGCAACAATTGGTGACACTGGGGAACCCATGGCACAGCCATGCTTCTGTCTGTAGAAGTCCCCTCTGTACATGAAATATGTGGTGTTCAGACACAGGTCCAGGAGCAGGCCTATCTGGTCTGGGTTGAGGCGGCTTCTGGAGGTGAGGGTGCTGTCTTCTCTTAATCTTCTCTTTACCATTATTAGCGCATCAGTGGTGGGTATGCTGGTAAAGAGTGATGTAACATCAAAGGATACCATGGTTTCCTCTGTATCCAGTTTGAGCTCCCTGACTTTAGAAACAAACTCTTCTGAGTTGTGTACGTGGTGATCCGTGTGTCCAACCAGTGGGGCTAGGATAGTTGCCAGGTATTTTGCGATGTTGTAAGTCACTGAATTTATACTGCTGACAATAGGTCTGAGGGGGATTCCTTGCTTGTGGATCTTGGGAAGTCCATAAAAGCAGGGGACTGTCTCTCCGGGATATAACTGGTGGTAGGTCACCCTGTCAATTGCGTTTTCCTGCTCCAAGAGTTTTAAGCATTCTATTACTTTCTTCCTGTAATTGCTGGTGGGGTCTCTTCTTAGTTTTTCATATGTGTTTTGATCATCTAAAAGTGTGATAACCTTCTCGTGGTAGTCCACAGTATTGAGGACGACAGTGCACCTTCCTTTGTCCGCAGGCAGAATTGTGATGCTCTCATCCCTGCTGAGGGATGTCACAGCACTTCTCTCTTGGCTGGTGAGGTTGGATGGTGGTGGTTGAGCACTGGACAGTGAAGCAGAGACTTTTATCCTGAGTAGTTCTGCTTCTGCTGCTGGCAGATTGTTGCTGTGAATGGCTGATTCTGTCGCTGTGATGAAATCCACAACAGGAACCTGTTTGGGTGTGATGGCAAAATTTAGGCCTTTGGATAGGACCTCTCTCTCTGTCTGGGTGAGTTCCCTCTTTACCAGCATACCCACCACTGATGCGCTAATAATGGTAAAGAGAAGATTAAGAGAAGACAGCACCCTCACCTCCAGAAGCCGCCTCAACCCAGACCAGATAGGCCTGCTCCTGGACCTGTGTCTGAACACCACATATTTCATGTACAGAGGGGACTTCTACAGACAGAAGCATGGCTGTGCCATGGGTTCCCCAGTGTCACCAATTGTTGCAAACCTACACATGGAAGAAGTGGAGAAGAAGGCACTCAACACCTTCCCAGGGACAACACCATCCCACTGGTTCAGGTATGTAGATGATACCTGGGTGAAAATCAAGACTCAGGAAGTACAGGCCTTTACAGACCACATCAACGCAGTGGATCCTAATATTAAGTTCACTAGGGAAGACACCCAAGACAACAGGCTGGCTTTCCTGGATTGTGCAGTCATCATCATACCTGACCGTGGCCTAGGAGTAGAAGTTTACAGGACACCCACCCACACAGATCAATACTTACTGTTTGACTCCCACCATCCATTACAACACAAACTAGGAGTCATCAGGACCCTAAGCCACAGAGCAGAGAGCATCCCCACCTTCTCAGAAGCCAAGAAGAAGGAAGACAGGCACCTGAAGACAGCACTTAAGGCCTGTGGATATCCAAGGTGGGCCTTCAACAAAGCAGTGGGCCATCCCAGAAGAACAAGGGATCAGTCTGAGACCCAGACCCGACGGAAGAACCTGGTCATTCCCTACATGGCGGGAGTGTCAGAGAAGCTTAAAAGGATTTTTGGCAAACACCACATCCCTGTTTATTTCAAACCCATGAACACACTAAGGCAGAGACTTGTCCACCCAAAGGATCCGATACCAAACCATAAAAAGGAGCAATATAGTATATGCAGTCCAATGCAGTGAAGAGTGTTCAGACCTCTACATTGGAGAAACTAAACAGCCATTAAACAGAAGAATGGCCCAACATAGGAGAGGTAACAGCTCAGGACCAGAATCAGCAGTACACCTCCATTTGAAGGAAAAAGGCCACTCTTTCAAAGATGAGGATGTACACATATTAGAAAAAGAAGAGAGGTGGTTTGAGAGAGGAATAAGGGAAGCCATTCATGTTAGCATTGAAAATCCCTCCCTCAACAGAGGTGGTGGGCTCCAGCATAGTCTATCTGCTACTTATCAGGCTGTACTTTCCAAAGTACCCAGGCAAATCAAGGAGCCTTCACCACCAGGTCACAGCTAACGACCCATTCTTGATGGGTTTCAGCACCTTAGGCCATTGTTTACCTTAAGGCCATGGACACTAATGTCTCCCTAACAAGCCTATTCAGGCTTTGTTCATCTTATGAGCCAATCAGACCAGGGGACAAGAGGTCAAGCTGACTATAAGAAGGTCTCTTGCACTAGCTGTATTCAGACCGATGAAGCTGTTTGGATGAACAGCGAAACGTTTCTATCTCTCAAAAAAGAAGTCCAGTAGCCATGACTCAACTCCCATCAAATAAGGAATGAAAACCAGACAACGTCAAATGTCAATTTAAACGTAGTTAGTCATGTTACCTGAAGAGAGGGTGCTCTCTATGGTTTCAGTAAGCAGTCATGTCTTCAGTGTCCTGTTAAAGGCAGTAAGGGGAGAGGCTGGGCCACCAGGAGCCCATTCCAAATGATCAAGTCAAACATGAGAAGGATCTGTTTCTGTTTGATGGCTTCCTGGCCTCCCTCAGTGTGGAGGAGCGTGGCCTGTGATGAACAGCTGGTGCAGATGGATCTTTTTAGAGAAAGATGCTCCAATAAGTATCAAAGCATGCCTCGTGTATATATCTCACCCAGACCTACAGGGGCTACCAATTTCTTTTGATGCCTAATCCTCCAAGCCTTGGTAGCCGTCCTGATGGTCCTGGGTGTTCTCCACCAATCTTCTCTTCTCACCTTGTTGCAGGTGGGTGAGACAGTGCCTGCCAAATTCTTTGCCCATGTCCCTTGGACAAAAAGAAAGTTTGGCAGTCACTCTTCGGCAATCTGTTTAAAAAGGCCTGTTCTCATATGGAGAGGTCCTTTGTGAATTATGTATCCAGCAATTGTTTTCTTTCCATCTTTCTTTGTAATTTTAATGTACACATGTTGGGTTCCTGTAACATTTTCCAAATGAACTACTGGTTAGTTTTTATATCATAGAATGTCAGAGTTGGAAGAGGCCCATAAGGCCTCCAAATCAAAGCAGATCTGACCGACAGTTGTTCAGTTTTCCCTTGAATGCCTCCAGCGTTGGAGCGCTCACCACCTCCCAAGGTCATGATTCCTGTTGTTGTACTGCTCTAACAGTTAGGAAGTTTTCCTTGATATTCAACCTAAATCTGGCTTCCTTTGTCTGGAGCCCCTTGCTGCCTGTCATGCATCCAGATATATGATTGTATTCATTTTGGTATGTTGTTCTAAAACTCTTTGGGCGAGCGTTTCTATGGAGAATTGGGCAGGGTTGTTGACATCTTTTGAGAACTGGATTTCCTTTCTCCCCCACAAAGGTTGCTGCTGCTGCTTCAGAGCTTCACGGGATACACGGAGACCTTACTCAGGGAGCGCAGCAGGCCTCCCTCCAGGGCCACAAGGCCTTGCATGTCCATCGGGCTGGCAGTGAAAAGATACTGGGCTACTATGCTGGAACTGGGCCGCCTCTACCAGCAACTGGCAGCACAGGTAGGGCGCCTGGAGGAGCTTGGTGTCTCCTGCAGGCCCACCAAGTGAGTCCTTATCCCAATAGAGGCAACTTTCCTTTCTGGGGTCCCAGGGGTTGCAAGCAGAGAAAAAGATCCAAGGTGTCCCACATCTGAGGGATATTAACCACAAGAGAACCTTAGGAGTGTGATATTCCCATCCATTAGCTGTACAGTGCTTAACCTCTACAAGGAGCCTTGTGGCATTGTGGTTAAATTGATGTACTGCAGCTAAAACTCTGCTCACCACCTGGGATTCAATCTCAGGTAGTTGGCTCAAGGTTCACTGAGCCTTCCATCCTTCCGAGGTCGGTAAAATGAGTACCCTGCTTGCTGGGGGAGCAATGTGTAGGCTGCATAATTAAATTGTAAAACGCCCAGAGGGTGCTTTAACTGCTGTGGGGCGGTATATAAACAGAACACTTTGCTTTTGCTTTGTAAAAGTGAGAACGCAGGATTGCTTACAAATCTTGGCCAACATAAGATCATTTTAACAAAACACACACACACACACACACACACACACAAGCTATGAACCATCTACAATATTTTCAATATTGGTGAGTCCTTTGACTGTTTCTTTCAAACAGTAAGAACAATCTATTTTCAGCACAAACCAAGCTTCCTGCCCATTGGCTCTGTTAATTCTGACCAGCTAATTCGGATTTTATTGCTTTTTCCTCCCCTTAAGAACATAAGAAGAGCCCTGGTGGATCAGGCCAAAGGCCCGTCTAGTCCAGCTTCCTGCATCTCACAGTGGCCCCGCCAAATGCCTCTGGGAGCACGTGAGACTAGATCTCTGTCTCCTGATACCACTCCCCTGCAGCTAGTCCTTGAAGTACCCTGGTTTTAAGCCTGGAGATGACACATCTCCATCATGGTTTGTCACCTGGGATGGACTTTTCCTCCAGGAATCTGCCCAATCCCCTTTTGAAGGCATCCAGGCCAGATGCCATCACCCCATCCTGTGGCAGGAAGTTCCACAGACCCCCTTGCTCACCACCGAAATTGTATAATGCCTGGCTGACTTTTCTCAAGGGTAAAGCCGCCCTTCAAACAGCAGTGCTCTAGATCAATACAGATCTCCAGGGAGCATGGTGTCAAATCAGAGCCCGGCATTTGAAAACAATATTTACTGTATTGTTTTAAATTAAGAAATGTGCCTATAGGCAGAACCACAACTCTGATAAAATTATGCACTACCCCTGATCGAAAATGCACCATCTGTGTTTGATGAGGACCTGGCTTCACAGCTCAGTAACTTAGGTTAGGATTAGATCTGCCGAGTCAGAGATTGGGATTCCCCGCAGTGCCTCCCGAGAAAGAAGCAACCTGTGTAGCCTTGGGCAAATTGCATAGTCTCAGGATGTTCCCAGAATAAATGAATGGGAAACCACTTCTGAGTATTCTCAACCTGAATAGAGTTTCCATAAGTCGGAATTGCCTTGGAGACTATTATTATTATTATTATTATTATTATTATTATTATTATTATTATTATTATTATTATTATTATTATTATTATTATTGCCATTGCAAGAGCTGGGCTGCTTAGTATTTAGCACCTAACTGTACTAAATAAGAATATAATGCTAGTTCAGTGAGCTTGTGCCTGATTTTTAAAAGCATTTGATCTCCACAAAGGCCTTGATGCTTCAGGGGTGGGTGTTGGGAGACTTTACTGGCCGTTTTGGCTCCCAGGTGGAGAGGCGAGGGGCAGTGTCTCTTTTCCCCAAAAGGCCGTCATCTACTGTCCAGTGATTTGTTAGAAGAAGGAAGTCAATCTCTCTCCCCCACCACCTTCTTTTTCACATGTAGAAACAATGCACCAAAGAAGACGCGTCCAGCCTCAAAGAGCTCTCACAGGGAACGGAAGCTGAGAGTGAGCGCACCAAAAGCAGCTCCTCAGAGCATTCAGAGTCAGATGTAACGTTACCAAGCTGCCGGTCTTCTCCGTTAGCCTCACCTGCCAGCAGCGGCCAGAGGGACGGCCACCTCACTGCTCAGTCAGAAGCAAGGTCTGCACCAGGTCCTGATGCCTCTAGGCAGAGTGTCCACACCCAGACCATGGAGGTGTCCCTGGAGCCTTGCGACGGGTGCGAGAGAGCCCAGGCCAGCCTCCGGGAGGTGGGCAGGGCCATTATGGACATCTGCAAAAGCCAGAACCTCCCTTGCTCTCTGAGCAGATTTCTTGAGCTGTCTGGGGACGCTCTCGGCCCCAAGCCCCTCACGGCGCTGGACGTCAGCTACTGGGTGTCCGAGCAAGGCAAAGACCTCTCCCGGATTAGCAAGCACCTCCGGGCCCTGGTGGAGCTGGTCAACCCACTGAAGGCGGCGCTGGAGGAGTCCGGGAAGGAGAAAGAAGAGCTGAGGAAGCAGCTGGAGGCCTTGGAGGGCCGCCTTCAGGAGGAGAAAGCAGCCCAGGAGCAGGGCAGGAAGGAGGCCGAGGCGCTGTTCGAAAGCAAGCAAGCCGAGAGCCGGCAGGTGGCGGCCTCGTTGGAGAAAGAGAACCAGGAACTCCGAAACAGTGAATATCCTCCCTTTCCCTCAAACCCGACTTTCCCAAAGGTCCCATCAACTTTTAGTTCCCAAACATGGGCCGGTTGGGGGGATTATGGGTGGCTCAGCGGGCTAGAGTGCTGAAAACTGTGGGCTGCAAAGTCAGCTGCTCAGCGGTTCAAATCCCGGGTGCCACGCAGTGGAGTGAGCTCCCGCTGTTCACCCCAGCTCCTGCCAACCTAGCAGTTCGAAAGCATGTAAATGCAAGTAGATAAATAGGTACCACCATAAAAAGAGGGCAGGTAAAACATTGTTTGCTTGCAGCCATGCTGGCCACATGGCCACGGACTTGCACAACACTGGCTCTTTGGCTTGAAAAAGGAGATGAGCACCGCCTCTAGAGTCGGACATGACTAGCATGCATGTGCGGGGGTGGGGGGAACCTTTACCTTTACCTTTTTAGTCCCCAAAAGTTAACTCTCCCAAGCCAAGCATTGCCCCACCGGTAGGGGGTCCTACTTGAACGCAGGCAGAAAAGACTTGGCTGTTGTTTCCTGGCGTAGCTTGGAGGACAGAGGGGCTGCAGTTGCCAGAAGGAGAGGCCAGTTCATTCTGTTCACCCTTCAGTTGGGCTGCCAGGACTCAGTGGAGCTGGAGGATTGGGGAAGGAGCATGGGCTTTAAAATACTGCCTTCTATCGTCTTGAATCCCAGAATTCTTCTTCTGAATTTGCTCCAAATGGCTTCCTTGGGCTTCCCCCTGTTTGCTTTTCGCCAAGAGTACACGGATGCCGCTGGCCTACGACACCCCATCCTCTTTTACCGGTGGCCAGGTTGGCTGGAACGGATG
This sequence comes from Phrynocephalus guinanensis, assembly GCA_037367245.1. Classification (NCBI taxonomy): domain Eukaryota; kingdom Metazoa; phylum Chordata; class Lepidosauria; order Squamata; family Agamidae; genus Phrynocephalus; species Phrynocephalus guinanensis. Next base: position 4,445,278 of record CM074752.1, read on the forward strand.
GGAGCCAGAGCCCAGCGACATCCCAAGGATCACAGGGCCCACCCATAGTTTCACACCAAACTATCTGCCCCAAAGAACTAACAGAACTCCTTCAGCAGCTAAACGTACACAACAGAAACTGGGGGTAAAACAAAGGCCTAGATTTAAAAATTAAATATACCAGTAACTCATCTTTAATGAAGATGCTTTAATACTACCCAAGGAAGTCAATGGTTGAGATGGAAAAAAATGACTCCAGAATTGCAACTCATTACTACAAAATGCTGTTATTATTACATCTCATTCCGTCACACTATTATATATACAGGTACTGTAATCTAAATTGCTCATTGACAAACTTCAGTTACATTTAATTCAAGAGGACTTTGGAGCTAATGAAGCCACTAACTTCATTATCATCATCCAAGACAGAATGCCAGTGAACATTATCATCTATTTTAATAATAACTCCATATTAGTTTCTGTAAGAGACAACTTTTGAGAATCTGAATGAAAGTTTAATTACATTTTTAAACGTTTTATTATGTTGAAAGGGAAATTATGCAGAGTTTTGACTCACCTAGGCTAAACTTCAAAATTTAGCAGGACCGAATGACCCTGACTGAGGTTTCATTGGACTTCTTGCAGGGGTCAGCTCCTTAGAGGGGGAAATCTCCTGCTTGAGAGATACGATCCAGACTCAGGAGGTCACCATCCAAGTGCTGGGTAAGAACCTTCCCAAAGAGCTTCACTCACAGGCACCGTCTTGCCTTTCCGAGTCACAATCCGCCTGCACGTTAGGCCAGTATTTTTGTATCTCCTTGCCAGAGACGGAGGATGGAGGCTAAAGCCCTTTCTTCGAACCTCAGCCATCCCTGGCTCTATTCCCGATGGCCGTGTTTGGGTCGCAGTGACATGGAAGCACCTCTTAAGTCAGCCGAGGGGAGGCAGAGCTGCAGCCTCTGGTCAATTCTCTGTAGCAGAGAGGGAGGGAAAGACCCACCACCACCCCATATCCACGGGATATCAATCCCAAGTCCTCCCCCTCTACACAGATGCTGGAAAACACAGATGATAGCAAGAGCAAATGCTATAAATTGCTGGATAGCCCGGTGGTCTGGCTCCCTGACTGTGAAGCTGGAGGTTGGGAGTTTGATTCCCCCCAACACACACACACACACACACACACACACACACACACACACACACACACACACACACACACACACACACACACACACAGCCTCCTTGACAGGGTCCCTTCCAGCACTGCAGTAGATTACAACGAGGGTGGAATAGCATGGTTTCTGGCTCCCTCTAGTAGCTACTTCTGGTAACTTCATCATTAGAGAGAGATTTCTGGGATTTTTTTTTTATTTTAATAGATTTACTGTATTTTTTCCATGTATAAGACTATATATTTTTACTAAAACTGTTAGACTGAAATTTTACGGTCGTCTTATACATGGAAGTAAGCCAATGAGAGAACTACACGGTAGAGAAACTGTTATTTTGGGCTGGAAAATTGAGGGTCGTCTTATACATGGGGGTGTCTTATAAACGGAAAAATACAGTACAGTGGTACCTCTACTTACGAATTTAATCCATTCCAGACTCTTAAGTCAGGTTGCCTATCTAATAAGTTAAAAATAATAAAAAAATATTTGTCAGTCGAACAGACCATATCTAAAATTTGTAAGGCGACAGTTAAAATACCAACAGTTTTCCACTCTTAAATTGAATTGCTCTTAAGTCGAGCTGCTCTTAAGTCGGGGTACTACTGTAATATTTTCAGACCAGGGATAAGAGAATTGGCATATACTGATTCCATGGATAAGAGGGTCCTGCTGTACTCTTGTTCCTCCAGTTCCCTCCTCCTTTTACTATTAGAATGAGCATTATCTGAACGTGCAGCCTGCAGGCTGTATGTAGTTCTCAGAGAAACCTCTGTGGATTCCCCAGCGCCCGTCCCCTGAAATCTTAACTTTTTTTTAGTTCAAAAAGCCTCCATGTCCCCACCAGGGGGCTTGAAAATGAGTCACACTCCTGACAGCCCTTCCTCGGTTTTAAAAAAAAAAAAGGGGGGGCAAGAAAAATGTTCGGGAAATTGATATCATGGGAGTCAGCCCTGGCAGTGGAAGTCAAAGGCTCCGGGATGGGTATGTGTGTCCCCTTGAGATGGCCTGCTGCCCATCTGCATGGCTGCCACCTTGTCTGCTGCTGCCTTTGGCCCTTGAGTACATCCCACAAGACTCAATGGGACTACCTTCTGAGTAGACATGTATAGAATTGAACCGTTCAAGTCCTCAAGAACCATAAGGCTGAAGTCCTAAGAACCAATGCTCGGGTGTCATTAAGGCTGTGCTGCATGTAGGTAGATCTGTGTTGGACCCTGTGTTGGCCACTGCCTCCGGTTGGCCTTAGAAACTTTAAAAGTTGGTTTAAAAGAGGGGCCCCACAGAGCCTTCTGGAATCTCCCTCCATCCATTGCCTGGGGTCCACCCCGTGGCCTCCTCCTTCCCCTGTGTCTGGCGTGGCCTCCTGAACGGTTGTGCCTTCCACAGAGCAGGCCAAAGCGGATCTGCTCCAGGAGATGAAGGCAAAGATGGTGGACCGGGACCAAGTGCGGAACCTGGAGGACCAGCTGCAGGTCCAGGCTCGCCAGCTGAAGAACGCCACGCAGGAGCTGAGCTGGGCCACCACGGAGCTGGCCAAGGAGAGGGCCAAGGCAGGCAGCATGGCCCGGCACAAAGAGGTGCGACAACGAGGGTGCCGGCTTCTCCGGTCACAGTATAGTGGGTGGACGGCTGGTCTTCTGCAGCAGCTAAGCGGGCACAGGATGATGGGAGTTGTAGTCCAGCAAATCTGGAGGGCGCCCAGATGGCAGCCGCCCTTCACCTGCTGGATTGGCAGGGCAGTGTTGCAGCACAAGGCCCTAGAGAACATTTAGAGACGCCAGGTCATCTGCTCTTGAGGTGATGCCTTACCAATCAATGAACACCCCCCTCCCTTGCTTGGGCTTGCAGCCTTGGAAGTAGAACCGGGGTGGGGTGGGGTGGGGGGTGGAGGTTAAGGGGGCAGGTATGCATTCCCTCTAGCACACCTAAACTCAAATGGCCCTCCAGACACAGAACAAGGTGTGGCGTTTACCTGTGTGATGCACAATGCATGAGGGGGTCTGTGCCACCGCTTGGTGGGCTGGTAGACCAGAGAGAGAGTCTGGGGAGTGGCCTGAGAGGATGTAAGGCACTGCTCAACCTTGCTTTAGCCAGATAGGGACCTACACTTTCGGAAGAGAGAATCATATAGGGTCTGGCACCATCAGAGAAAGACAGAGCGAAAGAAGAGAGGGGATTTTTTGAGTGTCTGTGAGGAAATCTAAGTGTCTGGAGTTTGGGAACTTAGGAACAAGGTGTGCATTTATTCATCTTTATTAGAAATCAAATTTAAGTGAGTGAGAGCAATAACCTTTTGTTTACACTTCAACATGTTACCATTGATTATTTTGATTCAATTTTGTCATCTTCCTTTATTTTTATTCAACTTAAAAACAGTCTGATGGCTTTGATTTACTAGCTAAGCTAGTTGGGGGCGGCGATACAGGGAAATCAAAAGCGGTGTTTGTCAGTAGCCCGTGAAACGGCCGGGGGCAAGCACATGCACGCTACACCAGGTTGCCTGCAAACCGCACTGCCTCTGCTCTTCAAGTCATCCATTGCACTTGCTGAATCAGCCAACGGCGAGTGGCTGGTCCAGGTGCCTCGGTTGGCTTCTGAGTAACGGACGGCTCCCCGCCTGTCCCTGAAGTCTCTCCAGGGGAAGCAGAGGGCTCTTATTCAGCAGCTGGACAGCTTGGACCAGCAGTGCGAGCAGCTGAAAGCGAGCCTGGCCGACGGAGAAGAGGAGCAGCAGAGGATGCAAGAGCGGCTGAAGGAGATGCAGGAGGAGAAGTGGGAGGCCCAGCACCGACTGGAGGCCCAGCAGGTCTGTAGAAAGCACGCCCTCCCTCGCCTTTGCTCCAGGCTGAACCTGCCCAGTTCTTTCAGTCTTTTCTAGCAGGGCTCGGTCTCCAACCCTCTGGCCATCCTACTTGCCCTCCTTTCACCTTGATCCCCTTTCGCAGCATCCTTCTTGAATTGTGGTGTCCAGAACGGGGCACAGGAGCGTAGAGGAGGCCTTGGCGATGCTAAATAGAGGGGAAACTAGACTGAGAACTCGGTTCCCAGCCCCAGCTCCCCCAAGGATTTCAGAGCCTCATTCTGATCTACAGCCGTCCCATCCAGGGAGCCCCGGGGAACTTAACGGTGGTGCTCTCTTTTAACACAGAAGCTCACGGAAAGTGTGCAGCATGAAAAGCAGAGCATGGAGCAGTTGGCTGCTGACCTGCAAAAGATGATCTCCAAGATGGGAGAGCTGATCCAGGAGATGAAGGAGAAAGAGAAGCTTTTGGTCTTCTTCCCGGACCTTCACGTCCCTGTGGAGGCCCAGTTTGAAAGTAAGGTCTGGGAAGGACAGGGAAAGAAGGCCAAGGAGTGGCAGCTCCCTTAAAGCGAGCATGCATGGATCTGGCGAATGGAGGCTGGGAGTGGGCAGAGAACTGGATTCCAGGGAACAGGATCCGGATTCAGAGCCACTGGTTGTGCCTGTAAGTGGGTGTAGAGGCAAACTGTGTCCCTCACAACATTACTGCCTCTTCTGTAAAACAGGAGCAAAGCGATCTCTCTGACTCAGTTTGTGAGATGATAAAAGGGGACAAAGGAAATTAAAGACAGAGATAACAAGGAGATATACCTTTGCTTTAAAAAACTGTTCTGAGTACATTCATATTGTAATAGTAGGCAGGGATACATTTCCTAAGACCCACTTTGGAAAAGAATTGCTCCTTGCAGGATCAGTTGCTGACTGTTTGTGGCAACTGGAATCCCAGACTTCCCTGGCCTGTCCGTTTTTTTTAGTATCTTGGCAAAAAAAAATTCTGTAATTCAGAAAAAGGAGGACAGGATCAGCATTTACATGATGCTCCTTGAGTGTTTCAAGTACTGCCCATTAATTACTGCGATCCTGTAAAGAAGTCTTGACTTAATATTAGAGATGGGCTTTTCATTTTGGAAGGGGACTGATTCCAAAACGAAACATGCCAGCACAGCTGGCGCTCAGAACCCAGTCCCACCCTCCGGAACAAAATCGACCACTGTCTTACATTGCTGTATCTCACGCTGGGTGAAATTCCAAACAGGAAGCAGCCTCCGATGCGTCATCTTTCCCTCTCCCTGGTGCTGGCCAATCAGACAGGGAGGCGGGATGATGCATGTCCTTGCACAGCTCCTGGTTGGCCAGCATCAGGGAGACGGAAAGATGAAGCATTAGAGGCTGCTTCCTGGTTGGAATTTCACTGGGTTCCGAGCGCCAACTGTGCTGGCGTGTTTAGTCTCTGAACCCGTCCCCTTCTGAAATGAAACATCAATCTCTACTTAATATCCCCAGTATTGTGTGAAAAAGGGATGCTACAGCTTTTAAATGTGTTTGGTGCTGGGATTTCAGCAAGGCAGGCCTTCAGAGTGGAGTCTGTTTGGACAGGCCCCTGCAGAATGCCAGGCTAAAGGCTGGCACAACGGATGCCACCTCATTTCTCTACCTCTGGAGACTCCTGCGTCATCTCATTGCAAAGCTGTCTCGTCTTGCTGCCAGATTGGCAGCATAAAACAGCGGTTCTCAAGCATTTTTTGCCGTGGCACCCTTGTCAGGCTAAAAAAATTTCGCAGCACAGCTACCCTTAAAGCAGTTTAAATACTTAGGAAAAGAAGAAAAAACAGTGCAAATGTAATACTCAGTTGTCTTTAATGCAAGGAATGAAATTGTTTCAATGAATTTCTCATTATTTCCTTTATGTTTATGGGAAATTTAGTTAATTTAATATTATTGCCGCAGCATCCCTTTCATACGCTCATGGCACCCTGTTTGGGAATCGCTGGTATAAAAATCTAATTAAAAATTCAATAAATATTGCCTAGAGGGCAAGGAGAGATAGCGGCCCCCCAGTGTAGAGGGAAAGAGGCTGTTTTGTCGACGACCCCGGGTTTGGCAGAAGGGTTGACTTTATCTACCGTCCTGCCATCCGCTTCTGCCCTCGGGTTCCACAAGTCCCGACCCTTCAGCTCTGGCTTTGACCCCTGGCTCTGTCGTACCTCCACCCCCAGGCACAGGGGACGTCATGGAAGACATGGGGAAGCAGCTGCAGGCCAACAACATCCGCATCAGTGTCCTGGAGGAGGAGAACTCACGCCTCCGCACGGCTCTGGCCAAGATGAAAGAGGTGGCCCAGTCCGAAGGGCCCAAGGTAGGCAGGGGTTGCCCGCAGGGTCCCGACAGAGGGCTTGGGCACACCTCCTAGAGTGGTGGCGAACCTTCAGCTTTTAAGTCGGTCCTGACTTGATGGCAGATGGCAGCGACCCAAGCCACGAAGGGCCTAGCAGGGATGGCGAACCTTCACCACTGCAGATGTTTTGGACCACAACCCCCAGTCCTTTTGTCATGAGCAATACAGGCTTGGAATTCTGGAAGTTGTGACCCAAAACACCTGGAGTGCTGAAGGTTCGCCACACCTGCCCTAGGCCCTTCATGGCCTGGGTTGCTGCCATCTGCCATCAAGTCAGGACTGACTTTTAAAGCAACCCTAGCAGGGCTTCCGAGGCAAGCGGGATGTATAAAGTGGATTAACCAGTTCCACTTCCCCAGTGAGTCACCATGGCCGAGTGGGGATTTGAACCCAGATCTCCCAAGTCCTGTCCCATCACTCTATCCACAGCACCACCCTGGGTATCCTTGACACTCCAGAGAGAGCCGTTTCCCCCGAGAACGCAGCCCACCATCCCAGGCCTTGAGTTTGCTTTGGGGAAGAACTTAAGAACATAAGAAAAGCCATGCTGGACCAGGGCAAAGTCCCATCTAGACCGGCTTCCTGTATCTCACAATGGCCCCTCCAAATGCATCCGGGAGCGCAGAAGACTAGATATCTGTCTCCTGATAGCACTCCCCTGCGTCTGGCCCTTGAAGGACCCTTGGTTTTAAGCATGGAGTTTACACATCTCAATCATGGTTTGTAATCTGGGATGGACTTCTCCTCCAGGAATCTGTCCAATCCCCTTTTGAAGGCATCCAGGCCAGATGCCATCACCACATCCTGTGGCAGGGAGTTCCACAGACTAACAACACACTGGGTGAAAAAAATATTTTCTTTTGTCTGTTCCCACTCTCCCAGCCCTCAATTTGCGTGGATGTCCCCTAGTTCTGGTATTTTGTGAGAGGGAGAAGAGCATCCCTCTATCCACTTCACTCATGCCCTGCATTATTTTGTACGTCTCAATCATATTCCTCGCCTCAGACGCCTTTTTTCCATGCTGAAGAGCCCCAAATGTTTTAGCCTTTCCTCATAAGGAAGGTCCCCCCAGCCCAGTAATCAGCCCAAGAAGACACCTTGAAGTCTTCTTTGCAATGCCTGCTTCTAAACTATCCTCCAAGGCAGAGGAGAAGCAATCCAGCTTGACCAGGAGGAAGCAAAACCTCTTGAGTCCACCTCAGAGGAGCCCAAAGAGCAACGACCCACCTTGTCTCAGTCCAATTAACAAACCCTATTCCGTCCCCAAAGCCAAGGGAAAGTACAACTCCATGGGCATGGGGTCACGATGGTCACAGTGTTTGTCTTTCCCAGGCCTCCTCGGGAGGCTGTTGCATATTAGCAGGACCGGCCAAAGAGGTGTCTTTTTGCCTTATGGATGCTGATGGCGAATCCTCCTCTCCCCAGCTTGTCCCTCCGACCCCGCTGTGGATCCGGTCTCCATCAAAAGCCGGCCAAGAAGACGGCGGGAGGGGATCTCCTGGAGGGTGAGTCGGGCAGCCCTGTAGCACCTTGAGTGCAGGAAAGCTCTGGGGCAGGAATGGAGACTCCTCCTCCCACAGTGGCATCTCTGTCTCGTGCTTTCCACTGCAGGTGTCCCACAGGAAAAGGCTTCCAGGGAGCCCCAGGGAGGCCTTCTCCAAACCCTTCTAGCTCGGGAAGCGCCACCTGGAACAGGGCACAGAGCAGCCGCACCTTACCTAGAGAGGGCTCTGCTGCCCAAAGGCCACCTGGCAGCAAGCTATCAAGACCCCCTTCAGGACAAGCGCCTCGGAAACCAGGGTCCCACTTGTCCTGGGAGGACGCTGGCACCAGTGCCTTCGCCAGGGCACAAGGAAGAGTCCAGGCCCTTCACCACCCGGCCCACAGCACTTGGAGCCACCAGAAATAAAAGCCCTCGAGCGGAAGAGCTCCAGGAGGCGGCCCAAAAACACCGCTGGAACTCTGCAGTGGGGCCAGACAGGTTTGGGAGGAAATGGAAGCCGGCCAGCTGGTTCAGTTGTTGGTCCGATACCGTTGCTGTGGTCAGCCAGCAAGCATCCGCAGCAGCCAGTCATCATCACAAACGCAAAGACCTTTCCTGAAGTGCAGCACGCTTCAAAGATGCCGGCTTTCGGCAGCAGGGCTCCCTCGTCTTATGAGCAATCCCGCCTGGAGCCCCAGCCTGATACAAAGAGAAGTCAGCATTCAACCGTCTTGGGAAGCCTGGTGCCCCTCCAGCTGTTTTGGACTACATCTCCCATCAAGCCAGAGTTGGCTGGGTGTGTTTGTCCTTGTAAAACTTTAACAGTCCAAAAAGACTGGAGGGCAGAAGGCCTGGGAAAGGCCAGCGCCAGGAACAGTTTGTCAATAAAATGTCACAGCTTAGAACGACAACCACAACTGCAATTTGTGAGTGCTGACAGAGGAGGAGAGGAGGGATGGGTCGCTGCTGAAGAGTCAAGTGCCAGCAGAGAGCCAGGGTGGGGCTCTTAGTCCAAAAATCCCCACAAACCTGCACGCCTCTACTAGGTGCAGTGCAGTGCCCCTCTGACCAGGGGTCAGCTCTCTCACCAGCTGCCCCCTCAATGGCTTTTGCACGGTCTCCCTGTTGGTTAAGGATGAACAACAGGCACGCTCTTCCACAGGGAACCCTCCACTACTCCTTCCTACCCAGCGGTTGGCTTCCCTGCCAGCTGTTGCCTTGTTTGCTGCCTTTGTGGGGAAACCTGAGCAACAGAGGCGTCGAACCTTTTGCTCAGGGCTGCAGCGATTGTGGGCAAGCATCTGCATCATCCTACAGACCTCCCTCTGAGCTCTGATAAAGCCCTTTGCCCCGTTTGCTTCCTCCAGCTCCTCACTGGGCCCTTCTCCTTCAGCAGCTCTGTGGCATTAGGTGGCCCATCTGGGCTTCTCCCAGGCCTGAGTGAAAGAAAGTGCCCCGTGCTCTGGGCTGAGAAGGACCTGTGTCCAAAGGAGACACTCACGCAGGGCTCTCTTTCTGCTTGGTTTATTATTAGTCCAGGTGGTTTTAACACACACCAGCAGTGGGTCCGGTGCCAAAGGGATTGAGGACACCACGACAGCACACACACACACCGCCCGGAATCCCCTTCTGCCCCTCCGCTCTAATAAGTTAGTATAAATAAGCATTCCAAACCCCACCCCCACCCCTCTCTAGCACATGAACACCCCCACCCAACCCCACCCACAAGGCAGCTTCCCACGGCAAGACGCCCAAGGAATCGACAGGAGGGGGGCGCAGGCAGCAGTGCTAAGCCTGCCCACCATCCCTCAACGGGGAGAGGGCCCACAAAGGCCAGGCCACCCGGGAGCAGCGCCTTCACCCCAGACCTGAGCCACACTGCCGAGATGTTCTGCCAGGCCCTGCCCCAAAGGCCGTGGGGGTCGAGTCCAGTGTGGAGACGCGGAAGCAGACCCAAGAACAGAGGAGCACATGTTGCACAGACACATTTCCCCCCTGTCTTGACGGGACCCCAAGTGCCGGGAAGGAGGATTCCCTCCTGCAAGCGAAGATGCCCGAGTCTCTGCCAATCGCTCTTTCCCCGATGCCCGGCTGGACTCTCCTCAAGGAGAGAAGCTGTCTTGAGAGCAGCTTCCTGTCCAAAAAGGGAAGAGAAATGTCACTCGAAGGTCAAGGAGCCAATGGCAAAGGGCCGTGGGAACACACAAGGAGATGCAACAGGGAAGGAGGAGGGCAGTCAACAGGGAATGCTCCTGGAAGGGAACCCGCACTCAAGGGCCCTATCGGTGGAAAACACAGTTGCGGTGTGGTTTTTTTTTAAAGGCTTTTGAACGTGTATAACGCCTTTTCCTTCTGGAAGAAGTACTTTATTTTTCTGTGTATACCATACTACTATTGTCTAAAATCATGAGGCCAAAAACTTAAGGGGTGTGGTATACACGGAAGTCAGCCTTTCAGGGTGGGCGGGTGGAGGAGAACCCTAACTCACCTTGCTTTACCTGTCTGTGGTTTGGTTTTTTTTGCATGACTGACTCTGTCTTTCCTTGAGTTCTCCACCCCCACCCCACCCACGCTGTTTTCTTTCATTGCCCCATTCTAAACACTCCTCTCAACATTGGTGGGTTTGTTTATTGTTGCTTTTTTGCAGGATCAGGTACCTTCAGGCTTGAGCAGCCCATTAAGAAATTCACTACAGAAAGGAAAAAAGCCACACCTTTTTTTAGCTTGAAAAGGCATTTCTTAAAGGGCTGCTCAAGGCTGACGGAGCCTGCAAAAAACAAAGCAGCGGAGTGTTTAGAATCGGGAGATGAAAGGAAACAGCAGGAGCGGTGGGGGTGGAGGAGACCTCAAGGAGTACGTATTCATTTTATTTATTTGGGGGTCTGAAAAGAGAAGGGCGTCTAATAAAAGGTGGTGTCTTATAGACACCACCTTTTATTATTTTATGCATAGATCATTATCAACTTAGGTACAGCTTGCCATTAAGAGGGCATGTCCTCCATCCCCCCAAAAAATGGCACTTCCTTTTTAACCCAGAAGAAAGCAGGGAAACAGCCAGGAAAACCTCCAGCAGGTCTGTCTGGCTTTCCACCTTCCTGGCCAATGGCCAGGAAAAGGAAATTGAGGTTTTGCTCTTAGCCAGGCCAGTGGGACACGGCCGGACGTCCTAGAGAGGACTCTCTGGGATCGCAAGTTTGGAAAACCCCTGGATCAAACATACAAGAGAGCTTTTGGACTGGGTGCGGGGTCCCCCCAGCTCAGTTTTGATGAGAGGAACATAGGAAGCAATAATAAAAGGCGGCCTCTGAGCACCCTTCGGGAGCCTCTCCTTGGGTTTTGTCATACACACGTAGGCGTGAGAGGGCCGTAAGCCCAGGCAAAGGGGAGAGGAAGTAGTCCATGGCCGCCCCTTCTCCTCAAGGTGAAGCCCTGGAAAGCCGAGAGCATGGATTCCTATTGCTTTTTGCGGCTGACAAACCCGGGACCTGTTTCTGCAGGGACGCCTGGGGAAAAATGGATGCATGGATGGATGGAAAGAGGTGGGTGGTGCTCAGCCTGAGGGCCGCTAGGAGGCCTACCTAAAATGTTGTGTTTGCAGAGAGGGCAGGTCTGCTGTAGGAGAAGCCAGGGGTCCACGCAGTCCCGGTGGAATTCGTGCAGGCATGGCAGCACCCGGAGACACTGCAAGGCAGGCAGAGCAAAGTCAGGGTCTTGGCTGCCAAGGCAAATCGCAGGCCAACAGATGGGCCCCGGCAGGGCCTGGCAGCCCAGAAAAGAGCATGAGATCGGGCTGCCCCCTCACTTGACACCCCCCCCCCCTTGCTATGGGGCCGGACTTCCCAGAGCCCTTAACCTCCTCAATTCCAGAATGGTGATGAGCATCAATCTTGCACGTTGAGCTCTGTTTTGAAAGCAGGGTAGACCAGGTGAACTCCTGTTGAGAACGCGGAAGGTCCAAAGGTTGGTTCTGTACCGCTCCTTCTAATTAAAAGGATCGAGGCGATTTTTCTCGGCCAGAGGTTAAGCAGAGAGAGAGAGAGAGAGAGAGAGAGAGAGAGAGAGAGAGAGAGAGAGAGAGAGAGAAGGAGGAGGAGGAGGCTCACCTCAGAGTGACTCCAGTGACCCACTGGAGAGCGGGAACAAGCAGAAGGATGAAATGATCTTGTTTTTAAAAGCGGCGGAGGGGGGGGAGGCTGTGAAAACCACCCTTCAAAACGAGAGCATTTCTTCCCACTGGGATCAAGCCAGGCAACCAGCTCCACTTGCTGGCTGCCGAAAATCACAATCACCTGCCTCCTAGCTACCTCAAAGATCGAATCTCACAGGATAAACTGACTCTGGTGTTAGGGTCATCAGGAGAGGCCTTTCTCTCCATCCCACCACCCTCACAGGTACATCTCATGGGAACCCATGAAAGGGCCTTCTTGAGCGGCTGCGCCCAGACTCTGGAACTCCCTCCCACTAGAGGCCAGGACTGCCACATCTATGTTGTCCTTCCAGAAACAGGCAAATACCTTTCTCTTCAAGCAAGCTTTCTCTGAATGATAGACTACCATGTGTATTTTATATGAATCTACAGGTTCACATGGACTTTGTGTTTATAACTACTTATAACCTTGTAGCTTTAATGTAATGTTGTCTGTTAATGCTGTAAGATGTCCCTCAATTCCTTGTTCTCAAATACCTGAACGTGTATATTATCCCTCATTTATGTAAGCCGCCTTGGGTTCTCTTCCAAGAAGAAAGGCGGGGTAAAAATATTCTAAAATGAAAATAAAATAAAATAATAACCAAAAGGCAACAGGATTAGTGTCCCCTACACACATCAGCCTCAATAACTTCTACTGTACACTAGTACACAGTCCTGACTATCCCTCAGAAAAATTCCTCAAATGCCCTTCTTTATTATTGCTATATTTGGTGGGGGGGTGATTTGGGGGGCCTCTCTAATCTTGTAAGTATAACTCATCCAGTATGGGATCCTACCTCCCCTGATGTGGAGATGGGGTGGATCTGCTGTTTCCGAGACAGGTAAATATGTCTGGCGCTGGCCCTGACAGCTAGATCTGGGATTTCTGCAGTAAGCGAAGTGTGTTGCTTAAATACTAGGAAAAGACAGTATTGGTGGGAAAAGCTGAAGGCAGCAGGAAAAGAAGAGGACTGAACATGAAATAGATTGATTGACACAGTAAAGGCACCCAAAGACCTGAGTTTGCAAGACCTGACCCGGGCTGTTGAGGACAGAATTTTCTAGAAGGCATTAGCTCACCGGCTTGCCATAAGCGAGAAGCCATTTGGGAAACACACACGAACAACATGGCTTTCACGCTGAACACGCAATTCATCACGCCTGTGTGGTGATCCTGAATCGAGAATGTTCTGCAGCTGTGATGGGATGCAAAGCTTCTGACACCTTTTCCAAAGGGCCAGATCGAGATGCCATCGGTTTCTGACCCGGGTCCAAAGGTGTGTCTGCGAGCGTATCTCAGAGGAACAGCCGCTGTAATTAATATAATCCCGTTTGGTTGGTTAGGAATGCCATCCAAGAAGGACTTGTGAGGTAGTAAATCCTGTGGGAACTGGAGGGAGGCACTTCTTGAGTAAACAGGCCCAGGATGGCAGTGCGTGAGGATCAGAGAGAAGTCACGGGATGAGCAACAACACTCCGGTGTATGTAAATGTGAAAGAGTGAGAGTATACTGGGAGATGGGGAAACACCACAAGGCCTTTTGTTTACAGAAGTGGCCAGTGGTAGTGCTGCCTTTGCTTCAGTTCTGGCGCTTTGAGTAAGCCTGTGAGCTCCACCCTCCTCCCAAACCTGGAGCGTAGGCAAGACCATAATAATAATGGCTTATGGAATTATTGCATGGAGAGTATTACTCAAGTCTCTTCCAGACAAAGCTTTGGTGCTCCGTAACATGCCTGATTTTACACTGCTGTCATCAGCGTTTTTTTTCCACCCACACACAACCTTTGCCTTGTCTCAGAACACGTGCCCAAATCGACAACTTTATCTGCTTTTTAAAAAAAAATTGGCTTGCACCTCTGAGGGTTTCATTTTTTATTTATTTATTTTTAGCTCACTTGGTTCCATGAGACTATCACACTGTGGTGCTTCCCTCTGCCTTCAGTTCTGTGGTCGGAGCTTTCCAGTCAATGAAAACGGTCAAGTGGATCTAGAAGGGACTATCAGCAAAGGAAGTAGACTTTTCTACTTGTTTGCCAAAGGATTTCCTCAGATAACCCGAAGAAAGGACACTTTCAGAGACAACAGGTTTATCAAAGGAGGTTTGGACAGGAATCCTAATAAACTAATCCTTTGCGACAGAATGAGGGAAAGAGGAGGGAGAGGTCTTGCAAAGTCCTATCATATGGTAAACTATGTCACCTGAATGATCTACATAAAAATTATTATATGCCCTCAAGTCAATGCATGGTGAACTTTTCCAGGGTTTTCTAGGTAGTGGTTTGCTATTCCCTTCTTGTGGGACACCCTGGGACGGTGCAGGTTGCCTAAGGCCACCCAGGCTGGTTCTTCTCCTGGGAATATGTCTGTGAAGATTCTCAGTCATCCAGGTGAGTTTATCTGGAAGTTGAGTCATGGCTACTGGACTTCTTTTTTGAGAGATAGAAACGTTTCGCTGCTGTTTGGATGAACAGCGAAACGTTTCTATCTCTCAAAAAAGAAGTCCAGTAGCCATGACTTCTCCTGGGAGGCACCGTGCGGGAATCGAACTCCCGACCTCTTGACTCCGCAGCCATAAGAAGAACATAAGAAGAGCCATGCTGGATCAGGCCAAAGGTCCATCTAGTCCAGTACAGTATAAGACTGACCTAATGCTATCTCTTAGTCCTTGTGTTTCCTTAGTGCATTCCAGGACCAATACGTGGCATTGGAAATCTATCCCTCCTTACTGTAAGCCACCTTGGGTCATTTTCCAAGGAGAAAGGCAGGGTAAAAATACTCTAAAATAAATAAAATAAATTCGGGGATTCATATCCTAATCTGCAGATACCATGTGTTTTCATCTGGGATGGCAGGGACTCCTCCAGTGGGCAAAATAATGTTGTATAACTGTACAGGCATAATGCAATATTTTGCCCCCAGTATCCACGACAGGGCCGAGGTGGAAGGCTTGTCTATAAAGCACTTCCGGCTGCACACGGTGCAGTTGGTCGCCCCATGGACATGCGCACAATTGCACAATCAGCTTCTGGCATTTTACGCAGGCGCAATTTTGTGTTACGCTGGCACTGTCCAAATTTTGTGTGCATTTTGTGTTTAAGTCCAGCTAAACCCAAAGAAACGGCTCCACCCCAACCCCGTGTTCCGGATCAAGGCTCCCCTCACCCCTTTACTCCCTCTCTGCTCTAATCAAAGCAGCGCCCTGGCTAAGGGCCGGAGCAAAGCGGTTGTAATCAGAAGGGCAAAGCCCAGAGTCCAATGCCCGAGAGAGCAGGAATAATTGCCCTCTCTAGGCAGGGTGTTATCAGTTATCAGAGGATCTCACGGGGCTGGCGGAGGGTGTGCAGGCCAATAGGCTAAACCTTTGCAACCCCCCCCCCATTAGAGGTACCAGCTTCCCATCTGCCTCTGCACTTTTAAGGGCGCCTTAGCACCCAAACAGTTAGCAAGCAAGGACGGTGCTTGTGACTTGCCTCTCTCTCTCTCTCTCTCTCTCTCTCTCTCTCACACACACACACACACACACACACACACACACACACACACTCTTCTGTGCATCACACCTGTATTGATAGCACAAGAGCACTGTTGTTTGGGTTGGTTTGCTCGCCGGCAACCCTAAAGGACAGCTGGATCAGTCAACACATCAGCAAGAGTTGAAAAAAACATATATCCAGGGGTTGCATAAGAAAAGGGGCAGCAAACCTTGAACACTTGTGCCAAATAAAACTGTAAAAGGATCCTGAGATTTTTTTTTAAAAAATCTTTTTTCTTTTCCTGAAACAAGAGCCTAGGTTCTTGGTGGATGCAGTGATCGTTAATAAAGGGCAGATCGTTTATCATGAAGCATTTAAGGTGTGTTGTTTAAAGGGAGTACTAAAATATCTAAAAGGGCAAGATATACATTTTAAAATACGTATACTAGAGGGATAGTTCCATAACCTTATTGGCCAAGCATAGGCCAGCCAGGCAGAGGAATATATATTGGACTCCAGTGAAAAGGCTTCTGAATAACAACCAGGCTGGGGAAGTCCCTCAACTCACACTGCCAAGGGCTGCTGGTGGTGGTGGTGCCATCTCAAATTCTGTCCTCCCTAAAACTGGCACCTCTCAATCAAACAGTCACACTAACACTCAACGGGCTCATCAGTGCAAAGATGCCTGCGTCATCTGTTCTTACTGGTCAATAGCAACTATTTAGGTGATTTTCATCATTTGTAAATTTATTTATTTGACTTTTATACAGCACCAACTGGCGTAAAATCCACTCTGGGTGGTTTAAAGAATTTTAAGGTAATTAATAAACTGCCCGGGGGGTATCATTAACTGATGCAGTATACAAGTTCAAGCAACCCATCCATCCAACAACAATGATTTCAGCTACCAAATTCTGAGAGAGATGAAGAGCCCAAGAGCAGTCTTAAAAATTGTTTCTGTATATTGCAGGTGTGCATTACCTGACCGTTAAACTGATCCTGTACATGTAGGTGCCTAGGTCTGTCTCACTGCATGTAATGGACGTTTTCCAAGCAAGTATGCAAAGAACTTTTGGGAAGGAGTGCAATGGGGGTGGCTGAGGGCGGGCATACTTCAGAAAAGAATAGGATTTGGGTGCTGCTATGGAATGATGTTTGGGTGCTTTGGGTGCTGGAAGAGAGTCTTGGGAGTCCCCTGGACTGCAAGGAGATCAAACCTATCCATCCTGAAAGAAATCAACCCTGAATGTTCACTGGAAGGACAGATTTTGAAGCTGAGGCTCCAGTACTTTGGCATGAGGAAAGAGGACTCCTTGGAAAGGTTGCTGATGTTGGGAAAGATTGAAGGCAAAAGGAAAAGAGGACGGCAGAGAATGAGATGGTTGGACAGTGTCATCGATGCAACCAATATGGATTTGACAAAACTCTGAGAGGCAGTAGAAGACAGGAAGGCCTGTCGAGCTCTGGTCCATGGGGTCACGAAGAATCAGACACGACTGAATGAAAGAACAACAACAAATGGAATGATGTTCTCACCTGTCAATCACAAGCTCCAGAAAGACCACATGGGAATGCTGGGTAAATTCAGGGTCATTCTCGGAGAAGTCATAATGCTCCAGCAAAGCTACCAAGCCCAGATCACAGGACACCTTGTCAGGAAACTTCCAGGAAGGGCAGCGCACGGCCCCGATGCAGGAGAAGACGCTGAGGACCGTCCCTTGGAGATCGGCGATGTCTTTTCGCAAGCTTTCCATGCAGTTTTGATTAAGCAGCGTTGTTGCCATGTCGCCGCCCTTGGGCGGCGACACCGCTTGGTTTTAGACGAGAGACGTCCCTGCGGGAGGGAATGACAGCCGCACGACGGCAAGCTTGCATCAGTCAAGGGAACAAAAGAGCATCCAGGGACGGGGATGTGAAGAAGGCCGGGAGCAGATGGGGGAAGAGGTCAGCACCAAGCCATCCTCCCTCTCCCTCTCCTTCCTTACCCAGGTTTGGCACCAACCGGGTAAACCCAATTTGAATCGCTTCTTTAAAAAAAAAAAAAACCCATCCATTGAATATGGATGAACCCCAGTTTGGTGCCATCTCGCACTCTCCAGAGGGGTCAGACAACAACAACTACCAGCCCCAGCCTGGCTGGCTGGGGTGATGGGCATTGTAAAGCAACATATTTATTTATTTATTTATTTATTTATTTATTTATTTATTTTTATTTACCCTGCCTTTCTCCTCGGAAAAGGACCCAAGACGACTTACAGTAATGAGGGCATGAGTCAAGTGGATAGATGGTCGCTCTACTCCCTCTCACAAAATACCAGAAACTAGGGGACATCCACTTAAATTGAGGGCTGAGAGAGTAAGAACAGATGAAAGAATTTTTTTTTTAACCCAGCGCATTGTTAGTCTGTGGAACTCCCTGCCACAGGGTGTGGTGATGGCATATGGCCTGGATGCCTTCAAAAGGGGATTTAACAGATTCCTGGAGGAAAAGTCCATCACAGGTTACAAACCATGATGGCGATGTGTCATCTCCAGGTTTAAAACCGGTGTACTTCAAGGGCCAGATGCAGGAGAGTGGTATAAGGAGAACAGATATCCAGTCTCGTGCGCTCCTGGAAACATTTGGTGGGGCTCTTGTGAGATACAGGAAGCTGGACTAGATGGGCCTTTGGCCTGATCCAGCATGGCTCTTCTTATGTTCTTATGAGGGATAATATACATATATGGGGAGCACTGCGCTGGGGCACGTTATAATAAACTTTCCCCAGCACACACAGCTCATAGAGACTATGCAATTTCCAAGTCAATAACAGGGTTGGAGGTAGTGGTCGGAGCGTGCCAGGGGCCGGCCTCAACAGTTACGGGAAAGATGGCCTTTCCTGTGTTTCCAATCAAAAAGAACCACCTAGTCCTTACAGATTGCCCTACACTAGGGTCCCTCTTTAATTTCTGTCAAGAAATCAGCATGTACAAATAATTTCTCAAATACTTCTAAACACAGTAACAAGAACTGCTTAGTGGTTCAGGTCTCTGGCTTCAGAGCCAGAGGCTGAGAGTTCAATTCCCCTATGGTGCCTCCTTATTAGGGGATGGACTATTTTGATTGATTGATTGATTGATTGATTGATTGATTGATTGATTGATTGATTGATTGATTGGATTTTTATACTGCCCATCTGGCAGTGAGGCTACTCAGGGTGGTTAACAATTAGTGAGTACAATACAGTGCAAAATAAACACAAATAATTCAGACAATACAATAAACATAAAATACTAGATGATCCAGAGGGTCTCTTCCACCTCTGAGGCTCCAAAGTTATTCTATCATTAAAACATGGGCAAAGCTTTTCTTAAATGTTGTATTCCCAGGAGGAAGAGATTGATCTTCTCCATTATTGTAGGGGTTTTTTAATCGCACTTTTAATTCCGTTTGGTATACAATTCTATGGGCTGGAACCCGCTAATACTTATCACTGTTTTAAAGGTCGGTGGGATTTTTACTCCGTTTATCGTCAGACGGGTGAAATAGAGATAAAAGGCAAACCATTGGCCATTATGTCCTGGAAAGCAGCCTTCTAGACCTTGCACATCATCATCATCATCATCATCATCATCATCATCATCATCATCATCATCATCATCATCATCATCATCTTAGCACTGCAGGTTCCCCTTCCTCCTGTATGGTTTTACCAGGGAGTATGAATAAAGTTCCATGAACTGGATCGCATGAGTGGAAAATCTGATCATTTTTACCATGGAAAAAAAAGGCTTCCAAAGAAGTAGCCTTGTTGTTCCGTTTATCCACGTAGGTCAAGATTAGAGGGGAAAAGAAAACACAAAAAATAAAATATTAATTAAAACAAAACCTCCTTTCAGCGTCAGCTCTCACATATCGAGTGGAGGTTTGAAAACTGATCCTAACACAAAATTAGGATTGAGACCGGAAGTGAAAGCACCCGCGTGGGGGGAGGGCAGTTTTGTTTGGAGAAGAAGCTCTAGCCTGACGTCTCTATGGTGCGCAGAGGCGTGCCTAAAAGGAGAAGGGCGCATGCGCAAAAGGGCTGTTTCCCCCCCCCTTCGGACGCTGCTCCTCCTATTGACGGGGCGACTTTGAATGCGCGCGCATCCAACTCGGCGCCGCCATTTTGTCGCTCCGGTTCGGGCTGTCGGGGAAGCGCGGCGGATCTTTGGCTCGGGACTGAAGCGTCGCCATGCCAACGGGGCCCGTGCAGGCCATGGCGCCTGCTCAGCCAGCGCCACCTGAAGCGAAGCAGGTACCTTCTCGGCCTTCGCCTTCCGAGAAGCGCCCCTCTCCCTTCCCCCCCTCCTTCCCTCCCCAGTTGGAGTCTCCAGGCCACCCCCCTGAAGGCGGAGCTTCTTCTCCCAGGATGCTTTGCGAGCCGAGCGGTGTATGCTGGGAGTCGTAGTCTTGCCGAGCTCTGCCCTGTGACACGGTGGCGGGGAGCCTTTGGGGTCGTCCTTTTAAGGGGGAGGGTCTTTGGAGCCCTCAGATTGTCAGGTACATTATTAAATAATGTACCTCCATTGAAATATTGGGTTAAAAAGAGGAAGCTGTATTTATTATTATTATTATTATTATTATTATTATTATTATTATTATTATTATTATTATTATTATTATTATTATTATTAATAATAATAATAATAATAATAATAATAATAATAATAATAATAATAATAATAATAATAATAATAATAATTTATTTCAGGCTTTTCCTGATGCCAAATACTATTTTATTAGATGGGTTCAATCTATGCTCTTCCATACAGGCTGTATTCTAAGAAGAGAACAATTTCTCCTTCTTATATACTGACCAGCTTTCCCAAGGGAACTGGGCAGTGAACAACCAGCCAATGACACAAAAATAAAACAATAACAAATAATAATGTTAAGCTGGCAGAGAAGGATGGTGGCGGCAAACAATTAGACTACAAATAAACAGAACAGTAGCCTCAGCCGTCGCCAAAGGCAGCTTTAAACAGTCCAGTTTTAAGATTTCTTTTGAATGTAGGAAGGGATTCAGCAAGCCTTATCTCGCTGGGAAGGTGATTCCAGAGGGTCGGACCAGCTACCGAGAATGCCTGTTTCCAGGTAAAGGATCTATGAGCCTCCCTCAGGGCGGCAACCCGAAGCAAGAAGGCTTACGATGCTCTGGTGGGCTGGGACAAAGCTAATCTTTGGGTAATACACTCCACCAGACGCTAAGGTCCCAAGCCATGGAGGGCTTTGTAAACCAAACCAGTACCTTGAACCGTATCCAGGAGGCAACAGGTAGCCAATGCAGGTGAGCTAGGATGGGGGTGTTGCGATCATGCCTGCTAGCACCAACCACTGAGCTGGCCGCCACATTCTGCACCCGAGGGAAGCCCCATGGAGAGAGTGTTACAGTAGTCTATCCTCAAGATAATCAGTAGACTCAGGAGGCAGAAAATACAACTTTCTTGATTTCAGGGCAAAATGTCTGTCACATCCAAGGGCTACAGAGGAAATGAAATTTTGTTTTAATGACCTCCTCCCTAGCTTTAACATATGGATTCAGTAATATAGACGGGAACACTATCAAGAACATGGTTTTAAAAGTTTGTGTATGTGCACTGTAGAATTATAGAATTATGTAGCTATGAATTGATTTACATGATGTTCCCAATAACTTATAGAACTATGTAGATATGAATTTCTTTGCATGTTTTCCTCAATTAATTGTACTGTTGTAAGCGTTATTCTTTTCAAATTATATAGGCCTTGAAGGCTTATAAGTGTTTTAAATCAATACAAAAACATTAAATTTTCAATATCCTGTGAGTGCAGTTTCCTGTTTTTGACCTAAGCTGTGAAACCATTCCCTGTATTTCAAAATGTATAACGATAATAAAGCAGCTTGCACACAAGAAGGAAAAATCTTGTGGTGCATCAAAGACTAACAGGCATAGTTGAGTGTCAAGTTTTATGTGTCACAGTCCTCGTGAGACACAGTGCAATATGTAGGTCGTAGATTCACATGTATGGAGTACATCAGTGGAATGGAGACCAAATTTATTTATGTATCTGATTTTTTGAATTTATATACTGCTCCGTTAATGCAATGCACTATTCTGGGCGGTTTACAATGGGATAAAAACCCTGTGACTGTATAGCAAATAAAACAAAGCACAGAAATTGGAAGAGCTGCAAATTTCAAAATGAACTACAGAATGTTAGGCATATAAACAAACAAAACAGGAAGAATCCATCACGTAGGATTGCTGAGAAAGGCTTCTGTAAAGCAGTGTTTTCAGACATCTTTTAAACATTCTGAGGGATGGAACCAGGTGCAACTCCACCAGGAATTGATTGAATTATCCTCTCCTTGCGGGGATAAACTGAAAGGAAGGCTCTTGACAGCCTGAGCACAGTTGCAGCAGGGAAAAGAAAAGAAGTGGCCATGCTGCAAATGAATAAATAAATGGTTTGGTGATGAAATGCCTTGTAATTACAGTAACCCCCTGCCTATTGCAGGGGTAAGGGACCCGACCCAACCTGTGATAATTGAAAATCTGCGATATGTGGATGCAGGGGCAGGGTGGGACTGGGGGCCCTGTTTGGGGCCTCTTGTACTTACCTCAGGCCTCGTGCTGCCCCAAACGGGCCTTCCCGGGCTGTTGGAGGCCCCCAGAGTCCTTCTCGCCCAATTGGAAGTGACTTCCAGAAAACCAGAAGTGACCTCCAAATCGCTAGAAAGCACTTTTGGGCCTCCGATGGCCCGTTCGGGGTAGTGCGAGGCCTGGGGTGAATACAGGGGGCCTAAAACAGGCCTTTCCAGCTTACTTCAGGTTTTTTTTTTCCATATATTGTTGTCTTCGTGAGACACAGTGCAATATGTAGGTCGTAGATTCACATGTCCTACCAACAGGTGAAGGCATTCTAACCCTTGACTAACCAATGTCGAGGCCCTGCTAACGATGAGAGTCCCTGTAAATGATGGCGGCTCCCTCCCCCTTCTGACCCTCCAACCTCCCCACTCCCTGAACCAGGAAGCCAGGTGGGCACAGCTGGGAGAGCGAAGCCCCCCCTGCACCCACCCAGGTCTTGGTAATGCAAGCCAGGTCAGCCCTCCCGTCAATGATGGAATCATAAATGATGGGGATCTTGTTATGGACTGACCTGGCGTTCATGAGGAGACAGGAAAGGTTGGAGGCGCTGGTGGGATGGCTCCTGGACACGTGGCAGTGAGCTGAGGGGTCAGAACGTGGATAGCAGATAGGCTATGCCTGAGGCTGCCACCTCTGTTGAGGGAGGGCATTTCAATGCTCATATGAATGGCTTCCCTGACCTCTTCTCTCCAACCACCGATCTTCTCTGTCTAACATGTGTACATCCTCATCTTTGCATGAATGCCCTTTGTCCCTCAAGTGGAGGTGTATTGCTGATTCTGGTCCTGAGCTATTACCCCTCCTATGTTGGTCCATCCTTCTGTTTAATGGCTGTTTAGTTTCTCCAATGTAGAGGTCTGCACTGCACTGGACCGCATATACTATATTGCTCCTTTTTTGTTTTGGTATCGGATCCTTTAGGTGGACAAGTCTCTGCCTTAGTGTGTTTGTGATTTTAAAATAAACAGGGATGTGGTGTTTGCCAAAAATCCTTTTAAGCTTCTCAGACACTCCAGCCATGTAGGGAATGACCAGGTTCTTCCATATGGTCTGTGTCTCAGGCTGATCCCTTTTTCTTCTGGGTTGGCACACTGCTTGGTGGAAGGCCCACTTTGGATATCCACAGGCCTTACGTGCTGTCTTTGGGTGCCTGCCTTCCTTCTTCTTGGCTTCTGTGGAGGTGTGGATGCTCTCTGCTCTGTGGCCTAGGATCCCAATGACTCCTAATTTGTGCTGCAATGGGTGGTGGGAGTCAAACAGTAAGTACTGATCTAAGTGGGTGGGTCTCCTGTAAACCTCTGCTCCCAAGCCACGGTCCGGTCTGGTGATGACTGCACAATCCAGGAAAGCCAGCCTGTTGTCTTGAGTGTCTTCCCTAAAACCAGTAATAATATTGTGGAGTTGAAGGGGATTTTCTGTGTTTACTCCTGAGAAGTGTCTGCAGATTTTACTTGGATGGTTTTTCTGATGAAATGGGGGCACTGGGAGTGGTGGCCACTTTTTGCGTAGTGTCATAAGATGCTAAGTCTCTCTCTCTCTCCCTCCCTTTTTTTTAACCTGGTCCTTTGCCTAGGTGTGCTACAGAGTGGAGTGGGCCAAGTTTCAGGAGCGTGAGCGGAAGAAGGAAGAGGAGGAGAAGGAGCGAGAGCGCGTTGCTTACGCCCAGATCGACTGGCACGATTTTGTGGTGGTAGAAACGGTCGACTTCCAGCCCTCGGAGCAAGGTGGGGATCCGTTCTCAAAACTGGACGTGGAGTTCACGTCCTCCCAGCACTTGTGTGAATGCAGCATGAAGGGAGGAGAAACTCTTAGCAGGTCCCTGAAAGGATGTGACAGCTAGCCTGTTTGGCCCCAAGGAAACCCCTCCTGCCCGCTTTCTTGCCCGGTGGCCTTCAGCCCCATCTAGCTTTGGGGAGACAGGCTGTAACAGGCATTTATTTTGGGACTGACTGTTCTTGGCTGAGGCAGCTCTGCTTCCTGAAAACCTGCATTAAAGACTGCATCGGCTGCACCTCAAGATCTCCCAGAGTTCTGCTCCCCGCAACCGAATGTTTTTAAATGCGCGGGTATACAGTAGAACCTCAGTATCCGGTGGGGATTGGTTCCGAGCCTTCCCGTGGATAATGAAAACCGTGGATAAGAGAGAACGCCAAAATGTCCCCAAAGCTGCTGTTTTGTGATAGTAACTTGCTTTACACCTGCTGGTTTGCAACGGTAGCTTGCTTTACAGCTGCTGTTTTATGACAGTAGCTTGCTTTGCGGCTGCTGAATTATTTATTTATTTTTTCCTCTGCCAACCGTGGATAACTGAATCAGTGGATACGGGGGTCCTTTTGTATTGGATATTTCTGACAAAGCTGTCCACTCACCCACTGCACAGTAGTTTTTATTTAGACTTGCGGAAGTTCTGACATCAGAACTGGAAGTGATCAAGTTTGGAAGTGTGTGTGTGTGGGGGGGGGAGGATCTACTCCAGCCCTAGGGTAAAAGAAGAGGTGTTTGTTCCGTTCAATTTCGTCCCTACCAGGCTGGATTTTTCACAGTTCAGAAGGGCATGGCACTCGTACCAGCAAGGCAGCTCAAGTGTCAAAAAGAAAAAAGATGAGAGGTGGCTGAGGGCTTTCCTTTTCCCCTTCTCCTCCTGCAGGGAACTTTCCTCCTCCAACCACCCCTGAGGAGCTTGGCGCCCGGATTCTGATCCAAGAGCGCTACTAGAAGTTTGGCGAAAGCGAGGAAGTGGAAATGGAAGTGGAGTCGGACGAGGAAGACGAGAAGCAGGAGAAGAGTGAGGAGACCACCTCCCAGCTGGACCAGGACACCCAAGTGCAGGACATGGATGAGGTGAGCCGGCTGGAAAAGGGGCAGCCACTGTGGCAGAGGCTGAGAATGGTCTTTGTAAATCTTGTTCAGACCCATTACCCAGCTGCAGGGCTGAGCATGTGGTCCCGTGCAGAGTGACCAGTGTTCTGAGCCTTCATGCTGCAAAGAACATCTTTCAAAGATGGAGCGCTTTCAATCGGCAGGGCAGTCGGAAGAGAACTGCTGTGGGGAACCTGTCCAGAAGCTTGTCAACATATCCTGACTCACATACTCAAAGGGAGTAGGACGGCCCTGAAACCACCTGCTTCCAAGCCCCTTCAAGACTCCCCAGTAGGCCAGATCTGCCTTGCACAGTAGTATTTGTTTGAATGACACCAACATTTCCAAGTTTGTCCTTTCAGTGAACTGAGAGCCCAAGGAGCAGTTACCGGAACTACCACTAAAAGTCGAGGGGTCGTCCTTATCTAGGTTTATCTCGGTCAAACGTTGGATCAGTTCCTTCAAGAAAACAAACCTCTCTTGCATTGCAAGTTAGGGGAACTTGCCTTCTGATCCATGGCCGAATAGCTGATTCAACTCTGAGTACAAAAAGCCAGCCTTCTGCAAAAGGAAGCGCATATGGCTATCATTTTTTTCTTACACAGATTTTTCTTGCAAGGCAACTTGATCCTTACCGGAATTTGGGCCTGGGAGGGCAGATCTTTCCCTTAATCTTGATGCATTGGCATCCTGTGGTCCTCTTTTCTTGATTTAAGCAAAGCTTAAAAGAGCCTTGCACTGCCGTGGTTAAATAGCTGTATTGCAGCTATAACGGCTCATGACTTGGGGTTCAGTTCCAGGTAGCTGGCTCAGAGTTGACTCAGCCTTCCATCCTTTCGAGGTCGGTAAAATGAGTACCCAGCTCGCTGAGGTGGGAGTGGCGAGTGTGTAGCCTGCATAATTAAATTGTAAACCTCCCAGGAGCCTCGTGGTGCAGTGGTTAAACTGTGCTCACGACCTGGGTTCAATCCCTGGTAGCAGGCTCAAGGTTCACTCAGCCTTCCATCCTTCCGAGGGTAAAATGAGTACCCAGCTTGCTGGGGGGGGGCAATGTGTAGCCTGCACCCTGTAATTAAAATTGTAAACCGCACAGAGACTACTTGTAGTGGTATGGGGCGGTATATAAGCAAAACACTTTGCTTTAAACACTATGAGAGTGCTTTAAGCAGAACACTTTGCTTTTTCCGTTGCTTTGGTCATTAGTCCATCTTTGCACTGGCTGGCATCTGCATGCATGCCGTGATTGGCAATTGGGATGTTGGAATGGTCTGTCCCAGTTGGTAATGGTGAGGTGACAGGAAAATAGTGCTTGCACCAGCATTTGCTTGTTGCTTATCCGTCGAGAGCCCATGCAAATAGCAGGTATGTAAAGGTTCATGAGGAGAAGCACTAATAAGAGGAGTGATGATTGCAGTCACTCAGGAGGAAAGGACAACCCTGTTGTGTGGGGGGGGGGTAAAGCACTTGGCTTGCCTTTTTAATGGCAGCATTGACTCTGGTATCCCACCGACGTGACACCGGTGGAGACAGGGATGCCTCAGGGAACCACTCCTTCATGATTGCTGTGACTTTTACCTTTAAAGGGGTCCGATGAAGAAGATGAAAACCAGAAAGCACCACCTCCTCCAGAAGCTCCAATGCCGCCGCCTCTTCCTCCTACTCCGGATCAGGTCATTGTCAGGAAAGATAATCCTAAGGGAGGTTTTGCATCAAAAAGCAGAAGGGATTTTGGGGTGCTTGGCTGATCCCGTGGTCCCCTGCATTACTAATTGCTGGGCTTTCTCTCTCTCTCTCTCTCTGTAGCTTCCAAGCCTTTGCCACCAACTCCTGCCCCAGATGAGTATCTCGTTTCTCCCATCATCGGGGAGAATATTCCCGCCAGCAAAATGCAAGAGCACATGCGGATTGGGCTTCTGGACCCCCGCTGGCTGGAGCAGAGGGACCGCTCTCTCCGGGAGAAGCAGACCGACGATGAGGTTTATGCCCCAGGTCAGTCCAGAGGGACTTGCCAATGAACCTGATCTTAGGACAATCAGGTATCTTCTCTTTGTCTGAGCGAACAAGGGAGGCGAGTCAGATAACTGCAATATGTTCTTCTTGTGTGGTATACAAATTCATAATGAGTGGCTATTACAGAAATTCATGAAGGGTCAGATTGTTACAGGTGGATGATGATGAACGTTTTAAGAAACGTGAGCTACCCAGAAATGAATGATAAACTGTTTTAAAAGAAATTTTGGGGTTTGGACTGAATCTCGTATATAATCTGCATTTTTCATTGACAAAGGATCTCAATTACTCCTACTTGTAGGGACAATGTCAGCATGGGACTTTGAAGCTTTGAATTGTATTCCTCCTTGCAGGGTGAAATAACGTCAGCTTTTTCCCCATTTAGGTTTGGATATTGAAAGCAGCTTGAAACAGCTGGCCGAGCACCGTTCCGATATTTTTGGTGTGGAAGAAACCGCCTTTGGTAAGAAAGTTGGAGAAGAGGAGATTCAGAAGCCAGAAGAGAAGGTATGACTATTCTAATACAGTAGCCTGTCTATCTGCAGGATCAGCTGTCTGAAAATACTAAATAAAAACCCCCAGAAATATGTTTAGATATACAGTACTCTGTTTCCAGGGTGTATTGACCAGGACAGGCCACTAGGTTGGAGGCAGAGACCAGGCAGTGTATTTCATTCAAGGCATCTTTGTTTTCTGGCATCCATGGGAGGGGCTTAGAACTGATGGTCTCTGGATGCCATGGGCTTAATGTACTACTTGTAGCCCCGCCCCCAATAAAACGAGGGGCTCGGAACCCTTTTTTTCTCTCTTGCTAGGTGACCTGGGACGGTCATTCCGGCAGCATGGCCCGAACCCAGCAAGCAGCTCAGGCCAACATCACCCTCCAAGAGCAGATTGAGGCGATCCATAAGGCCAAAGGGCTGGTGCCGGAGGACGACAGCAAGGAGAAGATTGGCCCGAGCAAGCCCAACGAGATGCCCCAGCCGCCGCCGCCGCCCCCCCGTCCTCCGCCCCAAACATTCCCACCAACACCCCGCCAATCGTGTCTGTGCCCCGCCCGCCCTCGGTAAGTGTGGCTCCTTCCTTGCAGTGCTCCTCTGTGGCCACAGCATGGGGCACCTCATTTCTCCTGCCTGAACCGAAAGCTTAAGAGCACGCGTCGTTCGCCTCCTAGATGCCGCCTCCCGTTCGGACCACGGTGGTCAGTGCTGTACCCGTGATGCCTCGCCCCCCAAACCCGATGACCTCGGTGGTCCGTTTGCCACCGGGCTCAGTCATTCCGACTCCGATGCCACCGATCATACACGTGCCTAGGATCAACGTTGTTCCGATGCCCCCGTCAGCTCCGCCCATCATGGCTCCACGGCCACCCCCCATGATTGTGCCCACAGGTTAGTGTTGAATATTGATGCTTTGGTCTAACCGCAGTTCCAGGAAATGCTGCAGCCCCTCAGAATCATCAGGGATCTGTCGGAATTTGCTTCAGCTTATATATTTCCCTCAGCGAAACCTTAGCAGCTGAAGGATACAGTCCCATCTATAGTACTTAAAAATTCAAGAAAAGCCACAATTGTTGGTGTGTGCTAGTCTTAAGCCAGGCTTCGTGCAGGTCTGTCTAGGAAAGTGTATGTGTGTGCTGCCCCATAGCTCTTAAAGCACTCTCTGGGGATGGGCATTTCATTTCGGAACCAGTAGGTTACGAAACGAACCACGCGAGCCCAGGTGATCCTCGGAACCTGCTGATACATGCAGATCCAATTGCTTTACCTTTCTCTGTCCCGCACAGGGTTAAAATCCAACAAGGAAGCATGCTGTGATGTCATCTGTGCTTGATCTGTGATGTTGGCCAATCAGGAGCTGTGCAGGGACAGGCATCATCCCGCTTCCCTCTCTGATTGGCCAGCAGCAGGTTGCAGCGTGATTCCTCATTGCAGCTCAGCTGCATGCTGGCAGAGAGAAAGGTAAATCAGTTGGATCTGCGTGTATCAACCAGTTCCAAGCACCACCTGGGCTCACATGGTTCATTTCATAACCTACTGGTTCCGAAACGAAATGCCCATCCCTCGTTAAAATTGAATTATGCAGACTGCACTTGCCCTCCCCACCCCTCCTCAGCAACCTGGGTAGCTGAGGTAGTTTACTGACCTCAGAAGGCTGTGTCAGCTTGAACCAGCTGCCTGAGGCTAGGATCGAACTCAGTTCATGACCAGAGTGTTTCCTGCAGTGTTGCGGTTTAACCTCTGCGCTATGAGGCTCCTAATGGTGAGCCATTTCTGCAAGCAGAATTAAGCAGGCAAAATGTCTCTCTTAGCTTCAAACAGAGTATTTGTGGGTACTAGATTAAAATAGGCACCATATTAAGGTCCTGTAGTGGCATTCAGCTCTACTACTGCTGTGCCCTCTGTCACATTTTTCTTTTGCTTTTAGATATACAGTATATTTTTAAAGTTCAGGTAAGCAGTAATATTTCTGTAGTTCAACCTTTCAATATTTCTGCAGTTCAGAGCCTAGGGCAACAATCTGCAAAATTGTTCTATAGTTTGGCCTTTGCAGCCCTAATGCTTTCTTAACCCGAGACCCCCTTCCCGTTATCAATGTGAGGCAAATGGTTGAAAGCCTTCTCTCCCTTCCGGCCATTCTTTCCATAGTAGCTGATCCCACTTGTCTACGGAGAAGAGCACAAACTGCAATAGATCTTGTATTCTTTGTTCCTCAGAGTGTTCCACTTATAGGCCGGGATTGTTTTGAGAGCACCATTTGTTCCATTCTCCATATAGCTGCTGGTGCTTACATAGATTTGAATATTGATGTATGATCGAGGGTGTCCTTTTCTGAAAAGATCCAGACAACCAGATGGTGAGAGGCCACTGACACGTTTTGCCAGGCACAATAAGTGCAGCCTTCCTCATCTGTATTCGAGAGCCACAGCTCCTCCCTTGAGGCGCTTGGCTCAGCTTTCCCAGCGAAACCGGCGTCAACCGTGAAAACCCATCACTGGTGATCAGTGGGAAGTCCTGTCCGCGTGGCAGAAGCACTGACCCGGTGGGTGCTTGTCAGTTTGGTCCAAAGGAATTCTCTCCTGTGAGCAAAGCAGAATCTGGTGGCTTGGATGTTGCCGTTTTTGCTGCCCAAAACATTGTCAAATTCTTTTGAAGTTCACTCGCCTCAGCTTTGCTTACCCGGCTGGTGTGCTGAAACATCAACTGAGTTCGGTCTTCCTATCTTACACTAGATTTTCTTCATTATATGGTGCCATTTCTTTTAAAGTTTCCCATCTGTTTGTGTCTTCCCCTGGTTCTCAGGTTTCGGTGATCAAGGTGAATGTTCATGAGGCCACTGGAATGCCTGCTGGCAAGCAGAAACTCCAGTATGAGGTGAGTGAAAGGCCAAATGCACCATTAAAATACTGCCTTTCTACTTAAATGTCACAGTGTAGCAAAGGAACATGCCTGTCAGTGGCTGCAGCCCTCTGCTAGTTCACTCTGTGTGCTCAAGGTCGTTGTTCTGTACTTGTTCACGTGGCCTTTCGCAGCTTTGCACCATATTCCTTGATTCCCCTTCCCTGTGTCATTATGAATACCAAGCTCTCTTGGGATATGTGCAGAAAAAGAAACGGATGTATGTATCTTATCTGTGCCACTTTCCTTCTTAAGGCACTGCTTGGTACTACTGAGACTTTATTTTGTTTTTCCAGGGCATTTTCATCAAGGATTCTAATTCGTTGGCTTACTACAACATGACAAGTGGGTCCGTGATCCACTTAGCGCTCAAAGAAAGAGGTGGGTGGAAGAAGTAGGATTTCTCTGCGGTAGAGAACGATGCAAGATCAGCTGCTTGCATCTCCCAGCTCCCAGATAGTGTCAGCGTGGCGGTCATTCTGAGGCCGTGCTTTGGATACAAGCTTTTATCTCGTCGCCCCAGGGGCTGGAGAATGTCAGTCCTACCCATCCAGTTGCTGTGAAACTTTTGAACTGATGGTGAATTTTGGCAGCTGTATTCTTCATGCTTCCAGTGCTGCATCTTTGCTGGCCTTCCACTCAGCGGTCCTGTCTTTCCCAGTAGCAGCGTTTGTGTTTCAGCTTGCTTCCTAACTTGGACCTAACTCAGCTCTGGTTTTAGAAGAGCTGGCTAGCATAGAAAAAAATTGGCCTGATGGGTGGAACAATTTCAGTCATCTTCTCTATTAATGTTCACTAGTATAATATTGTTTAGGATGTTCTGTGTGAAATATAGGATGACTTCAGTAAAAAAAAATGCCCTGCCTTTAGAAAGGGAGGGATCCAGGATTATGTGTGATGCATGAACCAGAATCTTCTTGTTTAGTAAATCCAGCATAAGTGCAGTGGTGTAAACTAGTGGCGATTTGCCATAAGTCATGCATGTCCAAACTTCGGCCCTCCAGATGTTTTGGACCGCAACTCCCACAGTCCTTTGCCATTGGAAATACAGGCTTGGAATTCTGGGAGTTGTAGTCCAAAACATCTGGAGGGCTGAAGTTTGGACATGCCTGCCATAAGTCCATTGGTCTGCCAGGGGAATTGTAGGTGACCACGAGTCTTGAACTTAGGAAAATCCCATCTCCAGTTGAGACAGTGTCATGTGTTGACTGGAAATCACATGTTCCTTCATAATTCAGCGTTGGGAAATTGTTTGAAATCTATGTTTGAAAACATTTCAGTCTTAGCTGCATCTCAAATTTAGACAACAGGTTCAAGGAACAGGCTGCCGTTGGGAGATGGTGGCTGAAATTCTGTTTCACTTGGCATAGAATGAAGTCTATAGGGAGTTACATCCAGGCAGTTGGTGTTGCATGCCCGACTATGAGTTGGTGATGCGCTATATATCTACTTGCATTTATAAGCTTTCGAACTGCTAGGTTGGCAGGAGCTGGGGTTAACAGCGGGAGCTCACTCCGCTGCATGGCACCCGGGATTCGAACTGCCGAGCTGCCGACTTTACAGCTGACAATTTTCAGCACTCTAGCCTGCTGAGCCACCACACCCATCCCTGACCTCGTGGCTAATGCAGGTAGGGACCAAGTGTGAGTAGCCAGAGGATTGTTCAGCATTTGGCCTCTTTCTCAAGGTCTTTATCCAAAAAGGCAGCAGCCTCCAGTCTAGTATAGAGCCTCGTCTAAGTGTGCAAACCAGAAGAAGAAGATCCTATGCAGCACATATCTTTCTGTTTCACATGCTGTGACAGAGTTGGGTTATTCGTAACTATTGACAACAGACAACACAAGATAGTTATGGGGCTTTGTAGAATCTGAACTCTGAAAACAGACACTCTTCTAGTTTATACATGAAGCGGAGGACTGGCTTCTGCAGCGAATACCCCGGGAAGAGCAGTGCAACTTCAACGAGCATCAGCCAAGGAGCAATCTTGCTATGAAGGTTTTAATTTTGTGTTTTCGTATTTGATGTTTAAATTATTTTAAACATATGTTTTAACTCTTTGATACAGAGTACAGCCATACGTAAAGAACCTTAGATTAAACAAAGCCCTTCAGAAATGTGAAGAATGTAATGTTTCTACCCTACAATCAGGCCTGACTAGATAGAACTACATCTACTAATTTAGAGATTTGTGTCCTTTTTTACTAGAAGCCCAGGGAGTGAGGCTCAATGCTGAACAACCAGACCCTTCCAGTGACTCCTATGAGGAGGGTCAGTGTGGTGGTGTGTGTGAATGAACGGGTGGGCTAGGGCTGAGGAGGCCTGCATTTGAATCCGTCCTCCTCCCTGAACATCCACAAGGGGCGGTAGTGGTGGAGCCACTCCATAAATGTCTCCCACACCTTCAAAAGACCGTAAGGGTCTCTCTCTGATGGTACTGGATGGCCCAAAACAAAAAGACTTCTTATAGTAGATCCCTGCTTTAATCCCTAAGTGAACTGAGTAGACTGGTTTTCAAGGTTCAACTCCTGTTCCATGGTGGGCAAGACTTTCTTTGGATTTAGAAGATTCCACTTCCTGCTATCAGTATGCACAAAAACCAAGTTTAAAATTAAACCTGCTTTCAAGTTGAAACTTCCATCTAGGAGCATATAGCCTGTATTTAGGCACTGCTAAGGCTATGGATGACCACCAGGGAATACCAGATGCTGTACACACACAAACACGCGTGTGCGCACGTGCGCGCGCGCGCGCGCACACACACACACACACACACACACACACACACACACACACACACACACACACACACACACACACACACACACACACACACACACACACACACACACACACGGCTGTTTGCCAATCCGCTGCCAAAGATGGTACTCCTTTAATTGACTGCAACAAAACACCCAAGCCGAGGTAGCATAGGGAGGAAATGGAAGAAACAAGTTCAAATTAGTGAAGAAATTTTTGATAATGAAATAAAACACTGAATTGTAATGAAAGCCATCACACAAAACATCAACAAACACAAAATGCAATAACCAAATAAACCTGAAGTGTGTTGGTCTCATTCAATTCTTTCACGGACACCCAACCGACACCTGGAAGGAATTGTTGCATGTCTTGGCGTTGTGTGGCCTGTTTGTCTGCCTTCGATAACCAAGAGGGCGTAGGTGATTATGAAAATGGCCCAAAAGCAGTCCATCACAATCCTCATCACCAGGCCAATCCATTCCAAAGAATGGATGGAGAAACTGGCCGTCTCGGCCGCCATGCTCGCCAGGGTGATGATGACACAGTTAGCGATGTCATAGAATCCAACCCAGCCGAGGTAGATGAAGATGCCGGTGGTGTCCCGGTGGTAGACGGAATAGATAAAAAACATAGCGATGGGGAAAGTGATCAGCGCCAGGGCAATGGCCACATAGTAGCCATACGGGATGACCCATCCGATGGTCAGCGTTAGATCTGGCTCGACTCTCTCCAACAGAGACATGGACCGGTTCAGGTGACCCACCTCAATGATCAGGTACATGTTGGTCATTAAAATCATGTAGGCCCCGGCTACAACGGATCCTATTTTTGGTGTCATGTCACAGAAGCCGCGGCCAAAGACTGCAAGAACTTTTCCTCTAATCGAATCAGCCTGAAAGACAGAGAAAACTGTCATCAGCAACACGAGATACAGAAAATGGTTCAGAGCTGTTGATGCTTTAAAAAACAACAACTAGATGGTTTGCTTAAATTGTATCTAGAACAAGAGATCCAAAAGAACATTGGGAGCAAGACACAAGGCCATGATGCTGATGCACATTTGAGTGCAGGAAGGAAATGGGCAACATTTTCTCTTTGAAAAATATCCTTAAAAATCCAGTTCCATCAAGGCCGCAATCCAGTGCAGCTGCATTTAGGATCCAGCTCTTACGGGCTCGTCACCACTGAGAAACTGCACAAAACAAGCACCTGCATGAGAGAAACTTGAGTGCAGACAGTCAGCAGGAAGAAAGACTCTTTGATGAACAAAACCAAGGGCCTTACCCTATCTTGCTCTGAAGAAGACATTTCAGCTGGAAAGCTAAGGCACCAACCCAAGATTTCCAAAGCGCTGCTTCGTATCTGAAATGGTTAAGAAAGCATCAGGATTAGCAGGGTTTAGCTTCTTCGGCATCACGTCTGATATTTCGAAGAGAAGCAACAGAAAGGGCTACTCAGGTTCAAACCCAAGTGCAGACTCCCCTTGGCTCCAGCACCAGCCAGGATGAAGCCTCCAAGGAGCTCATGAAAGGGGAACAGCTGTCTGCCATAAGAAGACCACAGGGCAGTGGTTCTCAACCTGTGAGTCCCCAGATGTTTCTGGACTGCAACTCCCAGAAATCCTGGCCAGCTCAGCTTGCAATGAAGACTTCTGGGAGTTGCAGTCCAGGAACATCTGGGGACCCACAGGTGGAGAACTACTGCCATAGGGGAAACAGCACAGAGGAGAGAGCCTTTCCCCCTTGCAAAGGGGGACTGTGTGCTGAACAGTTGCACCCGAAGCAGCCCCAGGAAGGTTTCTGCAGCCCCTCTGAGGAAGGGATGTTTGCCAGGATCCTCCCAGCTGTTCCCCTCTTGCCCTGGATCCCTCCGCTGAATTCCCTACTACAGCCATCACTCCAATTTTTAAAAAATAAAAGTGGGGTGTTTTTTTTTTTGACGAAAGCAAGCTATTTTCATACTTCAGTGATCAAACTAATCAACCTGTCAATCTCTCTCCCCCCCTTTGTGGTCTTTTAAGGGGGTGATGGCTGTGCTTCAGAAGGGGCTGCAGAGTCCATTTGGGTTGGTGGGAGAAACAGCGGCTAGGTTTGAGGTTAGGATCCATCTCCCTTCATTTTAAATATCATTTTCAAAATGGCAAAGGGGCCGGAAGCTCCAAAAAGATGGAACTGAGTCTCTTCTTGAATCTCTGGACTTCTTCTTGGGTTCCTTCTTTCTAAAAAAGGCATCTCCCAAGCAAAAAATAGCCTTTCTAGATAGATATATATATTTTTAAAGAAACTGATCCTCAAAATCCAAAGGACCAATACTTTTCTTCTCTTAATATGGAAAAGTGTGAAAAGGGGGAATATTACACCCCTCTCAAAAAACAAGAAGACTTTTGTGGGCCATTTGTTTATTTGTTTGCTTGCTTTATTAATAAAGGGACCCAAGGTGGCTTACAATATTAAAAAAAACATTTAACAACGTTGGCACCTATAATTCAATTAATGGTGCCCTTTTTTGGGGGGGGGGATCTTTTTCTTTCTTGATTTCTCTCTCTCTCTCTTCCCCCAACCTTAAATGTTTCCAGAGAGGCTGGATTTACCACAGAGGTTTCTTTCCCGCTTTTCTGAGGTAAACTGCCTTCCCTCTGGAGCACAGGAGGCGGAGCCTGGCAGGGAGAGAGGCGACTGGTGGAAGGGGCTGTCCTTCCAAGGCACTCTGGAACTTTATTGGCCAATTAGCCAAAAGTCTCTCCTCCCACTTTTCTCACCCACCTGTTTTAGGCGGGAGAGCAGGAGTGATGCCTCCAAACCGAGGAGGAAGGCTCTGTGGCCCCTCAGAAGGTGCTTTGCCCTTTGTTAGGTCGTCAAAGCCCCTCAAATAGCAGGCAATGCCATGCCTATGAGGTGGCTTTTTAAAGGCATTTTCCCCTTCCTCTCCTAAAAACATGACCCTGTATTTTCAGAAGTCACAAAAGCCTCCTCAAGGCTGAATCACACCTTTGTTCATTTTAGTATCACCTAATCTCCTTTCCTATAAGAAATAACAACTTTTATGAGTTTTCATGTGGGTGTTGGCCCTATGAAAGCCATTTCTTTCTTTCTTTCTTTCTTTCTATCTATCTATCTATCTATCTATCTATCTATCTATCTATCTATCTATCTATCTATCTATCTATCTATCTATCATCTAATCACCATGTTTGTTGCTGCAGGAGAGTTCCATTTTTATGTTATTTTATTTGCTGCTCTTGCTGCTGATTAAAAAAGTGCTTGTCTGATCAGCTATGCACTGAAAGTACCTTACTGAGATACTTCATGGGCACTGTTCCATGATGTATCTCAGTTAGAGGTGGGCACGAACCAGAAAACCAATGGTTTGGGTTCGTCTGCTTCCGGCCCACCCTTGGTTCAGTTTGGGTTCAGGTTTGTACGAATTTTTAAAAAAATCGTATGAACCCAAACCAAACCAGTTTGGGGTTCGGGTGGCCCTTACCGCTACCGGTGGCGGAAGTGGCTCTTCAGCAGCGGCGGATCTTGGCCCCTGTGGCAGGGGCTTTTTGAAGTGCTGGCATGGAGCCAGCACCTCCCCCCCCCCAGCGACCACCGTGCAGCCCCTGGGGCCAGGTGGGCGCTTCTCTTTTTAAAATTGTTTCCCTTTATTTTAGAGCACTGACCCGGCCACCCCTGGGGCGGGTCAGCGCTCTTTTATTTTATTTTTATTTTTTATATTTTTTACTTCCAAGTTCTGGCCATGCTACAGCTGTAGCGTGGCTGTCTTTTTTCTTTAAGTGCCGCTTAAAACCCCTGGGTTTTAAAAACCCCTGGGGCCCAGTCGGTGCTGTTTTTTTTTGCTTTGGTTTTTCAATTTTAGGGTGTGTGAGGGTTCGCTTGTAGGATTCCTTAATTCCTGTTCAGTAAAAGAACTTGGACCCATAGCTGGTTCAACGTTAAACGGGTTTTTATTTCTTACAGGCTGAAACTCACTGTAGGTCGGCTCTTCTTGGTTAACAATTAACATAGAACAAGGTTTACAAAAGTCTTCTAACAATAAACTGTTTATATAACCCGGCCCGGTGGTATTGATAAATAATTCCGGTTCTCCTAACGAAATAGAGGGACAAACTTTACGTGACCCGGACATTGAGTCCCACAACAGGGATGCGTCGCCCATTGTGGGTTGGGGGCAGGACTCTGTTCCTTCCTCCATTCGCGCCGGAATTTCTCAGAGTTTTCTGGCCAGCGTAATGGTCTAACGGTCACTGCCCACGATATCTCATCTCTCGATTTGGAGATGACTTCGCCCGACCTCTCCTTCAGCCGGCTCTCCCAGGTCTGAGTCCCAACGGACTTTACCTGTCTCCTATAACTGTCACTTTCCCCCTCCACTCCACACGCGCCTTTCTCCTCCCCCCCGCACGCGCCTTTTCCCTCCCACTCTTCCCACTCATCGTTTAAGTCATCAATTGCTCAGAGCACCGTCTGTTGACTACTCTCACGCGCCCCCCCGACCTCTTCTAGAGATATGTCTTGTATTCCCTGTATCAATCTTCCTGGCTTCCGTGTATTGCCATCTTCCTTGGCAACTTTCATCTCCTCCTCTGTTATGGCAGACGGCACACCTTGGGCTTGGGAGATTGTCTCCTGTTCTGGCTCACACACCCCCCCCCCCCGTCGAGTGTGCCGTCTGGTCCTCGGATTGCTGTAACCCAGGTCTGCGTTAACGTGTTCTTTCCCCTTCTTATATTTTACGGTAAACGAAAAGGGCTGTAACGTCAAATACCAGCGCGTCAGGCGAGGGCTGACATCCTTCATTCTATTTAACCATACTAGCGGGGCATGGTCAGTTATCAAGGTAAAAGGGGCGTCCAATAAGTAATATTTCAAAGATTGCATACCCCATTTCACCGCGAGAGCTTCTTTTTCTATGGTGGAGTAATTCTGTTCTCTCTTAGAGAGCTTCCTACTAAGATATAAGATTGGATGTTCCAATCCCGATTGTTCTTTGGATAACACTGCCCCAATGCCTCTGTCCAACGCATCGGTTTGTAAAATGAAGGGCTTACTGAAATTTGGGACCATTCTAACGGGGTAGGAGCATAATTTTTCCTTTAAGGTTTCAAAAGCTGTATGTTCTTTTTGGGTCCACCAGACTAACCTAGGCCATTTTTTCCGTGTCAGGTCTGTCAGACGCGCTGCAATGTCAGCAAAATGAGGGATGAAGTGTCGGTAATATCCTGCCAACCCAAGGAAGCTTTGGACTTCCTTCTTGGTTTTAGGGCGCGGCCACTCCGACACCTTGGTTACTTTATCTTGCATTGGGAAAATTTTGCCTTGCCCGACTCGGAAACCCAAAAATTTAACCTCTAGTTGGGCTATTTTACATTTTGTTGGATTTGCTTTTAAATTTGCCTTTCTTAATTCATCTAATACAACTCGTAGGTGTGCCAAATGTTCTTCCCAAGTTTTGCTAAATATAATTACATCATCGATGTATGCGACGGCAAAGTTGCGGACAGGCTGGAGTACCTTATCCATTAACCTTTGAAACGTCGCCGAGGCCCCATGGAGGCCGAAAGGCATTTTTGTAAAATGGTATAGTCCTATTGGCGTTCCGAAGGCGGTTTTTTCCTTATCTCGGGGGCATAAGGGTACCTGCCAATAGCCTTTAGTTAGATCTAGCGAGCTTAAATATTTAGATTCTCCTAATTTATCTAGCAAGTCGTCAACCCTGGGCATGGGATATGCATCGAATTTGGAGACTGAATTCAATTTTCTAAAGTCTATACAAAACCTGACCGATCCATCAGCTTTGGGGACGACCACTGGATAGCTTCTCCACGGGCTTTTGGACGGTTCTATGACCCCAAGATCTAGCATCTTTTTGACTTCTTCCTCTATCACGGGAATTAAATGTCGTGGCCATTTACGACCATGATCCCTTATTATTTTCCCATCCTCAGTTTGGATCTGGTGTACACAGTAATTAGTGTCACCAGGTTTATTTGAAAAGGTGTCCCTGTATTCGGCTTCCAACTCAGAGATCTGAGCCATTTGAGAATCGGATAAATCTTGACATATCTGCAAATGTTGTAATGAGCTGTCCTCCCCAGACCATCCAGGTCCTAAGTCATCCTCCTCTAGTTCAGCAAACAAGGCTTCTCTTTCACGCCACTCTTTTAGTAAATTCACATGATAAATACCTTTGCCTTTAGGTTTATCGGGCATGCACAATTCGTAGTCTACGTTATTTAGTATTCTTGTGATTACATAAGGGCCTTGCCATCTTGTAAGCAATTTACTGCCTTCTATAGGCAGTAGTAGGAGAACTTTTTGCCCTACTTGAAAGGTACGTTTCTTTACCTTTTGATTGTACCTACGCTGTTGGCCTAACTGAATGTTGCCTAAATTCTTCTTTACCAACTCTTGCATCCTGGCTAAATTTTCCCTCATCTCCATGACTTTTTTAACCACCGACCCGGCTTTATCATCTCCCGCCTCCCAAGTTTCTTTTAGCAGATCTAAGACGCCACGCGGGGTTCGCCCGTAGAGTAACTCGAATGGAGAGAAGCCCGTTGATGACTGTGGCACTTCCCTGATAGCAAACATTAGAGGGTCTAGGAGTAAGTGCCATTTCCTAGGGTTATCCCGAATAATTTTCCTAAGCATACTTTTTAACGTCTTATTAAATCGTTCCACAAGTCCATTAGTTTGTGGATGATAAACAGTTGTTTTCAAGGGTGTAACTTCCAACAATCTCCACATGTGTTTGAAAGTGGTGCTCATGAAATTTGAGCCTTGATCTGTGAGGACCTCTTTTGGAAATCCCAGGCGAGAAAATACTTTGAGGAGCTCCTGAGCCAATATCTTGGCGGAAGTTGTTCTTAAGGGAATTGCCTCAGGATAACGCGTGGCATAATCAATTAACACCAATACATAGAGATGTCCACCAGCCGATCTGGGTAAAGGC
This sequence comes from Phrynocephalus guinanensis, assembly GCA_037367245.1. Classification (NCBI taxonomy): domain Eukaryota; kingdom Metazoa; phylum Chordata; class Lepidosauria; order Squamata; family Agamidae; genus Phrynocephalus; species Phrynocephalus guinanensis. The sequence continues at coordinate 4,485,416 of CM074752.1, forward strand.
CCTATCAAGTCTAACGCAATCCTGTCAAAGGGTTGGTCCACAATAGGCATAGGAATAAGATCAGCGCCTGGAGGCGGCTTACGTTGCGTCAATTGGCATTGCTCGCATGTGCGACAAAAGATTTCTATATCCTTTCTGATAGTCGGCCACCAAAACCTCTGTTCAATTCTACTCAGCATCTTATCTACAGATAAGTGTCCTGAAATGGGTATGTCGTGTGCCAATCTCATAACCTCCCTCCGCCACTGGCTTGGTACCAGTAATTTTTCTATCCTCTCTGCATCAACATAGTACATTAATCCCTTATTTTCTACGTAACCTGGTAAGACATTTTCTAGGGAGTAATTGTTAGCAAGCTTATTTTTTATACATTCTAATGTAATGTCGTTCTGTTGCAAAAATCTCACCCGCTCACGTGTCGCAGTAGCCATTTCCTCCCGTATCTGTTCACCATCGCGATGTTCCTCCCCCAACAGTCCTTCCTGTATATGCAATAAATCATCAATATTCGGCCAATCCCTGCCTATTAACATCTCATAAGCTAAATTAGGCACAACCCCTACTTGCATTTTATGGGTATTCTCATTAATAGTTATTCGCACCCAGGCAGTATGATAAGGTTTAGAATCACCATGAATACATTTGATATTCACAATGCTAGACCTCGTATTTTCAGGAATATTTCGAATTAAGGTTCTTGCGCACCCAGTATCAATAAAAGCATGTACCAACTTCCCCTCTACATATGCCATGGTTTCCCATCGACGGTTATTGATTGCGGAAGGCCGCGAGCCCACCCCTCCCCATGAACAGTCAATTTTCTTGCAGTCCCGGATAAAATGCTGGGGTGAACCGCAGCCAAAACATACGGGTTTATTGTCCTTATTTCTAGCTTGGAAACTAGCTCGCATGATGCCTCTGCCGCCGCGCGCCCACATTTTTTCGTCCGTCCCGGTCGAAACGCGTGCTCCGTTCTGGGTTCCCGACGCCATTTTGTGGGAAATCTCGCGATCTCGAGGACTTCTCGGTGGGTGTGTTGTCGCGAGATGGGAGTCTTGTGGGTGTATTCTCGCGCGATGAGATTTTAATGTCCGTCATCTCGAGCCCTTCCAATATGTGAGTGACGTCGTCTAGTGACGTAGGTCTATTCCTCTTCACCCAAGCCGCGGCATTCTCCGGTATACAATTAATGACATGTTCAATTACGACAGCTTCGATTATTTGATCCCTTGTGTTATCATTTGGTCGGAGCCATTTAGTTGCATAAGCTCTGAGTCTCTGTATCCATGTTCTGGGATGTGATCCTGTTCTGTAAGAGAGGGCGCGAAATTTCTTCCTGTACGCTTCAGGCGTCAAATTCAGAGTAAGCAGAATGGCATTCTTCACCCTTGCATAATCGGAAGCCTCTTCCGGTCCTAACGCATCCACAATCTCTTGCAATGGTCCAGTTAAGCAAGGAGTCAAAATCAACGCCCATTGTTCTTGTGGCCACTGCGCAGCTCGTGCTACTCTTTCAAAGGTATTTATATAAGCTTCTGGATCATCGTCTTTAGTCATTTTTTGAATTCGTACTGGGGCGGGATTCGAGATCCAGGGATTTTTAGCAATTTGGTCGGGTGTAGTGGATGATGTATGTAGGTGATCTCTTTGTCGATTAAGTTGAGCCGCGAGTAAACGATTTTGTTCAGCCATAAGTTCCAAAATCCTATCTTGCCGTGATCCATTGTCTATCGATTTATCTGGAAATGGACCTCGTTGGGCGCCAGTTTGTGAGGGTTCTCTTGTAGGATTCCTTAATTCCTGTTCAGTAAAAGAACTTGGACCCATAGCTGGTTCAACGTTAAACGTGTTTTTATTTCTTACAGGCTGAAACTCACTGTAGGTCGGCTCTTCTTGGTTAACAATTAACATAGAACAAGGTTTACAAACGTCTTCTAACAATAAACTGTTTATATAACCCGACCCGGTGGTATTGATAAATAATTCCGGTTCTCCTAACGAAATAGAGGGACAAACTTTACGTGACCCGGACATTGAGTCCCACAACAGGGATGCGTCGCCCATTGTGGGTTGGGGGCAGGACTCTGTTCCTTCCTCCATTCGCGCCGGAATTTCTCAGAGTTTTCCGGCCAGCGTAATGGTCTAACGGTCACTGCCCACGATATCTCATCTCTCGATTTGGAGATGACTTCGCCCGACCTCTCCTTCAGCCGGCTCTCCCAGGTCTGAGTCCCAACGGACTTTACCTGTCTCCTATAACTGTCACTTTCCCCCTCCACTCCACACGCGCCTTTCTCCTCCCCCCCGCACGCGCCTTTTCCCTCCCACTCTTCCCACTCATCGTTTAAGTCATCAATTGCCCAGAGCACCGTCTGTTGACTACTCTCACGCGCTCCCCCGACCTCTTCTAGAGATATGTCTTGTATTCCCTGTATCAATCTTCCTGGCTTCCGTGTATTGCCATCTTCCTTGGCAACTTTCATCTCCTCCTCTGTTATGGCAGACGGCACACCTTGGGCTTGGGAGATTGTCTCCTGTTCTGGCTCACAGGGTGCCAACCAAGCCACCCCTGGGGCCGGGTCGCGACTCCTTTTTCATTTATTTATTTATTCAAATTTTATTTTTGTTTTTTACTTCTGGGTTTGGCCCCGAACTACAGCTTTTTTGTTTGTTTGTTTTCTTTAAGCACCGGCCTTCTTCTCATTTTATTTTTATTTATTTATTTATTATTTGTTACATTTATATATCGCCGCATCTTCCTATAGGAACTCGGGGCGGTGAATAATAAAAATGAACAGAGGAAGAAACATAAAAATAAGCAGGAGGCAGTAAAAGTAGGGGGGAACCATACCCCCCCACCAGAGATGGCATTGGCGGCAAGAAAAATAAAATAAAATGAAATGGAATGGAATAAAAGAAATAAATGAAAATTAAAAATTAACTGAAAAGGTCGCCAAAGGCCTCCCTGAATAGAAGGGTTTTCAGGGGTTTCCTAAAGGCTGGCAGGGACACTGCAAGGCGCAGTTCACTGGGAACATGGTTCCACAACGTAGGTCTCACCACAGAAAAGGCACGGTCCACGCATACACGATTTCCGCGCCTCTCTGGGTGTGGCCACCCTCAGTGATCACGCCTGCGCCATTCTCATGGCTCTGGACCCAGTTGACCTCTGTAAACATATATATTGAAAATTAATTTTCTATCACTCATCATTGAAGATCTCTCATGCATAAAGAGTGACATACATTTCAAGCCTTTCGGGAAAGGGCCAGAGAACTTGTTTCCTAACTTCCTTGCTTTGTACTGTGTCTAAACTGATAAAGAAAAAGGAAGTACTTTTCAAGCGTCTTCTGCAAAATCTTGCACAAGGTCTAAGGTCTCAAGTAATGAGAATTTGCTTCACATGCTCTTTACTTGCTTGCTTATGGTGGACATCCAAAATGCTTGACAAATAGATGGTGTGCAAGTACTGTATCTTGAGTAAGCAAGGTGAAACCATTTTAAATGTTGACAAATAGATTCTGGTGGAGAATGTGGGCATTTTTGAGCTGTTACAGTTTGGCAATTATCAAACCATTTCTATTGCCAAACAACTGACACCGGTAGAGAGCTTTTCACGAGGCTGAAAAACAACGGTGAGGCAGTGCTTGCTGACAGTCACATGTCGGCACCATTCACTTTTTGAGTGGGATCCTCACTGGCCTGCCTGTGTAACCGGAATTCCAGTCTCTGTGGAAAAGCTATCTCAGGTTCTGGAAAAGCAAGGCTCAAGCCTTCTGATTTGGTGAGTAGACTGGTCATATTTGTGAATAAGGTCAGGAAAGGGGGGCGTTGAAGAGTATGCCAGGCCCACGAAAACCTTCCTTAGGACCTAGTTAGAGTCAGAGAAGACTCCATCCATTCAGTAATTGCCTTTGAGAGGTGACGACCCGGGCAGAATGGAAAATTAACTGCAGTAAGTAAGGTAGAGAGGCGTCTAGAAGAAAGGTTTTAGTACAGTTTTGCAGGTTTGAATTCCAGAGGATTTTCTCTTCTTATTAAGGGTTGAGGGGGGGGGAACAAAATGCTCTGTGAATTGGATCCTTTGAAAAAATCTAAGTAAAGGAATAAGTGCTTAATATCATGAGCTCTGTTTGTTTTGTGTTCTGTCTCTGTCTCTGTTCTAAGACTGAAGGTATGTATATTGACCAGAAAAATTAGAGCAGCAAAAAGGAACTGCTGAAAAGTAAGAACCAGTTTTCAACAAATGAATCAGTAAATACGTGGAAAACTCTTAAAATTATTACTGGTCATGGTAAACCTCTTCTCCATGCTGAAGGAAATCAACAACTAGTTTTATAGTGTACTCAAAATAATCTTGAATTCAACACATGCAAAACTGTTAAATGGTGGGTTTCAGGAGGACTCATTCTATACAACCACCTCTTATATCAAATAATTTAGTGTTAAGAGTGGAGTCCTTTAAATTTTTAGGTACTATTATATCTTAAGATTGTAAATGGTCATCTAATATTAAAAGTATTATTAAGAAAGCACAACAAATAATGTTTAGATTGCCAAAAGAACTGTTGATTCAATTCTATAGAGGTATTATTGAATCTATCATCTGTTCCTCTATAACTGTCTGGTTTAGTTCTGCAACTAAGCAGGACAGATATAGACTTCAAAGGTATGTATGAATGTCCCTAATATTTTGGTTCAGGTGTTTTTGTTTGCCTCTACTCTCAATATGTGCATTCTATGCTCTGCTGTGAAAATTTGAAACCATTACAACGCAGGAAATTTGGAAAACTAATGATGGTTTCTGCAAATGGATATAGACATCACTCAGAGCTAAGTTGCCTAAGAATTACATTAGTCTAAGTCTTGGATTTTTCACATTTATTTCTATAAATTAAAACAATAAGTGGAGGTTAATTTCACTCAGGCTGTGATTAAATGTTATAAGAGTTGAATTAAGATATCTGAACTTTTGGATTTCCATCATTATCTTCCAGATTTCTGGGAATGGGCTTCTATAAAAAGCCAGCTTTTGTGGGTATGTTGTTGGATTTCTTAAAAGTGTTGTGTGTATAAATTAAGGTACTATTTTTGGAGACAGGATAAATGATATAATGATTGAAACTGCCTCAATAGGTAGGAATTAAGATTAAATAATATTACAAATGTGTATAGTTAGGTTATAAAAGTGTATCTCCCACAATTTAAGAATATGATCATATCAAGTAACTCTGCTTTCCAACTCAAGCAGAAAAATAAAATTAACTGACATACAAGAGTCATAGCCACCCAGCTAAAATGCTTTTTGATGCATAAGAAGAGTGAGGTTTTTTTTTTTTGTAGCCCACTGAAAGTTGCAAAAGTTATTGTTCATACGTTTTCCTTTTTTAATAGTAAAGGAAGAAGTGTAGTGTGGTAATGATTTTAATTTACAGGAAAAGGAGTTTAATACAGTGGACCCTTGCATAACAAACAGTTGGTGTAGCATAGAATTCGTACAACATAAAAATGGGATCACTCTGTTTTTAGTGCATTCCCATGAGAAATTTGTATAAAGGAAAATTTGCTTAACATAATTTCATTTGGAATGAATTAATTCCTTTATACAAGGTACCACTGTATTTTGTTTTAACTTTTATGTATTTTTCTGAAATTCAGAAAATTAAGGCTTGTTGAGAACTTATGCCATGTCATTAGGAACACCTTCTTGGTGATGAGAGTTGTTTGGTAGTAGAATAAGCATAGAGTTTCCTTCATTGAGGGGTTGGATTGGATGACCTTTCAGGTTCCCCTCCTACCCTATGATTTTATGGTTCTGAGAATCATATGTGTAATTACATGCTTTTCATGTGTGTAGAGGAAAAACCATGCCTTATTCCTGTAGGATATTAAAAAGATGTTTCACTACATTATATTTAACTCTTGATGCAATTCACTTCTCTGCATTTTCTACGTTTCAATGCAACAGCAAGCTAAAACAGGCATACAATGTTGCTCTTTGAAATGTGTTTCATCTACTTAACGAAAGGAGCAGACTGGGCATGAGAAGTTGATGCGCAGCAAGTATTATAAATAGAAAATCAAGTTGCTTGTGTGTGTGTGTGTGTGTGTGTGTGTGTGTGTGTGTGTGTGTGTGTGTGTGTGTGTGTGTGTGTGTGTGTGTGTGTGTGTGTGTGTGTGTGTGTGTGTGTGTGTGTGTGTGTGTGTGTGTGTGTGTGTGTGTGTGTGTGTGTGTTTCAGTTTTAACTAGGAGCAGTTTGTGTGAAGGAGGCTGCTTGGTTAAATTGCTCCTTCTGTCCTTTTCTTTAGAAAAGGCAGGTACATTAATTGTTTATTTTCAACCAAAAGTATTACAACATGTATGTGTTATATGGTACTTCCTGTACATTTAACAAATGGCTGGATCTCAAACAAATAAGAGAAAGTACTTTTTTCACCAAGGAATCAATGGTCTATGGAACTCCCTGCCAGAAATAGTGATGACAGCACAGCTGTCAGCCTGGTCAGCTTTAGGAAAGATTTAGCCAAGTTTATGGAGAACAAGGGTATAAACGATTATTGTTATAGATGCCTAAGGACATCCCCTAGGTTGGAGAGATAGGCAGGATATCTCTCTGTGGCATTGGTGGGGGATCATAAGCGGGTGAAGACATCTGCTTGGGAATACCCTGAACAGTAAATAATGCACCACTGTGTGAGAATGAATGCTGGACTGGATGGGCTATGGCCTGTTCCAGCAAATATGTTCTTATGTTTGAATGCATGCTTATGCATATCATGTAAAAATAAGATGTGCTCTTGACACATTCCAGTTTATTTATATGTGTTTATGTGAGTTTGTATGCAGGAATCACTGTCTCCTCCTATTATAAAAACACTCCACACTAGCTGATCAGTAGAAAGATTGGAGAAATAGTAGGGAATTTTAGTCAGGTTGGGTGGTGGTTGACCAGGGGAGCTGCTGAATTTGTATGCTGGATCAAAGCATTAGAATTGCCCGACAATCAAGATGAACAAATCTGGAAAGGAAGAGGACTTTTTACTATGGTAGAACTGAGCGTCTGCTCAGGGTTGTGACATCCCTTTCAACTAGCACCCCATCATTGTAAAACATGTGGAACTCCCTTTACCATCTGCCCCTGCCTCTGCTTCCTCAAGAGAAGCAGTGGGCCGAAAAGGGGGGGGGGTGGAGAGAGAGAGAGAGAGAGAGAGAGAGCTAAAATAGCTACGACAGCATGAATTTATGCTTGCAAGACAATCACACAATAAACCCCAATCTTGATTATACTTCTGAAAGAAGACAGCAGGAAAAGTCATGCCTAGAGAAAAGCACTCATTCAAGATCAATGGCCCCCTCCCCAGTGGGAAAGACCACTTTCCTATTACAGCCCAGGATAGGCGAAGACTGAGAGGAATTCAAGTGGTCTGAAAAAAATTGGAGAGAGAGAGAGGTGCATGGTGAATGCTTTATTATTGGCCTTCTTAAGAGTTCAGTCCCTAGTGGAAAGGGAATTGAACAAGAATAATTGAATACACTGCAAGGAGAGTGTGTCTCGTGTGTTGTCAATCAGAAACTCCTTGCCACTGGAAATGACACTAGATCAACCCTGATTGAAGATCAAGAGAATTTCTGCCTAGCACAGCAAGTGCAGCAAGTCAGTTTGCCTAGCACAATATATATCACCAAAGTCATGGAACATGGGACTTGGGAAGTTTTTAGTAACTTAAAAAAATTGGGAGACCTTGATTCCTGACTACAAAGGTAGAACTATGTAAAGACTATGTTGTGATATCTTCTCTGTTTTTCTGTGCCTGTCGTCTTGCTGTCTCTTTTCTTAGAGAAATCACACTAATGATATTTTTATTTGGCCAGAAAAGGATCAGCTGAGCTGACTGTATGGCTGAGAAAGTTTTCCAGGCCTGCTGAAAACGAGGACCATATATATGAAACTTTGTGATGATATGCTAACAATTGCATTGTTGATTCTTTGAATTTTTGGTTGTTTGTTTTGTCTCTCCTGATATAGTTTCTTGAAGATCACAAACCCAGGAGGATATGTTTCTGAGATTCTCATCCAGCAAAGTCTTTTGGATGATTTAATGTCAACAATCAGCAGTGATCAATTCTTAATTATTGTCTTTTATGAATGTCACAAAAGTGTATATTTGGATTCTTGTATCCCATAATTATAACTGTAATGTTTCTTTTGTATTAGCTCTGGATTTTAACCGTATGTTTATCAGAACTGTTTATTAGATATCTGATGAATGATAGAAAAGGGGGGGAAATTGTAAACATATATATTGAAAATTAATTTTCTATCATTCATCATTGAAGATCTCTCATGCATAAAGAGTGACACACATTTCAAGCCTTTCTGGAAAGGGCCAGAGAACTTGTTTCCTAACTTCCTTGCTTTGTACTGTGTCTAAACTGATAAAGAAAAAGGAAGTACTTTTCAAGCGTCTTCTGCAAAATCTTGCACAAGGTCTAAGGTCTCAAGTAATGAGAATTTGCTTCACATGCTCTTTACTTGCTTGCTTAAGGTGGACATCCAAAATGCTTGACAAATAGATGGTATGCAAGTACTGTATCTTGAGTAAGCAAGGTGAAACAATTTTAAATGTTACAATTTCATGTGAAATGAAGAAGTTTGCTTGTCGTGCTTGTATAGAGTTGTGCGCATGTGTCTTAAGGAAACGCTTACGTGTCTTTTCGTGTCTGACAAAAGTATAAAGCTGTTCTGTTTTTCCTTAGAAACTGTCCTTCTCTCTTCTCAGAGAGAAGTACCTCAATGCATTGATCCAATAAATTCTTGAAGGACCTCGGTGTCAGTACTATCTGTTAATCCGTCTTGCAGCCTGCATTCCAGTCTAGAATTGTCTGCAGGTTAACACCTCTGGGAGATATGCTCCGCCAGGTACTCTGGTCCCAGACCGTGGAGGGCTTTGAAAATCAAAACCAGACCCTGAACCTAATCCGGAGGACAAGGGGTAGCCAGTGCAAGCGAGCCAGAACTGGGGTGATGTGCTCGAATCTACAATTTTTATTGTTCTTTTTTTTTTTTTTACTGCCGACCATGTGGCCGCGCTACAGCTGTAGTGTGGTCGTTGGCTTTTTTTCCCCTGGTCACCGTCCCTGAACCCAGGAAGACCGGACCTCTGGACCAGCACCAGACAGGAGACATCTTCACCCCCCCCCCATTAACAAACCAAACCAAACCATTTTTTTCAGTTCGTTTCGTTTTGTTTTAAATTTACCCCTGGGTTCATTATTCGTTTCGTTAAGTTTGTTTCCTGCCCATCTCTAATCTTACTACATTATTTTCCTTTTGCATTGAGAACCAGAAAATATGTTAAGTGTTGGTTGCATCCTTGCCAGAGACTATGATCTGAACCACCCCCTCTGTCAGAGAGACTGACAAAATATAGCTGTCCAGATGTTGCTGAATTGTATAGCCCTGAAGTTGACATTTTTGGCAACTGAGTTAGTTTATAAGGGCCCAAAAATCTCTTCCAGCCTTTTCCTTCATGTTTGGAGAGAACTCTTGCCTATTTGCCTTGCTGGTGACGTCTTCCATGAGAAAATGAAACCATGGTTGCTGAGTTCGGTTGTTTTTCTTTTCCATCTTGTCTTTTCTTGGACGTCATTTTCATATAAATTGGCTAGATCTCAGATTGTCAGATCAGTTTGCTTATTCTCTATTCTATTATGTTTTTTTCCCCTGCCCTGCTTTGCACATCTCTGTGTGGTGGCTTGTCACCTCCCAGACTCAGGCATAGCCTTTTCTTGGGCTAGTGTGCAAGAAAGACTAATGAATGAGCGGGAAGAGGGAGGGGCCCAGTGGGATCAAATGCTGGCCATCTTCCAGGCTGCAAAGAATGCAGTCCAGCTCTTGGGAACCAATGTGGCTGGCATTCCCAAGGCCGTCCTGCTGAAGAGACAGGACAGGTTCTGGTGCAAGAGAGCTAGCGAGAGGCAGCCGATGGGGTTATAAGCCAAAGCCCCCCAGAATGATTTTATTCGGAAGGCTGGGATTCCAATTGACAGCTAGAGCTGTTCGGCAGTGGAAGATGCTGCCACAAAGGAGGGTGGAGTCTCCTTCTTTGGAGGTTTTTAAGCAGGGGCTGGGTGGCCGTCTGTCAGAAATATTGTGATGGGGGTTCCTGCATGGCAGGGGGTTGGACTGGATGGCCCTCGAGGTCACTTCCAACTCTATGGTTCTATGATTCTATGATAAACCGTAGGACTGCCGTTCAACTGCATCGTATTCCATCTGTTGTGCTGCAGCTCTTCCGTTGAAACCAGGCATCTTAAATGACTTCCAGTTCTTTGCTGTCCCAGAATGGGGGGAAAATATAGGCATCTCTGCGTCGGCTGGGACATTGTGAGGCATTTAGCTAGACTTCTGGTGCATCTCCTTTGCAGTGGCTTTTCTTGAAAATCTCATACGCTGATGCTTCTCTGGAAATCTCACTGTTGGAGATGCTGAACGCTTACACAGTGATATTGTCTTTCTCCACCACACACACATCAGACCCTTCTTTATGCCACTGCGTAGATCAGGCATGTCCAAAGTCCGGCCTGGGGGCCAAATGTGGCCCATTTTCAAATTTTGAGTGGCCCGCAGCCTTTTTGCCCCACTGGCTCAGCCTGTCACCCATCCCTGCCAGCTGCCTCCTCCCCATGCTGGAGGGAGACGTCAGCTTGCAGTTTTACGGTTTGCCTGCCCTCCCTGCCTCCATCACCCCAAGAGGCTACCCACTCCTGCCTCCATTGCTGCAGCATCCTACCTACCACCTTGCCTGTCCTAGAGGCTTGTCCAAAGTCCAGAACGGGGGCCAAATGCAGCTGAATGGTCAGCCCCCACACATTTTCACCTCACCAAATCTGGCCCTCCTTGCAAAAAGGTTGGATACCCCTGGCATAGATTATTTACAAAAGCACAGCCAACACAATCCAATCACATGCGTGTAAGTAAAATATTTTATTTGATTAAATACTTTGGCCTCCAGTAGAAGGAAGAATGGATGGGCGTGCACAACAGCTGTGGCGGTTTCAACTCATTGGTGAAGCCTTTGGCATTGAGCCCACAGCTGTGGGGCTACAAAGGGTGGGATTTTAGCTCTCTATTGGAAAGGAAACTTGACGATAAATATCTGGAAACATCTCACTATGTACCAACATGCTCTCAGGAAAAGGCACCTGTATTTAATAGTGTCTTATGAGCACCTTGTAGTTGGAAAATGTTTTGAGTGGAAGACGAACTCCAGACAAGCCCCTCCAGCAGAACCCAAAGATAGTTTGTACATGTTTGCAACACTGGGGTTGGTGGGACCAGAATCGTCTTGTCACTGCGCCCCATCTTCTAGTCTGGCACCACACACTCACAGCACATCTTCCATTCTTCATTAACTGATGTCAATTTATGTTTTCTGATCAACGTCCATGATTTATGTTTGTAAGTTAGGATTCTTTTAGAAAGGTGAGTTACTGAAACTGCTGATGGTGGTGCTCTTCTGTATGGTTTTCCAGATATAAACTATGTATTTGTGGTGGCCTTCATTCTCTTTCTCTCTGTGCTTGTATCAAGGGCTGTAAGCATTAAGGAATGGTCATGTTTCTAATTTTTTTGTTTTATTTTGTTTTTTTGCATATGGGTATGCAAGGTTTGGTCCTTCAAGTAAGGCTGGACTGCACGTACCATAAGTCTTCCTTTCTATTACATAAGAACATAGGAAGAGCCATGATGGATCAGGCCAAAGGCCCATCTAGTCCAGCTTCCTGTATCTCACAGTAGCCCCACCAGATGTGTCTGGGAGCACACAAGACTAGATAGCTGTCTCCTGATACCACTCCTCTGCAACTGGCCCTTGAAGGACCCCAGTTTTAAGCCTGGAGATTACACATCTCCATCATGGTTTGTCACCTGTCATGGACTTGTCCAGGAATCTGCCCAATCCCCTTTTGAAGGCATCCAGGCCAGATGCCATCACCCCATCCTGTGGCAGGGAGGTCCACAGACTAACAATGTGCTGGGTGAAAAAGTATTTTATTTTGTCTGTTCTCACTCTCCCAGCCCTCAATTTGAGTGGATGTCCCCTAGTTCTGGTATTTTGTGAGAGGGAGAAGAGCTTCCCTTTATCCACTTTACTCATGACCTGCATGATTTTGTACGTCTCAGTTATATCCCCGCCAGGCACCTAAAGAGCCCCAAATGTTTTAGCCTTTCCTCATAAGGGAGGTGCCCCAGCCCAGTAATCTGCCTTTTAGTCACACAAGCTCTCTTGGGTTCTGCACCTTTTCCCCCAAATGTTTGAGCCTTTCCTCATAAGGTTCCAGGAGGGTGACCAGAAACATTTTAGTCGCTTATTTTCCAGACGATGATTGAGATGCAGTGACCAGAATTGTACACAATACTCCAGGTGCGGCCTTACTATCGTTATGTACAGTGGCATTATAATGTTGGTTGTTTTATTTTCAGTCCCCTTTTGATAATCCCTCGCATGATATTGGCCTTCTTCACCACTGCCACACATTGGGTAGACGCCTTCATTGAACTGTCCACCAACACACCAAGATCTCTTTCCTGCTCTGTCACGGATAGTTCAGAGCCCATGAGTTGATAGATCAAGTTTCGATTTTTTTGCCCCAATATGCATTATTTTACATTTTCCTACATTGAAACGCATTTCCCATTTGGCAGCCCATTCCCCCAGTTTGGAGAGATCCTTCTGGAGCGCTTCACAATCTTCTCTGGTGTTTACCACACAGAAAAGCTTTGTGTCATCCACAAACTTGGCCACCTCACTGCTATTGGGCAAGCTGGTGGAATTCATCAGCGTCATCGTTATAAATTCTTTCTAATTTATAACATAAAACAATTGTGTCATTCTTAGAACTAAAAAGCTTCCTTAAAAATGACAGCATGCTGCTGGTGTTTACAAAACCTGCCTAAGTAATGAGACCATTTGTGTTGTAACTATGAAAGGAACTAAGCAGTTACAGTTACACTGGGGGGGGGAGGAAAGCAAAAAACTACAAAACAAAAAACAACAAAAGCTTCCCGGAGTATGGTTTGGATACTGGTAAGTCCATCAATATATCCTATATTGCTACACAATATAGCTACACAAACCGCCATAATGCACCCTTTGATTTTCTTAGGACATTCTCTGCCCCTCTTTGTTGGCCCAAAATTGTCAGCACCCTGCAACAATGCACTCCTGCCAGGGTTTGGGATTCGTCATGGCTCAGCCTTGGCCTGCGACTAAATTGGAGCACAATAGGAAAGCGTATGCATGTCTCTCCCCCAATTGCCTTTCTCTTCAAGTCAGCCATTGAAAACACCATCTGCTTTCATTGGCCTTTTGCAGCCTCCAAGGGGCCGGCTTTCTGACCCCGTCACCTCCTCATTCCGAGGTGCAGAGTTCAATCCCTCCAAAAGCTGCCTCATGAAAGGTGTGTAAGAATAGAGCTTTTTACAGTTGCATGTGCCTTGCGTGTGCAACCCAGGGTGCATGGAGGAGCCTGGGATTTGCGGGGAGGGGTCCCCTAGGATGTCTTTTTGGGATTGCTTGCTGAAGTGATCTAACCCCACAAAGGCAGCAAGCCTTGCCTCCTGTTTCATTCAGCAGCCCAATTCTAGTGCTGGAATCTGTTTCCTTCTGGCTACAAAGTTTGTCATGCCAACTGCAAAAAACATGCATGCACCAGGATTTTTGCTGGAGGCTTCTGAACACAGGCAGACACCTGTGTTACCTGTAAACATTACCTGGCCAGGGTAGGGAGTGAGGCTGGGATTTCTGACTGAGGAATCTGGCATCTCTCCCTCACTTAAACTGGGGTCACATTATTCATTCCTGAAACCCACTGCCTAATGGTTTGCACTAGAGTAGGCCTACTGAATCAATGGGGCATTTGGTAAGTCCCCTCCATAAGTCCCATTGGCCCAGTAGCCTTTCTCTTATTGGTGACTTATTACACTTAGAAACAGCCTTTCAGTCAGTGTGTTCTGAATTTATTCAATTTCCATTCCTTTCTCACCTTTTTTTTTTTGTAAAGGTTAGAGAGACCCGTGGGTGCTACCAAAACCCATGGGAAAGGCTTGTGGTCGTTTAGAGCTTATTAAAACGCAACTTGGTTTCCTTTCGCTGCACAATTTAGACTTGTGTCTGCTGCGTCTCTTCAGGCCTCCAAGTCATTTTTCTGCCTGAGACCGAAGAGGCTCCCTGGCATCCACCGCTCACTCAAGCCAAGGTATGTAGTAGCCAGGGAAATATTTTGGCAACTCAGGTAGAATATCATGCTTTCTTGCCTCTCCCCACTCATTAAAACCCAAATATTACCGACAGTAACAAAAATCTTGCTGCCCCTTTCTGATGTCCAAACTCAGCTCCCTGTCTTGGCCACCTCCCTCCTTTGCCTAGTGAGAGAGTCGGTTCTGCCCATCTTTATACAGCTGGCGCGGGAGCAGTAGCTGATAATCGCCAGTTGCCAGTATTAGAACACGCAAGTTTCAGCACTCCGTAGCCAGAAATAAACAAATACATAGAAATAAATTAATAATAGCTATTGACATTACTACATCTGAGAGGGAAATGTAATTTCCTTGCTTGGTAGCTGTAGGGCCAGAAGAATCCTATTGACTGGTACAGTTATGTAAGAGCAGCTATGCAATCTGTAGGGCTGTTTTCCCAATATGTCCATCAGGCACTAATTTGTCAGTTGATAGCATACCAGGTGCTTCATGGTATTCAGGGGTGGGATGGGGGAGCAAAAGCCTTCTGGCTTTAGGTTCCTGAGGAAAACCATCCCTATGTGTCAATGGCTGAGCCATTGCATTAACCACTAGGAGGCACTCTCTGCCTTTCGGTTAGTCCCATTCAAACCCTTTTGAGGACCAGGCCTGGAGACAGGTGAGGCAATGGGACGAAAGCTCCCTTCAACAGAATGCTTGTCGCTGCTGTTTCCTGTGCCAACGTTGGCTTGCCTTCAGTCCTGGAGCAAGTGTGGTGTATGCCCGCATCAGCACTGCTCCAGCTGGGAAGGCTGCCACTTTAGAAGAGAAAGCGACATGATGGGCTTGATGGCTAGGGACCCCGTACCCCCTACTGGTTGGCATCATGTTGAATGGTGGGAAGTGTTGTCATAGGGTCTTTTAATCAATCTCAGCATTAGGAGTGTGCATTGGCTTTCGCTTCTCACTCAACTTTCCTTCAAATGTGATATACAGTTGTCCCCTGCCCTTTCGCGGTTCAGATACTGCAGTCCCACTATATTGTGGGACTGCAGTACTCTGAAAGGGCTTGAGGGTGGGGGAGAGGTTTTAAAAGCCGGGGCTTTTAAAACATTCCCCCCTTCCCCAAGCCCCAGGCTCCTGGGGTGGGGTGGGGAGACAAAAGGGTTTTCTCCCCCACCCCAGTGTCAATCAGCTGGAGCCCAGGGCTTGCCTCCATGGAGGCATCGTGTGCCGCTCCCCCGTACTCAGGGGGTGGTTGGGAGGAGCGGTGTGCAATGTTTAAAATGTCTTTAAGCAACAGAGCCAAGCTGCCTCTGTTGCTTAAAGACATTTTAAACATTACGCATACCCCCCCAGGCCCGACTCAACCTGCATCTGCATATTGCGGATTTTCAATGATCGCGGGTCGGGTTGGTCCTTAACCCCTGCAATAGACGGGGGGGGTACCCTACTCCAAGTTACCTCGGGTTCACATGGACGGAGGTGAATGACAGAACCTCGGGTTTTCATCGAAAAAGGCATGAGCTCAAGCTAGGCATATTTGGGGTAGGCTGGAAAAATGTATCTACAACCCTGCAGAACAGCTGCCAGTCAGTGTCAGGGACTTATTTATTTAGATTTAAAATATTCCATCATTTTCCTTTGAAAGCACCCAAGTTAGACAGAACTGGGATTTCTATCTTTTTTTAAAATTTCAAGTTTGTACCTATGGGCTATGTCACCTCTGACCTATGGCAACCCTAACAGTTTGGTGTGTGTGTGTGTGTGTGTGTGTGTGTGTGTGTGTGTGTGTGTTTTAAGGTACATGAGATGTTTTCATTGTCATCACCCCTCCCTTCATGAGTTCCCATAATTGAGCAGGGATTTGAACCCAGATCTCCCGAGCTGCTCACTCTATTCCCTAAACCACGCTGATTCTCCACTCTAAATGCAACCTTTCTCATTCTCTTAGGAGGAAATGTGGATACGGGTCTTTTGTAAAAGGGACAAGCTTCCAAGGATTAACACTGAGTCTTTGCTGAGGCTGATTGCTTACTCTGCACAGACAGGGCCCACATGTCATCTGTTTTCAAGGACCAGCACCATGCTGCCAGTGTTTCGGGCCCAAACACAAGGTGTTGGGGGTGACCAGGCTTGACGTAGCATCATCCCCTGGGCCCTCAATGTTTGAAGGAGCGCTTCCCTCCATACCTACCACTTTGTGTACAGGAATCTGTGTCTCACCTGTGGCAGGGATGCAGACAGGAAGTTGTATTCATGGGGAATGTCATTAGGGTGGTGCAGATCATCCCTCATAGAATCAGAGTTGGAAGAGACCTCAAGGGCCATCTAGCCCAACCTCCTGCCATGCAGGAAACCCCATTACAGGACTCCCGACAGATGGCCGTCCAGCCTCTGCTTAAAAACCTCCAAAGAAGGAGACTCCGCCACCCCTTGTGGCAGCATATTCCACTGCCGAACAACTCTAACTGTCATGCATCTAGCAGTGGACCATACTTAGTCAGCAGGAGTTCTCTAGGGTTTGAGGCAGGGCAGGTACTGTGCAGAGATGGACATGGGTTGTCCAACAGGGCAGCAAATACTGCAGTATGGACTTCTTCTTTTTTTGTAAGAAGTTGCCATTGTTGCATCTGTTTCCTAGGACTGGCAGGAGCAGTCCTGAGTTTCAAGCAAAGGTGTTTACTTGGCCGATCTCTTGATCTGCACACCAGTCTTCTGCATTAAAAATCTTGCGCTCTTTGACAGAACGATGTCCTCACACAGAAACCAATCTGTCTGTTGGTTGTTATTGTTAGGTTCCACCACGTCACTTCTGACATATGAATTAATGGCCTCCAAAAGGTCCTATCATTAATGGTCTTGCAACGTCAGAACCATGAGGTTTATGAACTCAATCAATCTCTTTCTTTCTTTCTTTCTTTCTTTCTTTCTTTCTTTCTTTCTTTCTTTCTTTCTTTCTTTCTTTCTTTCTCCCCCCAATAATCTTCAACCCACTATATCACACTGTCTCTCCAAATTTTTATATATCTTATTTTTAATCCCACCTTTCTCCTTACAAAGACTCAAGGCGGCTTACATGATTAAATGATGACATTTAAAGCTAAAAATAGTCTACAAATACTGTATTAAAAAGCATCAAAGACCATACTGAAAGATGGCAAACAAAGGAACACCAAAACACATTCAAAGCAACATTTGAGCAGAACTTTTATCTCCCTGTAATGTTTCTTATGACCTCCTGTTTCCACCCTTTTATAAGCTAAGCACCATCTCTGGGTGCTACAACGGGAACCCTTGCCTGTTGGAGGATTGCCATGCCGTGGCCACTGCTTGTGCTGGGTGGTCTGGGATTTGAAGGAGAGTAACTTCCCCCACCAATGTCTCCTGCAACCAGTTCCCCCTCTTCCCACAGGAAGAAAGGTATCGTTTTTGTCTTCCTGCCTTCCTGAAAGGCAGTGGCCTTTAAGCCCTGTGACCAATTAACATGGGGCTGAATAGAACAGGACAGCATGCTGGCCTGGCAAGCAAGGATCTCCTGGATTTGAATGCTTTTAAAAAGGCCAATAAGCAGGTGCACTCCCATGGTTTGAACCCGTGGGACCCAATTCAAAGTCTATGGCCCTGCTCCAGAGGGAGAGAGACACCCAGTGGAAACAGCACCACAGGTAGGTGCGTCCATGTGCCAGAGATAAAGGATATGGGTTGGGCCTGCAGGTCACAAATGATCAAATATCTCTCTCTCTCTCTCTCTCTCTCTCTCTCTCTCTCTCTCTCACACACACACACACACACACACACACACACACACACTTATTTATTTATTACATTTATATACTGCTCCATCTAGCTACATGGCTACTTTGGGTGGTTTACAAACTGAACAGAAATCAAACCATAAACAGTAAAATACAATATAACAGATAAGCATGTATATAAATAAAAACACTATAACTAGTAAACAATATAAACAACAGCATAGAACAGGAGCAAGATGGGCTACAGATAAAAGCAAATAAATATATAACAACGACCATGATTAGAACAGATTACTATCCGGGGAAAGCCTTTTTAAATAGCCGCATCTTTAGATGCTTCTAAAGACTGGGAGGGAAGGTGCCACTTACACACAAAAGATCCCAAACTGGCTTCCCCACCTGCCATTTCCTCACTAGCTCACTTATCTGGTGTCAAGTTGGGCCTTTTTAGTAACCCTTACTGAAAAGAGCAAGAATTTAGAAGTGGAGAAATACCCACAGTGAGGAAAGGCGAAGCCCGCCCTTAAACTATTTTTCGATCAAAAATTCCAGTGCCCCTGGTGAATTATTGCATCTCTCTCTCTCTCTCTCTCTCTCTCTCTCTCTCTGTGTGTGTGTGTGTGTGAGTGAGAGAGAGAGAGAGAGAGAGAGAGAGAGAGAGAGAGAGAGAGAGAGAGAGAGAGAGAGAGACCTCATGCCATGCTGTTTTCCTTTTGGCACCAGGTTATAATCTGTCTGATCAAGCAGCCCTTCTGAAAAGGATAATCTTTGTCCCTCTCTTTTGGAACATCCATGTTTTTAATTGCGGGGATGCTGCAATGTTAGTTTGGCTCTAGCGATGAGTGCAGCTTTTGATTTCTGTGGTTTCGTGTTTTATTTGAAACCACCTTTCATGCAAACTCAAGTTCCTCCGTAGGACCCCATCAGTCCTGAAAACCCACTGGCTGCTGACAAGGGCAAACCACTCCATCTCACAAACCTTGTGGTGGTGGTTGTCAGGCATAGATCTGTATGTCTGACATATATATATATATCTGTAAGCTTTGCCTACAGAGAAAACGCTACAGGTTAATGTGGACAGATCTGCTACTGCTGTGATTGTTACAGGCCGTCAAGTTGCCTCCGAATCTTGATGATTGTCCTTGAATGAGCCAACTCCAAAAGAAATTGTCTTCAAGAGACCTCCTGCTCAGCTCCTGCACCCTCAAAGCAGGACAGACTCATTTAAAAAGTGTTTCTAGGGGTAGTTCAGGCTTGGTTTGCTCTAGAAACCACTTGTTCTCTTCTGGCAGTCCAAGGTATCCACAAAGCTCTCCTCTGGCACCACATTTCAGGTCTGATCATGGTCTCCAGTGATACCTCCTTATTAGTGATGTGAAGGCCTGGGAAAAAACCCAGAAAAAATTAGGAAACCCCACCCCTGGGGGTTTCTTTTTCATTTTTTTTCCTGAAGCCTTTTTGGTTTCTTTCCCAAAAAACTGGAAAAATTGAAAAAAGAAAAAGAAAAAAAAATATTATGGAATGTTTTACTTTAACATGATGAATACAATATTTTAAGACAGGGTGTTCAAATATTTTCCAATAATCATTTCTAAAAAATATCAATGAAAGATAGTCCCACTCCCTTCTATACATTTTCCCCCTCTTCAATTCTTTTTATGAGAATGAGGCTTTTATTTTATTTTCATTTAATACTGTGGAGAGGAAATATGAATAATTCTTAATTCTGGATTTTTAAACCATGTTTTATACAGTAGAGAGTGTTTTTTTTCTTCCACATAAACTAGTAAACAGTTCAGGAGACTGTTACTCCATTTGTTACTTACAATTACAAATAAATATTATTTTAAAAGTAATTTTTTTGTAATAATTGTTTGAATACACTATATTTTAATATGCTACTTGTGGTAATTTTATGTCAAGTCAAATTATCCATAGTCATATTTTATGTTCCTAAAGTAATGGAAGGACTTTCAAGCTGTAAAAGGAGGGGGGAGTGCTAATGTAGCATTTTTTTCAATTTTTCTGAAAATGTCCTCCCCCCACCCCACCCCACCCCACCCCCCAAAAAAACCCTGAGAAAAAAACCCAGAGATCCCCCCCCCAAGCTTCAAAATTTCTGGAAACTTTACATCTCTACTCTTTGCACTGGAAGGACAGATTTTGAAGCTGAAGCTCCAGTACTTTGGCCACCTCATGAGGAGAGAGGACTCCATGGAAGAGTCCCTGATGTTAGGAAAGATTGAAGACAAAAGGAAAAGGGGACGGCAGAGAATGAGAGGGTTGGACGGTGTCATCAATGCAACCAGTATGGGTTTTGCCAAACTCTGGGAGGCAGTGGAAGACAGGAGGGCCTGGCGAGCTCTGGTCCATGGGGTCCATGAAGAGTCAGACACGACTGAACAACTGAACAACAACTCCTTACACTTGATGATCTTTTTTACTTCCTTCATTGCTGGCCTTCCAGGACTCTGGATAAACAGGGATGTGGTGTTTGTTTTTTTCAGACCCATGAACACACTAAGGCAGAGACTTGTCTACCCAAAGGACCCGATACCAAAACAAAAAAGGAGCAATATAGTATATGCAGTTCAGTGCAGTGAGGACTAAGTGTGCAGACCTCTACATCGGAGAAACTCAACAGCCATTAAACAGGAGGATGGTCCAACATAGGAGGGGCAACAGCTCAGGACCAGAATCAGCAGTACACCTCCCATTTGAAGGACCAAGGGCACTCATGCAAAGATGGAGATGTTAGATAGAGAAGAGAGGTGGTTCGAGAGAGGGGTCAGGGAAGGCATTCATGTGAGCATTGAAACCCCTTCTCTCAACAGAAATGGGGGCTTCAGGCACAGTCTATCTGCCACTTATCAGGCTGTGCTTTCAACAGTACCCAGACAAATCAAAAAGCCAATACCACCAAGGCCATAGCTAATGACCCATACTTTATAGGTTTCAGCACCTTATTTATTTATTTTATTTATTGTTATATTTATATCCCGCTGGTTTTTCCTAAAAGGAACTCAAGACGGTTAACAGATATAAAAATTCCATCATACAGGCAATAACAAAATTAATCAGTTCCAAGGATAAATATAAGCAAACCAAACAATAGCCCTAAAAAAAAGCTAACAACAATCAGAAAATGATGCTAATAATAATAGTAATGTAAAATGGCGAAGAAAAGCGGGCAAACATAAAAACTCAAATCACTGCACAAGAATAGATTATCCGCCGTGGTCACCAAATGCAGCCGTAAAGAGCTTACTAGCTTCTTGAACCAAACCATTGTTCACCTAAAGGCTATGGATACTGTTGTCTACCTAACGAGCCTATTCAGGCCATTGTTCATCTGATGAGCCTGTTTCAGACCAGGGTGACAAGAGGTCAAAGCTGACTCTAAGATGGAGGACTTGCATGAGCTGTATTCAGACTGATAAAGCTGTTTGGATTAGCAGCGAAACGTTTCTATCTCTCAAGAAAAAGAAGTCTAGTTGCCATGACTCAACTTTAGAACCTCTACCTATTTCATTTTCTTCAGATCTACGATGCAGGAACAAAAGAATTTCAGGGCTGGATTCCAAAGGAACAGAGGCTGGACTAGAACTGCATTCTCCAAAAGTAACTTTTCTCACCTCTTTCTGTCCATGAACATGCCCAGGCCTTTTCTCTCAGCCCCACCACCCTCACAGGCGTGTTTGATGAGTATTTGGGAGAGGGCCATCTCTCTGGATGTTCCCAGACTTTGGAACTCCCTCCCACTGGAGTCCAGGCTGGCTTCATCTCTGGTGCTCTTCCACAGGCAGGCAAAATACCTTGGTCTTCAAGCAGGCTTTTCCTTAAAGACTGGTTGGTTTGAGTGGAATTTTAGATTGTTGTGCTTTGTTCTTTTAAATGTGTTTTAATATTGATGGTAGTTAGTCTCATTTACTTCTTTTTTTTTAATATTGCACACTTAGTTGTTTTTAGCCTTTAAAGACTCTTTTAGATTACGTAAGATTCTTTGGGTCCTTTTGGAGAGAAAGGTGGAATAGAAATAGTTTGGATAAATTAAATAATAGGCTTCTTTTGCCCTGCATGACTCCCCCCTATCGGCTGCCTTGCTTTGTTTCATGGAAGGCAGGCATGTCCAAACTTTGGCCCTCCAGATGTTTTGGACCACAACTCCAAGAATTCCAAGCCTGTATTGCCAATAGCAAAGGACTGTGGGAGTTGTGGTCCAAAACATCTGGAGGGCTGAAGTTGGGACATGCCTGATGGAAGGGATGCTTACATCCACAGCAGCAGTTGATCTTTAAGGTGAGTAGAAGCAGAGCAGGTGGAGGATAGAAATCACCTATTTGCTCAGTAAAATAAATCACCTGAGGCTGCTATAGCTTGGAAAAGACAAAAAAGACCACTGGGGAAAGTGGAAGGCAGGAGGAAAAGAGGAGTCCATCAGAGTTTATAGGAAACATCTGAAAACCTGGCTATTTAAAACTGTTTTCGGCAATCAATGAGGTTGTTTGCTTGTTGTTTATTTGCTGCCCTATCTGTTTGTTTGCCACCTTCTTGAGTTTGCTGTTTTTTGTGTGGTGTTTTTTTTTTTGCATCTCTGAACTGTCTAAACTGTTTTTATTTGTCACTTTGGGAATTTTCTATTGATTGTTTTGTTGTTCACCTCCCAGAGTTCTCCTGGGAAATTTGGGAGGTTTATAAATCCAAATCACAAATTATAGTAATAAAAGAGGAAGATTGAACATAAGATGGACTGACTGACTCAAGGAAGCTGCAGCCTTTCCTATGTGTGGTCTGAGCCAGGCTGTTAAGGAGAGGACCGTCTGTTTTTTATTAATACAGTATGTGTGCCCTTGTTATGTGCCATCAAGTTGCATCCGGTGCAAGGTTTTCAAGGTATGTGTGGCGATCGGGCACACCGGTGAGTTTCAATGGCTGAGATGGAATTTGAACTCAGGCCCCCTTCGCCCTGGCCCATCATCCACTCCCAGACCGGGATTCCTCTCGGGTCCCCCTTGGCCGGGCATCTGCTGAGCCGCCAGAGGAACTGCGCACAGCCCCTTGCTTGGCATCAGAACCAGGGGAGAAGCGATTTATTTTTCTGCCTGACAAAAACCAACAAGCGAGAGGAAAGAGGAACCTTTCTAGGGTTTGAGGTGAAGGTGAAAGACAGAAACGGGAAGGAAGGAGAGCAGTGGCGGCGGGCGAGGGAAGGTCCCTAAAAAAGCCTCCTCTGAGTTCCTTCGGTCCCTCCATCCAGGCGAGAAGGGAGGAACCGGGGCTGGTGGGGAGGCAGACCCCCCCCACACACACACACACACCATCCGGCGTTGCAAAGGATTGGGGCAAAGAAAAAAGAGGGGGGATTCGAAAGGAAAGCTCCCCTCCCCTCCCCTCCCCTCGGATCTCTCGACTCAGGACTTGGAGGGGTCGGGAAAAGGGCTCTCCTCCTGGGGATTTTGGGCTTTGTAGTTGAGCCGCCGCTGCGCAAAGAAAGGCGCCTGTCCTCCTTTGGCCAAGCGTGTGTGTGTGTGTGTGTGTGTGTGTGTGTGTGTGTGTGTGGGTGTGTGTGTTAAGAGGAGAAGGCAAGAAAGGGGGCCGGGCAGATCCTGAGCTCCTGGCGGCGTCCTCCTCCCCTCCTTTCCTCCCTCCGGGACTCCTCCGCTTGCAAGCGCGCCGCGCAGGGCTCCAGCCCGGATCGCCTCCGGCTGCGCCGCCTGGCACCGAGACGCCCTCCCATTCCCCTCGGGCTCACCCCCTTTTTGACCCTTTTTGGCCCGGATCCGGGGCCGCTTCTCCTGGAGAGGAGGCAAGCGCCCGGGCGCCCCTCGCCCCTTGGATTCTTTTGGGGGTGGGGGTGGTTCCTTCAAGGCTGCCCTGCGCCCGCCAAGGGAGGCATGGATTTCCACCCGCCGGGCTGGCCTGGGTGCCTCCGGGGCTCCCTCCGGCTCTGGGGCGGCGGTGGCCCCCTCCTCTTCCTCTTCTTCTTCTTCCTCCTCTTCCTCGCCCACCCGGGCGGCTGCACCTGGAACCACGCGGGGCTCCCCTACGCGGCGAGGAGGTAAGGCGGAATAATGGGATGAGGTGGGGGTGGGGGGAGACTGCAGCGCCGTCCGGGCTCATGGGGGGATCTCCAGTTTCTCCCCCCCCTCCTCCTCTCCTCTTTCTCTGTGGTCCTCCTTCCGTTTCCTTTCCTCTTGTCCCTCTTCCCTTCATGTTCTTCTCTTTCTCCCCTTCTTCTTCTTCTGCTCCTCACACTTCTCTTCTTCCTCTCCTTGTCCCCCCTCTTCCTCTCTCTTTCCCTTTCACCTTTTTCCTCCTCTCTTTTCCTCCTCCTCCTCCTCTTTCCTCTGTTCCTGCTTTTTCTCCAGCTCCTCTTGGAGTTAAGATGCCATCCTTGCAAGCTCGATTGGGGAGTCAGAACCAACTTTATGCTGCCAGGTGGGGTTGCATCCAAACCAGCAACCCCCAGGTTTCCTCCTCGGCCATGCCTTCATCTCTTCCTTGCACTTATTTCCCTTTTTATTTGATCTCGAATGAGCAGCTGTAACAGTCTACCCATGCCATTGCTCGCTATGTGCTCGTTCCTGCATTGCATGCTTTTTATCATTAGGTAAAGGTAATGGTTCCCCTGACAGATAAGGAAAGTGGTTTTGGACTGGAGGGGCTGGCGCTCATCTCCCTTTGTAAGCTGAAGGGCTGACATTTGTCCGTAGACATATTTCCGTGGTCATGTGGCTGGCATGACCAAACGTGCACGCAGTGGAATGTTGTTACCTTTCCACTGAAGTGGTACCTATGTATCTACTTGCATTTTTACCTGCTTTTGATCGTCTAAGAGTTGCCAGGAGTTGGGGCAAGCAATGGGAGCTCACCCCCTTGCCTGGATTCGATCCGCCGACCTTTCTATCGACAAACCCAGTGGCTCTGCCGTTCAACATGCAGTGCCCCCCGACTTGACCCCTGCATTTTATGATTACTTGATCCTTATTCACTTTCATTAGTGCTTCTTTGCTGATCGCTCTTTCAGTCCAAGACTTTCTCAGCATTCTGGGGTAAATCCACTTTTCAGAGGCTCTTATTTAAATATAAAAGTGGGCCTGTGCTGTCTCTATGAGGACATCTGAGCAGATCGGGATGGCCACCTCTTGTGGATTCCACAGGAAGGGTAGGACTGAACACCCCAAAAGCCCCCAAGGGAACCCTTCAGCGCCATTCCTGTTCCTACTCTCTTTCACTGTTTCCTACTGAGTAGAATAACTGCCCCCAAACATGGAGGCTCAATAAATACGTTTATGATTAAGAACAATGGGTTTAATCATTAATCATAATCTACATAAGAAAATAAGAACAGCCTTGCTGGATCAGGCCATCACAGCCCATCCAGTCCAGCATTCTGTCTCACACAGTGGCTCACCATTTGCTTCATGGTATTCCCAAGCAGAGGTCTTCACCTGCTTATGATTCCCTGCAAATGGCATAGAGAGATATCCTGCCCCCTTCTCTCCAACCTGGAGGTTGTCCGTAGGCATCCATAATAATAGCCATGGATACCCTTGTTCTCCATGAACTTGTCCAATCCTTTTTTAAAGGTGTCAGGGCTTACACCTGTCACTACCTCATCTGGAAGGGAGTTCCACAGACCAGTGATCCTGTGGGTGAAAAAGGACTTTCTCTTGTTTGTTTGAGATCGAGCACCCAAAAGTTTCATGGAGTGCCCCCTAGTTCTAGTGTTGTGCGACAGGGAAGACAGATTTTCCTTATCTACTTTGTCCCCACCGTGTATGCTTTCAATCAGGTCCCCTCTTAGGCGCTGTCGTTCAAGAGTGAAGAGGCCCAACCGTTGCAGCCTTGGATGGTAAGGAAGGTGTTCCAGTCCCCTCATCATTCTGGTTGCCCTCCTCTGCGCTTTTTCCATTTCCTTAATATCCGCCTGGAGATATGGGGACCAGAATGGTACACAATACTTCAGATGGGTCCTCAACATAGATTTATAAAAAGGCAAAACTACACTTGCTGACTTGTTTTTTTATACCCTTCCTAATGATCCCTAGCATTGAGTTTGCTTTTTTCACTGCTGTGGCACAGTGGTTTGACACCTTGTTTATTATTAGATTTGGTGGCAGTGAGTTCCATAGGTTGTGCCTGCCCAGAAACATAAGCTTAGTTCTTAAGCTGTGCAGGTGCAGATCCTTTAATTAAGGGAAGGTGAAAAGACTGAACCTTCCTGCCACCACCCTGCACACACTTTAAAGAGATGCTCTCTGCTGCTTTATGTAAAGAGTAAGCATTTGAAGAAGGGGAGGAATAACCATGGCATTGCTGGACAAAAGTGGCCTTTTTAAGAAGTGAAAGATGCCAAAACGACCCCCCTGACTGTCAGCTTTGAAAAGTTGTACTGTAGTCTCAAAATGTTACTTTCTCGCTCTTTGTCCTATAGTGATGCAAAAGTAGGCATCCCTACTTTGCTTTGCTTTGCTTTATTAAAGATGCAAGCTGAGCTTTCGATAGCAAGCTATCTTTACCAAAGCATTGTACCAAAAATGCATTCTTGATAGAGGATGTAGTCTATCAGGCACTGAGAATCTTTTTTGGTGAGATGGAATATACCAAATGATGGTATCAGGAGGCAGGGTTGATGTTAAGACTGCTTCAAAGTCCCGGATAAGTTTTCATACCCAGCATATCAAACAAAGCAGCATAGCCTCCACCCACCCACCTCTCCCCACCCTCAATTTGCCTCTATCGAGACAAGAAGTCCCTATAGTGACTGAGAGGTATCTGATGGAAAGATACCTTTGGCCAGGGAAGTGCTGTGTCCTACGGCCTGTTTGCCTTCGATTGATGGGGGAATGCCTTGTGGGTAGCCTTCCGTGGCTTCAGGGCAGGAGGAAAAGGTGGCTGCCTTTATTTGTCTGCTTCTTTTAGGTCACTACCGTGTCTCAGTGGTTAGTGCCTGGCATCAAAACATCCCAGGGAACTGGGCTCCTCCCTTTTCGTTCTGCCAGTGAGGGACATGATGGGGTGAGGACGTCTGCTCAAAGCTGGAGTGGTGGGGCACCATGGGAGAGTCGGGTGCTGTGAGGAAGCGCGTAGAAGGAGAAACCCACACGCAAGAGGCGAGGGCAGCAGCATCGGCTTGCCGTTGCTTAGCAACCGGTATCCAGGCGGCTCTAGGTGCCACTTCTGGCCCTGACTCCTGGTGGCCCCTGAGATACATTTCCATCCTCCAAAAAGTGCCTCTAATCCCCTTCCAAAGCCCTTTGAAGGTGGGGGGGGCTTCACCATAATTGGTGACTAAGAACTCCCTGAATCAAAGACCCTTTTTCTTGCCTGCCGTGAATCAACCATGGTGATGGAGTGGCCTGGTGAGTTATAGCAGTAGGGAAGATGGTGGAGAAAAGGCCGCACCCTTTCTTCATTTTTTTCCTATACAGTTGTGTAGTTTTATCCATGTTTTGTCCTCTCCTTCTTACTTTATTTATTTATTTATTTATTTATTTATTTATTTATTATTTACACTTGTATACCGCCCCATTCCCACAATGGGGACTCTGGGCGGTTCACAGCATCAAAGTTAAAACAGCAAAAATCAGTTACAAACAACAATAACAAAACTGCAATGAACAAAAGTAATTAGGTGGGGTTATAATAACCAAAAATATATAGGCGGAAAATTTAAAAAAACAAAAAAAAAAAAAAAAAAAAAAAACCAGAGTGGGACCTTAGACATCGCCGTAAGCTTCTCGAATGTTGCCTCTGTCACTGACAACTCCCAGAATCCGCAGCCAGCATGGGAGCCATGGTCCAAAACAGCACATGGTCAGGCTCTGTTCCACCACTGATACAGAGACTCAGCCTTTCCCCCCCTTTGCACTACAGCAGGGGTGTCCAAACTTTTTGCAAGGAGGGCCAGATTTGGCAAGGTGAAAATGTGAGGGGGCTGACCATTCAGCCACATTTGGTCCCTGGGCTGGACTTTGGTCAAGTCTCTATAACATGCAAGGAGGCAGGGAGGACGCTGCAGCAAAGGAGCCGGGGGTGGGTAGGCTGGGCAGGTGGCGCGGGGGGGGGGGAATGGACAGAGGCAGGGTGGGCAGGTAAACAGTAAAAACTGCAAGCGAACGCCTCCATCCGGTGTGGGGAAGGGCCAGCTGGTGGGGATGTGTGACAGGTTGAGCCTGCGGGGAGAAGAGGCCGTGGGCCAATCAGAATTTGAAAACGTGCTACATTTGGCCCCCGGGCCTGACTTTGGACATGTTCCAATTTCTCGTTTCATTGTTTCAAAGTAATCCATTGTGTGTACTCCTTAAAGTGCTGAAATGTTACTTTGCGATGTTATTTGTTGCATGGCTGTTTGTTTGCCAGTCTTCCCTTGCAACTGAATCTTGAGACAGACTAACCTTAAGAAAATGGGATAAAACCTGAACATTTCCTGTAAAACTATCTTTAAAATTGGCTTAAAATGCTTTTAACAACAAAGTAGTGAAAGTAACTAGAAAATGTTATTCACTGCTTTCACAAAGCAGCATTGTTCCTTCCTTCCTTCCTTCCTTCCTTCCTTCCTTCCTTCCTTCCTTCCTTCCTTCCTTCCTTCCTTCCTTCCTTCCTCATGATGATGATGATGATGATTCCTTCCTTTTCCTTCCTTCCTTCCTTCCTTCCTTCCTCTGATGATGATGATGATTCCTTCCTTTTCCTTCCTTCCTTCCTTCCTTCCTTCCTTCCTTCCTTCCTTCCTTCCTTCCTTCCTTCCCCAAAGGTGGTCCTTTTACTTATGACAGGAAACTTTTGTACACTCCCGTCGCTTGACCAATTAAGTCTGCAGGAATTTTCCCCAGGGCAATAAAAGGTGACCTAATGAGCAATTAATATAAGTTACATGTGCCACCAGGACAAAAGTGTGCCTGCCTGGTTGGACCAGAGGACACCATCAAAGCTTAAAACACCCTTTTTAAATGGCCGCTCCCAGAAATAACTCACTGAGGGTTTGTGTGTGTGTGTGTTGTGTTGTTACCGACTCTTCATGACCCCATGTCCATGGAGTTTTCTTGACAGGAATACTGGAATGGTTTGCCAGTTCCTACTCCAGGCGCCTAGAGCACCTAGTATTCCCTGGTGGTCTCCCATCCAAGTACTAACCAGGGCCGACCCTGCTTAGCTTCCGAAATCAGGTGAGATTGGATGTGCTCAGGGCATCTAGGCAGCGATCACTCAGGGTTTGCCAGGCTCTAATCTCTCATTTGCTCCATGTGGGGGTGAGAAATGACATTTTAAAAAAAAATCGACAGTTTGGAGGGCACTGC
Source organism: Phrynocephalus guinanensis (assembly GCA_037367245.1). Lineage (NCBI taxonomy): Eukaryota > Metazoa > Chordata > Lepidosauria > Squamata > Agamidae > Phrynocephalus > Phrynocephalus guinanensis. The sequence goes on from CM074752.1 coordinate 4,514,717, forward strand.
CATGTCCAGAGATGGAAAATTTGCAGACATTTTGAAGCCATGGGGTAGGGATGGAGTTGGAGAAATGCAAAAGAAATCTCTCTCCCCTCCCCCATTTCCCCCCAAAGTTTCTAGAAATTTTACATTTCTAGCTAGGCCAGGATATTGTTGGACTACATCTCCCAGCGTTCTTCACCATTGGTGATGCTGGCTTGGACTGACGTTTTACCTGACGTAACTAAGCTTTGATATAATAATCTTAGAACTGCATGAAAGAGACACAGTGCGGAATTGAACTCCCAACTTCTGGGTCTGTAAAGGTAAAGATTCCCCCCATATATGTTTGCTAGCCGTGTCCAACTCTAGGAGTGGCGCTGATTTCCGTTTCCAAGCCAAAGAGCCAGTGGTGTGCAAGTCTGTGGCCACGTGGCCAGCATGGCTGCAAGGAAACACTGTTTTACCTTCCCGCTTTTTACTGCAGTACCTATTTATCTACAGTACTTGCATTTGCATGCTTTCGAACTGTTAGGTTGGCAGGAGCTGGGGTTATCAGCAGGAGCTCGCTCTCCTGCGTGGCACTCAGGATTCGAACCGCCGAGCGGCCGACTTTGCAGCCAACTGTTTTCAGCGCTCCAGCCTGCTGAGCCACCATGCCCCCTCTGTAGCCAGATGTTAAACCAGTGAGCAAATCAGCATCATAATCGTAGGGCACTTTTACATGACCCCTAAGATCCGCTGGCCACTTAAATTCGGACCAGAGATCTTAGGGGCTTGTCGCTCTTCCTGCGTTCCCACCCCCTCTGCACTCCTGGCTGCTGGCTGCGTGAGGGGAGGGAGAAAAAAAAGGAAGAAAAGATCGTGCCTCAACTCCGTTCTGGCTCTCGTTCTGGCTCTCGCTCTTGCCAGCAAGATTCCTGTGTCTGTAAAGTAGCTCTTAAAGGGGCGGGAGCCAAAAAACAACAAACAGAAGCGAGGAGAGCCCCGCACTCACTATCATTACACCGCATCAAGGAATTTTCAGGACGGAAGAGCAGGTACTTGAAAGGTGCGCTGGGACGCGCTAAAGTGGGCGTGGTCGCACCTAATTTCCTGTAAACTCCGGAGCTGGTGGGTAAACATTTTTAAGCTCCGGAGCTGGGCGTCATTTGCCCCGGAGTTTAGGGGTCGTGTATAAACGCCCTTAGAACTGCAGAGCTCGAAGGGACCCGTCTAAGCCCCTGTCAAAGGAGGCACAAGGGGCATTGAACTCCCAGCCTCTGGCTCGGCCACCAGATGCCAAACCTCTGGGCTATCCAGCAGTTCGTACGCCGACGGGTATTTCTTCCCTTTCATTTTCCTTGGACTGCAGCTGCTACCCCCTTCCCGTCCTCCACGTCCTGGTAATAAAGTGGCTTCTGAACAGGGAAGAGAAACAGTGTATGAAAAATCCTGCAATTCCAGAAGGGGCCATGCCTCCTGCCCCAGTCATGAGCCCCGCTCCCCTAATACCTGTCTGCCAACTCAGCATGAGCGTCTACATAGCTGATGAAGTGGGCTCGGGCCCAAGAAAGCATATGTCATAATAAATTTGTTAGACTGGTTATTTTCAAATGCTCTTCTAACATTTTAATGAACAAGTGGCTTTTCAGTTCAATTGGAAATCCTGTGGACCCTGAAACAGGAATTGAAATACAATCAAAAATTCACCTTAATCCTTTTTAGTATTTTTAGTATTTTTTATTTTTGCCTCTGACATGTATTATGTGTTTATTTGCTTATTTTACTTGTTCATTCTACTGTTCATTTAATTTGCATTGTTGTTTGTTTCTTATTTGCATTTATGTAAACCACCCAAGGTCCCTTCTGGGAAATTGGTGTGGTATAAAAATGCAAAAAATAAAATAAATTAAATTAAATTAAAATATCTTGAGTTAACATACATATTAAAATGCATATTTAAAAATAATAGATAAATTAATGGAAACATGCCTGGTCTGAATTTGCAGAGATTTTGCAGGGTGTATTCCTCCTCCACTTTTTTCCCTTCCCTTCCCGTCCCTTCTTTCCTTCTGTCACCAGCTTTCCTTCCTTCCTTCAACATAAGAATGTAAGAACATAAGAAGAGCCATGCTGGATCAGGCCAAAGGCCCATCTAGTCCAGCTTCCTGTATCTCACAGTGGCCCCACCAGATGCATTTGGGAGCACACGAGAATAGATATCTGTCTCCTGATAGCACTCCCCTGCATCTGGCCCTTGACACACCCTGGTTTTAATGCTGGAGATTATACATCTCCATCATGGTTTGTAACCTGGGATGGACTTTTCCTCCAGGAATCTGTTCAATCCCCTTTTGAAGGCATCCAGGCCAGATGCCATCACCAGTTCCTGTGGCAGGGAGTTCCACAGACTAACAACACGCTGGGTGAAAAAATATTTTATTTTGTCTGTTCTTACTCTCCCAGCCCTCAATTTGAGTGTATGTCCCCTAGTTCTGGTATTTTCCTTCCTTCCTTCCTTCCTTCCTTCCTTCCTTCGACAGCAGATATATTTTGGAAAAAGCACCTACATTGCACAAATATCACTTCTGCTGAAAGGCATTCATGTGTCACCTACAGGTTGAAAGGAAGCTGGCTAGTTAATTGAGTAAGGGCATTTACTTGGGGAATAGTACTAATTAACGTCAATTGTGGAGAGAATGTTGACATGTTTTCCTCAGTTTGGTTTTATGTGGCTTGTAATGAATTAAAACAAACAAACCCAAGCGAACACTTAGGGCCTTTTTACACGACCCCTAAGATCCGCTGGTCCCTTACATTCGGACCAGAGATCTTGAGGGTTTGTCGCTCTCCCTGCGTTCCCACCCCCTCCGCACTTCCTTGTTCTGTCTGCGTGAGGGGAGGGAGAAAAAAAGGGAGAAAAGAATGCACTCTTACCTCCGGAGTGCCGGTGGAAGTTGCTCCGACCCCCCCCCGTCACTTCCTGGTTCCTCTTAAAGGGGTGGGAGGCAAAAAAAAAAAAGAAGCAAGGAGAGCCCGGCACTCTCCACATCAAAAATTTTCACTCTCCCAGAGCAGGTACCTGAAAGGTGCACTGGGTTGTGCCTAGGTGGGCGTGGTCGCACTTAATTTTCTGTTAGCTCCGAAGCTGGTGGGGAAACATTTTTAAGCTCCGGAGCTGGGAGCCATTTGCAGCGTAGCTTAGGGGTCGTGTATAAACGCCCTTAGATGGGCCAGATTGTGACTTTTCCACACCAACTAGAAAATCCTGATATTCTTACTGAGACCTGTTTAGACTTAGGAAAAGCAGTACAGTATATGAAAACGGGAAACTGTCACCTTGAAAAGAAGCTAAGAAATATACTGAATGACTGAACAAATGTGATCCCAGTGACAGTTTCACCTTCCTTTTAATTGTGTAACCACAGACACTATGGCATTGCTCAGGCCCTATTCATGTCAGTTGTTTGCATAGACTGCTGTAACATGCTGTGTATGGGGCTGACCCTTGAAGACTGTTTGGAAGCTTCTGTTGCTCTCCAAACATCTCAAAGTGCTAGTCCTGGGAAACTGTGATTAAATGGCGTGAAAGACTGAATTCTCCCTTGCCTGTGTGTCAAATACTTTTTTTCTTCATTCTACCCCTCCAAGAGGCATGATTTACGGGAGTACAAGACAGGGTTTTCTTTGGTGTGGAAGGTCCTGAGCTCTGGAACTCTCTCCAAGGATTGGTCGTACTCGGACTCTTTGCTGCCCTTCCAAGAGAGGCAAATATATTCTTATCCATCCAGGCTTTTGTCTGTTATTCAAGCTCTTTTGTCTTAGATGGGCTTTGCTGCTGCTTCTAGCTAATACATTTTTAATGTTTGCAGTATAAGTTTTATTTGGATTTAAATTTATTTTAAATAAATAAATAAATAAATAAATAAATAAATAAATAAATAAATAAATTTTAGCAGATGTGGTCATATTACATTTCTGTATAATTCTTGGCCAGGATCCTTTTGCTTCACCATGAAATCTCATTGAGGGGGTGAAACTGATAAAATCACTCCTTCAAGATCTCACTTACTTTGAAAGATCTTAATAGGGTTATTATATTTGGTTCTGATTTGAGGGCACATAAATTATACTCCTTGACCAGAATTTTGCTGACTTGCAGTTGTGTACAAAAAATTATGACCACCAAGGCCATAGCTAAGGACCCATACTTTATGGGTTTCAGCACCTTAGGCCATTGTTCATTTAATGAGCCCATTGAGACTATTGTCCACCTAACGAGCCTATTCAGGCCATTGTTCATCTGATGAACCTATTTCAGACTAGGGTGACATGAGGTCAAAGTGAACTATAGAATGGAGAACTCACCACTAGCTTTCCTCAGAGGGATGAAGCTGTTTGGATGAGCATTGAAACGTTTCACTCTCTCAAGAAAAGAAGTCCCATTGCCATGACTCAACTTCCAGATACTGTACTTTTTGTAATGTGTTTCTCAGAGATCTGAGGTATTAAGGGACAACAGTGAGATTAACTGGCTTCATAAATACACCAGTGTTTTCCGTGTTAGCTCCATCCTCTTTCCTAATGGAATTTTTGCTCTTTTCTTGAACTGCTCGCATTCTCTTGTAGCTTTAATGTTGCCTCCTATTGCTGAAAGATGTCCCTCAATTCCCTGTTCTCAAACTTGGATATGTCTTAAATGTACTGGACTGTATATTGTCCCTCATTGCTGTAAGCCGTCTTGGATCCTTTTCCAAGGAGAAAGGCGGGGTAAAAAATACTCGTAAAATAAATAAATAAATAATCAGGATTCTGACAGAAATGATGGAGCCTATCTTTAATAAGCTGGCTTGCTAAGAGAAACAAAATATTAATAGCAGAGATCGGAAGTGTGCTTGTTTTGGACTTGTTGTTCAGTCGTGTCCGACTCTTCGTGACCCCATGGACCAGAGCACGCCAGGCCCTCCTGTCTTCCACTGCCTCCCAGAGTTTGGCCAAATCCATATTGGTGGCACTGATGACGCCATCTAACCCTCTCATTCTTTTCCTTTTCCTTTTGCCTTCCATCTTTCCCAACATCAGGGACATTTCCAAGGAGTCCCCTCTCCTCATGAGGTGTCCAAAGTATTGGAGACTCAGCTTCAAAACCTGTCCTCCCAGTGAACATTCAGGGTTGATTTATTTCGGGATGGATAGGTTTGATCTTGCAGTCCAGGGGACTCCCAGGAGTCTCCTCCAGCATCACAGCTCAAAAGCATCCAAATCCCCAGATTGCTGAATGCAGTTGAGAAAGAAGATGTAGGTCGGCCAAAAGGATGGGTGTGATCCTACTGCCCTGAAGGCCATGAACTTGTAAAAAGATATGGCCCGGGTTTTCCTTACCAAGCAGAACAGGATCAGGCCCTGAAGTGGGTACGGTATGACATCACAGAGGCAGGGCCATGTATTTTCCGGGACTTTAGTTAACTAGAAGGTTTGTTATCGTGATCATAAATGAGCCAGGCTCTGATCTAAAGAGCAGTTTTGGAAGGACCGGCCGTCCTGTTCTATGGCAAACAGAGAGCTTTAGTGGTTTCGGTCTCTGGCTGCAGAGCCAGTGGTTGGAAGTTGGAAGTTCCCACTTGTGCCTCTTGGCGAACGAGCCAGCCTGGGTGGCCTTGGGCAAGCTGGACAGTCCCAGGGCAACCCCGGAAGAAGGGTAGGGGAAACCAATCTATCTGAAAAACGCTGGAAAGGGTCTCCATAAGTCAGAACTGAGTTGATGGTACAGAATTATTATTAAACAGATTCCAGATGCTATTCAAGATGGAAAATTCCCAGAAATTTTGAAGCCATGGGGGAAACAACTTTAGAGAAAAAATGTTAGTCTGAATTGGTTGATTGTTATAAATATAAGGAATTTGTCCTCCCCCCCCCCAGGGTGTGTGTATGGATGTGTTAACTAAAACAGTCACAAGATGCAAGAGAAGTGTTAAACCATAATTCAACTATGCCTCAATTATTACAGAAAGGAATTAATTACAAGAAAATAATTGTTCATAGCTAGTTACATTCAAATTTTGCCTCGCCAGCCTTTAAAACCTTCAGCATCATTAAGAAGGAGAAATAATAACCAGATTCCAAATGCTATTCAAGGTGTAAAGATGGAAAATTCCCAGAAATTTTGAAGTCATGGGGGAAAAAGTTAGAGAAAAAATGTTACTCTGAATTAGTTGATTGTTATAAACATAAGGAATTAGTCCCCCCCCCCGGTCTGTGTATGGATGTGTTAACTAAAACAATCACAGGGTGCAAGAGAAGTGTTAAACCATAGTTCAACTATGGCTCAATTATTACAGAAAGGAATTAATTACAAAGAAAATAATTGTTCATAACTAGTCACATTCAAATTCTGCCTCAGCAGCCTTTAAAATCTTCAGCATCGTTAAGAAGCAGAAATAATAACCATAATTAGAAGGAAAAGGAAGTGCATACAATTTCTTTTTATTTAAAAGAAGGGTAGCCTCTAATTATAGGTACAAAGACAAGGGCAGTAATGAAAGAGTGGGTGGACCATCCAGGCTTTCTGTGGGGGAGCATCAGCCAAGTGGCTTCCATGATGCTGAAAAGAAGAACCTTGGATCTGGACAGCAGGGCATTCTGAAATGCCAGGTTAACTGCAGACCATCAGCCACGTACATTTCAGCTGGCTGCTGCTTCTTTAAGTGCCATGGCCTTGTAGAACACTGGCGATCAGTAGCATAATTTGGTTTTTTTTTTAAACTACAACTATTCTAAATAGAGAAGCTTTGCCCACTGTGAACCATTGGTTTAAATCAGCTTGTTTAGTCTTATCCAAGGCAGAGCTCTCAGCCAGTTGTATAAGCACTGCCCAACCGACACAGAAGTAATCTAAGGGTGCAGCTATGTGGCGGCGGAAGGGGGGGGGTTCAGTACGTGAAGTTTTAAAAACTTTTGGGTTGGTTTCAGCCATAGCAATAAAATTATGGGTTTGTTTGTTTTTTAAAATTACATGTACAGTGGACCCTTGAATAACAAACAGTTTGTATAACATAAAATCTGTACAACATAAAAAATTCCAGAGATAGGGGAAATTTGCTTAACATAATTGCCTATGGGGAGAATCCGTACAACATAAAAATGGGATTACTCCATTTTCAATGCATTCCTATGGGAATTTGTATAAAGGAAATTTGCTTGACATAATTTCATTTGGAACGAATTAATTCCTTTATACAAAGTACCACTGTATTTGTTTATGTATTTGTTTAGGAGCCCCATGGTGCAGTGGTTAAGTGCCTGTACTGCAGGTAAAACTGTGCTCACAACCTGGGGTTCAATCCCAGTTATCCCGGCTCATGGTTGACTCAGGGCCTTTTTACACGACCCCTAAGATCCGCTGGCCACTTAAAATCGGACCAGAGATCTTAGGGGTTGGTCGCTCTTCCTCTGTCTTCCTCTGTCCCCACCCCCTCGGCACTTCCTGGTTGCTGGCTGCCTGAGGGAGGGAGAAAAAAGAAAGAAAAGACTGCCGGTTTACCTCCGTTTTCTTCCGGACAGCATTCAGATCTCTTAAAGGGGCGGGGCGCAAAAAAAGAACAAACAGAAGCCAGGAGAGCCCCGCACTCACTATCCTTACACCGGATCAAATATTTGTCACCATCAAAGACCAGGTACAAGAAAACTGCTGTTTGGTCGCGCTAAAGTGGGCGGGGTCGCACTTAATTGTCTGCAAAGTCCGGAGCTGGTAGGTAAACATTTTTAAGGTCCGGACCTTGCAGCCATTTGCGGCGGAGCTTAGGGGTCGTGTATAAACGCCCCCAGCCTTCCATCCTTCCAAGGTCACTAAAATGAGTACCCAGCTTGCTGGGGGTGGGGGAGTGGGGCAATATGTAGCCTGCATACGGTAATTAAAACTGTAAACTGCCCAGAGACTACTTGAAGTGGTATGGGGTGTTATATAAGCAGAACACTTTGCTTTTGCTTTTGCTTTATTCGGGCAAAAGCAAAGCAGAAAAGCAAAATAAAACAAATGTGTTGTGGTACTTCAGACTAATGTTTATATTTTGATGTGAGCTTCCATGCATACAATACTTCAGACATTGTTTTGTATGTTAGTGTTTTAGTTATAGCAAGAGTCCCTAAATTTATTCATTTATGTATTTATTATTTATTAATGTTGTGGTTTACAGTTACAGTAGCATTCCAACTAGAAGGCAGTAGTTTTTGATGACTAAAGATATGATCGACATGATCAGCCAGCACCCTGTTGGCAATTTATGAATGCAAAAGCGAAATCCCATCAGTCGATGCAATAAATGGTCCCTAATCCATGAGATAAAAGCTTGCCCTTAGAAGTGGATTGCTGGAAGGGACCTCATGGTCCACAGAGTTTAGCCCCTGCAAAAGAAGAACCTTGGGGAATTGAACTCCCAACCTCTTGTTCCACAGTCAAAAAAACCTAAGCCACTGGGCTATCCAAGCCTCCTACCACTCCCCTCTCTCTGCTTTGGTGCCTATTGTGCAGCAGACAGGGATGCAACCAGCACTTGGTCCATTAGCAGGAATTTACTGCCATGACTTCTGCATAAATTGCCAAGAAGGAGGTTTTTAAGCAGAGGCTGGATGGCCACCTGTCAGAGGTATTGTGATGGGGGTTCCTGCATGGCCGGGGGTTGGACTAGGTGGCCCTTGAGGTCTCTTTCAACTCTAGGATTCTATGATTCTAAGATTCTGGCCAGTACTGTAGTGGCTGGGTTGGATGAAATTGCTTACTTACATTAACACTATTGCAATTGTTCATGTCCTCAAAGCCTTCTGTAACTGTCAAATATAAGACCAGAACAGAGCATTCAGCTTCTGAAGATACAAGGTGATACTGAAAGCAAAATGTTTCACCTCTTTTTCCCATGTTTATCATTATTTGTTATCTGGAAATGAAAACAACAATAGATTGTCACAACGCATGCCAATATTTGTTGTAGAACTGCATGTTGGGCTTGTATTATTCTCACATTTTGGAGATTGAAATATTTTTTTAAAAAAGAATACTTGATAGGATATTTAAAATACAGGCTGAACGTGAGTTCCATTATGTGTCAGGCCGATGACATCATCAGCTGTAGCAATTTCTGGAAAATAAAACATGTCCGGTTATGCCCTTGAAGCAGATTCTAAGATTTCTTTTTGAGGTGGCTCTGAGCAGCTGGGGCACATCTGGCACTGTATATACTTGTTTTTCTTTATCTTTCTCCTTTTAATAAGATCTAACATTTATTACCTGTGCATATTGTTATCCTTCTGTCAAGAGTAGAAAATCCTATTTTACAGTGCTGTTTTTCTTTCTTTCTTTCTTTCTTTCTTTCTTTCTTTCTTTCTTTCTTTCTTTCTTTCTTTCTTTCTTTCTTTCTTTCTTTCTTTCTTTCTTTCTTTCTTTCTTTCTTTCTCCTCCAAAAGAAACTAAGGCAATTTACATCATAGAACAGTTTTTAAAAGCTAAAAACAGGAGGTGTACAAATATTTAATAGGAAATTAATAATATAATAGCAATAATAATAACAACAATAACTAAGGTCAATATAAAGACACATTTAAAACAATCCTAATGAAAACCTGTCAAGCCCCCTGCCACCACAGGTGTCCCTGCTTGGGTGTCCCTTGTCTGTCCAAAGTTTTCTCTGGCTCGGAGCTCCCAAGATTCTGCTAGTTGCTGGGGAATTCTTGACCCCCCCTCCCCCCAAGATGGTAATTTCCCAGGCCTTGGGAGGATGCCTGAATATTGCAAGAGCTGCCCCAGGCTGGTGGGGTCCACAGGGAGGATCCTTGCCAAAGGAGCAGCAAGGAGGGGACAACCCTACCAGCTGGAGGTTAGTTTCCCAGATGTGGGTGGTGTTTGCTCCCAGGGCACCATGGGATCTGTGATGGGGAGACTGAGCAGCCAGATGGCAGAAAGCAGAGCATGGGCTGTGTAGTGAGCTGAGCCCCCGTTGCAAGGGCAGGAAACCAGGGAGCGATGCTCCCTTTTGCTTGGCTCGGCACGTGGCACCCATCCTGCTGTGGGTTAGGGTTCTCGGCCGCTGCAGCCCAGATGCTGAGTCCTCACATTCCTAGAGTGCTCGCGACGGCCACTTCCATCCGCAGACCGTTTAACGTCCGGCCGATGACCTGACGCTCTGGACTGCCTCCCCCGCCCCTTCGCTCGCCAGCCCACCCTCTCGCGGGGCTTTCAGCATCACAAGGACCCTTTACCACCCCCACGGGGGGGTGGGGGGTGGCAGCAATAGATAAAGAGACATTTGTGATGGGCCCTCCGAGGATGGCAGCCAGAGGGGGGGTGGGATGGCCTGGCGTTGCTCCAACAAGACCAGGAGGGCTGGCAAGGAATGCCACAGGAATGTCTGAAGTGGGGGAGTCCCAAGTGTTGGCACAAGTATGAGGATGCTTGCGCCAGGGAGCTCAAGATTCTGAGAAAGAGCTGTGCCCCTGCTTGGAATTTTATTTTATTCTTAAAAATTCGGACTGCAGCTCCCAGAGGTTTCGGACCAGAGAATCAACACACACAACCAAAGACCAGCACTGTTATGCATATGTGGTGCCAATAGGACCTTCCTTTCTTCCTGCTTCCTGGGTCCATCTCTGATTGATTGCTTTCATTGGGCTTCCTTCCTTTTCTTGTACAGGTTGGGCTTCTTCCTCTACCTAGTGACACAAGTGCAGGTGTGATCTCTTCACTCCTGGAAACCAGCACTGGGGAGGGGGGAATTCTCTATCTAGTTTACGGCTCCTTCTCCTTCTGCACTGTCCCCCAAACAAATCTCCATTTAATAAACAGGACCACCAATATCTTGTTAGCTCAATGCGAGGTGGAACAGCAATCATGGGTTGCCTCTGCCACAACAGGCAGCACTGGGTGTGGGTCTGTTCTTGTGCTGGTTGGGAAAAGAGTTGTGTGAATGACCCAGACCTCAGGGAGTCTGCTCGGTTCCCCCCCCCTCTGTGTGTGTGTGTGTGTCTTGATTCGTTCTTCTGATCCAGAACAGGAAATTGACTCTCTCTCTCTCTCTCTCTCTCTCTCTCTCTCTCTCTCTCTCTCTCTCTGTGTGTGTGTGTGTGTGTGTGTGTGTGTGTGTGTGTGTGTGTGTGTGTGTGTGTGTCTTATGTGAGTTTCCTTCTGATCCAGAACAGGACATTAACTTTGTGTGTTTGCACACAATTGTGTCTTATGTGAGATTCCTTCTGATCCAGAAAAGGACATTAACTCTGGGTGTGTGTGTGTGTGTGCATGCATGTGTGTGTGTGTGTGCGCGTTTGTGTGTCTTATGTGAGATTCCTTCTGATCAAGAACATGACATACTTTGTGTGTGTGTGTGTGTGTGTGTGTGTGTGTGTGTGTGTGTGTGTGTGTGTGTGTGTGTGTGTGTGTGTGTGTGTGTGTGTGTACAAATACTTGCAATTTGTACATTTTTTTTAGTGGTCCAGTGAAGGTACAGTAACTCTTTGCTGTTGTATGTGATGATCGGTTGAACTTCCCCCGACCCATCTTTGGGGAGCTGTGGTCCACAGTTGCACCTGAGACTGTTATTGTGTCCCGGTTTTGGGATGCCTTCGCTTTTCAGGCATGACAGGTGCAAACCTTTTTTGCCAAAGAAGTGGATGTTGATTCAGGTGGCGCCTGGTGCGGTTGTGGTACATTTTCCAATGCGATCAGTTGGCCGCTTGTGTGCTTAAATCGTTCCATTGTTTTAAGGTGTTTTATATTGTTTTAAAGTATCTAAGAAGCATTTGATTGTTCTAAGGGGATTGTACAGTTTGCATCCTGCCTTAAGACATGCAGACTGGAATATTTGAATAAAGAAATAAAATATAGTTAGAAGGCACGATTTGTAAAAGAAAGCTGAACGAATGAAAGTGGCTATCTACTCGTTTAATGTGGAGCCTTTAAATTTGAATGCACAACATTCAAGATTGTCCTCAGCAAAAGGGAAAATAAGGAAATGATCGGCTCTCTGCATGGTGAAGATAACCAGGAGTCAGGGACAAGGCAGAACTACTCAGCACCTTCTTTGGCTCAGTTTTCTCCAAAAAGGAAAAAAGAGTTCCACTGGAGTAGAGGAGGTAGGGAGGTAGTACAGGTACTGTAGTACCTGGAAAGATGGGAAGGAATTTAAGTCTCCTGGGCCAGATGAACTACACCCAAGGATATTAAAAGAACTGGCGGAAGTAATTTCAGAACCATTGGCAATAACCGTTGAGAAGTCCTGAGGAACAGGGGAAATCCCCATAGATTGGAGGAGGGCGAATGTTGTCCCCATCTTCAAAAAGGGGAAAAAGAGGACCCAAATAATTACTGTCTCGTCAGCTTGACTTCAATTCCTGGAAAGATCCTAGAGCAGATTATTAAACAGGCAGTCTGTAATTATTTAACACAGGGCTGTCCAACTTTGAACAGGCAGAGGTCTACTTTTTTCTGACCCAAAGTGCCTGAGGGCTACTACACTAAAACCTCTACTTAAGAATTTTATCCATTCCAAGCACATTTTTGTAAGTAGAGCAGTGGCTTCCCATAGGAATGCATTGATATCTGTTTCCTCCGGAACTGATTAATTGATTTTCAATGCATTCCTATGGGAAGGCTGACCATGCACACGCTTCCCTTGCACCCGCTCAATCATCTGGCCAGCAGTGGGAGCAGGGGACCACCCCATGGCCCTTGAACTGCCCCTCTCGGATGAGACAGTGGGCTGGCAGACCCAGAACTTTGCTGATGCAGTGGTGGTCCTTGGGATGGAGGAGGGAGGGGTGGAGAACTTATCTCCTCTCTTTTTAATTGGTGGCTGGCGGGCTACTATTGAACCCTTCGCGGGCTACTGGTAGCCCGCAGTCTACCTGTTGGGCAGGCCTGATTTAACACACAATGCTGTCATTACCAGAAGTCAACACGGGTTTCTTTAAAAAAAATGCCAGACTAATTTGATCACCTTCTTTGATTGAATTACAGGCCTGGTGGATGAGGGGAACGCTGTGGATATCGCTTATCTAGATTTCAGAGTAAGGTCTTTGATAAGGTTCCCCATGGTATTCTTGCAAAGAAGTTAGTAGAAAGTGGGATAGATAGTGGCGGGTTTGTAATTGGTTTTCTGATCGCACCCAAAGGGTGATAATAAATGGCCTCTCTTCAGCTTGGAGAGATGTGACCAGTGGGGTGCCCCAAGGTTCTGTTCTGGGTCCGGTGCGATTCAGTGTGGGCGTGGTCGCACTTAATTATCTGTAAACTCCGGAGCTGGTGGGGAAATAATTTTAAGCTCCGGAGCTGGGAGCCATTTGCCGTGGAGTTAAGGGTCGTGTGAAAAGGCCCTGGGTGGCCCTTGAGGTCTCTTCCAACTCTTTAATTCTGTGATGGTCATTTCAAATTTAAAGGTCAGAGAAACAGCATCACATAGCCCACCTTGGGCTGGCTCTGATCCTAACATACTGCCCTACTGTTTCCACCAAAGAAAAGTGTTTTCCAATCGGAAAGTACTGTACATCTATAAGTGACTTGCTGTTGCATGAAAGAGGTTTGATTTTTTAATTGGTTGTTGAACTAATTGCCTTGTGGTGTTTTATACATACACACAGAGATGCATTTTTCAGAATCAAAAGGGTGCTGGCTTCACCTTGATTTTTGTTTTGCCAAGTTATGATGGCTTGTGTGGCCTTCACATCCACCAAAGCAGCCCACCCTGAAGGAGATGAAACCAAAAAATTAGCAACTGGGAGGAAATGCCTCTTTCCCTGGCTGACCCGCTGGGGGACGGATGCCAAAACAGACTGTACTTCACAGGTTGGTGGGATGGATGGAGACTTTGTCACTCTTAAGGCACCTGTAACACCTAGTTATGGGTTCTCCTGGCAGGCCAGAGACCATCTCACCTTACCTTGAGAATGAATGGATGTCTGTGGGTAGGTAGTCTCTTTAGGTTAGGGATGAAGTACCTCGAGCAGTGCCACTAGGTAACCCTACCCTTGCCTTTCATGCCATGTGAAAGGATGAAAGCTGTTGCGAGCTGTGGTTGGGGTGGGGGTGGGAGTGGGTCCTTGGTTCGTATTTGTTTTCTCAAGGGCCGAATCTTTGATCTTGTCCCATCTACACCTCCTCCTAAATTTCTATAGGAAACCTGTTGCAAACCTCTTGGGGTTTTCTTAAAATGGGGAAAGGGTGTTGTGGTGAAACAAATTCCCTTGTACAGAATGAATGAGATGAAAAGCAAGCCTCAGCCTGGAATCAGGGAGAAAACTTATGAAGCATATATTTTTAGAAAGCGCAACTTCAGCAAAAATCTCTTTCCCCAATTACAGTGTTTGCTTCAGTTTCATAAGAACATAAGCCTTGCCGTAACAGGCCACAGCCCATCCGGTCCAGCAATTTCCCTCACACAGCGGCTCACCATTTGTTTCAGGGTCTTCCCAAGCAGATGTCTTCATCTGCTTACGATTCTCCTGCCTCTCTCTCCAACCCGGACTGCTTTTGTGGGCCTTCTCTTCAACGGATAACTGGTACCATGACATAAAAGCTAAGGTTTCAACATTTTTGGTATTTGCCTGGTATGGTAACAGGTTGGCAGCTTGGCGGTTTGAATCCCATGTGCCATGCTGTGGAGTGAGCTCCCGCTGTTAACCCCAGCTCCTGGCAGCCTAGCAGTTCGAAAACATGTAAATGCAAGTAGATAAATAGGTACCGCTGTAAAAAGTGGGAAGATAAAACAGTGTTCCATGTGCAGAAATGCGTTCAGCCCCGCCGGTCACATGGCCACGGACTTGCACAACACTGGCTCTTTGGCCTGGAAACGGAGACGAGCACCACCCCTAGAGCCAGACACAACTAGCCCACATGTGTGGCGTAGGGAACCTTTATTTTTTTTATCTATGACCTCAGGGGATACCCTCGCAATGGCCTGAGGGAGCAGTGTATCCTCCCTCATCTTCCGTCGGGCAGTGGCGTGTCTGCGCAAGACAGACTGACAGTGGTGAGACATCGTGGTCAGCCTAGCGGCCAATGTGTTAATCTCACGCACAGCTCCAGAGTGTGGAAGATAGTGGAAAGGACAAGAGTGCTTCTGACATGGCTAAAGGGCATGATCTGAAGCCATGAAAATAACCCCACCACCACCACCACCACCGCCGCCGCCGCCGCCGCCGCCAATCTAGTCCTGCCAGGCTAGCAACACTGCCTAAGTCAGCCTGGAGAATTAGTCCCCAAAACGGACAAAGTTTAACCTACATTAATTTGTCCAGTTGACTGCTGACTTCACTCCCTGCTAACCCTAAATTCTGTAACAATGTCTGGAGAGCCAATGCGATTCTTGGTTGCATCAACAGAAGCATAGTGTCTAAAGCAAGGGAGGGAATATTACCACTCGATTCTGCTCTGGTCAGACCCCACCTGGAATACTGTGTCCAGTTCTGTGCGCCTCAGTTTAAAAAGGATGTTGACAACCTTGAGCGGTCCAGAGAAGGGTGACCGAGATGATTGAGGGTCTGGAAGAAATGTCTTATGAGGAACGGCTTAGAGAACTGGGAATGTTTAGCCTTTCAAAAAGAAGGCTGAAAGGGGATATGATAGCTGTGTTTAAAAATGTGAAAGGATGTCACATTGAAGAAGGAACAGGTTTGTTTTCCATGGCTTCAGACACTAGGACTTTGGGCAAATGGTCTCAAAGTACAGGAAAAGAGATTTATTTTGAACATTCGGAAGAACTTCATGACAGTTAAAGCTGTCCAGCAGTAGAAGATGCTGCCACAAAGGAGGGTGGTGGATTCTCCTTCTTTGGATATTTTTAAGCAGAGGCTGGATGGCCATCTCTCAGGAGTCCTGTGATGGGGGTTCCTGCATGGCAGGGGGTTGGACTGGATGGCTCTTGAGGTCTCTTCCAACTCTATGATTGTATGATTCTATGACTATATAAAAAGGCAGTTTTTCTAAAAGCGGTTTGGAGCTGGAGTGTGACTCCTCCTAGGTTCCTTTATGCACTTACAGGAGGAAAGGAGTAGGGTTTGTTTGTTTGTTTTCCATTGTTTCCTTAAGGACTGCAGAGTCACTTCAGGTGCATGTGCCATATGGATGGAAGGAGCACACTGAGGGGTGTAATGGAACTCTGTGTGACCTTAGATGACCCTATTTTGCCCCAAGTTCCAGAACTTAGCAGGAACCCCAGAACTGGGATCTGCTAAGTCCCAGCACAGGGCATGAGCCACTTCATTCGAAGCCTCAGTGGTGCAACTCCTGTCCTGCAGCCAAAACTGGGCTCATGACCTGGGGGTTCAGTCCCAGGTAGCCGGCTCAGGGTTCACTCAGCCTTCCATCCTTCCGAGGTTGGTAAAAGGAGTACCCAGCTTCATGGAGGTGGGGGCGGGCAATGTGTAGCCTGCACAATTGCTTGTAAACTACCCAGAAAGTGCTTTAAGCACTACAGAGCAGTACATAAACAGCACATTTGGCTTTACTCCATTACAGTGACTCTCAAAGTACTTTTAATACACTGCTCTGGAATCCACTCTGATAAAGAACAGAGCATTTCAAATGATGAAATAAGTCAAAAGCAGCACGGGGCAGTGATTAGCAAAGGCATATTCTGGAAAACTGGGTTGGCTGCCTTTAGGGTGGCTGGACCTATGCTAACTCCATGGTAGCCATGAAGGCTCCTAGGGCAAGCAGTGTGGGAAAAGAAATAGATTTGATTCAGATGCATGAGGTCACTCTAAACCCCAGACACCCAACTCCACTCACTGCTGACTCCACTCACTGCTGACTCCACTCGCTATTGACTCTGTTCATTGCAGACTCCATTCATTACTAACTCTACTCACTACTGACTCCACTTATTAATAACTTCACTTACTGCCATCTCCATTCATTATTAATTTATTTTATTTTAATTTGAATATTTTTACCCCACCTTTCTCCTTGGAAAAGGACCCAAGGTCGCTTACAATAATGAGGGACAACACACAGCCCAGAACATTTAAGACATATTCAAGTTAAGAACATTTAACTACTTTTAATGTTCTAAGATGCCTCTCAATTAAAAGAGGAATCTTAGAGCATTAAAAGCAGAGCTCCAAAGAGGACACAAAAAGAAAAAGAGAAATCCATTATGAGGGGTGGAAATTACCATGGAAAACACGTGTTCTTATGAAATCAGTCAATGCAATCATGTATGGGAATCCATATAAAGTTACATAGTAGGACAGTGATGGCGAACATTTTAGAGACCGAGTGCCCAAAATGCAATTAAAAACCCAGTAATTTTTTTGCAAAGTGCCAATACAGTAATTTAACCTATATACAGGTGGCTATGAAGGGGGATGTCGGGTGCCCACAGAAAGGGCTCTGAGTGCCACCTTTGGCACCCGTGCCATAGGTTCGCCATCACTGTAGTAGGAAGTCCCTCATTCTGGGAAAGCTTGCCTGAAGAGGAAGGTCTTTGCCTGCTTCTGGAAAGACAACAGAGGGCCTTTTCACACGACCCCTAAAATCTGCAGCAAATGGCTCCCAGATCCGGAGCTTAAAATTGTTTCCCCACCAGCTCCGGAGTTTACAAAAAATTAAGTGCAACCACGCCCACCTAAGCGCGTCCCAGCACACTTTTCAAGTACCTGCTCTCCGGGAGTGAAAAATTCCTGATGCAGATGTAACATAGTGAGTGCCGGGTTCTCCTCGGTTCTGTTTGTTGTTGTTTTTGCCCCCCGCCCCTTTAAGAGATACTAAGAGACTGGAATGCTGCCGGGAACAGAGCGTGATGGCAGAACGGAGCTGAGCCGGCATTCTTTTCTTCCTTTTTTTTCTCCTTCCCCTCATGCAGACAGCAGCCAGGAGTGCGAAGGGGGTGGGAACACAGGAACAGCGACAAACCCCCAAGATCTCTGGTTTGAATTTAAATGGCCAGCGGGTCTTAGGGGTCATGTGAAAAGGCTCAGAGATGGGACCAGCCTGGCCTCCAGTGGGAGGGAGTTCCAGAGTCTGGGAGCAGCAACAGAGAAGGCCCTTTCATGTGTTCTTCTGAGACCCACTTGTGAAGGTGGCCGGATGGAGAGAAAGGCCTCTCCTGGTTACCTTAGCACCCGAGCCGGTTCATACTGCAAGATTCGATCTTTGAGGTAGATTGGACCCAGGCCATTTTGTGCTTTGTAGGTCAAGGTCAGCACCTTGAATTGTGCCCGATAGCTGATTGGCAACCAGTGGAGCTGCTTTAGTAGGGGTGTAATGCGATCTCTGTAACCCGCCCCAATCAGCGATCTGGCTGCTGTGTTCTGGACTTGTTGAAGTTTCCGGAGACTTTCCATTGGTAGTCTCACATAGAGCGCATTACAGTAGTCCAGCTGAGAGGTCACTTGGGAATGTGTCACAGTGGCCAGAGTCGGTTTCTTAAGAAACAGGTGTAACTGGCGTATTAGTTTTAATTTTGCAAATATACTCCCGGCCACAGCTGTGACCTGGGCATCTAGGCTCAAGGACGGGTCCAGGAGCACCCCCAAGCTATGCACCTCTTTTTTTTCAATGGGGGGGGGTTAATCCCATCCAGTACAGGTTGCATCCCTCTCAACTCCATTCATTACAGATTCCACTCATTACCAACCCCACTCATTAATGACTCCACTCACTGCTGACTCAACTCATTGATGACTTCACTCACTGCCATCTCCGTTCATTACTGATTCCATTCATTACCGACTCCACTCATTACCGACTCCACTCACTTGCTGATGTAGTCCTTGAGTTCTGGCCCTTGATCTTACGAAATGGGGTGCTGCTGGGATGGAGCAATAGCCTCATCCAAGTCAGACCCTGTGGGGGAGGGAGACCAAGTAACGTCTGGCTCTAACTCAGGGGTGTCCAAACTTCAGCCCTCCTGATGTTTTGGACCACAACTCCCAGAATTCCAAGCCTAGATTGCCAATGACAAAGGACTGTGGGAGTTGTGGTCCAAAACATCTGGAGGGCCGAATTTTGGACACCACTGCTCTAACTGCTGGGACACCCGGCCTGGAGCTGTCGGCAGGCTCTCCTTTGCATCCGACGAGGCCATTGCCTGAAAGCAGTCCTCCAGTGGCCAACATCTGCAGCTCCAGTGATGGGATGGCTCCCTAAGCTGTGCTGGAGAAAAGTGTTGGCCAGCGCTCAACTCTCTCCCTCCCCCTTCCTTCTCCAGACAGATGGCGAGGGTAGCATTGCTGGGTCATGTGAGCCCCCCACCGGGTGAGGGAGTGTTTCTTCTCTTCAGCCTGCCAGCGAGGGGTTTACGGCCCTGGCATGAAAAAAAATTACAGGCCTCTCATGTTCAGAACTTGGCACGGCTTGCCTGGAGCTGGAGGGAATTTCCCTTCCTGTTTGCTCGGCAGAATGCTTAATCACCTCTCCGGGGTCCTTTTTCCAAGCTTTTCAAGTTCTCTTTTCCCCCCGCCTCCCTCCCCTCTTTCATACAGACAGGCCCGCTTGCTTGTATGCACACATCCACCCTGCTCGCTCTCTCCCCTCGCGCAGGATCCGGTCCCTGGTTAGCTGTCTTTTGGCACCTGGAGCCTTGCTCCCCTACGAGTTAAGCATGGGTCATGTTGAGATGGGGAATTTGGGGAGGGACGTCTGAGTCCATGCGAGGGCCAGGCTGAGTCTACACTGAGCTCCCCGTGTTATTGGGTCTCCTTCTGGCCCGGCAGGAGGGGCTGGAAGCCGTACAGTTGCTCAGGGTGGGTGAGTGCGTGGTTTCCCCCCAAAAGGAAGTCCCAAGAGGTGGGTTTGCACTTTTCCAGTGGCAAATGTTTGCACCCTTATTCCATCCACAGAGAGACCCGTAATAGACTGCCGCTGGCGGACACAGCTTTCATTCAGCCGCTTCCAAGGCTTGGCTTTCGCAGCCTCAGTGAAGCATCGGTTTTTATGAACCGGGAGAAACCTGGGCCAGCTGCTGGGAGTGAAACGGAGGTCAAGGAGGGTGCAGATGACACACTTTCCAGCTAGCTTTTGCTGAAACGAGCCTTGAAAGCATCCAGGCTTTGTAAAGGCTGGGCCATTCCAGTGAAATTCTGGGTCCCTGCATTTTTCAATTTGTATTCCCTGCGGAAACAAAAACGTGGGGGGGGGAGGAACATGCCAGAAAAAGTATGGGCAAATGAAAGGGTACGCCTCCCCCAATCTCCCCGATACCAGTGGGGAGGAGAGAGTAAGCGCCATTGCTTTCTGATCATGGCCCTACCCTTGGAAGAGATTTGGAATGAAACATTTAAATGTCAGCACCTTTTATATACAGGGACATTTCCTCTGCTTCATTGAGTCCTAGTCCAATTTAACCACTATTGGACAACCAACTTTAAAAAATAAAATAAAAATTTAAAAACAGAAATACGTGTAAGCAGAGGATGCTGCTACCTCACTGTGATGGACTCTGGCCATTGCTGCGTCCAGCTCAACAAGACTCTTCAGGGTTTCAGGCAGATGAGTTTTCCATCCTGCCTGAGCTGAAGGGTGGTACAAAGTAACACAGGGTTGAAAAAATAAGGGCCAACCTCTTCTTGGGGGAGTTTGAAGTTGTTGTGGATGGTGTGGGGTGCTCATGAATATGTTGCTGCTCGCATTTTGCTTCCCGTGTCCACTTGTGGAACCTGCACGAGACCAGGGATGCAAGCAGCAAGGGGTTTGTTAGTGGCAAATCATTCATTGCTGCCATTTATGCAGTTCTTGTGGGGCTGGTGTAAATCCCGAATAGGATTGCAACTGTGAAAGCTAGGATCCTGTTGCCTTGTGGCAAGGCCTGTTGTGAAATTGTGGAGACTAGGGATGGGCACAAAATGGAAAAATAATGCTTTGTTTTGTTTCATTTTGTTTCGTGCTCACCCCCATTTTGTTTTGTTTCATTTCTTATATTTTTAAAGGGCTCCTGCTGACCTGTTATCAGCTAGACCCATTTAAACCTGGCCCAGTTGGCATCAGGGGGACTCCAAGGTACCAACTGAGCCAGGTTTAAAGGGGTCCAGCCATTGACAGCTCAGTAGGAGCCCAAAATGATAGAACAGAACTGTTCATTTCAATGGGAAACAACCGTTTTGTTTCGTCTATAACGAAATGCTGCGTCCTCATTTCGTTTTGTTTCGCTATGTAGCAAAATGATGAAACACCATTTCGTTTTTCATTCCCTGCCCATTTCATTTCCTGCGGGGACACTTTGGACGCTTCCTTTTTTGGGAAGCTGAGACAGCATGGAAAGGCACTTGTTAATTTCCACGAAGAGCTCAGCGCTTCTGTTTCTTTATGCAAAAAGAAGCGGCGAGCTCTTTGCGGAAATTAACAAGCCCCTTTCCATACTGCCTCAGTTTCCCGAATCAGGAAGAGTCAAAACTTGTCTCCAAAAGGAACTGCATGGGCCCAAGTGTTGCCCTGTGTCAGGTTGTCACAAGCCACTGGCCTAATGGACCGAAAGGAAGAATTAAAACAAATAAAGGCCAACAAGTTCACTCAAATAGATGCCTCTGGAACAATATGGGCTCCCCGATGTTCTGGGACTAGCACTTCCAAAAACCCTAGTTAGCAGAGCTGGTAGGCAGGGCTTTTGGGAGCTCTCGTCCAAACAGACTCGAGTCCTCTTCGGTGGAGCGGTAGAGTCCGTTCCTGCTTTTCATTTGAACTTCACACTAATGACCCAGGCAGCTTGACCCACAAAAGGATCACCACCGTGAATAGCTCTTCTAAAGTTCAGAGCAAAACCCAGACACCAGAGTAACCTCACCCTCCACTGGGAAAAAATGGGGTCCAACATTTGGGATTTCTGCACTGGGTCGTTCACGAGCAGCCTCTCCTACCTGTGTTCCTTTTCCACTGATGTCACGTGTCAAGCTGACACCCCTTCTTTCTTCTTTCTCTTTCAGGAATTGGTGTTCCTACACCGTCACCCGGACAGTCTCCTGCCACGTTCAGAACGGCACTTACCTCCAAAGAGTCTTCCAGAGCTGTCGGTGGCCCATGGGATGTGCGGGAGGCAGGTAAGGGGGTAGCTCAGCCTTCCACCTTTCCCCCTCCTCGCCTGCTTGCTCATGATGGTCACACACACACACACACACACACACACACACACACACACACACACACACACACACACAAATATGGGGAACTGGATTCCAGGAATTAGGGAGGGATGGCCGAAAGATAATATCTACAAGCAGGGGAGGGGGAAATGCCCTACTTTGAAGGGTCCTTGGTAGCCAGGTTGGCTTCCAGATTTCACCTGGAGAAAATGCCTTTTCTTACATTCCACCACCAGGATGTCCTTGCCAGATAGAGGGACAGAGTAGAAGCATGCTAGGGTGGAGGGCAATATTTAGAAATGTCCGTTTGGTTGGCTGGGAGCTCTGGAAAATGAATTTGCAAGCTCCGGAAGAAAGTGTGAACGCTGGTGCAACATAAAATCTCCAAGGACCCAAGTGTGCCCCCCCATTCCTTTTCCCTATACTCCCCAAATTAAAATTATTTTTTTGGGGAAACAGGATACGCTCTCATGATTTTTCCATGATTTGAGGGTACCCTTAAAACCCCTGCTCCCTTGTATCAATTTTTAATTTAAAAATATTTGGCCAGTAAAGGGAAGATTTTCTAGTTAAAAACTCTTTTTTTTTTGAAGGGGGCAGATGATGGTTGCAAGAGCAGCTAAGCCTTCCAGATTCCTAAAATGGATATGTATGTCCCCATGCCTCCAGGGAATGCTTTCCCCAATTCCCAGAGAAGAGTAATTCTAAGAATAACTTCACTTTTGGTAATCTAAGCTGTGCTGAGCAACTCCAGAGGCACCAGGCCACTGTATCCATCATGTGGCCGACAACTCTACTGCAGATCTTGGTTAGTTTGGCCGATCCTGAGAGTGCCTGGTTTGGGAGTTTTGCTGTGCCTTCAAAAAGCAAAAAGCAAAAAGCAAAGTGTTCTGCTTATATGCCGCCCCATAGCACTTCAAGCACTCACTGAGTGGTTTACAGTTTAATTATGAAGGTTACACCTTGCCCCCAGAAGCAAGCTGGGTGCTCCTCATTTTACCAACCTCAGAAGGATGGAAGGCTGAGTCAACCATGAACCGGCTATCTGGGACTGAATCCCAGGTCGTGAGCACAGTTTTAGCTGCAGGACAGGCATTGAACCACTGCGTCACAGGGCTCCAGGGCTCCATGAGGCTTCACTTGATGCATCGTCCAGGGAGGAGAGATCAAAGCCCTTCAAACCCACCCTCGGTGGAGAACAGCTGGATTAAAGGGGCCAGAGCCACAGATGGTGGCTTGGCAGCTGGGTCAGTGGTGACAAGAGCCCAAAGCCCCAGTTGACGTTGCCTTTAGGGCTATGTTGTTAGATGAGGCAGGACTCCCACCCACCCACAATGAAGGTTAAAGGCATGAGCTTAGGTTAAGATAAAAGTAAGAAGATAAAATGCTCAGCTACATGGCAATTCTTCTTGAGAATGTGTGTGTGGGGTCTCCTTGAAGGAAAGGTCTTCCTCCTGAGGATGGGGGGAGGGACCAGCAGGCCAAATCCAGCCAGCTTTTCAAATTGCAGGTTTTGGCAATTTTAGGGAGGGGTCACAAGAGCCCTGATAACCTCCTCAGCCCCTTTCATGCCCCACCCTGAAAATAAACATCAAATAGAAAAAAATGGTCGTTTCCAGATTTGCAAAATGGCCCCCTTCCCAGTCCTAAAACATGTCCCGAGTAATCAGGGGTCCTGTGATCCTCCTTGGAAGAGGCTGGGTAAGTACTGGTTGTTGTCATTACTTGTCTTTGTATATTGGTTTCCCCCCCCTTTCCCTTTTTTGTTTTATTTTCCCTTTATTTTCTTATTATTATTATTTTGGATGCTGTTTTATAAGTTGTTATTCTAAACTACCCTGAGTTCCCATTTGAGGAAAATTGGATTTATATTTATAAATATAAAAAATAAATAAAATAAGTAACTTTGGCTGCTATCCCACGACCACTAAAAACCACTTCAAGCAGTTTGAAGCTGTTAAAAAATTGTGTCCCCATGACCAGCTGAGTTTAAGGGGGGGGGGAATGTGACCACGCCCACTTAAGTTTGACCCAGTGAGTTTTGCAAGTACCTGGTCTCGAGTGGTACAAAGCTTGTCTCAGTTCCGATGCAGATTTTTAACTGATACCTCAGTCCGTGGGGACTTGGAAAATCTGCATCAAAACCTTTTCGTTCTACTGTGTTGCGGTTTCCACTCGTGGGAATACAAAAGATGCTGTTCATTAAATTCTGCCCGTGGGGACACAGGAACCGCGTTTTCAACCACATGACTGTTCTGGGGGGAAATCCGCATTTTACTTTGATCTGGATTTTCTGGCTGTGGAATTGCAGCTTTAAGCTATCTTTAAGCAATCTTTTTCTTGTTGTTGTTAGCCAATGGCAAGAGTGGGGTCCACTACAGAACATTTCGATTAGTGGTTCTCAACCTGTGGGTCTTCAGATGTTCCTGGACTGCATCTCCCAGAACCCTCCACCACTCGAAGGGATTTCTGGGAGTTGCAGGGAAGGGATTTCTGGGAGTTGCAGTCCAGGAACATCTGGGGACCCACAGGTTGAGAACCACTTATTTAGATGGTAGGGAAGAAGCGGTGCCCATCTGCGGATGATTCTTCCTTTTCTGAGCACTTGGTGTCTTCGGACCCTTCCTGGATCCTAGGACAAGATTCCCTGGAGTGTGCCCAGTGGTGCCATCTCCGTTCCTTCTGCCCGCCACTCCTTGGCCATCCTTTCCTGCAATGCTCGCCGTGAGCAGCCCTGGGCATGGTATCCCCTGCAGCCCCCACCTCCTGAAGCACCCATTTCTGTTCTTCCCTCCCAGCTATAGAACGATTGTCAGACCAACCTACAAGCAGGCGTACAAGACCGTCACCGCCTTGGAGTGGAAATGCTGCCCAGGCCACACAGGGTCGAACTGTGAGACAGGTATGGAACTATGGTGCAGTGGGTGGGCTGTTTCTTGAGGCTGCTGCGGGGTGTGTGTGTGTGTGTGGTGCTTTTAGACCCATGTTTTCCAACCTTGGTTAATCCAGGTGTTCCTGGGCTACAAATCCCAGAATCCTTCACCGTCAGCTGTGCTGCCTGGGGTTTCTGGAAATCCCAGTCCTTGGGTGACCCAAGATTGGAAATGCAATGTTTAATGTAGACAGTTGCATTCACTCATGCTCAGGAGGGAGGGATGACAACAACCAGTACTTACCCAGCCTCTTCCAAGGAGAAGCACAGAATGTGTCATTATAACACCTGTGGTTGGGGGAGTCTTGCAGACGCTGCAAAAAGCTTACAATCTGAAAATAAGCCGTGGAAAGAGGGAAAGGCCAGAATCTTACAGGGCGGTTTGCCAGCATAAGCCCAAAGGCATATTATGCAGCGGCATATTGCTGTGATTAAAACATTGCCGTTTGTATCCTTTCCTGCGCACCAGCCACTGGTGCATGATGAGGAATACCAGCAGCAATGTGCAACGAGTGTCGCACGCAGCTGACATCATTGCACGTACGTCGCTGCCCGGCAGTTGACTTCATTCGGCTTATGCCGGTGAACCAGGCCAACGAAATTCTGTCCTTACATATATATTTTTAAGTATGCAAGCACACTGTATATGCATTTGTAAGTATTTACATGCTCATCTGGGCAGCTTCCAGACTGCGAACCTTAATGCGAACCTTAACGGTTCTTAATACAATTCTGTTTTTCACCAATCCCAGCTGTGAAAAAAAATTGGGCTGCTTACTATTGAAAAGCAGACCTTAGCAGGCCTCCAAGGACTAGCCCAGTAACCTCCAGTAACCATCACTTCCAGGCATGATTTCTGGAACTTTTGTGGTTTTTTTTTCCCCTGAATAGGATTCAAAGCGAGTATAAGGTTCAAATGTTTTAGTGGTCTAAGAAAGGTAGCACCCTCCCTTGCCTTCAGAGTGTATATACAAACTACGTAGCTGCCCTGTCCCACCCCACCCATGTTTTGTCCAACAAGGGAATTTAAGTGGTGACCTCTGACTACACAATCTGCATACCAAAGGTGGTTGCATTCGGGGTGGGGGGAACAGATCCGGATGTACAGTACATGCTTTCTAGCTACTCTGGATATGGGGAATGCCTCTTCAGTGGGATCCCAAAGGACTCCCCGTCCTTTCCCTAAATGCTGGGGGGGGGGGGGAGGAGGGAGAATGACAGACAGAAAAATCAATGAAATGCCTATTGCGCCTGTTCCGTTGCTATCCAATACATACAAGATCATAGAATCATGGAGCCGGAAGGCAATCATATCCAGCCGCCTCTCAAGGCAGGGATCCAAATCATAGGATCTCTATCAAGTGGTCATCTAGATTTGCCTTGAATGCCTCCAACTAGGGATGGGCATGAAACGCCAAAATGGCATTTCGTTTTGTTTTTCATTTCTTCCCCATTTTGTTTCATTTATTATGAAATGAATTTTTTTTATTGTTTCATTTTGCATTTTTTATTATTATTATTATTATTATTATTATTATTATTATTATTATTATTATTATTATTATTATTATTATTATTATTATTATTATTATTATTTACACTGTTGGGGCCATAGTTGTGTTCCCCCCACCCCGACCAGCTGCCCACGGGGAGGCCAGTCGGCACTTTAAAAAACCCAAAACCTAGTGCTGACCAGATAGCCCATGGACCGGGTTGGCATTTTTTTTAAGCCCGTGGTGGCGAGCTGTTTTACAGTGGGAACAAAATGGTTCGTTTTAATGGAAAAAATGACCGTTTCATTTAGTCTGTAATGAAACGTTGCTTCATCATTGTGTGTCATTTAGTTTTGTTATGTAACGAAATGACAAAACAGCATTTCGTTTTTTGTTTTGTGCCCATCCCTGCCTCCAACATTTGGAGCGTTTGCCACCCATCCATTGTCACACAGCTCTAGCAGTTAGGAAGTATTTCCTGGTATTCAGCCTCAGTCTGGCTTTCCTGTAACAGTGAGTCCATGCTTGCATTTCCTGCACTTGGGGATGACTGAGAACAGCCCCGGCCCCACCTCTGTATGACAACCTTTCAGATACTGTCTTTGAAAAATGCTCTCCTGTCTCCCCTCAGTCTTCTTTCCTCAAGGCTAAACAAGCCCAATTCTTTCAGCCTTTCCTGGTAAGACTTGGTTGCCCTTGGCAACAACAGCCTTCCTTCTGACCCAAATGGTACCATCCTTAGAATACTAGCCTGCTGCTCTTCCTCCTTTGTTCCTCTTTGAGTGGGAGATTAAACAAACCCACTACAGTGGTACCCTGACTTAAGAGCAGCTCGACTTAAGAGCAATTCGATTTAAGAGTGGAAAACTGTTGGCATTTTAACTGCTGCCTTACAAATTTTAGATATGGTCTGCTCAACTTACAATTTTTTTTCGTTTTTTTATTTTTTTAACTTATTTTTTCAATTTTTTTAGATCGGTACCCTGACTTCAGAGTCGTTCGATTTAAGAGCATGCATTCGGAACGGATTAAATTTGTAAATTGAGGTACCACTGTAGATTAAAATCTGAGCTGGGAGACCGAAGGCTCTCTGGTACCCTTGAACTGCAACTGTGTAATAGTCTGAAATAAGTGGGGTTCAAGTATTCACCCACTAAAAACAAAGAACTAGGCCTAGGTGCCTTCTCAGTACATTAGGAGATTAAGGTTCAAATGGATAGGGTCGAGCCTCCACTACTGAAGATTTTTGGAAGGAGCTAATTGTTCAATGAATGGATACCTTTGCCGAAATACCACAAAACGTCACCGGTAACTAAAAAATATTCCTTGTAATCTTGAGCTGATCAATGAGTCAGAAATCAGTCAGTGGTTATTGAGAAGCGTGACTGACCCACACAGCCAAGGTTATGAACAGGTAGGATTGTTTTCCCCTGTAATGGAAACTTCTCTAAACTTTTCTGAAATAAGGGGGAAGGGGAAAAGGTAGGAAATATGAGGTTTGATGAACATGGAGGTTCAGCTCTGAGGTGGCACTGAGCAGCTGGGGCACATCTGGCATTGTATACACTTATTTTTCTTTATCTTTCTCCTTTTAATAAGATCTAATTAACATTTATTACCTGTGCATATTGTTCTCCTTATGTCCTGTTTTACAATGCAATTTTCTTTCTTTCTTTCTTTCTTTCTTTCTTTCTTTCTTTCTTTCTTTCTTTCTTTCTTTCTTTCTTTCTTTCTTTCTTTCTTTCTTTCTTTCTTTCTTTCTTTCTTTCTTTAGCAAATCCAAAGGAATTTGATTGTGTAGCCACAGACTTACTTGGGGAGGGTGAAACAACTGGAAGATTATTGGTGTGGGAGGCTCTACTATGGATCAGGCCCCATGCATTTATTTTCAAGTAAAAAAAGAAAAGACATTTTAGCTGCAAGCATTTAACATAGTGTGGAATTTCAGTCTTTGCCATTGTGTCAAACAGGGTGGGGCACGGAGGTCACGTTTATATTTGTTTTACTGTATAGTAGTGTTGCATAAACCTTCGCACAGCCTCATAAATTGCTTCATGCACCGTATTAATCATAACTTCCACGTTTGTTCCTTGGTGCTCCTCGCCACTTGCAGACATGAACATGGTGTGGCTCAGCATTGGGGTTGGAGGGGCTCTCTTTTTGCATCATGTTTGTCTCCCCTCTTAAGCACCTTTTCCTGCAATGAGAACCGAAGGAGAAGAGGTATCAGCCGGGGGGTGGGGGGGGGGGAGGCCATATCCTCCTCGGTGTCAGATGGGTTTTCTATGTCCCTTCTTCCAAACAGTGACATTTTCCATGGCAGCGGAAGTTCAATGTCCGTGTTGTTTGGGTTGAAGGAAGCAATGACTCAGGGTGACCTCGGGCGACGCATCCCTTCCCATGCCCTGGCCTCCAGGCCAGGAAGGATGCGGGGAGGGGCTTTGGAGCCCCAGGTGTTGATGCACTCAGGATGCGGGTGCAAGGGCCGCCTGGCGACTGCCGGAGAAAGAAGAGCCAAATGCCAAGAGAGCCCGGAGAGGAAGTAGAGATCCAGGGCTTCGCTGCAGCTAAAAGGAACATATCAGTGGAAATGCATTTATAATGGGTCCAGTTTAGGCAGGTCACAGGATGTGGCTGGCACATACAGTGCATGTTCTGGGTAACTCTGATACCTTGTTTTGGTAGTTATGTAAATTGTGGGGGGATCCACAGCTCCGCTGAACATCTGCATCTTGCTTGTAGTTTATTGAGGATGTGTTTTAGAAAAAAAAGAGTACAGCAGTCCAGTGACTTCTGTCTGAGTTTAGAAATTAAGTCGTGTTTGGGTGCATCATTGTGATTACCTTGGGATCGCAAAGACAGTGGTACTCTCTGCCTTGTTGAGACCTAGGTGGTTACTTCACGTCCTTCTTTTTACCGCAACTAATTTTGTACTGTGATAACGTTTGTTGCAATCACTCGGTTTTGTTGCTGTTCCCGCGTTCCCCTGGTCGTGATAATTTGTTACGTGACGAATGTTACCTCACGGTCTAATACCGTATCAAAATGTTGATGGTTTCCGATCATTTATCCTTTTTTTTTAAAAAAAAATTACAAACTCAATATATCGCAAAACCGAATTTTTGGTTTTCAAACGCCATTAAAGTATCATCGGTTACTTATATTTTCGCCTTCTTTCAACTTGAATGGGATTTTCCCTAGCAAAATCACATTTTCAGCCAGCAACTTCCTAAATTCCCCCAAGCGGCATCCTGCGAGTGAGGGATTGTAGTTAAGAAAAAGAAAAAAGAACTTTGGCAGGCTCTGAAGGGTACAGGGAGGTGGGAGGTATCCCTTCTGGAGTCATCCTGCCTGCTTCCTGGTGCTGAGGGAGAGACTGAGCAGACAGGCCCTCGCTGCTCTTGACTCTGTGCGGAGGGGGAAATTGCTAGGAGCAGCCGGCTCAAATTATACTCCGTGGCAGCCCTCCAAGAACGCAGAAATGATCCCCAATAAAGAAAAGACACCTGGTGTGAGAGCCCATTATTGTGAAATTGTACCCTCTAGATGGATACTCCTGGTATTGAACCTGGCAGTGCACAGTGGGGAAAGAGAGAGGGGTGATGGGAGGACTAGTCTGGGGAGGTGATGGGGAGCTAAAAGGAGAACGGGGCGGTGAAAGGGACATCCACATGTCTCGGGGGCCTTCCAAGCACAGCATTTATTTGGCATTCTTTCGTCTCCTTGCCTGCGGCTTGGCGGCGGAGAATCACGGGATTCACCTGTGCTTGCATCCTAATGGTGCACCATTTAGCGCTAAGGTGCTTCAGCAGCCTCGTCTCCATAGGCATGGCTGGGTTGGAGTTCTTCGAGGGTTCTGCCTTCGTCCCAAGATTTTGCCAATAAACTGGCTGCTTTGAAAACTGGGAAGGGATGTGAGAGAAGTGCGGACAAATGCAAACCTTGGTGGTTCCTCTAGAGCAGTGGTGGCGAACCTTCGGCACTCCAGATGTTTTGGACCACAACTTCCAGAATTCCAAGCCTAGATTGCCTATGACAAAGGGGAATTGTGATCGAAAACATCTGGAGTGCTGAAGGTTCGCCACCACTGCTCTAGTACAGTATATTGCTACTAAAATGCAGTAAGTGTCATAGAGCTAAAGGCTATGCAAAATCCCATCTACCTAGGTACAAAACAGGACAAAAAAAAGCAAACCAAATGTTTGGGGTGGGAGAAAAAATAAATAAAGGAACTAACACCGTCCCCCTAGCCTTGTGGCACAGCAGTTAAACTGCCGCAGTGCAACCAAAACTGTGCTCATGACCTGGGGTTCAATCCCAGGTAACCGTCTTGAGGTTGGCTCTGTCTTCCATCCTTTTGAGGCTGGTAAACTGAGTACCCAGCTCACTGGGGGAAAGCAATGGGTAACCTTCATAATTAAATTGCAACCCTCTCAGAAACTGCTTTAAGTGCTATGTGCAGGTATAGATTGTGTTTTTATGATATTGTACACCGCCCAGAGTGGCCTATGGGCCAGATGGTTTGTGGTTTGGAAAACAAATCAGTCAATAAATAATATGCAGCCTGCTTTGCACTTTTAGAGAAAACCCACGTTCCGCAACAAAGCAGGGGGAGAGAAGCAGAAAGAGAAATTATGAGGAAGAAGCAAGTACTGTAGAAATATGGCTGTCTGGCGGTGAAGATTTTTCCTTCTTAAAGACAAAACGGTTTCCCTTGGACTCACTGGTGTCGCTGTGTATGGACATTTTCCCCCCTTAGCGTGGGATGTGAAGTGGAGGAGAGGCACTTCATAACAAAAGAGACATTTCAGGAACACTAGGTTTAGACACTGTCCTTCACTCTGTCCTCCCACATGACGTTTCTGAGAGGTATCTCCTCCACCCACCCACCTCCGTCCTCAGCTACTTTTGCTCAGTGGGAAGCAATCAACTTGGTGATTGCTGTGAAGACGTAATCTGAGGCCTTGGGAAGCAGCAGCAGAAGAAAAGTGTAGCCCTGTTTCCCCCGATCACACACACTCTTGTCCTTCTAATCACCATGTGAAAATATTGATCTGTGTGATATGTGGTGCTGGGGGAGATCTTTGCCAATATAGTACTCTAGACTGCCAGAAAGACTGAAGAAGTGGGTCGTAGAGCAAATCAAGCCAGAACTCTCTCTAGAGGCAAACATGTGGGAACTGAGACAATCTGAGTTTGGGCACATCATGAGAAGGCAGGATTATCTCTGGAAGAGGCAAGACTGCTGGGAAAGGTGGAAGGCAGCAGGGAAAGAGGAAGACTCAATAGGAGGTGGACTGACTCCGTAAAGGAAGCCACAGGCTTGAGTATGGAAGAGCTCAGCAGGACTGTTGAGGGACAGGACAATTTGGAGATCGCTCATTTCTCGGGTTTCTGTGAGTCAGAGGCATTTATTTCCCTAGTCTACCCCAGCTGATGGGGAGGCTGGCCTGACAAACGCAAACTCATCTATTGCAAAGGGATAACCCCCATTTAACTCGGAAAGTTGCAATATTTGCTGTAAAATCGACAAATCTGAGGAAGCAAGAAGTTGATAAGACTTATCTCGGTTAAGATATGATATATTTTACATTTAAATATATATTTTAGTACTTCTTAAGTGTAAAATACAGCCCAATGCATATGTGGGCCTTTTCACACGACCCCTAAGATCTGCTGGTCCCTTAAATTCGGACCAAAGATCTTAGGGGTTCGTTGCCCTTCCTTCCTCCCCACCAGAGAAAGAGGGGGGGAAATGCAGCTCACCTGGAGGAGCCTCCCGGAGCTGCTTGCTTTTTCCCCTCCCACCTCTTCTCTTAAAGGGGCAGGAGGCAAAAAAAAAATACAAGCAGAAGCCAGGAGAGCCCCGCACTGACCAGATTAAATCCGGACCTGGGGATTTTCACCCACCTCAAGCAGGTACAAGAAAGTGCAGCTGGGTCACGCTTAGGTGGGCCGGGTCGCACTTAATTGTTTGCAAAGTCCGGAGCTGGTGGGAAAACACTTGTAAGGTCCGGACCTTGCAGCCATTTCCTGCGGAGCTTAGGGGTCGTGTATAAAGGCCCTGTGTTGCTCTCTTTTATCACATTATCTTTTTACATTTTTATATATGTATCTCATTGTCTAACTTTGAAATGGTCTGATGACTTATTCAATAAAAGGTTGTTGTTGTTGTTGTTGTTGTTGTTGTTGTTGTTGTTGTTGTTGTTGTTGTTGTTGTTGTTGTTGTTGTTTCCCTAGTCCCCCTTTCCGAGTTTTCTAATCCAGCCACTGTGGTGGTTGGTTTTCTGTTTGAACAAGAGCACAGCCATCGGTGTTCTGCCCAGAGGATTAAAACCTCAAGGTCTGGGCAAAGATGATAATAAAAAACAGGGCATTGCTGATAATTGTGGCGAAAAGCAGGTAACAGAGATCAGAAAAACACATCAGTATGCTTTCCATTGGGTTTTGGAGAGCTCCTTGCTATGCTGCAGGTTGAAATTTGGCTACAAACCATTTTTATTGAGGAATACCATCATAGAAAACTAAAACGTCCCCTTTTAAATAGTTTTTTTAAAAACACATTTGTGTGTGTGTGTGTGTGTGTGTGTGTGTGTGTGTGTGATATCAATTTGTGTTGTGACCTTTGTGTAGTTTATAGCAGTTGCTTCAAAATGGGAGGGTGGTTTACCGAGTGAACTGAATTTTGTTGCAATCATTTTGCAGGTTCTCACATTTTGTGAGGTTTTCAGAGTGCTTTGGGGATGGGGGGGATGCATCAAACTATGAGTATGTTAAAAAAAAACAAGAAGGGATAAAATGTGTACAGTTGAAAAATATACACAGACTTGAGTGAAAGAATGAATGCAAGTAGGACAAATTAGTATATAGTGTATAATGGGGGCTGTGTTTCTAATCACAGTTTGGAAACTACCTTTTCTAGACCACAACTGCTTGCTGAGGTGTCCTGGGAGTTATAGTTTATTTTTTATAAAGGATATTTTCAAACTCTGAAAGCGACACAAACATGCATGTTAGGAAAAATGTGCATGGAACATGCATTCAGATTTCCTTGCCGGAAGAACTTGCAGGACGTGATAAGGGCACAGAGTGAGAAAAACATGTGGGTTGGATTTGGGGGGGGGGAATTAAATAAATCAATAAGCCTGAATAACACTGGTCAAAACAAAGAGGGCATCGTCCACCAACAAAACCCTTACTCAGCTCCCAACAAATGCTCTTCGTCGTTCCTTAAGACTGCAAGCATGAGTTCCCCTCCTGTGCACTGCAAACTTCCCTTGTGATTTTGGGATATTCGGTATTGATGTTCTAAAGCTTTGGCCCTCCAGATGTTTTGGACTACAAGTCCCACAGTCCTTTTTCATTGGTGATGCAGGCTTGGAATTCTGGGAGTTGTAGTCCAAAACATCTGGAGGGCCAAAGTTTAAGTGCATATTGGCCCATCCTTCTTCATTGTGGGGGAGGACTGAAACAGGGCAAAGAAAGAATGGAGATGGAGCGATCAAGCTGGAGCCGGAGAAGCCTGCCTGCCTTTTCTGACAGGCCCTGCTGGCCTGCCTGAATGAGGGCTTGTTTTGCCTGGGCACGGCGCCTACCACTCTAACCAGGTCATCTTTCATCCTCTGAGCCAGTGACCCAAGGGAATCCCTTTCTTCTCCCTGTTTACTGAGCCTCCCTTGCTGAGTCTGCACCATTGCCCAGACTTCCAAATCTGGCCAGTCCACACCGTTTCTCTGCAGTCTTCTTATGTGTGCCAAGAACCTCCAGGTCTGTTTTGTGGCCAAAAGGTATGTCTGTCTTCAATAATACCTTTTTCCACTCCACCTCAGGCGAGGAGAAATGGTCAGTGGAGTGTGATGTCTAGGAGGGGTTTCGTAAAGACTGTCACATTTCCAAGTTAAAAAAAGAACAAAATAGATTTTCACCTGCCTTCCTTTCTTGCTGCAATTTGGCAGCCCTTCCCTGCTCCAAAAGCTAAGCTGCAAGCCCTAAACTTTTCATTGTACTTTATATCTGACCATCTGACCAGTTTCAAGTGATTGTGCTCCATGTTTTCCTTCTTTGCAAAATGGATGATCATGAGAGCTAGGCACTTGATTTCCCCCCCCCCCAGTGGGGTCTCTTTCAAGCAGACCATTTCATCCTCTGTCCTGCTGCTTTTGTTGCATGATCCTGGACAAAGGGACAGTTGATTAAGATCGATGTCCAAACAAGCCTACGTCTCTTTTCCTTAGCAAAGATGCTTTCTCTTCAAGGTATCTGAACAAATCTCTCAGAAAAATACAGAGACCAGTGTGTCCGTGAAGATTCTCAGTCGTCCAGGTGAGTTTATCTGGAAGTTGAGTCATGGCAACTGGACTTCTTTTTCTTGAAAGATTGAAACGGTTCGCTGCTCATCCAAACAGCTTCATCAGTCTGAAGAGAGCTAGTTGCAAGTCCTCCATTTTTATAGTTCATTTGACCTCTTGTCATCCTGAAATAGGCTCATAAGATCAGTGGCTTTGCTGGTCTTGTTCGGTGTTTTAAGAGTGCTCATCATAAAGTTTCCGTTGAGGCTCAATTTGGGAGCAGTCTTGAACTTCAGTGAGGTGACACTGGAGAGTTAAATTCCATATCCTGCAACAACGAAAGGATTATGAAGAGCTAAGGAAACTGCGGAAAGTCTCTAAAAGAAGCATGGAACTAAGCAGGACAGGCCTTGTGTCATTAGGACTGCATGGGGGGACAAGGCCAGGAACTTCAGCACAAAACCGAATACATTTTTTTCTGGAGCCGGTCAGTATATAGACCCTGAGAAATAAACTGAAGGAAAGGGAGGCAAAACCAACACCAATTGTACCAGTTTTTGGATTGTGTCAGGAGCCAATCACCAGGGACGGGGATTCAGCAGCAGGTCTCACTGTCAAGTCAGACTCAACTCGGACTGGGCTCAGGGTCCCCCCCCCCCCCCCCCCCCAAATGACTCAGGCTCGACTCACGACTTTATTTTCTGGGAGAAAACTTGTTTTTAATAGGTGCTTGGGCTAGGAAGGAAGGAAGGAAGGAAGAGGAAAGGAAGAAGGATGAACAAGTGTGTCAATGAACAATTTTAATTACATTTGCCTTTTATTTCAATAGCTTCTATCTTCCCTTGCATTTGATTCTTATTGTGAGTTAATTTAGGAAAGCAGGATACAGGCCATGACTAAACAGAAAATTCAGATGGGAGGGTACTTGTGGTGCAGTGGTTAAATGCCTGCACTGCAGCTAAAACTGTGCTCACGACCTGGGGTTCAATGCCAGGTAGCTGGCTCAAGGTTCACTCAACCTTCCATCCTTCTGAGGTCAGTAAAATGAGTACCCAGCTTGCGGGGGGGGGGGGGGGCGGCGCAATATGTAGCCTGCATACTGTAATTAAATTATAAACCGCCCAGAGACTACTTGAAGTGGTATGGGGTGGTATATAAGCAGAACTCTTTGCTTTTTGCTTTACTTTACTCTTGCTGTTATCTTTCCCTGAACCTGAATCAGAATCAGAACCAGAATCCTTTTATTGGCCAAGTGTTACACTCTCCATGTGCAAGAAGGAAATATAAGAATCATATATTCAACAATAAAAACACAGTACAGCAACTCAATATAATCTATTATTAAAAAAGAAGAAAAGAAAAATAATAATGATTCAAGAGTTTGATAGCACTTGGAAAGAAGCTATCTTTATATCTAGTTGTCCTAGTATGCAATGCCCTAAAACATCGTCCTGAGGGTAACCGTTGAAACAGATTATGTCCAGGATGTGTGGAATCTGTATATATCTTCATCGACCTCTTTTTAGCTCGTGTGGCATACAATCCCACAATAGATGGCAAATTAGTAGCAATAATTTTTTCCGCAGTTCCAATTATCCGTTGGAGTCTATATCTGTCCTATGTATCTAAGAGAAATCTTGTCTCTTTCACCTGCCTGAGTTCTGGCGGTTTCATGCAGGGATGAGCTACTGTGGCCCTCTTGATGTCTTTGGGTCATACCTCCTAGAAGCCCCAGCCACCCTAGCCTTCTATGTAAGGAAGGAAGGGATCTGGGGGCAGTGCGGGGGGCGGAGAGGGTCTGGACAGCCACTATGGCCTCATTGCTGGCATCATGCCTGTTTCAGGAACAACCCTGATTCTTCACTGGCCTGGCCAGCTCCAGCTTTTCATGCACGGGGTCTGAATAAATAGATTCCTTCCCTCCCACCAGCTGCCCACTTCCATGTTCCTCCTCCCAGAGCAAATGTTTATACTGAGCTTGTCAACAGTGTCCAAGTGCAGATTGCGGGGAAGAGGAGAGCATTTTCCTCGAGGTGGCCTCTGTGTGACCAGTCCGAGAGATCAACAATCCCCATTTTGGCTTAAGCTCCCCGAAGGCCTGACATGACTTAATTTAGAAGAGAGAGAAAGAGAGAGAGAGAGAGAGAGAGAAGAGGAAGGGGTGAGGACAACCCTCCAATTACCCTTGAGGTCAACTTCCATAGAATCATGGAATCCTAGAGTTGGAAGAGACCTCAAGGGCCATCCAGTCCAACTCCCTGCCATGCAGGAACCCCCATCACAGCCCTGGACTCCCGATATAACTTTCCCGACAGGTAAGCTGCAAGCTTTGCCAGGGTGAGGAGTATCCCTGCATCCATCTCATCCCTTGGAAATGCAGTTCCAACATCTGAATCATAGAACCCTAGAGTTGGAAGAGACCTCAAGGGCCATCCAGTCCAACCCCCTAACCCCCATGTTCAGGACTACCAACACCAATTTGTCTGTGAAGATTCTCAGTAATCCAGGTGAGTTTATCTGGAAATTGAGTCATGGCAACTGGACTTCTTTTTCTTGAGAGATTGAAACATTTCACTGCTCATCCAAACAGTGAAACGTTTCAGTCTCTCAAGAAAAAGAAGTCCAGTTGCCGTGACTCAACTTCCAGATAGCGCTGCTCATGCAGCTTTTTCATGTTTCATTTCCTTTTTTTTGAACAGAAGTGGGCAGTTTACATCCACTTCTAAAAAGAAAGCCTCAAAAAGAATATAGGCTAAAATCCTCTTGGATTTCCTGGTCTGCAAGAGACAGAAGCTGATGGGACAATTCGTGGCTGATTTATGGAGTGTCGGGTGAACGACTGGGCACTTCTGCAGTCAGGCACACAATTGGCATGGAGCCATCCATTGGCTCTGGCAACTTCTGTTGCTGCTCCGGCATGCCTGTGAGCATCCAGTAAGAAAACCGGAATCCAGAAAACCAGAATCCAGCTTGGCCCTTGGCCCTGAGCTGAATTGCCATCCTTCTTGTACGAAAGAGCTACCCCAAAGGGCCTCCTCCACTTTAGCTTTCTCAAGTGGAACTCTCTTCTCCAATCATTCCCCCACAGTCACCGGTGATGAATGGGCTGCCTTCTGGCATGCGTGGGAGTCTCTGAGGAAATCCGAGGGTCCAATCTGCCTGGGGCTGCAGCCCTGCCAGAAACTGATTCCCTCCAGATGGTCCTTGCTAGGGCTTGCCTCTTGCGTGAATTGGGAGGTTCTCACTTCCGGTGGCGGAACAGGGTAGGCACTGGAGGAGAACCAAGCCAGCTTGTGGTTACCCCTCTCATCCCCAAACATACGTCCTCACCAGATGAGCTTCTGTTTGGTCCCTAAACTCCTGTGCATAAATTGGGAGGAGGTGGCAGAGACTAATTCTGTATATCTGGATCAACAGCACTAGAATGACCCTTCCTCCCTTTCCAGTTTCAACAGAGTTTTTCATCAAGTTTATGTGCTTAAGTGTCCATCTGGAGAGCTTGCTTTATGCTTTGTTTTGTTTGGCTGGGGACAAGATCTGTTGGTTGGGAGCTGGTTGCTGTTTGGAGTGGAGAAAAACCTGTTATAGTGCAGTTTTCTATTGTGTTGTTTTCTTGTTTGAGTGAACAGAGCACAAGACCCACACATTACAGAAGGGAGCCTAGAAGATTGTGGTACATTCATTCATTCATTCATTTATTCGTTCGTTCGTTCGTTCGTTCATTCATTCATTCATTCATTCATTTAATTTTTGAGTATTTTTACCCTGCCTTTCTCCTTGGAAAAGAACCCAAGGCAGTTTACAGTAAGGAGACACTATACAGTCCATTACAATTAAGACACAGGCACTTTTACACGACCCCTAAGATCCGCTGGTCACTTAAATTCGGACCAGAGATCTTAGGGGTTTGTCGCTCTTCGTGCGTCCCCACCCCTCCGCACTTCCTGGCTGCTGGCCGCGTGAGGGGAGGGAGAAAAAAAGGGACAAAAGAATGCAGGCTTACCTCCTTCTCTTAAAGGGGCGGGAGGCAAAAAACAACAGCAAAAAGAAGCGAGGAGAGCCCTGCACATCCGCATGAAGATTTTTCACCCTTGGAGAGCAGGTACATGAAAAGTGTGCTGGGACACGCTTAGGTGGGCGTGGTCGCACTTAATTTTCAGTAAACTCCGGAGCTGGTGGGTAAACAATTTTAAGCTCCGGAGCTGGGAGCCATTTGCGGCGGAGTTTAGGGGTCGTGTAAAAAGGCCCACAATCAGTTTGAGAAACAGGAAATTGAGGGGCATCTTACAGCATTGTAAGGCAACATTAAAACTAACATTTGATAACATAGTCTCAGTGCAATCACAGAGAAATATGAACACAAAGTGTCAATAGAAATAATAAAGACATCCCTGCCTAAAATACCTGGTTCATTCAGTGGATTGCTTGAGGCTGAACTTTGGTGAGAATCATAGCTGTCAAGTTTTACCTGGCGCTGGCCAGGATGGGAGGTACAATGTATGCACGCATGCACACACACACACACACTCCTCCCGCTCCCGCTGCCAGCATCCGGCGCTGGGGCTGGAGGGTGGAGAAGGAAGGCAGAAAGCCTGGGGGCGGAGAGCTCCTCCGGCCTTGGGCTCAGGGTGGAGAGAGCACCCTGTCCCCTTCCTCCCGGGCCCATAGCCAAGGGTAAGTGGCCGGGCCCCTCGGCCTGGCGGCGAGTGGAAGGCAACCGGGCCCACACTGGGACCTATGAGAGGCAGGAAACCAGCCCCATCCACCACCACTGCTGCCGCCGCAACTTTCCTAGCCCCTTCCTGGTAGCATGCTCAATCACCCCATTGCAGCCGCCTGCCTGCTGGGTGAGCTCAGCTGCCTGCCCATCCGCTTGCTCTCCAGCGTGCTTGGTCACTTCCTTGCCAACTCACTGACTGGCTGGCTTCTTTCCTCTGGCTGGCTGGCTGGCTGGATCGCTTGCTCCCTGCCTCGCCGGGGCTCTAAGCTTGGTGGCTTCAGTGCCCAGCGGAGGTGGTGAAGACAGCTCAACCACTCTGCCTCCCTTTCCTCACGGGCCTTTTGGAGGCCGGCATGGGAGAAGCCAGTGAGCGACAGGTGCCTTCTGCTCGCCGCCAGGCCGAGGGGCCTGGGTGGTTCTGTTCCTCCTTTGGCGCTGGGGCTGCATACATAACGGAGGCAGAGCAGCGGGCCAGCAGCTCCGGCCAGAATCTGAAGGCTCGCCACTGCCACTCTTTCCCATTGTCTTCCCGGGTGATCCTTTTTCCTCTGTGCCATTGGCCAGAGGGAAAAGAAGGAAATTTCTGCGGGGGGGGGGGAAATCACCTGGAAAGACGGTGGGAAAGAGCAGTTAAAAATGGAAAACACCACCCAATACGGTAGACTTGACAGGTATGAGAATCTGTCCAAAAGGCAGCTGAAATGTGCAGCCCCTGACACCCACCAGTAGCTGCCCACCTGATCCCTGAGGTTTCTTTGCTGGGTTATCTGCAGGCACAGCAGGGCTTCCTCTTTGATGTATGCCTGTCAAAACATGTCAATCACTTCCAGCATTGTTTTTATGCTGTTTCTAGGAGGTGTTTTTGTGACGCTGAGAGCCTTCCTAAGATCTCAGGAGGTAGTGAGTGCTCCAACACTGGAGGCATTTAAGAGAAAATTAGGCAACCATTTTTCAGATCGGCTTTGGTTTTTATTCCTGCACTGAGCAGGGGGTTGGAATCAATGGCCTTCTTTCTCAGCCCCTTCCAACTCTATGGTTCTATTATTCTATTTCCATTTCTCGTGCCTGCCCCTTTCCCATCTGGTATTCATTCAAGTGTGCACTGATTTTCCTTCTCCTTTCAAAGACTAGGCAGCAGGAATTCTCTCCCTATGTGTGTCTCTTTTGTCTTTGGGGGACTCTTCTGATTAAATCGGTACATGGAATTGTCTAGAGGCCCTGTGAAGAAATAAGTGTCCAGGGACCGCCTGTATCTATATATTTAAGAGAGATTACCACTACTTGCAATCTCAGTATGGCACTGTAGGCTACAGACAGCTTTTAATTAGCCAAAACCCATTAATCCTTTGGAAGGAATGAACAACCATAAGACGCACACCTGCAGGGTCTCCTTAGTCATTGTGCCAAGTTTCAGCTGGCTGGGTCTCCTGGCGTCGGAGGCAGACAGAGATCCACCGATACCCTCCCACATTCTCTTTTGTTAGCAGAGCAGGCATAACGGCATGAACCCGATGTCTGTGCAACTGATAAAGTTAGAAACACAGCCCTGGAGATCTTTTATGGGCAAGTCAAATCAAAATCACGTCTCTGCTTCTTTTCCTGGAGCTGCTCAGTTCATCCAGCTGCAATGGAAGAAAGATGAGAAATACGGGGCAAACAGAGTGGTGGAGACCATTAACTTGGTTAAAGTGGGGGGAGGTTGTATTGAAATCCTAGTTTGTGACAGACGGCTGTTGAGTCCGCTCAGAGGCAGGTACGATGAACCTCAAGTGGGCCAAGGGAGAAGGTCTGGCCAGTGGGTTGGTGATCAGCTAGAGGGGCAAGGAAAAAGGAAATGAAGAGAAGAGCTAGAGATTAGATACTGAGTTGGACAGTTGAGGCAGGACAGAGCCAGTGGGGTAAGCGACACTTGAGGATCCTCCCTACGTGAAATACCAGTACAACTCATTGTGTACCTAGAAAGAAGGAGGAAGAGGGCAATGCCACCTGCCGGTTCTAATGTGAACTTGCCTTGCTCCAAATTTAGCAAATTGGCTTATACAGTGGTACCTCTGCTAAAGAGCGGCTCAACTTAAGAGTAATTCGACCTAACAGCAGAAAACAGTTGGCATTTCAACTGATGCCTTTGGCTTGAATACGGAGCTGATCACCTCCCCTAGAGTCGAACACGACTAGCACACATATGCGGGGGGGGGGGCCTTTACCTTTACCTTTACAAATTTTAGATGCAGTCTGCTCTACTTACAAAAAATTTTTTTTGTTAATTTTTATTATTATTTTAGATAGGGCTCCTCTACTTAAGAGTTGTTTGACTTAAGAGCATGTATTCTGAATGGATTAAATTTGTAAGTAGAGGTACCACTGTACAGTATTGGTTTTGTGACCCATCAGCAGGGGTCTGATGTCTCAGGCATGTAGCACTGTGAGATTTGCATGCCTGAAGGGATAATGTGAAAACAGAAGGAAAGAGGCCTTTGTTAGGAGCTGTCAGTTTACTGTTGACATGCATTAACCTTATGAATGAAGGACCTTCAAAAGATCCAATTATGAGCAGCCCTAATCAGGAACAAAGTGGCCTAATTCTACCGCGCTACTTGTTTGGGAGGAATCACTCAGACCGAGGGGATAGCCTGGAAGGAGATTTTGTTTTTGTAGTCCTTTGGTAGTAAGTCCACCTGACACCAGGATGACTGCAGAAGTGCTTGTTAACTTACCTTAGCAAAGCTTAGTCTGTCTGGAAGATGAAGGCTGAGAGCACTGTTAATGGAGTAGAATCATAGAGTCTTAAGAGTTGGAAGAGACCTCAGGGGCCATCCAGTCCAACCCCCTGCCAGGCAGGAACCCCCATCACAATATTTCTGACAGGTGGCCATCCAGCCTCTGTAGCTATCCTGTACTACCAACGACTAGCTGCCTTACAGATCATGAGGTCTTGCAGTCTGTTATTTATTTTAACTCCTTATTAGAGGTGCATAAAAATGTATAGTGATGGGACAGCATTAGTTTCGTTCTTATCTCAATATGCGCTAACTGAACAGGCAGCTTTTGAACTTATGCGTGCAGAAATTGTCCATCAGTTTCTAAAATATTCTGGTTTTTAGGATGTCCACATGGCACACAAATGGATTTAAAAAAATCCATGCAGTGAAAAAAAATGCTTGTTGAATCATGTCTGTCTCTCTGTCTTTCTGTCTCTCTGTCTTATTCATACATATTTTTCCAAATATTGACCCCAACATTTATTTACTTGGAACATTTATATTGCCCTTATGATCTGAGGGTGGAATAGAGCAACAAAAACACTATAAAACAAATCAATGTTTTATACAGAATGTATGAATTTGCATGGATAGTTTACTGTCTATATGAATGTATGTACAGTACAATAGAACCCCCGTATCTACTGATTCATTATCCACTGATTCAGTTATCCACGGTTGGCAGAGGAAAAAAATTAAACAATTCAGCAGCCACAAAGCAAGCTGTTGTCACAAATAGCATCTGTAAAGCAAGCAACTGTCACAAACAGCAGCCATAAAACAAGCTACTGTCTCAAAACAGAAGTCATAAAGTAAGCTACTGTCAGGAAACAGCAGTTTGGGGATGGGTGGGTAGGCATTTTCTCTTATCCATGGTTTTCATTATCCACGGGAAGGCCTGGAACCAATCCCCAGTGTATATGCTACTGTATATGCTATCCTACTGTATATGCTATTTCTCTTATCAGTTTTTAAATTTTATATGTATTAGTTTACATAATTATATCTATCTGTTTCAGATACACACACGAACATACATAAACACACACAAATGCAGAAATGAGATGGGGGGAGAGGGAACAGATCTGTTGCCCCACACCTAACACTTGTAGAGGTTGTCGGTGGATTATAGCCAAAATAATTCTCTTTCCTCCCTTCTAATACCTTTCAGAAATGGTCAGCTACCAGGAAGCTGTGGACACAACAGCACATGGGAGCTCCTCACTGCGCAAGTTATCTGTTCGACCTGCAACTTATTCCGGTGAGGGGCTCTAAATCTCACAGCAGCTGGCGGTATGTGTGGATTGGGGCCCTCCAGCAGCAAAAGCCAAAGGGCAGGCTTAGATCCTTCCATGAGCAAGTATTATTTTTGTTCTGTGCTGCTCCTTTATCAACTGGCTTGGAGAAAGCCCAATCTTTACCAAACTTGGGGCGTTTATACACGACCCCTAAACTCCGGGGCAAATGGCTCCCAGCTCCGGAGATTAAAAATGTTTATCCACCAGCTCCGGAGTTAACAGGAAATTAAGTGCAACCCCCCCCCCCACTTTAGCGCGTCCCAGCGCACCTTTCAAGTACCTGCTCTCTGGAGGTGACAAATATTTGATCCGGTGTAAGGATAGTGAGTGTGGGGCTCTCCTGG
The DNA here is from genome assembly GCA_037367245.1 of Phrynocephalus guinanensis. NCBI lineage: Eukaryota > Metazoa > Chordata > Lepidosauria > Squamata > Agamidae > Phrynocephalus > Phrynocephalus guinanensis. The sequence goes on from CM074752.1 coordinate 4,558,556, forward strand.
CTTCCGTTTGTTCTTTTTTTGAGCCCCGCCCCTTTAAGAGATCAGTATTATGCTGCCGGGAACAAAACGGAGGTAAGGGCATTCTTTTCTTTCTTTTTTCTCCCTCCCTCAGGCAGCCAGCAACCAGGAAGTACGGAGGGGGGTGGGGACAGAGGAAGAGCGACGAACCCCTAAGATCTCTGGTCCGAATTTAAGTGGCCAGCGGATCTTAGGGGTCGTGTAAAATGGCCCTTGGAGGGGCTGTAAAGGAAAGTCAGAGGAAGTTTCTCTTAAACTTTAGTGCCTCTAGGCGTCTGGGGGGAAATTTCAAGTCCCCTCCCCCCCTTTGTCAGTGTATTACTCAGAAATCCAGTCTTCATCAGTCTTAGAGGGATTGTACAGGAGTGTCAGGGGAAACGTCCCTGCAATTTTGGTGCCTTGGGGGCCATTTTATAGCCCGATGAAACAAAAATCAGTAAAAAAAAATTCATTGATTTGTTTTCATCCAGGGCACAGATTTGTACCAATATGAACCAACGAATTTTAGTGATTTTTGACAAATCTTGCAGTTTCTTTTTTTTTTTAAAAATTGTGCCCATCTTTACACAGCACCTCTGGAGCTGGGAGGACTTGGCACAGCCTGGCCTGTTTCACAACTGACGTTGGCCCACTCCTTGGCATGGTTTCCACTGAAGCGGTTGCGTCTCAGTCCATGGGCATGGGGAGAAAAAGGAGGGGGGATAGGAAAAATGTTGCAGCACTTTCAAGATGAATGAAAGTTTTCCAGTGGCTGAAATCTAATATTCAGTTGCAACTAAAGTGGGACCACTTGAATCATTTGGGATTTGATGATTCATCTTCTGTGTTGGTTCAATGGGTCTACTCTAGTTGCCACTTACTACTGGATTTCAGCCATTGTGAGAGTTTTGTGGATCAACTGAAGTCATTAATTAACTGCTCATTGATTTAATCAAGAACTTGATAGCCTCCTGAGTGTTAAAGATTGTTACCTTATCTGTTGCCCATCTCATGGAATCATAGAATAGTGAAGTTGGAAGGGGCCAACAAGGCCATCAAGTCCAACCCCTCGCTCGATGCAGGCATAGAAATCAAAGGATATCTTCCAGGTGGTTGTCCAAATTTATCTTGAAGAAATGAATTTGGATCCATGAAACAAAACTCATAAAAGTGGTACGGTATTTTGTTGGAGAGCATTGAATCCCTGGTAAAATTCCTTGTTCTACACTGCAGAAGTACAGAGGCTGGCAGAACTGGGTATCTTCCAGTTGCCCTCAAAGTCCGCCCCCTTTTCATTAACTGGCATTTAAGGTCTCACTCACTCACTCAGACATTTGTAAGAGAAAGAATAAACAGATCAACAGCAAACAAACAGCATCCCAACAGACTGAAAAAAGGGGAATAGAAGGCCTCTCTCTAAATTCAGAGGCAGGAGGGAAGGATTGGTTCGTGCTGGATAGACTGACACACCCATCCCACCCACAAAGGTCCCTCTCGGCCACATCTTCTAAAGGCAGCATGTGAGGTTGGAATAAGTCCAGTATAGTTTGCCTGTTTTCCTTTTCTTTCCTTGCTTTTCTATTACTGTTACAGTGTAGCTGCTATGAGGGTAACGCAGGGAGGAAGAGAGCCAGTACCTTGCCCTGATTGGAAAGGTGGGACAGCCATGCGATTATAAACACACAAATCAATTGCTCTTGACATGAGCCTTCATTCCTTGTACTCATTTTGTGGTCCTAAATATAGTGATTCATTTCACCATGGGTTTTCTTCCACTCATATGCCCACCTTTCTTCTTTAAGCATGGAACGTGTCAGACAACAAGAAAAAATGCCATTAAATGAATTATAAAACAATAACAGCTGCTTTAAAAAAAACCACACCAGTGGTCAACCAGATAAGACACATGGAGCTAATGTGTCCATTACATGAAGCTGTCACTAGCTTTGGCTCATTCATCCAGAGTGGCTCATGTTAGTGCATCAAATTGCTAAGAATGCTCTTTGAATCATAGAATCATTGAATCACAGAGATGGAAGACACCTCAAGAGCTATCCAGTCCAACCCCCTGCCATGCAAGAACCCCCAGTACAGGATTCCTGACAGATGGCCATCCAGCCTCTGCTTAAAAAACCTCCAAAGAAGGAGAAGGCACCACCACCCTCCTTTGTGGCTGCATATTCCACTGCTGAACAGCTCTAACCATCATGAAGTTCTTCCTAATGTTCAAATGGAATCTCTTTTCCTGTAGTTTGAAACCGTTGCCCTGAGTCCTAGTCTCTGAAGCCATGGAAAACAAACCTGCTCCCTCTTCAATATGACATCCTTTCAAATATTTAAACAAGCTATCATTTCCCCCCTCAGCCTTCTTTTAGAAAGGCTAAACATTCCCAGATCCCTAAGCCGTTCCTCATAAGACATTTCTTCCAGACCTTCAGACCTTCAACCATCCTGGTCGCCCTCCTCTGCACCCGCTCGAGGTTGTCAACATCCTTTTTAAACTGAGGTACACAGAACTGGACACAGGACTCCAGGCGGGGTCTGACCAGAGCAGAATCATCATTGTGGCATGCACAGACGTTGCCTTCATGCTTCAGTTGAGTTTTAAGAGGGCCTGCGAGGCTAAGAAGGAGCATACACCTTTCCAATCCCAAGTTTCAAAGAGTTAAAGGAAATCAGGGGAGGAGAAGGGGTAGACCCCTGGGGAGCCGATCTCCCCTCTGCCAAAGATGGGCAACAGTTGTTAGGATGCGTTTTGTCATGGTTGGCCGTATTAGCCAAAGAGTTAATAGAATTGGTTCTACAACACAAGATGCTAATCCTCTGAGTGTGGGAATCTGCTCAGTTGACCATCTGAGCTCACCCCCCACCCCGATCTCCATATGGTGCCGTTTTTGGAGTGTTCAAAGTGAACTTTCTACACCCAGAGCAATTCCCCCTCCCGCAAAATAATGTGGGTTCATCTATATCCATAATTCCCAGATAGATATGCAGATCTTAGAGGTTTATGAAATAAGAACCACCTTTGTTGTTCAGTTTTGTTTTGTTTATATGCTGTCGTTCTCCCAATGAAGGGGACTCAAGGCGGCTCACAATATTTAAAAAAATAGAATAAAATACATTACAGTTATTTTTTTAAAAAAAAACCCATTAAACTATATGCTAATTAAAATACAGCTGTATTTTAGCAAGTAAAGATTATCTTCTAAGGGTCTTTTCACACGACCCCTAAGATTCGCTGGCCACTTAAATTCGGTCCACAGATCTTAGGGGTTTGTCGCTGTTCCTGCGTTCCCACCCCCTCCGCACTCCTGGCTGCTGGCTGTGTGAGGGGAGGGAGAAAAAACAGGAAGAAAAGAGACGTGGCTCACCTCCGTTCTTGCCGCAGCAACATTCCAGTCTCTTAAGTAGCTCTTTAAGGGGCAGGAGCCAAAAAACAACAAACAGAAGCGAGGAGAGCCCAGCACTCACTATCGTTACACCGCATCAAATAATTTTCACCTCCAGAGAGCAGGTACTTGAAAGGTGCGTTGGGACGCGCTAAAGTGGGCGTGGTCACACCTAATTTCCTGTAAACCTCCGGAGCTGGTGGGGAAACATTTTTAAGCTCTGGAGCTGGGAGCCATTTGCCCCGGAGTTTAGGGGTCGTGTATAAACGCCCTAAGAAGGGATTCAGGGATTTAAACATGATTGTTGAAAGCCTGCCTGAAGTGGCCAGACTTCAGCTCTTTCCTCAACCCTTTCCATTTCATGCTCTATGCATCCTACCCTCCAATAAGGCAGTTTTCAGTAAAAAAAAGAACCACAGATCCACTTGGATTTAGGGTAACCTGGCAGGCAGGGAGTAGCAGAGGATTATTTTGGGTAAGGTGTCAACTCAGTGTGCCGCAGCAGTGAAAAAAGCAAACTCAATGCTTGGGATCATTAGGAAGGGTATAGAAAATAAGTCAGCAAGTGTCATGTTGCCTCTTTATAAATCTATGGTGAGGCCCTATCTGGAGTGTTGTGTCCAGTTCTGGTCACCCTACCTCTAGAAGGACATTATGGGAATGAAAAAAGTGCAGAGGAGGGAAACCAGAATGATTTGGGGACTGGAACACCTTCCTTACCGTCTGAGGCTGCAACGGCTGGGCCTCTTCACTCTTGAACGATGGCGCCTAAGAGGTGACCTGAATGACGTTTATAAAATCATACACAATGTGAACAAAGTAGATAAGGAAAAACTGTTTTCCTATCACACAGCACTAGAACTAGGGGGCATGTAACGGAATTAGAATGATGGGACAAAGCATGTAAGGAAATTAGCATGATGGGATATAGTGTGATTTATAAGGCTCAATATTAACTGCACATTTACAGCTTTGTTGCTAGACTCTTATCTAAGGAATGTAACAGTCAAGACATAATAAGCCAAGTTAGAGAAAATTAGACAGCTTCCATTGGTCAATTATTTCACGGGACATCTAGAAACTTCTTGGATCTGGGGGAAGAGAAGTTTGTACTTGAGTATGTGGGAAGCTCTTGCCTTTGGGTTGGCTTCAAGAGGTAGTTAGTTAACTTTAGTCCTAGTCAGTTTAGGCTTGTATTTTTCATAGTATTAAGCTTATGAGAATTTCATAGGCTTTATTATTTTTCAGGCAATAATATATGATTGTATCTGATAAGTATTTTTATACTTTTCATTGATTTTTATGAGTTGTTTTTCATTTTTGCAACTTAGAATAGTGAATAAAAGGATTTCATTAAATTGTTGCTCTCAGACTATTTGTTTTGTTTAAAAGAACCCACAGGAACTCAGGTAATTCTCAGCTAGCTATAGTCCTACTTCTGAGTTCTGTTACAGGGCACTCCATGAAACTTTTGGATGCTGGATCTCAAAACAAATAAGAGAAAGTAGTTTTTCACCCAGAGGATCACTGGTCTGTGGAACTCCCTGCCAGAAGAAGTGGTGTCAGCTGTCAGCCTTGACAGCTTTAAGAAAGGATTAGACAAGTTCATGTAGAACAGGGGTATTCATGGCTGTCATTATGGATGCCTACGGACAACCTCCGGGTTGGAGAGACAGGCAGGATATCTTTCAGTGCCATTTGCGGGGAATCGTAAGCAGGTGAAGATATCTGCTTGGGAATACCCTGAAGCAAATGGTGAGCCACTGTGTGAGACAGAATGCTGGACTGGATGGGCTGTGGCCTGTTTCAACAAGGCTGTTCTTAAGTTCTTGCGTTCTTATTATAATATTGCATGGTCCAAGTGTGGAGGCCTTTTGGATCCCAGTGAGCCCAATTTGGTGGGCAGACACAGAGCATAAGTTCCTTGAACTCTCCGTCTAATTTCTAACATGCACTTGCACAAGCTGATACTCAAAGTTGCAAGGGCTTCTATACATGTAAGGAGTGAGTGAATGCTCCCTTATGCAGATGGCAAGGAAGGAATAACCACATACCACTGTGGTGCATTGTGTGCACGGTGGGGCCATGTAGGCTTCTGGCCAGTTACGTTTCAGATCCTTATTTTAACTGTGCCATGTTTTATTCATGTCAGTACTTTCCATCTGACGTCCGCTTCAGCTTGGCGTTGCAAAACTGTGTAGTGACAACACCTTAAAAGGATAAGCAACCAATTGAGCAGAGAATAAAAATAACAGTGAGGGAAGAACACAACAGACCAAAAATCACACAGCCATCCAGATTTTTAAAAATGGGGGCTGGTGTGTAAAAACCGCCTCTGATTCCATTAACACTTAACCACCATGACCAACCACAACATTAACATAAAATTCAATTTTAAATTCCCCAGATTTTTTTTGCAACAACAGGGTCTGTTGGGGAGGGGGCTCCATAGCTAGTTTTTAAGGGAAATTGCATCAACGTGTGATAGTTCAGTGTTTTTGGTAAGAAATTTTTTTTTTTGCTTCTGAGTGTTACACTATGGTTTTCAGAATCAGAATCAGAATCTTTTTATTGACAAGTGTGGTTGGACACACCCAGAATTTGTTTTGGTAAAAATGCTCTCCATATATAAGAAGGAAATATAAGAATCATATATTCAACAATAAAAACACAGTACAACAACACAATATAACCTATTATTTAAAAAGGAAGGAAAGTAAAAATTAATTATTCAACAGTTTGATAGCACTTGGAAAGAAATTATCTTTATATCTAGCTGTTCTAGTATGCAATGCCCTAAAACGTCACCCTGAGGGTAACAATTGAAACAGATTATGTGTGGCAGCCATGTTGTGTAGATGTCCCCTAAGCATGTGGCTGGCATCCATGTTTTGTCGTCTTTAAAGTGGGGAAAAAAAGCATCACGATGGGAGAAAGACATAAATGAACGTTTTAAGGACCCCAACCACCACTGGCTGTTATTATCAGGCAGAATAAATAATTTTTGCTGGGTTTTTTGGAAGTCCAGGGCATTTTTTTTTTAAAACATTAAAACAGCTCATTTCATCATGTGCCACCATTAACGAAAAAGTAACGAACATATCTTTCTGGTTCTGTTTGTTTCGTGCCTAAACTATTGCCATGGTTGTTATTCATTCCGTTACGTAACGGAAACAAATAACGAATAACGGAATGAAAAAAAAAATCATTTTGTGCCCATCTCTAGTCCAAGATGTGTGTCATCTGTATATATTTTTATCGCCCTCTTTTTAGCTCGTGTGGTATACATGCAGGACTGGCCCTGTCATTAGGCAAAGTGAGGGAGCTGCCTCAAGTGAAAGATGGTTGGTGGGACAAATGAGAGCCACCCCACCACCACTGTAGTTCAGACGTGGTACGTTTGTGCCTTATAGCCTTAAGCTTCCCAGTTATCCTCAGGTGGGGCAGGTGACATTATTCTGCTACTAGAGCTGATTTTCAATACAATTGTGACTCCAGTCAGTGCATGTGTATAAACTGGAGAAGAAGACAGACAGATGCTCCTTGTTTGGACTTATGGAGACAAAACATTTTTCTCTGTCGTGAAAATAAGGGTTTTTATGCTGATTTTACAGTATTTTCCCCAGCATCTATCTGATGTAGGTCTTAGCTCACTTAGCTACAGTAAGTGGCTTTTCTTGTTATTGTCTGGACATTTTCATTGCTCCTGAGAGCAGGGCTTATTTTTAGTTCCACTTTGTTCTGGGAAATAGAGTTTAGCGCTACAGCACTTCCCACTCTTTGGGAAAGAGATCTGCCTAAACTTCCCCAATGTGAGATTTAGAACTAACACTCAGGGAGAACAATCCCAAGTTCCAGACAAGAAACACCAAAGCAATAGGCTTATTTATTTTTATTATTAAAATAATAATTAAAGAAGTGTTGTTTGTTTTTTAAATGGAAGAGAAATGGCTTTTCTAAAGTGACATTTGGGTATGAAATCCGATAATTTCCTTGTTCCTTTTTGACAATGAGAGAAACGCTGAGTAGAAGTTTTGATCTCTGCAGAAGACCTCTCAGAAGAGGAGAACTGATTTATCTCTGAACCACCTTGCTTTATAAACCAACCGAAAAACAATAACAATTTAAAATAACAAGACCAAAAAAAGAAAGAGAGAGACTAAGGTTTTCTTGCCATCTGTGTTTCTAGTACACCTCCAGCAGGGAGGGTATTCCATAATTGGGGTACCTCCTCAGAGGCAAGTTGCCAAGTAGAATGAGAGAAGAGACCACCCTGAAGATCTTTAGGACCTAGACAGGCCGGCATAGGATAAGATGCTGCTCTGGATACCCATCTCCCAAACCATTTGGGCTCACAGTTCCCAACCTGGGTTAACCCAGAGGTTCTTGGACTTCAATTCCCAAAAACTCCGACGAGCACACGTGGTGGTGAAGGCCACGGCGCCATCCAAGAACTCCTGTTTTAATCAAGGGCGGGAACCACGGGTTCAGGGCTTGGAAAAAGCCAACATCAGCCCAACGAATCAGCCTCGGGGCAATTCTTTTAGAACTGGTCCAAAATTGACCCGAACTCTAGATTTCATCAAGTTGGGTTTGGTTTTTCAAAAGTTTTGCCCTGCCCTGTCAGAATGGATGGTGTTTCTTCCTCTCCCTTGGGGTGGGGGTGGGGGGAAGACGGGCAACAGCTTAGCGTGCAACGCTTGGCACGGAGGGCAGCTGCTTTTGCAACGCTGGCAGGCCCTACTGGTGCTGGAAGATCTCATTCCATCAGTTGAGCTCCCAAGTATGCACCAGCTGAGCAACAGCTTCAGCAGAAGTCTCTCGAGCAAACAGGCATTGGGTGAGAGCACAAAGCCTCCGGAGTCTCAACGGTCTAGGCTGGTGGTGGCGAACCTTCGGCGCTCCAGATGTCTTGGAGCACATCTCCCAGAAGTCCAACCCTAGATTGCTAGTGACAAAAGATTGTGGGAGTTGTGGTCTAAAACATCTGGAATGCCAAAGGTTTGCCACCACTGGTCTAGGCTCACCCCAAATCACATGCCCCTTCAAATTGTTGTAGGTCTGAAAGAAGCAGCCATGTTAGACTGTGGAAGCAGATGACCCACATCATGTATTCCTTTATTTGCCTGTCTTTCCACGGCCACTTCCGCCAACATTCAGCTGCTCCTCTCTGTGGGTTCTCAGCCTGCTCTTTGTGCCATTTCCCCTTCACACAGTATCAGCAACCCTCCAGCAGAATCCTTTGTCTTCATGGCCAGGGAAGGGTATCTCCACCAAGTTCAGCTCCCAAGGGCAGAGGAGGGCAACCAGAATGATTAGGTGGGGACTGGAACACCTTCCTTACCATCTGAGGCTGCAACGGCTGGGCCTCTTCACTCTTGAACGGTGCCTAAGGGCCTTTTCACACGACCCCTAAGATCCGCTGGCCACTTAAATTCGGACCAGAGATCTTAGAGGTTTGTCGCTGTTCCTGCCTTCCCACCCCCTCCGCACTCCTGGCTGCTGGCTGCGTGAGGGGAGGGAGAAAAAAAGGAAGAAAAGAATGCTGCTCACCTCCGTTCTGCCGTCCCAGCACTGCATTCAGATCTCTTAAAGGGGCGGGGGGCAAAAAAAGAACAAAAAAAGAACAATGCCTCCGGAGCCTCAACGGTCTAGGCCGGTGGTGGCGAACCTTTGGCGCTCCAGATGTTTTGGAGCACATCTCCCAGAATTCCAACCCTAGATTGCTAGTGACAAAAGATTGTGGGAGTTGTGGTCTAAAACATCTGGAATGCTGAAGGTTAGATAAGGAAAAACTGTTTTCCCTGTGGCACAATGCTAGAACTAGGAGCACTCCATGAAACCTTTGGGTGCTAGATCTCAAACAAATAAGGGAAAGTCCTTTTTCACCCAGAGAATCACTGGTCGGTGGAACTCCCTGCCAGAAGAAGTGGTGACTGGGGTCAGCCTTGACAGCTTTAAGAAAGGATTGGACAAGTTCATGGAGAGCAAGGGTACCAGTGGCTATCATTATGGATGCCCAAGGACAACCTCCGGGCTAGAGAGATAGGCAGGATATCTCCCAGTGCCATTTGTGGGAAATCGTAAGCAGGTGAAAACATCTGCTTGGGAAGACCCTGAAGCAACTGGTGAGCCGCTGTGTGAGACAGAATTCTGGACTGGATGGGCTGTGATGGCCTGAGGCTGTTCTATTATTTGGGGAAAACAAAGAGCACACAAGTGTTTAAGGTCCAGCAGGGGGGAATACCTTGGCAGATGCAGAAACGCTGACTAAGTAGACACGGAAAATGCAGAAGCCGCTGGGGCAGGTTTGCTGATGCCGAGCTTGTGGGGCTTTCGAGGAGTTACACCCTTGCATTCTCATTTCTGTTTTTCTTTGTGCATCCTTGACTCTATTTTTTTATTCCATGTACTGCATCACTTGGCTCGCACTGAGTCAAATAGCTTTTCTTGAAGAAACGGTTTCAGTAAGATGCAGTTTTCTTTCAAGACCTGGTTTAATTTTTATCCCTCTCTCCACTCATTTCGGTCCAACCCATTCTCAAGCCTTCTTTTCTTCCTCCATCTCCCTTCCATCTCCTTTCACCCTTTGACCCAGCCAATCCACACACAGCAATTTAAAGTCTGACGGGCGGATTGGCAGTGGCACTGAGGTTGCCCTCTTCAGCTTCCATTGCCTCTCCAGTTTTCAAGGCATAGCACCAAGAGCAGAGAAATTACCCTGACCCCGGTGCGTCTCACAGACATCACTCCCTTTCTGTGTTAGTAAAAGTAAAATTAAAAAAGCATTTGCCATCTTTTTCCTGCCACAGGCCAAATAATCAAGCGGGTCCTCAGATGTGCGCATGATGACATAGTTGTGCTTCTTTAAATCTGTTCTTGGGTGCAGTCCTTTAGAATGCAGGGAGTCCTTTGCCTAGGTTCAATGGTCTCTCTTCTCCCTCTCACAAAATACCAGAACCAGGGGACATCCACTCAATATGAAGGTTGGGAGAATGAGAACAGACAGAAGAAAATAGTTTTTCACCCATCGCGTTGTTACTCTGTGGAACTCCCTGCCACAGGATGTGCTGATGGCATCTGGCCTAGATGCCTTCCAAGGGGGATTGGACAGATTCCTGGAGGAAAAGTCCATCACAGGTTACAAACCATGATGGAGATGCGTAATCTCCAGGCTTAAAACCGGGGTACTTCAAGGGCCAGAGGCAGGGGAGTGGTATCAGGAGACAGCTATCTAGTCTCGTGCGCTCCCAGTCACATTTGGTGGGGTCACTGTGAGATGCAGGAAGCTGGACTAGATGGGCCTTTAGCCTGATCCAGCATGGCTCTTCTTCTGTTCTTATGTTCTTATGTCTCATTTGTCCCCACAGGTTGTTTAAACTGCAGCAAACTGGCAGAGCTGGTGGAGCGCCTCAGCCTCTTGGAAGCCAAGGTCAGCACCGCTTTTGCCGAAGCAGTTCCCCCCCCACCACTTCTCTTCTTCCCATCCCACTAACCTTTATGACTGAGTAAGTACAGGGAGCCACAGGGCAGGGTATTGAAGGCTATCAAGCAGAAATGACTCTGCCGTACCCAGTGACAGCCTCACTGCAGGTCTTCCTGGGAGCAGTGTCTGTCAGCCGGAAGGGGCTCATCAAGAGAAGGGCTTCATTCTCTTTAGAAACATGGAATCAGAAGCTCCCTAGATAGGAGGATGGTCATATCTTGGATGAAAGATGATTGACCAATCGGAGATGCTTTGGGATGTCGTTTCCTTGGGATCTGTAAAGATTCTCAGTCATCCAGGTGAGTCATAGCAACTGGACTTCTTTTTTCTTTTCTTCTTGAGAGATTGAAACGTTCTTCTTCGTGGCATCTGTGAATGCGCACCAATGGGTCTTATGCGCCTGCGCAGAAGATAATCCGGTCGTTAACAAGCTCCAAACTGGCAGGGACCTCCTCCTCCCACTGCACATGCTCTACTCTTCCCTCCTTCTGCCTGAGTTCCTTTTCGCCGCGAACGAGATCAGTCGCACCTGTCCGAGCTCCTGAAAGCGAAAGCGAAATTTGAGTACAATCCTTTCTTATTCCCATTTATTCTTATTTATTCATTCTCTTTACCTTATTCTCTTTTGTTAGTCCTCACCTCCTCCTCCCTTGTTGGATCAGTTGTTGCCTTTCTCTCCCCCCCCCCACCCCATTTTATTGCCTCCGGTGGCCTCTTCAAGAAATGTGCTGCTTGTTCTAACAAAATCCCAATTTTGGATGGACATACGCTGTGCCTCCATTGTCTCGGAGAACAACATCGACCGTCCCATTGCATTGGTTGCAAACGATGTACAAAACCCGCACTTAAGCAGCGTTTGGGAAGCCTCCGCACCTACCTACGGGAAAAATCCCTTTGTCCCATGGAGACACAAGCACAGCCAGAGGATCCGGCCCCCTCTCCCTCCCACTCTGGGATGAGACCGCCGAAACCTGCTAAAGCCCAAAATTGTCCTCTCTTATGGGGGGGGGGGAGAAGAAACGAGCCCCTACGACATCAAAAACCGATACCAGATCGGTGGCATCAACATCAGCGCTTCGGTCTCATAGCCTGACTTTAAGCCACCAGGGCTCTTGGCATTGAGAGCAGGAAGATATCCCATGTCGACAGAGTCAGGTGCCATCTCCACAATCCAGCCATGATAGCTGGGGAGATCCCTCCATAGCTGAGGTTACTGTCATCCATGCGCCAATGCAAAGCCCTAGCCGAATGCTAGGCTCGCATTCTGACCTCGGGGTCCATGACAAGACACAACACCAGTCGATTTCTCCACACCTACTTGACATCGACACCAGACACAGACGATGTCCTACATCTACATTCAGCAGCGAAAAAGGGCCCGTATTATGGACCCCAATGTCATACGCCACCAATGGCTCAGGATGTGCACTCTTGACACCAGCCATCTCCCCTGACGCCACAACATCACGACTGAGGCCAAGACGCTTTCCGACATACTGAGGCTTACTGTGTGTCCAGGGCATGATCACCTGTCCCGGATGATGCCAGAAACCAGACAGAGGATTCCCCTTTTGATGGACAGGGCCTGTTCATCGCGCGACGGACGAGGGTCTGGATAATGTCATGAAAATTAGAAAAACCACAAAGTCCTAGAGCAACCAAGGCAGCTCCAGCCAATCCTCCTTTAGATCCAGCACACAACAATGGCGCTGTCCATCATATAACCATAGAATCCTAGAGTCGGAAGAGACCTCAAGGGCCATCCAATCCAACCCCCTGCCATGCAGGAACCCCCATCACAAGACCCCCGACAAACGGCCATCCAGCTTCTGCTTAAAAACCTCTAAAGAAGGAGACTCCACCACCTTGTGGCTGCATATTCCATTGCCAAACACCTCTAACTGTCATGAAGTTCTTCCTAATGTTCAAATGGAATCTCTTTTCCTATAGTTTGAAACCATTGCCCTGAGTCCTAGTCTCTGAAGCCATGGAAAACAAACCTGTTCCTTCTTCAATATGATATCCTTTCAAATATTTAAACATTTAAAAAATCCGGACTTAAACCAGGAAAAAGCATTAAATATCTAGGATTAGAACTCCATAAAGAATTTACTAAAACTAAAGAAAGAAATATTTCGAAATTAGAAGAAGAGATGAAAAACAAATTATTATCCTATTCTAAACTAAAATTATCGTGGTTCGGCAGAATTGTATTGATAAAAATGAAAATACTTCCAAAAATTAATTTTATTTTTAAAATGTTACCGGTTCAGTTTTTAGAAAAGGAAATTAAAACTCTCCAAGACATGATAAATAGATTTTGTAATGCAGGGGAAAAAATCAAGAATGAATAAAAGTCTATGGTATAGATCTCAGAAAGAAGGAGGGATAGGTATACCCAATATAAGAAATTACTACATAGCTAATCAACTCAGTCTTTGGGGGAAATTCCGTTTTAAACCACAGAAGCTAATATGGTGGGAGCAAGAGTCTTTGGATATAAAGGGGGAAATAAATACATATTCACGGAAGTTAAAAACAAAGTAAAGATAGACAACCCCCTATTGAATAGTCTAATTGTCACATGGAGAACATATAGAAAAATCTTGTCTCCGAAGGGATCCCCACTGAGTTACTGACTTGGAAAGCTTTCCAGTTAACCCATTATTTAGAGTTATTTAAAATTAAGGAGACTAAAGGATTGGATGCTCAAGATTAAAACAATTCAGGATATAAAAAAATATTTTGCAACCCAGTGATTTAACATGGGTAAATTATATTCAACTAGGAAAATGGATGAAGGACTGGGGAAAAAGAAATAATCAAATCAGAGAGTGCACAAAATTTGAACATTTCCTATTATCGCTTGAGTCTAAACAGGAAAATTCAGAGAAAGGAATAACACGTAAAATATATAAAATATTAGGGGAATTATTAGAAATGAAGGAGTTAAACATCTTGAGAGAAGTTTGGAACCAAGATCTTAATGTACAGATAGAGAAAGAAGACTGAAGAAAATTTGGAATATGAGAATTTTGAGATCATTATCGGTCAGGAAAAAGAAAACTACTTTAAATTGGTTTCTAGATGGTATTTAACCCCTGTCCTAAATAGAATGAATCCTGCTTACTCTAAGATATTTTGTGAAAGGAGCTTGGTACTTACTTGCATCTTTGGTGGGAGTGAAATAGTCCAAAGGTTCTGGAAAAAAGTGTTTTTAGAGCTAAGTAATATGATTAAGATGGATATAGATTGTAATCCAGAGATAGCATTATTATCATTGTTAACAAGTAAAGATTATGATGTTACAACAAAGGAACTAATAGCAAATTTTATGACAGCTGCTAGATTAATTATAGCAAAAAATTCTCAAAACTAGAATTCAAGATGGAAGACTGGTATAATGAACTTTGGGATATAGCTATAAACGAAAACTGTCCTGCAGTTTAAAGGTTAAACGAGGAGAAATGAAAAAAGACATTTTCTACGATATCTGGGGTAAATTTTTAGATTATGTATTAGTCGAAGGAAAAGGGAAAGAATCCTAGAATCTCTCAAGCCATGGAAAAGAACTTTAAGAAGATTACTAGAAGAATAGAAGATCATCGAATAAGAATGCATGGATGGGCCCGTGGGATGGGGGTGCACTTTATATTGTTTGTTGTAGTTTTTTTTATTTTCATTTTCTTATGTTGTTTGTATGTAGTTTAAAATTTAATAAAAAAATATAAAAATTAAAAAAAAAACATAGCTATCATATCTCCCCCTCAGCCTTCTTTTTGAAAGGCTAAATATTTCCAGTTCCCTAAGCAGTTCCTCATAAGACATTTCTTCCAGACCTTCAACCATCCTGGTTGCCTTTCCTCTGTACCCACTTCAGGTTGTCAACATCCTTTTTAAATTGAGTTGCACAGAACTGGATGCAGTATTCCAGGTGGGGTCTGACCAGAGCAGAATAGAGTGGTACTATCACTTCCCTTGATCTAGACACTATGGTTCTGTTGATGCAACCAAGAATCATATTGGCTTTCCTGCTGCCACATCGCACTGCTGACTCATGTTCAATTTGTGGCCCACCAAGACTCCCAGATCCCTTTCATAGGTACTATTTTCCAGCCAGGAATCTCCCATCCTATATCTGTGCAATTCATTCTTTTTACAAAATCAGTCCACCCCTGGGTATCGCCAGAGATACACCAACTCTACATATCAGCGACAACGGACCCAAGCACCTAATTGGCAGCACCAGTCCCAGAGGCGCCCTGATCGGAAGAGCAAGGCACATCTTTGACTTCATGCCAATCTTACCCGACAACAACATCCGGCTTTGACCATTTCTCCCTCTCTGGCAGCATGTAACATCAGATTCATGGGTACTTACCATAATAGCCACAGGATATGCCATTGATTTCCAGCAACTTCCCCCATTGGGACATGTCATCACCCCTTCATCAAACACTCTGCAAAGGGAGATGCACACACTCCTAAGCAAGGATGCCATAGAACCCATAACACCACAAGGTTTTCATGAAGTGCATGGCACCAGTCTCAGCCCCTCTTCGTCTTCAGGGAATAAATGTCTTCCCATATCTCGAGGACTGTCTCCTGGTGTCACTTACACAACAACAAGCCACAGACGACATCAAGTACACTCTACGGCTTCTAACATCTCTAGGTGTCAAAATCAACTACGACAAATCCAGCCTTATCCCATCTCAGATGGCTCTGTACATAGGAGCAATTCTAGACGCCACTGTCAGAAGATTTCACAACAACACATTATCTGACAACCAGCCCGACCACCCTGGACACTCTCCTGTGCTTCCTCCTTCGACTTTTTCAGAGAGGACTTTGGATTGCTACCATCAGGGTATATACCGCTGCCATAGTGGCTCATCAGCCAAGCCATTCACCAGCACCCTTGCTCTTCAAGCATCCTGCCCTGAAGCAGTTTTTGAACGGCCTAGCGAATATTCATCCTCAGGCCAGGACAATCACTCCTCAATGGTCTCTTACCTTGGTTCTCAACAGACTCACGACACCACCCTTTCCCTTTGAACCATTAGCTACCGTCTCACTGTACAGTACATGCTTACCCTGAAGATTGTCTTCCTGGTTGCCATCACCTCAGCCTGGAGAGTCTATGACCTGGCTGCCCTACGGGCTGACCCTCCATTCCTACAATTCCACCCACACAAGGGCCTTTTCACACGACCCCTAAGATCCGCTGGCCACTTAAATTCGGACCAGAGATCTTGGGGGTTCATTGCTCTTCCTGCGTCCCCCCCCCCCCGCACTTCCTTGCTCCTGTCTGCGTGAGGGGAGGGAGAAAAAAAGGGACAAAAGAATGCAGGCTCACCTCCGTCTGCCGGTCCAAGCCGCCCCGAGCCCTGTCGTTGTCCTGATTCCTTCTCTTAAAGGGGCGGGAGGCAAAAAAAAAAAAAAAAACAGAAGCGAGGAGAGCCTGGCACTCTAGGTTACATCCGGATCTGGGATTTTTCACCCTCCGAGAGCAGGTACCTGAAAAGTGCGCTGGGACGCGCTTAGGTGGGCGTGGTCGCACTTAATTTTCTGTAAACTCCGGAGCTGGTGGGGAAACAATTTTAAGCTCTGGAGCTGGGAGCCATTTGCCGCGGATTTTAGGGGTCGTGTACAAATACCCAAAGTTACTCTCTACCCAGATATCTCCTTCTTACCCAAGGTATCTTCTGCTTTCCACCTTCGGCAACCTCTCATACTACCTACCTTCTTTCCGTCACCTTCCTCAGACTTGGAACACCCTCTTCACACCCTGGACGTCCATCGTGCTCTCCTATTTTACACCTCCTGGACTGCTTCCCTTTGGAAATCAAACAGGCTCTTTGTCTGAACCTCAGATCCTTTTCAGGGTCTTCCTGTGTGCCCTCATGGACCCATTGGAGTTTCCTGAGACTTTTCATGGGTAGCCCCACATAGAGGGCATTACAGTAGTCTAGCCGAGACGTCACTAGGGTATGTGTCAGAAGGTTTCTCAAGAAAGGGGCGTAACTTGTGTACTAGCCTTAATTGTGCAATTGCGCTCCTGGCCACAACCATGACCTGGGCATCCAAGCTCAAGGATGAGTCCATTAGCACCTCCAAGCAAGGTAACTGAGTTTTTTTTTTCAATTGGAGGGTGACTCCACCCAGTACAGGTTGCATCCCTATCCCTTGTTTTCCCTTTCGACTGACCAGCAGCACCTCTATCTTGTCTGGGTTTAGTTTCATTTTGTTTATCCTCATCCAGTTCATTCCTGCAGCTAAACACCCATGTAAAGTTTGAGATAGTAGTTTAAGCCCTTTTACTTGCCCCAAAGAAAGGGCAGTGCTGATGGGAATGTCCACTCGTCCTCAGGTCACCACCCTTTGGGCAGCTGAGTCCATGGCCTCCCTGGTCCCCGGCGGTGGACGCACGGCCTCGAAGGGACACGTCGCTCCAGAATCCTTGGCTCTGTGGGGCTCGACGGCTGCTCAGGGGAGCCCCGGGGATGAAACCCTGAAAGGTAAGATTCCCGGGGCTGTTAATGGGTGTGAGGAAGAAGAAATAAATCCTGAAGTCCTGGGTACCCAAAGCTAAAGTGGACGACCATTTCCTCTGAGTCTCCATGGAAGTCCTTGCAGCCCCTGTGGCCTTCTCCTTGCTTTGGGAGATTTTGGAAGCCCAGTTGACATTCTGGAAGAGGCCTGGAAGAGTGATTTTGGCTTCAGAAGAAAGTGCACCTTCCCCACACACTGCCTATATGCCCTGAGCACATCCGATCTCGCCTAATCTTGGAAACTAAGCAGGGTTGGGCTTGGCTAGTACTTGGATGGGCAACCACTGGGGAATACCAGGTGCTGTAGGCATCTGGAGTAGGAACTGGCAAGCCACTCCAATGTTCCTGCCAAGAAAACTCCATGCACACAGGGTCACGAAGAGTCGGTCACAACTGCAACAACAACAACGAGCTAAATGTAGCCTGCAGCTCAAATTTGAAAACCAACCAGCAAACAAAACCCCCTCTGTCCCAAATTACCCTTGATCCAGGAATTTTGATTCAAAGTAGGCTGGTTTCTCTCTCTCTCTCTCTCTTCCCCTCTCTGTTCTTTCTTTCTTTCTTTCTTTCTTTCTTTCTCTCTCTCTCTCTCTCTCTTTCTCTCTCTCTTTCTCTCTCTCTTTCTTTCTCTTCTCTCTCTTCTTCCTTTCTTTCTTTCTTTCTTTCTTTCTTTCTTTTCTTTCTTTCTCATTCTCTTTCTTTCCCTTTTTCTTTCTTTCTTTCTTTCTTTCTTTCTTTCTTTCTTTCTTTCTTTCTTTCTTTCTTTCTTTCTTTCTTTCTTTCTTTCTTTCTTTCTTTCTTTCTTTC
This sequence comes from Phrynocephalus guinanensis, assembly GCA_037367245.1. Taxonomy (NCBI): domain Eukaryota; kingdom Metazoa; phylum Chordata; class Lepidosauria; order Squamata; family Agamidae; genus Phrynocephalus; species Phrynocephalus guinanensis. The sequence goes on from CM074752.1 coordinate 4,576,789, forward strand.
TTTGGCTAAGGTGATCATACGAAGGTGGAGGCCTTGCAACTCCAGACACTGGTTAACTGGATCCATTTCAACAGAGCTGACACTGCTCAGGTCCCTTTGCGGATGGCCTGCAGTGGATAAGCGAAACACAACCTTATTATCAAAGCTTTGCTACTTTCTTGTCGCATTCTGAATTTTAAACAGAGGCAGACCAATATCAGTCAACAGACTGTAAAGAGCTACAAAAAAATTAGCAAGTTTAGCTTCCAAGTAAAACCTTTAAAAACCTTTAAATGCAGTTAAAAGATCAAGCGTTTGGCATGTATACCCGTCATGCCATCTTCATGATATCAGAAATGACAATTATTGACTAACATTGCAAAGCAAATATAGCAGAACATTCAAGTGGACCAGTTTGTTCAATTACCTTACTGCGATCTTATGCAGTTAATTACAGCTAGCCATGAGCTAACCTTATTAGTTCTCCTAGACCAGTGGTGGTGAACCTTTGGCACTCCAGATGTTTTGGACCACAACTCACAGAATTCCAAGCCTGTATTGCCAGTGACAAAGGACTGTGGGAATTGTGGTCCAAAACATCTGGAGTACCAAAGGTTTGCCACCACTGTCCTAGACCCATGGGTAGCTCTTGGGACCATTGGCCATGGTATCCTGCAGGGCCATCTGGCAGGGTTGAGTCTTGCCTTCAAGTCAGTTCTGATTGACAGCAATCCTTTTCAGGGTTTGCTAGGTAGAGAGTGGTTTTCCTTTCTTCTGGGGTGCCCTGGGACTCTGCCGACTGCCCTAGGCCACACAGGTGGGCTCCTTCTGAGAAGTTCTGTGAGGAATTGAACTCCCCACCTCCAGCTCCACAGTCAGAGACCTAAATCACTGAGCTATCTAACCAGTGGTTTGGGTATTAGAGCCCCCACCCCAATCTATTCGTTCTGATCTGCAATGTCCTAAACAAACTGAACTGTAATACAGTGGAACCTTGACTTACATACTGCTTGACTTGCATCATATTTGACTTACAGCAAGAAGGGGCCTGTTTGACTTGAGTCGCAGGCTTTGACTTACATCTCGGAGCCCCAGCGAAAGGCTCCGAATTGGGCGGCAGCCACAACCCAGCATCGCGGCTGCTGCCTCCAAACTGCTCCTGCCTTTTTCCCCTCCTCCGGCAGCGGCAGCTTCGGCGAGGCCAGCTCAGAGCACCTGGAGCTGGTCCTCGGCCTCACCGAAGCCGCCGCTGCTGCCAGAGGAGAAGAAGGGCCAGGAGCTCGGGACAGTCGGCTCAGTCTTGTAAAAAATCTGGCTGCAGACGTCTGGTCCACAATAGAAGCATTTTAGTTGGGGAGCTGTAAAGTTGTGGGACTCTAATGGTAAGCATAGAGTTATTCAGAACTTGGAACGTCAGGTTAAAAATCAGTAAAACTTAAATGTTAGACATTGTTGCTATGAACATTAAAAAGTGGAGGCATATAACTTGTGGACTATAATTCCACTGCCTCCTCTTCTCTTTGAAGAGACATTTCATTTACATCCCCGGAAGGAATCTCCTATCCTAGTCAAATTTGTGTTAAATTGCTGTTTTCGGGGGTCTTTTTCATCATCTGGAACGGATTAATCCGCTTTCCCATTACTTTCTATGGGAAAAGTTCGTTTGACTTAAGTCATGTTTGACTTAAGTCTAGACCTCTGGAACGGATTAATGACGTAAGTCAAGGTTCCACTGTACTGACAAAATGGAGGTGGTGCTGGTCAGCTCAGGAATTGGTTCAGGAATTGGGATCCAACTTATTCTAGGAGGGATTGTGCTCTCTCTGGTAGATCATGTTCAGAGTCTGAGTGTGCTCCTGATTCTACGCTCTCCCTGGATTTACACGTAGCAGAAGTGATGAAGAGTGAGTTAGTACAACTCCCATTAAAGGGACAGCTGCAACGTTTTCTGAGGCAATCTGACTTGGCAAAAACTACCCGTGCCTTAGTTACTTTATACTCCCTCCCCCTTCTTCGCCCCCAGGGTTACTGTGTTCAGCATTTGGGCAGGTTGGAGGGGCGGGGGAGCAGGGGGGCCATTGTGTATAGGGAATCCATTTATGTCAGCAGATCTGCAATGTTGGTGATTCCGGGGTTAGAATGCCTTCACCTAGTGGTGGGACAGAGGGACAGGTTTGGGATTGTGCTCGTGTACCGTGCTCCCCGTGACCCCACACTCTTCCTCCCAGAGCTCTCCGAGTTCATCTCGGTGGCACTTCTGAGGTCCCCCTGCCTGTTGGTGGTTGACGACTTCAATGTGCATGTCGAGTCTGAACTGTCGGGAGCAGCTCTGGAGTTCATGGAGTCCATGGCCTCCATTAACCTGTCTCAGTTTGTCATCGGCCCCACTCACAAGGGAGGACATACCTTGGACCTGGTTTTTGCCTCCACATCTGCGGGTGTTGATCTGGGGGTCGGGAGGTTGTGTACTCGACCTGTGTCATGGTCAGATCATTATCTGCTGGCCTTTTCCCTGTCAATCGCCACCCCGCCCCGCGGGGAGCAGGGCCCTTCCATCTGGGCCCGCCCCCGGAGGCTCCTGGACCCTGTGCAGTTCTTGGAGGCCTTCGGGGGATTACCGGATGGACTGGTTGACGATCCAGTCGACTCCCTGGCTGATAGGTGGTTTGAGGATGTGGCCGGGGTAGTTGACTGGATCGCCCCCAAGCGCCTTTTTGGATGCAGAGCCCGCTCTTCGCCATGGTTCACCATGGAGTTGCGGGCAATGAAGCAAGAGCAGAGGAGGCTAGAGAGCAGATGGCGGAAGGCTCGGACGGCTTTGAATTGGGCTGCGGTAAAGGCGTTGACCAGTCGCTATTCTCGTGCGATCAGGGATGCTAGGAGATCTTTTGCCTCCCTGAGAATTGGTGAGGCCTCGAACCGTCAGGCGGAGTTATTCCGGGTGGTTCGAGACCTCACCAATCCCGGTCCACTGGGCCTCCTCCTAGTGATTTCACTAGTGAGTCATTTGCAGCCTTTTTAAAATCTAAGATAGAGGCCATCCATTCCGAGCTGGATGCCGGTTGCATGGATCCACCCTCTGCTGTGGCCGGTGCCTTGCCGCCTGGGTCGCCCAGGTTTGTTGAGTTTGGGCCTGTTTCATCAGGGGATGCCTCCAGGGCCCTGGGACATTGCAGGCCTGCGGCTTCTCCGTTCGACCCTTGCCCTTCCTGGCTGATTAAGATCGCCGGAGGGAGCATGCCAGAATGGGCTTCACTAATTGCCTCAGCTTCCTTCAGAGACGGGATTTTTCCCAATCGTCTGAAGGAGACGGTGGTGAAGCCCATTATCAAAAGACCTGGCTTGGCTGTAGACGATATGTCTAACTATCGTCCTATAGCCAATGTTCCCTTCATGGGCAAGGTGATTGAGCGGGTTGCCGCCCTGCGTCTCCAGACGTTCCTGGAGGAGAACCATGTCTTGGATCCTTTCCAATCTGGGTTTAGGTCACGTCATGGGACTGAGACGGCACTGGTCGCTCTGCATGATGATCTGTTGAGGAGGGCTGACAGGTTGCTCTACCCTGCTGGTCCTTCTCGACCTGTCAGCGGCTTTTGATACCGTCGACCACAGTATCCTCCTGGGGCGGCTTTCTGAGGTGGGGATCGGGGGTCTGGCCTTTGGCTGACTCAGCTCCTTCCTCGAGGGCCGTTCCCAGCGTGTGAGCCTGGGGGGTGATCTGTCGTCTCCGTGGACACTCTCTTGTGGGGTGCCACAGGGGTCGGCCCTCTCCCCCATGCTCTTCAACATCTGCATGAAGCCGCTGGCTGAGATCATCCGGAGTTATGGAGTTTGCTGTCATCAGTACGCTGATGACACGCAGCTCTATTTCTCCTTTGCCACCAATGCAGTGGAGGCCGTCCAGACTCTTGATCGCTGCCTAGCTGCAGTTTTGGACTGGACCAGGACTCACAGACTCAGGCTCAACCCTGGCAAGACCCAGGTTTTGTTCTTTGGGGGAGGCCCGGAGGGGTACAGCAGCCCTCTTCCCAGTCTGGGTGGGTCCGCCCTCCAGCTGGCGCAAAGAGTGAGGAGTCTGGGCGTTGTCCTGGATCCGGATTTGTCCCTGGATCCCAGGTGGCTGCCGTGACCAGGTCAGCCTATTACCATATTAGGCTCATCGCCCAGATTTGCCCGTACCTTGATGGGGATTCCCTGAGGACAGTGGTACAGGCGCTGGTCATATCGAGGTTGGATTACTGTAACGCTCTCTACATGGGGCTCCCCTTGAACCTTGTTTGGCTATTGCAGCGGGTCCAGAATGCGGCAGCCAGGTTGGTGGTTGGTGCGTGTAAGTTTGACCACATCACCCCCATCCTGGTCCGTCTGCACTGGTTGCCCGTTGCCTCCCGAATAAGGTTCAAGGTGTTGGTTTTGGTTTACAAAACCCTCCATGGTTTGGCCCCTGTCTATCTAGCAGAGCATATCTCCCGACAATTAGACCTGCCTCAACCCACCCGATCTTCCCTGGCCCTCTCGCTTCGGATTGCCACGCCGAGGGAAGCCCGTAAAGCGACCACTCGCAATCGGGCCTTCTCGGTTGTTGGTCCTTCCATTTGGAATGCCTTGCCAAGCGAGTTGCGGCAAGCTCCTTTGTTGGCGTCCTTCAAGAAAGCCTTGAAGACCTGGCTATTTAAGGACGCCTTCGGAAATTGCTAGGGGCAGACATTTTTTCCCCCTTGCCCCTGCCCCTGCCAACATTGGTTCGCTGTCCTGGATTTTGTTGTTACTGTTTTTACTTGTTCGCTCTTTGTGTAAACCGCCCTGAGTTCCCGGTTGGGAAATAGGTCCGGTATACAAATTTGAAAATAAATAAATAAATTTATACCTTGACTACTGCAATATGTTCTACATGGATCTGCCCTTGAATATGGTCCAGGAATTACAATTGATGCAGTGTGCAACAGCTAGGCTGCTAAGTGGTGGATAGGATCACAGTCTTACAAACCTAGTACTGAAAGACGTGGCCAGTTCCTTGCTCCATGCAATTCAGTGTGCTGCTTTTCACATTTAAAACCTGAAATCACTCCCAACCTGGCTATCTAAGTACGGTATTTTTCTGTCTACAAGACACTCCCGTGTATAAGACGACCCCCCCTTTCCAACCCAAAATTACAGTTCCACAACCTCACACTTCTCGCCTCAGTTTACTTCCATGTATAAGACGACCATCAATTTCTAGTCTCACAATATTAGATGAAAATAGTTTTATACATGGGGAAATACTGTAACTGCCTGTCTCGTTATGAACTGGCCCAGAGGTTAAGATCTTAAGGGAGATTCTCTCTTGGAAAGGCCAACAGCCGCAGTGTCACACACACACACACCCTGCCCACCCATCCCCACCCCAACAGGCAAACATGGTTTTGCGAAAGGCAAAACCCACCCACCACCAAAGGTAAGCATAGTTTCAATTCTCACTGCTTTCAGGAAAGGGGTCTAGACACATACTGTATTTTAAAAGTGGGGTTTTGCTCATGGCTGTTTTATTGGGGCAATTTTTACAGTCCCCACTAGAGATGGGCACGACCAGGAAAAATGACGTTTTGAGTTGTCGTGTGTCGGAGCCGGCCCGTTTCGGCTCGTTTCCGTTTGTCGCGAAATTTTTCAAAAATTTGTCATTTCGTTTGTCGTCTGTCGTTAGTACTGGTTTAGGGGGGGTAGGGTAGCGGGCTCCTGGAGGCACCTCTCTGGGGTAGGTGCCTCCTCTGGCCCGCTACAAAGGGAAGGCATTTAGCAGGCTCCTGGAGGCACCTCTCTGGGGTGGATGCCTCCTCTGGCCCCCTACAAAGGGGAAAGGAAAGGTACATGACCGTGTAGCCATTGCGTACCAAGTGGCACTGGCAGAGGCACCTCTCTTTTGGGTGCCTCTAGCTCACTAAGAAGGACAGCATACTGGCGTACAGAGTTTTTTGGAACTTTGGACTGTGAGCGAGGTGAGAGAAGAATGCCTCTGCTGGGCGCCCTCTGACTCACTAAGAAGGACAGTGTACTTGCGTGTAGTACAATGCGAGTACAGATCTAGCTTAGGGTTGGGGTTAGGGCAAGGGCTAGGCTTAGGGTTATTACGGGTAAGGTTAGGGTGAGTTAGTGGGCTGCACCTCTGGGTGCCTCTGACCCACTAAGAAGGACAGTGTACTGGCATGTGGGTTAGGGTTAGGGTTAGGGTTAGGGCTAGGGTTATAGTGGGCTTTTTATGCCCGACTGGCACATCCCAGAAGTCTCAGTCAAAATTTGGCCAAGTGGCCATGCGATTGGTGGAATGGCTCCAAAAATTTGCATGGTCCCATCCCATGGCCAGCCCATCATTGCGCAGGTGTAAAAAAATTAAATTAAAATAAAATAAAATAAAATCAATGGGATTGGAGACAGACGTTTATTGCAAGAAAAACCCACTGCTGCTACTGTAAAAATTCAGGCAGTTAAAATACCTAATTTTCGCATGTTTCTGTGTGGTGCTTTGGTGGGTTTTTGGACCACGATTTCAAAAAAAAATTGCAGTCGCCATTTTGGATCCCCCCGCACCGCATGGCATGGCGAGACGACGAGGATGCCCCCACCAGAGCAGCCCAGGACAGGAGAGGGGGGGAGGCCGGGGACCCCCCCCCCAGAAACCACCCCTCTGGTAGGTGCCCTCACTCAGGCAGGCATATTTTCGCCTGCTTTTTTGGCCGGGAATCGGGTTTTTTTTAAAACTTTTTTCCTGTGCCGCTTGGCATCGCGCGATCGCCGCGATGCCATGAACGACAATGACAAATCAGACCCAATGTTTCTTTTATCGGTTCGAGTTCGAGTTCTGACAGCTTAATTGTCGTTACCGTTTCCGTTGTGTAATGGAAACGAGGAACGGAAACGGAAACGAGAATTTCGCCAAGTCGTGCCCATGTCTAGTCCCCACATCTATTGATTTTAATGGGTTTTATAGCCTTGTTTGTTTTTTTATTGCTCTCAATGACTCTATGGTAGATTGCGTTTTTACTGCTGTTTTTATTATGTGACATCCGAACCCAATTTTTTTCCTTACCCCAAAGAATGAGATTCTTTGCCCAAAGAGCCCCATTTGCACCCCCTAGTGGACATATTTTAAAAAATTGATAGAAGTAAAAAAAATTGTGGGTTGAGCCGTGTGACCAGAAAAACAAATTTTTAAAAGTAGAGTAGGTGATGCCTTTATTGTTCACTGCTAAAACAAAAAATGTCTTAACACCAGCCTGCCTCCTGATACCATCATTTGGTGTATTCCATCTCACCAAAAAGATTCTCAGCGCCTGATAGACAACATCCTCTATCAAGATTGCATTTTTGGTACAATGTTTTGATAAAGATAGCAGGTTGCTATCGAAAGCTTAGCTTACATTTTTTTGTTTTAGTAGTGACCAATAAAGGTATCACCTAGTCTAGTTTTAAAAAATTCAGAATGTTTCCTGAGGAGTGTGAAGGTCCCAGGTGTGGTGTGAGTCCGGTAAGAATTAGCAAAGTAGTCCACACCTCTGTGGCTCTGAAAACTGTTGACTGCAAAGTTGGCAGCTTGGCAGTTCGAATCCTGGGTGCCATGCAGCGGAGCGAGCTCCTGCTGATAACCCCAGCTCCTGCCAACCTAACAGTTTGAAAGCATGTAAAATGCAAGTAGATAAATAGGTACTGCCGTAAAAAGCGGGCAAGTAAAACAGTGTTTCCTTGCAGCCACGCTGGCCACGTGGCCATGGACTTGCTCAACACTGGCTCTTCGGCTTGAATATGGAGATGAGCACCATCCCTAGAGTCGGACACGACTAGCACGCATGTGCGGGGCAAACTTTACCTTTTATCACACCCCTCTGGGAGGCACAAGGACATGTTTAAGGACCCCTGCACATTAAAAACATATTAGACCAACTTTGGGGGATGTCACAGAGTGGTTATTTCTCAGCGGAAGACTGTTGTGGACTGTGTAAAGAGTGTGGGCTTTAACAGCCAGATAGCAGTGCTAAATAAAGACGCAACACAGCGGTGACTCCCTTCACCAAGAACTGTATTTACAAAATATATACAAGTAGAGATGGGCACGACTAGGGAAAATGATATTTTCGAGTTGTCGTGTGTCGGAGGCAGTCCGTTTCGGCTCGTTTCCGTTTTTCGCGAAATTTCGCAAAAATTAGTCGGTTCGTTTTTTCATTTTTTCGTTGTCGTTAGTACTGGTTTCGGGGGGGTAGCGGGGTCCTGGAGGGAGCTGCAGGAGTCAGCCAGAGCCACAAGTGACGGACTGGCAGACTCTTTGCACCTGCTGTGTCTCACGTACTTGCATGTAGTGCAATGCAAGTAGATCTGGCTTAGGGTTAAGACGGGTTAGCACAAGGGCTAGGGTTAGGCTAGTTACGGGTGAGGTTAGGGTGAGTATTGGGGTGCACCTCTGGGTGCCTCTCTGACCCACTTAGAAGGACAGTGTACTGGCGTATGGGTTAGGCTTAGGCTTAGGGTTCGGGTTTGGGCTACGATTAGTGGGCTGTTTATGCCCGATTGGCACATCCCAGAAGTCTCTGTGGTCAACCTGGCCAAGTGGCCATGCGATTGGTGGAAAATTTGCATGGTCCACTCCCATGGATGCCTTCAAAAGGGGATTGGACAGATTCCTGGAGGAAAAGTCCATCAAGGGTGACAAACCATGATATAGATGTGTCATCTCCAGGCTTAAAACTGGGGTACTTCAAAGGCCAGATGCAGGGGAGTGGTATCAGGAGACAGAGATCTATTCTCGTGCGCTCCCAGATGCATCTGGTGGGGCCACTGTGAGATACAGGAAGCTGGACTAGATGAGCCTTTGGCCTGATCCAGTATGGCTCTTCTTATGTTCTTATGTTCTTATCCAGAGCAGTGGTTCTCAACCTGTGGGTCCCCAGATATTCCTGGACTGCAACTCCCAGAAATCCTGGCCAGCTCAGCTGGTGATGAAGACTTCTGGGAGTTGCCATCCAGGAACATCAGGGGACCCACAGGTGGAGAACCACTGATCCAGAGGGTCCCCTTCTAGTCCTGCAGTTCTGCGATTACTATTAAGAACTGCTGGATAGCTCAGTGGTCTAGGGCTCTGGCTGTAGATCATGAGTTTGGGGGTTTCGATTCCCCCATGGTGCCTCCCTGACCAGGACTGGATTCCCTGATCTATAGAATCCCCTCCCAGCTCTGCATTCTGAAAACAATGATGATGATAAGGATGATGAGTCCTTCACAGTAGCATCTTCCGAACAGTAATGGTGAGCTCTGTTAGGGGGAAGCAGGATGTGGAGCAAATTGGTAGAGGCCGGGTGTGGCCGTTCTGACGCATCGAGAGCCAACAACACAACATGTTTGAATCGAGGATGAGGGAGAAACACCACAAGACTTGCCCGGGACTGAAATAGGATCCGTTGGGCTTTGCTTCTGTTCTGATTGCCAGCTCCCGCCACCCACCTCTCCCTGCCTTGGTGTCGGCTGCTTGTTTTGCATCAGGGCCGCTGGGGTAACGTAGCCGGCGAGAGGTTTACGATTGAAAGCATCTGGCGGCCGGGACCATCCTGGGGGGCTGGCTGCGGTCCCAGGGCTGGCTTCAGCTTTCTGCAGCTGGAAAGATTTATCAGGCCTCCCCTTGCTTCAACGGAGCATGTGTTTCTGGTTTGATGTGTGTGAGGGAGCAGGAGAGGAGGGGACTTATTAAGAATGGAGGAAGCCGGGTCACCATGAGCAGGGGAGGGATCGCTGCCAGGGGGCCGGTGGTGAGCAGATTTCCTCCCACCCCCACTCCCAGCCTCTCCTCTGCTCACTGCAGACCACGGGAAAGAGCGACATGACCACTGAACACACTTGCATGCTGAGACAAGCAGAGATGCTCCTTCCCGTGTGTGCACAGGATAGGATGCATCGAGGGGAAATTTTGGCAGGAGAAGTGGAACCTCAGATTCTCTTGGCAACAGAGCCATGGTTACCGTTTGTGATGGGGAAGCCGCAACGTCCCAGTTCTCACACACCAAACATGTGTTGTGACAACCCTTCAGTGGCGTAGTGTGAAGATCACAGCTCTTTGCCTGTCATTTGAAAAGCACAGTGTGCTGCTCGTCAGCTGAACACTTATGTATCCACCTGATAGTGCTTAAAGCACTCTTTGGGCAGTTTACAAGTTTATTATACAGGCTGCACATAAATATGGAGCTGGGTAGCCCTTTTACCAACCTCAGAAGGATGGAAGGCTGAGTCAACGTAGAGCAGGCTACTAGGATTGAACCCTGGGTCTCAAGCAGAGTTTTCTCTGCAGTCTTGCAGTTTAACCACTTTGTTACAAGGCTCCTAGTGTAGTTACAGAAAGCAGTCTTCTGCTGAATGCTTTGTTTAAAGGCCAGGTTACTAGTCCTCAGGCTTCTCTAGAGGACAGAAGTGAATCCTGCCCACAATGAGGTGCGTGGGGCGGCAGCAAGAAACGGGGCCTTCTCAGTAGTGGCACTGGAATTATGGAACTCCTTCCCCTTTGAGCTGAGAACTGCCACCTCCCTGGAAACATTTAAGTGAGCCCTCAAGACTTTTTTTATTTAGGCAAGCCTTCTGAGCCTCCAGTCTTTTTTTTTATTTATAACATCTTAATATTCAGCCTTATTGACTGGGGGGCCTTTAAACTCTGCTGTTGCTGTTGTTTTAGTATTGTTTTTATAGTGTTTTTATTATTGTTTTTAAATGTTGTTTTTGTTATCTTTAATATTTTAAATATTAAAAATATATCTTCTTATCTTTAATATTTTAAATATCTCAATGTATTTTTAATACATCTGTCTTGATTTTAATATGTTAATTGTATTTGAATTAGTACTGTAAGTGGCCTTGGGTCCCTTCAGGGAGAAAGGCAGCATAGAAATAAAGTTTGTTGTTGTTGTTGTTGTTGTTGTTGTTGTTGTTGTTGTTGTTGTTGTTGTTGTTGTTGTTGTTGTTGTTGTTGTTGTTGTTGTTGTTGTTGTTGTTGTTTTCTAAACAACAGTCAGCATGCTCTGAATAGGGCTAGTCTTCACTAGGCTTTTGGAGCCAGTGAGGCTTTGGAGTTTTTAATTCCCGCTGTCTTTTGTCTGTCATTTTTAATCCAGCATGCTTTGGAACTCGAGAGGCCTCTCCAGTTTCTCAGTGCCTTGGCCTGTGGACACCAGTCCACAGTCCAACGTGCCTTTTGCTGTGAGCTGGGTGTTCCAAACAGCTGGCCAGCAGATGATGTATTTTACCCAAATACACCCTGCGTTTCTACCTAAGATACCACTGTTCATCTTGTCAAGTTGACTGGCTGTTCACATTACTAGGTGCCCTTTGCTTTTTAGTATATCATCTTTTCTGGGCGTTTGTTCTTTCAGGATTTTATTGTTTCCAGTCATTTGTTTCACTGCATTGCCATAACTCGCTTGACATTGACTAGAAGGAAAAACGGTATAAAGAAGGTTTGAATAAGCAAGCCAGCAAGCAGACATGACAGCTTGTTTCTAAAGTTTGTTGAATGCCTGGGGTGTCTGTTGACTTCCTCTGAGAGCTGGGAAAAGTTCCTGTTTTTTGGGATGTGTGGGTGGAGCTCACAGAAACTCTGGGCATGGACCACGCTGGCTGGGAGTAGATTACCATCTGCTGGGCAGAGAAGGTACTTACCTAAGATCCTTTGCTAGAAGGACAATGACCAATTTCCCTCCAGTCTCCTTGCAGTGTTAGGGCCTTTTTACACGACCCCTAAGATCCGCTGGCCACTTAAATTCGGACCAGAGATCTTAGGGGTTCGTCGCTCTTCCTCTGTCCCCACCCCCCTCCGCACTTCCTGGTTGCTGGCTGCGTGAGGGAGGGAGAAAAAGAGAAAGAAAAGCATGCTGCTCACCTCGTTCTGCCTCTCGTCTCTGTAAAAGTAGCTCTTAAAGGGGTGGGAGCCAAAAAGCAGCAAACAGAAGCGAGGAGAGCCCCGCACTCACTATCGTTGCACCGCATCAAAGATTTTTCACCTCCAAAGAGAAGGTACAAGAAAAGTGCGCTGGGTCGCGCTAAAGTGGGCGGGGTCGCACTTAATTGTCTGCAAACTCCGGAGCTGGTGGGGAAACATTTTTAAGCTCTGGAGCTTGCAGCCATTTGCAGCGGAGCTTAGGGGTCGTGTATAAACGCCCTTAGAAGGACGACGAAGTGGAGGGCCCTGTCTGTGTATGCGTGGAAAGTGTTCCTACTAAGGGTCTCGCTCATTGCAGCTCCACCTTATGTCGCTCTCTCTGTGTTCAGCAGGTTCTCCATCTCCCCGGGAGACAGCGAGGATGACCCTTCCAGGACGGGATGGTATGTATCCTGCCTGTTTTGGTTGTTTGTTTATCCATGTTTGGGCTGGTCTGCTGGAATCAGATGAGACTGTTAGATGCATTTGTGCCTGCAAAGAAAGGCACCCTCCAGACTGGAAGGAATTAAAAACGGCACACTGTTTGTATTTTCATGACGTTACATGATACTGGTGATAGCATAAGAAACCAGAGGATGGATGGATGGATGGATGGATGGATGGATGGATGGATGGATGGATGGATAGATAGATAGATAGATAGATAGATAGATAGATAGATAGATAGATAGATAGATAGATAGATAGATAGATAGATAGATAGATAGATAGGAAAGAAGGAATGAGCATAAAAAGAGCCATGCTGGATCAGGCCAAAGGCCCATCTAGTCCAGCTTCCTGTACTAGACAGACAGACAGACAGACAGACAGACAGACAGACAGACAGACAGACAGACAGATATATGTGTGTGAGAGAGTTTCTGTGTAGGGATGCAATCTTGCATGCATGTGTGCATCTAAAATACTGTGGTTTCTCTACAACCTCAATTGGCAATGATATGATACCTCTAAATATATATTTACCCCTCTTTTCTCATTAAAAAGGACCGAAGGCAACTTATATCAGTAAAATATAGTATTTAAAGCTAACAACAGTGAGTATACAAATACAAAAAGAATCAAACAAGTAACATACTAAAAAACAGGAGCCACACTGAAGCAAAGTCAAAGCAGTAAGGTCCAACAATCCATTTAAAATCCCACTGAGAATTATGTCAATTCTGTCTTGGAGAAATTATTCTCAGGACTTCAGGATAGCCCCTATGAAGTCCTCTAAAGCGACTTACCAGTCCCTACTTCTGGGAGCATTCTGGGACTGTGCAGCTTTCCCAAGGTCACCCAGGCTGGCTTTTCTCTTTGGAGGCCCCACGGAGAATCGAATCCCGGCCTCTCATTGAGTTCATTTCCGTTCGTTCATTTCAAGGGAATCTTAGTAAGCCCTAAAAGCCTAAATCCTGTTTAAGGGCCATTTCTTGCCTTCCTAATCCCCCTTTGGGAGCAATCTCCACCTTTTGGGAGTTACAATCCATTACCTGTCTTTGCCCTATTTTGCTAAAGACAACCTGTCTTTGCAGGCTATCACAGCTGCTGTCTCACTGGTAAGGCCCTGCAAGTGGTTGACCTGAATCCAGAGCACCTCCTCTCTCTCTCTCTCTCTCTCTCTCTCTCTCTATTTCAGGGAGGCTGGCTTTGCAAGGCCCTCCTGGCCCCAAAGGAGACGCCGGCATCCGTGGACCTTCCGGCATTCCTGGTGTCAGAGGTCCAGCTGGACCACAGGGTAAGCTTTGGACCCCGTAAGAGGACATGTGTCAGAGCAAATGACCGCTCAAGGAACACAACTGGAACCCAGTTCTCAAGACACCAGCTGGTGGCTCTTGGTCAGAATATCCTCCGTTCTGTTTAGAATGGCCAACGCCCTCTGGCACTAAAGCACCTCATTAACAGGTGGACAGTCTTGTAGGAAAATAGTGGCCTTCTAGAGGGGGTTGTTCTCCAGTACCCATCAGGTCCCAGCCAGCATGATCATGATCAAGGACAATGGGAGTTGTGGTACAAGAGTACAGTGGCTCACATTTGCCTAGAATTTTCCTTTGAAGTAGAAAGGGGGGAGCCGTATTGCCATTACAAAACACAGATGCAAGACTGGGCTATAAGCGATATCTTTATAGGCCACTAATTAAAAAAATAAATGCAAGCTTTCGTGGACAAGATCCACTTCTTCAAAGCAAGTACTCAAAGTCCAAATGTGGCAAGATGGGGTTTGCCAGGAGGGTAATCTTAGATGTAAAATTTTTGGCAAGGTGATTTTCCTGCATCAGTTTGGTTGTCAGATGTTTTCTTGGTTCATGTCACAAATGCCAACAGATTTTATGGATAAGATAAACATACACCACTAAGCAGAGTATTAATGTTATAACATTGTTCCATGTAAAAAGGGATATAAAACAAATAAGATTAAAAGAGCAACAACCGAGATGACATTTGTCCAATACTGGGCCACATCAATTGTATTCCCTCTTGATAACATCAGATTTTCCTCTGTGCATGTTGAAGGGCACTGTACGCATTGTAACATGTGTGAGATGGTTTGTTTTTCTCCACATTTGCACAAGGTGTCTTCTAATAATAATTCATTGTCATTGTGTGTATGGCATGCTACTATGGTGTATATACACAGTATACACATACAATGAAATTCAGACACCCAGAGACCAGATTCAACACACACACACACACACACACACACACACACACACACACACACACACACACACACACACAAATCCCCGAACACTCACACACATTAAAACATCCCCTCAACACACATACATAAAAAATCCCCGAACACTCCCCCACCCACCACCCCTAAAAACACAAGCATGTACACAACAGGCTAGGTAATCCTGTCCAAGTGCTCACTGCTGGTGGTTGTTGAGTTCATTATTAAGTGCAATTATAGCTCTGGGATAAAAACTGTTCAGAAGACATGTGGTCCGAGTTTTAATTGTTCTGTATCTTCTGCCAGAAGGCAACAGTTTGAAGAAATTGTGAGCAGGATGAGTAGAGTCTCTCAGAATGTTGTGTGACTTCCTCAAACAGCGAGATGTGAAGATGTCATCCAGGGTTGGTAGATGGAGCCCAGCCATTTTAATTATTCTCTCTAGAGCTTTTTTGTTTTACTAGCTTTGAACAACTGCTCCCATACCATCAAAAGGTGGGCATTTTAATTATTCTCTCTAGAGCTTTTTATGTGGAATATAGCTAATGATGCTGAGCTCAGCTTCACCATAGGACAGTTCCATGACATCATTCAGAGGGAAGGCGGATGAAGAAACAGAAGCATATTTTGCTTAGTCACTTTGAGCAATGATGCTTACTTCAGTTAGGTAGCGTTAGGACCTATTTAGATTAGTCAGTGTGTCATCAGTAACCATAAGAGAGGATCATCTAATTGGGTTAGGTTTTTAAGTCTTCTTTGAACCTTTTTGCATTCTCAGGGGAATAAGCCTCTTCTGTGCTGCTTTCCAAAGAGAGGTTTTTTCACAACCATGCTTGGTGTTTGTAGTCCATGAGAGGTCCTCTAAGATGTAAGTCTATAAGGAAGCCCCACTTTATCAGGTTAACCCTTTGATCTTCCACACAGTTTATTTAATGCTTTCCATATGGGCCAAGGTTATTCTGTTCTTTTACCATCGAACCATTGTCACTTTGTGCATTATGTGTTATCTCTCCCAGTCACGGTAAAAGGTAAAGGAAAAGGTACCCCCCCCCCGGCGCACATATGTGCTAGTTGTGACCAACTCTAGGGGGTGGTGCTCATTTCCATATTCAAGCCGAAGAGCCAGTGTTGTTCAAGTCCATGGCCAGCATGGCTGCAAGGAAACACTGTTCTACCTTCCCGCTTTATTTTTAAACTGGTACCTATTTATCTACTTGCATTTACATGCTTTCGAATGGCTAGGTTGGCAGGAGCTCCAACTAACTCCTCCTAACTCCACTGCATGGCACCCAGGATTCGAACCGCTGAGCTGCCGACTTTGTAGCCAACAGTTTTCAGTACTCTAGCCCGCTGAGCCACCACGCCCCTACAGTCATGGAGCCATGTATAAATATGACAGTTCTATGCCTTCAGTCTAATATCGGGAGAAATGGACATGATCCGTGAAAACTCATATTAAAATATAACTCTTAGTGTTTAAGGTGCCGCAACTTTTGTTATCTTTTTTTGTTTTCATTTTTGGATCTGATAATGCTTACACAATCAGCTTAAATAAGCACTGGAACTGTTGGCTGCAAAGTCAGCAGCTTGGTGGTTTGAATCCATCCCAGATGTCCTCAGCTGCCTCCCCCTCCCTCCTGTTTATGAACCACTGCCGCCATAGAACATGGCATATATTTTCCATAATTGCTTCTGCTCTTAATGGTTTGGATGACGAGGAGGAAGTGGCATTCATCTCGGACAGCTGGAGAACACCTCTTGCCTTCTTCCTGGCTTCTATGTTTTCAGCAGGCCCCACCTGCATGTTTTTAGGCAATGTGTTTTTTAAAAATTGCTGGAAAATATTCTTTTAGACTACAACTCCCATGGGTCACTAGTCATGCAGGGTAGGGAATCCTGGGAGTTGTAAGTCTACGATTTCCTCCAAGCTCTCTCTCTCTCTCTCTCTCTCTCTCTCTCTCTCTCTCTCTCTCTCTCTCTGTGTGTGTGTGTGTGTGTGTGTGTGTGTGTGTGTGTGTGTGTGTGTGTGTGTGTGTGTGTAAAAGAGAGAGATGATTTCTCCCCCAGCATTTCATTTGTTTGTGTGTTTGTTTATTTTACATCAGAAAAGTTGGGATTCTCAGGCTCGGGGCTCCTTTTGTGTACCAGCTGTGCAGCTCTATGAGCAGGGCATTTCCCCCTTTCCCCTGCTGCACAGAAGTTGTGAAAACAGCAGGGGTGAGGGAATTAAAATCTTTCATGACACCCCTCTGTCTTCACAGTGTTTCATCTTTTCTTCCAGGTCCCCCAGGCCCACCTGGTCCCTCAGGAAGAGATGGCCCAAGGGGTTTCCCTGGAGAAAAAGGCCTCCCAGGGCCCCCTGGCCCACCGGGTCCCCCGGCCCCCCTCGGACCCAAGATCTCCTTGATCCCAGATCAAAGTAAGTCAGCCGGTGGATTAGAGAAGGGCAGTGCATAAGAACACAAGAACAGCCTTGCTGGAACAGGCCACGGCCCATCCAGTCCAGCATGCTGTCTCACACAGTGGCTCACCATTTGCTTCAGGGTATTCCCAAGCAGATGTCTTCACCTGCTTACAATTCCCTGCAAATGGCACTGAGAGGTATCCTACCTATTTCTCCAACCCGGAGGTTGTCCTTAGGCGTCCATCATGATAGCCATTCATACTCTTGTTCTCCATGAACTTGTCCAAGCCTTTCTTAAAGCTGTCAAGGCTGACAGGTGTCACCACCTTTTCTGGTAGGAAGTTCCGCAGACCAGTGATCCTCTGGGTGAAAAAGGACTTTCTTTTATTTGTTTGAGATCTAGCACCCAAAAGTTTCATGGATTGCCCCCTAGTTCTAGTGTTGTGTGATAGGGAAAATAGTTTTTCTTTATCTACTTTGACACAACGATGTCTTCTAAATGAGAGGGAAAGGCCCGGGCTTGCGGAATTTACGATGAATTATCTGGTGCAAACGGAGCATCTGTTTAGCTATTTAAGGCAAGAGGGGTAGGGGACACATAAGGAATAGACCCCCACTATTTCCATCCCCAGGACTCAAGTGGCCAAAATCCTGTGGCACCGTTACGCAAAAAAATCATCACTCAAGGAGTGATTTGCCCCAAGTTCATATGTCGCTTGGCACACACCGAGCCATGTAACTCAGTAACAAACCGATCACACCATAGCTGTTCTCGGCCACAACAGGATTCGGGCCACAGTGGGTCACCAGTTCTGTTTAAGAAAAGGGGGGGGGAATCCAAACTTGAAATAACCAGCGGTTTATTCCCAGTTTGGCTTGTGGAGAAAAAAAAGATACACCTTTTAATGTGGAAATCACTGTTCTTTTAGCAGTAGAAAGGCACCTCTTTGGGGGGGGGGTGCTAGTGGGGTTTCTGTCATTGTTGAGGGGCTTGGTGGTCAAAGGAAATACTTTAAACCCGGAATTAGGGTCTCTCTGCAGACCTTTATTTTAAGGATATGATGCCACTGGCCTTTCCCTCCATGAAGTCCACCCTCAAATTAAGCGGCTTATTTTGCAACATATCCGGTTGCCAAAGAATCACTCTCTCTGCCTTGATGTGTTTCAGGAGACCCGCTGTTGTCCAACACCTTTCTAGAAACGGGTACCACGGGACCGGCGGGACCTCCTGGACTTCCAGGACCAGTGGATAAGTATTTCCTCATTTCATATCCTTTTAGATCTCCGGGGCTGACCCAATAAAAATTACTTAATTAAAAAAAAATACATGTCCGGGGCTGGAAGGGAACCTATATAGATCATCCAACCCAGTCCTGGTCAAGGAGAGTCTGTGAGGAATTGAACTCCTCCCGCTCTGCAGCCAGAGACCTCAGCCATGGAGCTCTACAGTCTCAAAAACATATTCTAACCCTTTGGGAAGGGCTAGAAGAAAGCAAAGCTGTTTGCTCAGTATCAAGTCAATAAATGCACCAGAGTCCTATGTCCAAAAGAGAAACTATAAGGGCCTTTTCACATGACCCCTAAGATCCTCTTAAATTTGGACCAGAGATCTTAGGGGTTTGTTGCTGTTCCTGAGTTCCCACCCCCTCCGCACTCCTGGCTGCTGGCTGCGTGAGGGGAGGGAGAAAAAAAGGAAGAAAAGAATGCCGCTCACCTCCGTTCTGCCGTCCCGGCACTGCATTCAGATCTCTTAAAGGGGCGGGGGGCAAAAAAAGAACAAACAGAAGCAAGGAGAGCCCGGCAGCCACTACTGTTATATCCCCATCAGGAATTTTCACCTCCGGAGAGCAGGTACCTGAAAAGTGCCCTGGGACGCGCTTAGGTGGGCGTGGTCGCACTTAATTATCTGTAAACTCCGGAGCTGGTGGGGAGATAATTTTAAGCTCTGGAGCTGGGAGCCATTTGCCGCGGAGTTTAGGGGTCGTGTGAAAAGGCCCTAAGCATAACGTTACATGAAAGATCTAGGTAGGCCATTGTCTGCAGTTACTGTCTGGTGGTCACACATTGAGCTAGTGAAAGAGTTCTAGGAAACTCATAGTATGATTAGTCTATCCCTAGCCAGTACCCTCTTAAAAAGATTGTTTTTGACCAAGGTTTCCGCTTCATTGTTGAGAAGCGTTTTCTTTGTCTGCTGTTATGCCTTAGGCTTAGGGATTTGCCGTTTCTATTTTATGAAGGTAGCCTGGTTGAAAACAAACTAGAAGACAGTGGCCTCTGCCCATGCTTGTAAGGTGCCACTACATTGCAATGGTGACTGGGTGAATTCATGACCCCCCAAAGGTTCTGGCGCAAAGGAGAAGCATCGGGCAGCCTCGTGACCCTGTCATCTGCCGGGATTATGCCGTCCTCTAGCGGCCATTTCGATTCCTGCCGTTTGCTTTGTTGAGTTGATGGTCCTGCCGTGGCACGTGAAAAGGCTCAGATGTAAACTGTGGAAGGAGATGGCATTGATTGATTGATTGATTGATTGATTGATATAATGCCAAACTTAATTTGGAGAACATGCCGTGACTCTTCGTGATCCCTTTGGGACCATCCAAAACAACAACGTTTCCAGACGGTGGTTGTAGGGATGCGTGGAACCACCTTGCAAAGGGTGAATCTTACTGTTTTCCTTTGCTCAACGACATGGACCGTGGTTGTAAGGAGATGTCATCTACATGGACCCTTCCCCTGCATGGGGGAAAGCATTAAAGGTCCTCCTTGGGACCTTGGAAGGAGGCTCAACCCAAGTGGGCCTGCTCACTTGATCCCCAGTATTTGTGATGCGAGGAGAATCAGTCGCAAGATGGGATCTCTATGCTTGCCCCTTTCCAAAGGAAATGGAATTGACTGCCATTACGAGTGGCAGAGTTCTCTGTGGCATCTAGAAGGGCTCGGGTGCTCCAGAAATATCAGCTCCCTAGGGATGTACCTGAGCTGTGCCCAGAGGTGTAAAATCTTTTTCCCTTATCCAGGTCCCCCAGGACCTGCCGGAAAGCCCGGACCCCCAGGACGTGATGTGAGTACCCCATGTTTCTTGGGAAAATGCAACATTCATCTGAGGTGGCCGGTCTATATGCTGGTGCAGCAGCTGCAGCAGAACATTTAGGGCTCCTGATTTGGAGGGGCCGAATCATGCGAGGCTCTTAGTATTGGGACTTGTAACTCAAAAATGTCAGCACACGAACCAGCCTTGTTGTTTTAAAACGGCCCAAATGGGCTCCACCCATTTAGTGACGGTGAATAAACTATTTGTTGCACTGTATGTTAAACCAGTCAGTAATCCAAATGGGTGTTTGCAGAGTGCAGATAACTATGCATGATCTTTGACTCCGCCCCCCGCCCCCCCAATAAAGCAATTATTTGCAGTCACGGTAGAGAATGCAGGAGCCACACACTCTGGAAGGAAGCAGTACTTATCCAAAGGTGTCTTCCATTCTTGCCCGGGAGAGAAATGCAGATAAAGGATTTACCTGGGAAGAAAAATTACTAACAATATGTCTGCTAATGGGATGGTTGTACCTTTCAGGGGAAGCCTGGCTTGCCAGGGGCTGATGGAGCTGCTGGTGCCCCAGGGGAGAAAGGAGAGAGGGTGTATTCACACGCACCGGCCCTTTGACCTGGATGCAGAGGGTAAGTGTGGGGATCTGGAAGGATCTGAGAATCTGCAGAGGTTCATGTCCATGGGGAATCACAGGATCAGGGAGTGAGAAGGGACCTCTGAGGCTGCCGAGCCCAACCTTCTGCTCAATCCAGGAATATAAGGACAGCCTTGCTGGAACAGGCCACAACCCATTCAGCCCAGCATTCTGTCTCACACAGTGGCTCACCATTTGCTTCAGGGTATTCCCAAGCAGATGTCTTCACTTGATTACGATTCCCCGCAAATGGCATTGAGAGATATCCTGCCTATCTCTCCAACTTGGCGGATGTCCTTAGGCATCAATCATGACAGCCATTGATATCCTTGTTCTCCATGAACTTGTCCAAGCCTTTCTTAAAGCTGTCAAGGCTGACAGCTGTCACCACTTCTTCTGGCAAGGAGTTCCACAAACCAGTGATCCTCTGGGTGAAAAAGGACTTTCTCTTATTTGTTTGAGATCTGGCACCCAAAAGTTTCATGGAGTGCCCCTTGGTTCTAGTGTTGTACAATAGGGAAAACAGTTTTTCCTTATCTACTTTGCCCACACCGTGTATGATTTTAGAAACTTCAATCAGGTCACATCTTAGGCGTTGTCGTTCAAGAGTGAAGAGGCCCAGCTGTTGCGGCCTCAGATGGTAAGGAAGGTGTTCAACTCCCCTAATCATTCTGGTTGCCTTCTTCTGCTCTTTTTCCATTTCCATAATATCCTTATGGAGGTATGGTGACCAGAACTGTACACAGTATTCCAGGTGGGGCCTCACCATAGGTTTATAAAGAGGCAAAATGACACTTGCTAACTTATTTTCTATACCCTTCCTAATGAACCCTAGCATTGAGTTTGCTTTTTTCACTGCTGTGGCACACTGGGTTGACACCTTCATTGAGCTGTCCACCCGGACACCAGGGTCCCTTTCCTGGTTTGTTGCAGAGAGTTCAGACCCCATCAGTTTATAAATGTAATTGGGATTTTTTGTCCCGCATTCTGAGTTGATTCAGAAGTCATCCAGCCCCTTCTCTGTATGACAGCCATTCAAGTCGTTCTTGCACTTCCATTTTAACAATGTATAAATTAGTTACCAAGGCTAGCCCAGATGACCTAAGCACATCTGATATTGCCAGTTTTTGGAAGCTAAGCAGGGTCAGCCCTGGTTAGTACTTGGATGGGAGACCACCAAGGAATACCAGGTGCTGTAGGCGCCTGGAATAGGAACTGGCAAACTACTCCAGTATTCCTGCCAAGAAAACTCCATGGACATAGGGTCATGAAGAGTTGGTCACGACCGTAACGACACAACACACACACACACACACACACACACACACACACACACACACACACACACACACACACACACACACACACACACACACACACACACACACACACACACACACACACACACACACACACACATTAGTTACCACCAATGTAGCAGGATGGAAGGATACAATCTTCCACCTGCCCCACAGTCCATAACAGGAACCTGTCGTTTCTACAGCTGCCCAGAGCTGAGGATCACCCCGCATTCCTAGCACCAGGGAGGAACATCTTACTATCCTGGTGTCGAAGCAACTCCCATCAACCCCGGCCAGTGGGCATCTCCTGGGAAATGTAGTCCAACAGGATCTGCTGGGCTGCAAGTTCTTCTCACACCCGAGCAGGAGAACCTATAGAGACGGGATTTCCTCCTGTTAAAGAACCAGATCCCTCGCCCAGCCTTGGATCCGGGAGATCCGGCGTTGATTCTGGACTCTTCAGCCCAGGCTCAGGAGGGTGGAGGGTGGTCTTTGGATAGAGGGCAGGTGGCCTCTCTTTTAACGATTCGTTTTTTAATCTCTCTTTGAGGGGCACCAAGGATATCCTGGGCGCAGAGGACTGAATGGAGAGCGTGTAAGTGGGGCAGTAGTTGCGGGTTCGGGGGGGGGAGGAGGGAGGAGAAGACGCCCCCGTCCAGTGGATGTTCAAAATGTGTTGACGCCCTGCTGGCAGCAACCTTGCTCCTCATCGACACCCATCCCCTAGGCAGTGGGGGGTGGGGTGGGGCGGGATTCTAGGGAGGGGATCAAGGTCATTTTCATATTTTTTTTTCATTCAGAAAACAGCTTTCGGGGTTGGGGGTTGGGCAGAGGGGTGGCTATTTCCTATGGGATGTCATCCACACATCTCCCACTCATCCAAACTCAGGCAGCCACCAACCATACAGCTCAGGAAGTTCACCTTGGTTTCACTCGGTACAGTATTGTTAATGGGTGTTGGGAAGGGCTGCATAGGAATAGGAATAGGAATAGGAATCTTTATTGTCATTGCCCCCTTGTAGGAACAACGAAATTTTGTGGTTGCTATATTCAACTCATTTAAAACATTTCACATAGATTTAAAAACAGGTACAACACATAATAATATGACATATAAAATAAGCTGACTTCAAAATTTTCGTTTAAGGCCAATATTGCTCTTAAAAGAAGCTATTTTTGAGACAGTTTGTTCTTGCCCTCAGTACTCTATATCTCCGTCCTGATGGCAGCAACTCGAAGAGGTGATTACCAGGATGTGATGGATCTCTTAATATATCTAATGCTTTACAGTGGCACCTGGTAGTATAAATTTGTTCTAGGGTGGGGAGTGAACAGCCCACAATACTCTCTGCAATTCTTATGATTCTGTGCAACATTGTCCTATCCCGGTGGGTACAACTTCCATACCCCACACATAACCCGTAAGTAAGTACACTCTCAATTGCACAATGATAGAAGGCCAACAGCAGCTTTTGTGGAAGATGGTTTTCCTTAAAGTTCTCAAGAAAAATAGTCTCTGCTGAGCCTTCTTTGCAAGCCCCCTTGTGTTGACACTCCAGGACAGATCCTCCTGTAACTCAATGTCCACACACCCTAGGCCAGTGTTGGAGAACCTATGGCACAGGTGCCAAAGGTGGCCCTCAAAGCTCTATCTGTGCCCCCCCCCGCATCGCCCCTTCACAGCCACCTGTATTTAGGTTAAATTGCTGTCTTGGCACTTTTCGAAAAATCAGTGGGTTTTAAATTGCAATTTGGGCACTCGGTCTCTAAAAGGTTCGCCATCACTGCCCTAGGCCATTGTACGTCTAACAAGCCTATTCAGGCCACTGTCCACCTAATGAGCCTATTCAGACCAGGGTGGCATGAAATCAAGGAGAGCTATAAACTGGAAGCCTCACCACTAACTTTCCGAAGACTGATGGAGCTGCTTGGATGAGTTACAAAACGTCTCTCAAGAACAGAGGTCCAGTTGCCACGACTCGGCTCCCAGATCACCTTCCTTGGAGGACTGAGAATCTTCATAGACATCTTCCTAGGACACAAGGATGTCCCATGGCTGGTGAGGCACTGAGATGCCTCCATGCTCTTCTCCAGAAGGCCAGGCAGCCAAGGAGATCCCCCACCAGCAAGAGAAGAAAAACTCCGGCTCTTCTGACCTCTGGAAGCTCTCCATAAATGCCTCCGCTTCTTCTGCCTTGACCTCCCAACGGGAGAGGAGGAAGCCTAGGAAACCCGGCCAGGTTTTGCACAGAGAGGAGAAGTTCTGCTTTGCAGCCTTGGGAATATTGGCGTGGGGAAGGAGCCCTTGGTTGCAAGGTTCTGCCTGATGGAACGCTGCCCCAGTGGGGCCAATGGCTATGCCGTTGGGCCGCATCCTGTGCCCTTAGCTCAGGCATGTCCAAACTTTGGCCCTCCTGATGTCTTGGAACACAACTCCCAGAATTCTAAGCTTAGATTGCCAATGGCAAAGGGCTGTGGGAGTTGTGGTCCAAAACATCTGGAGGGCCAAAGTTTGGACATGCCTGCCTTAGCTTTTCCTAGGGTTGAATCGCAGAGCTCAAGAGCCTCCCTAGATTTGGCATCTGGGGTGAAAAGGATCCCTAACCCTCTTCTTATAACTGATATTTTTCTTATAAGTGGTCTTGCCTTGCCCGGCTTTTGCATTGCACACTTGCTGATTGTAACACATGGCACACACCACCACCCACCACCACCACCACCACCACCCGGTCTTTTTCTCATGGCGTCTTTCTTTCTGTTTCAGGGCGAGCCAGGTCCCAAAGGCGAACCAGGAGAGAAGGGCAGTTGGGTAAGCGCTGGGCAGGGAAGGCCCTTCCTTTCTCTTATCATCCCCCCACCCCCAACAATCCCTGGCTAGGTACCCTCACCTATGTCACCCAGTGCCACCCAGTCTCTGGCACCAGCTAGCCCTGCCGAAGCCTGCCCAGTGCCCAGGGTCATGCCGGAAGTACCCCATGCCAGAGGGCACTTGGATGCCAGCCGGGTTGGCTCTAGAGGGTTTGCCGGAATAAGGAACAAGAAAGAAACCGACTCCTCCCTTTGCTATTAGCTTGAGATTTCCTTGTCTTGTTCCAGAAGGGTAGCTGCATTAATCTCTCCTGACTACAAGGGACAAAAGAAAATAGTTTTTTAGCCAGTGTGTTGTTAGTCTATGTAACTCTGGTGCACCCCTGAATACTCGGCACCCGTCCCAATCCCGCAAACAGGGATCTGATCCCCCTGGGCTCTCTCCGTCATCGCCCATACAGCGAAAGAGTAACCAAGATCTGTATTAGAAAACCACCTCCTCTGGAAAAAGACACAATGGGGGAAATGCACATTGATTTGTTTGTCAGTTTAAACTTATATCCTGCCCATTTTGTGGATAAGCCGCTACTCCCCTGGCCTTCAGGAGCCTGGTGGAGTCTCCTTCTTTGGAGGTTTTTTAGCAGAGGCTGGATGGCCATTTGTCGGGAGTCCTGTGATGGGGGTTCCTGCATGGCAGGGGGTTGGACTAGATGGCCCTTGAGGTCTAAAATGATTACTGGGCTGGGGCACTTCCCTTATGAGGAAAGGCTAAAACATTTGGGGCTCTTTAGTCTGGAAAAAGGCGACTGAGGGGGGATATGATTGAGACGTACAAAATAATGCAGGGCATGAGTCAAGTGGATAGAGGGATGCTCTTCTCCCTCTGACAAAATACCAGAACTAGGGGACATACACTCAAATTGAGGGCTGGGAGAGTAAGAACAGACAAAAGAAAATATTTTTTCACCCAGCGCGTTGTTAGTCTGTGGAACTCCCAGCCAAAGGAGGTGGTGACTGCATCTGGCCTGGATGCCTTCAAAAGGGGATTGGAGAGGTTCCTGGAGGAAAAGTCCCTCCCAGGTGACAAACCATGAGGGAGATGTATAATCTCCAGGCTTCAAACTGGGGTACTTCAAGGGCCAGGTGCAGGGGAGTGGTATCAGGAGACAGAGATCTAGTCTCTTGCGCCCCCAGATGCATCTGGTGAGGCTACTGGGAGATACAGGAAGCTGGACTCGATGGGCCTTTGGCCTGATCCAGCATGTTCTTATGATCTTATAGGTGCTTCTAGACCACAGGTAACAAGCTTTCAGGTTGTGGGAGCTCTATCTGTCTCAGGAAGTGCTGGAAAACTGGGTGTGGGGAGAGGCCTGAAAGCAATCTGAAAATGGTTGCTAAGCCCAATTCCTGTTTCAAAAACTCCCCCTTTTTTGAGAGGCTGGGGACATAACAAGACACAGGGGTCTCTTGGCATTTTCTTCAAAGGAGAACTCCTACTTCCGGAAGAGCAGGAACCCTCATTTTGGAAAGATGCACAGTCATTTCGAAAGAGGCCAGATTCCTCCTGAGTTCCAGACCCTGTGACAGGATTATTGGGGTCAAAGCCCACTTCCTCCATTAGTCTTTTGCTGTGAGCCATGCGTTTCCCTCCCTGCCTAAACCCCCTCCTTTCCCCATCACGTCAGTCCTGACTTTGTGCAAACAAGAGCTACCTCCAACATCCACGCAGACCAGGTGGCTTAAGCCCTCTTGCCCTTCTTTAGCATCGTCCGTCCCGATCCTACAGATTGCAAGAAGGGCAAGGAGCCATGAAAGGTCTCGGAGCTCCAGATAGAGCAAGGAGAGATACTATGTGCTCCGGACGGCGGGGAGGCAGAGAGCTTTGCTAGCTTTTTAAGGCAGAAGGAAGGCAAGGAGGCGCTGGAGGAAAGACCGAGAGCCACACGAGGTGCGCCAGGTGTAGGGACAATGAGCCACGTAAGGCATTTAAATGGTGGGATCCAGAAATTATGTGAAGACCTTTTCTGTTTCAGAGGTTCACCAGCCATTGTGCCTGTTTTTTCACCCTAAGGCTATGTTTGCAACTGCAATGAGGGATACTTTATTATTATTATTATTATTTATATTTTCAAAACAAAAGCTGAGTCAAGGTACCAGGCTTAACCATCTGCAGAAGGAATACCAAGCACGGTCCTCTCGGATTATGCAGGTTGCAAAACGTGGGGCTGTCTGCCACCAGTGATGGTGGCTCTGGTCCCAGTTTGGGTTGCCAACCTTTTAACTGGCCGCAGTGGCTATGCCTTTAAGAGGTGCTCGACCGACAGATGGGACAAGTGGCTTGTATTCCTCTCCATGCCACAGGGCTCAGAGCAAACTCCTGTCCCGATTGTGACCTCAGGCTGGTCCCATAAACCACATAGACCTGCTGCTTTTTGGGGGTGGGGTGGGGAAGAAACTTACTGGCCCACAATCCTTTTCTACTTACCAAACATGTTGTGCCTTATGGTGGTTCCATTGCAGACGGGACATTTGCAGTGGTTTCAGATCACTTGCCAGGGAGCAAAAATTGTAATCTCCAGCCTTAAAAAAACAGGGTCCTTCAAGGGCCAGATGCAGGGGAGTGGTATCAGGAGACAGAGATCTAGTCTCGTGCGCTCCGAGACGCATTTGGTGGGGCCACTGTGAGATATAGGAAGCTGGACTAGATAGGCCTTTGGCCTGAACCAGCAGGGCTCTTCTTAACTTTTTATGTTCTTATATCTTGGTGGTTTATATACTTCCCATTTCATTGGAAGGTTTTTAGGCACCGTACGGATGGCCCTCAGCCACAGATGCTTTAGGTCTGCATTCCCTGCTGTGGCAGGGTATCAATCTAGGTCAGTCATTCCTTCCTTTGGGTCCCTGGATGTTCGTGGCCTACAACTCTCAGAAATCCCAGCCGGCATAGCTAGTGATGAAGGCTGCTGGGAGTTGTAGGCCATGAACACCTTAGGGACCCAAGGTTGGGAACTGCTGGTCTCGATGATCCTTGGATCTCATTCCAACTCTGCTATGATTCTAGGAACTCTTTCAGGTCCCAGAACCTGGAGGAGAACAGGCACTCCAAACCAGCTTGGATGATTTACCTGTTTTGGATCACAACACCCAGCATCCTCTCATTCTGACTGCAACCCCCCCCCAAAAAAAAAGATTTTCCTGTAAAGGAGTTAACCCACAGATAAATCAGATTTCATAGCCCCTCTTCCTGGGCTTCTTAAAAGCTGTGGGCCTCCCCAGAGAAGGTCTTGCTTGTTTTTAAGTCTCTGCTTGTTTGTCAGCAGATAAGGGCATGCCTAGGGACAGGCTGTCACTCAGTGGCAGAGGACTCACCTTGGGTGTGGAAGGTCCCAGTCTGAACCTTTGGCATCTCCAGTTGAAAGGGTCTTGGAATAAACTGTTTTGCCTGGAAGACTGGAGAGGTGAGGTCAACCAGATGACACCATTAAGGGGTCCAGCAGAGTGGCTCCTAGGCTTTCGGGAATGGTGTAGACACAAATCCTGAGCGCTGTTCTCTTCTTCACTCATCTCATCTGCTCTAGCCAGCAGCGTCTTTCCAGAGTTTTCGAAAGGGCCTTTCATGGCTTTGGCTGACGTTGCAAGATATGAGGTCTGGGGCAAACCTTCTGTGGGGGGAACCAGGTCCCTGATCCCCCTACCTTCGCAAAACAGACCAGGCAAATGTGCGCATTCATGTGCTTTTACTGGGCTAGAGGGTTCTGGGAGTTGTAGTCCCAGCAGATAAACATTTCCCAGCTGTGACTGGAGGCCCATGAGCTTTGGAGTGCTGCAGTGCAGTGGGTGGAAGGGAAACCTGTATGGGTAAGTTGGAAAGGGAGAGCACCGTCTCTGTTTGCCACCATCTAGCCTTGAGGGAGTGGTTGGCCAATGCTGACCTCTCCTTTCTCATCAGAGATTAGGCACAGATCTTCAGTGATGTCCGGCCGTGCAGCCGCCAACTCCATGTTTAAGGACAAGGATGGAATCCTGAATTTCTCTCTTCCTCCAACCATCTTAAAAGACAAAGCCAGCGCAAATGGTTGGGTTTTTATTTATTTATTTATTTATTTATTTATTTATTTATTTATTTATTTATTTATTGGCATCACCTGGTTCCCAAAGACCCAAGCCCACTCTGGAAGGTCGGAGGTGCATCAGAAGCATCAACCTTGGTTGCTCCCTCCTGGAAAGGAAATGGAAGCCCCCGAGCGTTGAGCTGAAAGAGTCATCATTCATTCATTGGCATCCTTCAGTCTCGAAAGACTATGGTATCATGCCTGGAGTAGAGATCCTAAAAACAGCACCTAGTGTGACTAAATAGACCAATTCGGGAATGGCAGTCTCTACTGCACTGGGGGCAGATGTATTCTGTTTCCTGCCTGGTCCTCGAGTTTCGTTCTTTCCGTGCCTGCCTCTTTTCCTCTGCCTGTTGGACAAATCCCTCTTCAAATTTATGTAGACCATGCTGTATCTCTTGCCTCCAGACAGTGCGATCGGAGGTCAGGGTTTCCCAGCTGTTGAGGTCCATTCCCAAGGCCTTCAGGTCCCTCTTACAGATATCCTTATACTGCAGCTGTGGTCTCCCTCTGGGGCGCTTTCCCTTCATTAGTTCTCCATATAGAAGATCTTTTGGGATCCGACCGTCATCCATTCTCACAACGTGTCCAAGCCAGCGTAGGCGTCGCTGTTTCAATAAAGTGTACATGCTAGGGATTCCAGCTCGATTCAGGACTATGCTATTTGGAACTTTGCCGTGCCAGGTAATGTTGAATATTCGCCTAAGACAGCGCATATGGAAGGTATTAAGCTTTCTTTCCTGTTGAGCATGGATGGTCCAAGCTGAAAGAGTGGGACCCTGAATAAAAATAAGCACCCTGGGGCTCCCGTCTGATTGAACGGGCCCTGGATTGCCCTATGTCCCAAATTGCAGGGAGTGCCCCAGAACTACCAAGGACGCCTTTGCCATTTTCCTGCAGGGACTTAATTAAGAGGGTTGCACAGAATAGAATCATAGAGTTGGCTACATCTAGGTAAAAAGAATGAATTGCAGAGATATAGGATGGGAGATACGGCTGGAAAATAGTACCTGTGAAAGGGATCTGGGAGTCTTGGTGGACCACAAATTGAACATCAGTCAGCAGTGTGATGCTGCGGCCAGGAAAGCCAATGCGATTCTTGGTTGCATCAACAGAACCATAGTGCCTAGATCAAAGGAAGTGATAGTACCACTCTATTCTGCTCTGGTCAGACCCCACCTGGAGTACTGTGTGCAGTTCTGTGCGCAACAATTTAAAAAGGATGTTGACAACCTCGAGCGGGTGCAGAGGAGGGCGACCAGGATGGTTGAGGGTCGGCTTAGGGAACTGGGAACGGCTTAGGGAACTGGGAATGTTTAGCCTTTCAAAAAGAAGGCTGAGGGGGGATATGATAGCTATGTTTAAATATTTGAAAGGATGTCATATTGAAGAGGGAACAGGTTTGTTTTTATGGCTTCAGAGACTAGGACTCGGGGCAATGGTTTCAAACTACAGTAAAAGAGATTCCATTTGAACATTAGGAAGATCTTCATGACAGTTAGAGCTGGTCGTGATTAGGGATTACTCTGCTTTCAATGCATTCCTATGAGAAATTTGTATAAAGGAAAATTTGCTTAACATAATTTCATTTGGAATGAATTAATTCCTTTATACAAGGTACCACTGTACAGGAAAAGGGATTCCATTTGAACATTCGGACGAACTTCATGACAGTTAGA
Organism: Phrynocephalus guinanensis; assembly: GCA_037367245.1. NCBI lineage: Eukaryota > Metazoa > Chordata > Lepidosauria > Squamata > Agamidae > Phrynocephalus > Phrynocephalus guinanensis. The sequence goes on from CM074752.1 coordinate 4,607,352, forward strand.
GCTGTTTGGCAGTGGAATATGCTGCCACGGAGGGTGGTGGAGTCTCTTTATGTGGAGGTTTTTAAGCAGAGGCTGGATGGCCATCTGTCGGGAGTCCTGTGATGGGGGTTCCTGCATGGCAGGGGGTTGGAGTAGATGGCTCTTGAGGTCTCTTCCAACTCTATGATTCTATGACCAGGATGGCTGAAGGTCTGGAAGAAATGTCTTAAGAGGAGCGGCTTAGGGAACTGGGAATGTTTAGTCTTTCAAAAAGAAGACTGAGAGGGGATATGATAGCGATGTTTAAATATTTGAACGGATGTCACATTGAAGAGGGAATAGATTTGTTTTCCATGGCTTCAGAGATTAGGACTCGGGGCAGTGGTTTCAAACTACAGGAAAAGAAATTCCATTTGAACATTAGGAAGAACTTCATGACAGTTAGAGCTGTTTGGCAGTGGAATATGCTGCCACAAAGGGTGGTGGATTCTCCTTCTTTGGAGGAAGCACGTAGCCTGGTCGTAGGGTGATCTTTCTTTTTTCCTGCCTGTCTTGCCTTGCCTTTTCTTTCCCCTGGCACATGCTCTCCAGTCGTACTATTTCGCTCGCAGTTTTGTTAGGCAAGCACCTAACACATTCTTCTCTTCTGCCACTACCAAGGTTGATTTTGCAGACAGTGCCACCGCCCCCCCCCCAAAAAAAAATCAGTTTCCTTTATTATGGAGGTTAACGATAGATCAGCATGGAAAGACTTTCCATTTAGAGATGGCTACATTTGGTGAACGGATCATGTGTGCAGAGCAGATCTATCAACAGCAGGAAGACAGATGTATTATAAAGAAGACAGATGTATTATAAGGTCCAGGATAGAAAAATGCTCCTTTCCTTCCCCTTACTTTATGGTCCTGATCCAAGTTGTAGATTCAAACACTGTTACTGTTAGTCCACCACCACCACACTTACAACAAAGGAAAGCAGGTTAATCTTGGGTTTCTCATAGCTTAGCCTGTGGTGCTCTACTACGCAAATTAGTGCAAGCATGGTGAACATAGATGTTCAGAGTTTCCTAATTGCCAGACCCTTTTGCTACCTTCTTACCAAACATTTTGCGATTAAAAAAAAAAGACAGAGAGATTTTGCATCGTAAGGCCAAGGATGGATGCTTTGATGAATGAATTGAAGGTGTCCCCCACCTCCATCTCTGTCATTTACTGAAAAGATGGGTAGCCACCCTCCTGACCCCCCCCACAATGCGGCCCAGGCCTGAGGACTGAAAGGGGTTGTTTATACTCTGAGATCTATTTGACTACTGCTTTTACACGACCCCTAAAATCCGAGGCATAGGGCTTCCAGATGTGGAGCTTAACATTATTTTCCCACCAGCTGCAGACTTTAAACAAAATAAAGTACGGCCACGCCCACCTAAGCGCGCCCCAGTGCACTTTAGAAGTACCTGGTCTCCGGAGGTAAAAAAAATTTCCGATGCGGATTGTAAAGCTGTGGATGCCAGGCTCCCCTCGCCTTCTGTTTGTTTTTTTTGTCCCCACCGCCCCTTTAAGAGACAGGAATCTATACGGGGATGCTCTGGACAGCAGGTGGAGGTGAGCGGAGGTGAATCTGCATTCTTTTCTCCCTTTTTTTCTCCCTCCCCTCACCGCACACAGGAGCAATGAAGTGCGGAAGAGTGGGAACACAGGAAGAGGAACAACACCCCACAATCTCTGGTCCAAATTTAAGTTGTTAGTGGATTTTAGAGGTCGTGTAAAAGCGCCCAAATATCTCATGCCCGGTGCGAGCACTTTTGAATTCCTGATCCTGTTTCCACCCAGGAGTCCTTGATTTGAAGACAGTTCAATCATTTCTGTAAGCCAGGGCTTTTTAAATAATTCCCGGCCTTTCATTTCTGGCAAGTTAAGGGATAAACTGCATCTAAATAAGTCAAATCAATACACATAACGAAAATACTACTGTACATTTATTTGGGAGTAAGATCTATTGATGGACACGGAAGCTTTAGAAAAGATATGGAAACCAGGAGCCATTTTCTCTTAATTATTTCATTTTTACCCCTGATGTTCTTTCAGATGAAGGTGACGTATAATTTCCCTGACAAGTGGGATTTGCTGCATACACTGCAGCTTTCCTGAGCTTTTTATTTCAAACACAATCACTTGGAAACAAACGACAACCCGGATGCTTTGAGAATAAACATCTAACCAGTACACAGGCAGTCCATGTGTTTAATCTACCCCCTGAATCAACCACAACCCTCTAAAACACCTCAAATAGTGAGGCAGTTGGGGCCTCCTGCACCCCCTTTGCTCATCTGGGTGTGTTCTGCTTATATACCGCCCCATACCACTCCAAGTAGTCTCTGGGCGGTTTACAGTTTTTAAATTACAGTATGCAGGCTACACATTGCCTCCCCCCCACCAGCAAGCTGGGTACTCATTTTACCGACCTCGGAAGGATGGATGGCTGAGTGAACCTTGAGCCTGCTACCTGGGACCGAACCCCAGGTCATGAGCACAGTTTTACCTTCAGTACAGGCCTTTAACCACTATGCCACAGGTGTGTTGTACTACAACTGCCCATCATCCCAGCATGCTTGGAAGGCAATTGAAGGCACTTCTGTCAAAAGCAGAGGAAGGACAATAGCTTAGTTCTGCCAAACCTAGTCTTGTCATCTTTATGATCTCACCGGGACTGAGAAAGCAGACCCGGCCTAGATATTGTGAAGATGAGAGAAGCGCAGGAAGGGCTGATGGTAGGAAAGGCCCTTGGGAGTTGCCGTGGGAGGGTGGGGTGTTGGAGGGGGACTCCTAATTTGTGGTACTGTTTAGGGCAGTGTTTGCGAACCTATGGCACAGTTGCCAAAGGTGGCACTCAGAACCCTTTCTGTGGGCACCCGACATCGCCCCTTCACAGTCACTTGTATTCCGGTTACATTGCTGTATTGGCACTTTGCGAAAAATTAGTGGGTTTTGAATCGCAGTTTGGACACTCGGTCCCCAAAAGGTTCGCGTTCGCTGGCTTATGGTGTGCCGAGCATCTGCCCCACTTATCTCCCTGGGGCATCTTGATGCTTGAACACTTGGCCACAGATTCTTCCATTTTCAGGCTGGCAACTGAAAAGGCAGTGCAAATGGCCATTGGTCTGGGTATTGATGAGATGGAGGCATTGTGTGCTCTGACTGGGACAGAGGGAGGCCCATTTGTGTGGGAAAAGAAGACAAAAGGGTAGCACCAGCCATGCCGTGCACTCCTATTTAAAGAAGCATCTGCCCTCTTGGGGAATTACGATACCCAACTCCCTGCATTGAGCCAGGGGCCAGAGATATCTCACAGAACAGTTGGTTCCCCAGATGGACTGCAGCTCCCGGAAATCCTGGCCGACACAGCTGGTTGTGAAGGCCTGTGGGAGTAACAGTCCAGGAACACCAAGGTCTTTAAACACCTGTACTCACTCCCAAATATTTCTGCAGAATACAGTTCTTGAGCTCAGTTGGACGCTAAGGTCCCTGCCATCTGAAAGAATCTGGCCGTCAATATTGTAGTTCTACAAAGGGCTTAACGTTGATGATCAGACCTTTTGGAGGTTGGTCATTCCCAGAGCGATGGGGAGGGGGGAGAATGGCCAACACCCCACATCAACAACGAAGGGGTGAGCTTCAAATCTCTCTAACGGGGAGAGTTCTGAGCTCCTCTCCAAACTACAAATCCCAGAATTCCTTAAAGTGGAACCAGGCTGCTGGAAAACTGTAGTGGGGAGGCCCCCTAGTGGTAGTTGTGATGACAAGCCCATGACCGTTGAAAGCATGGATGGAAACTCGGGCTGGAATGCTCTTTCTGGCTTCTCTGCTCCCTTAGCTCTCTCCCCCCCGCCGCCCCCAATGCCGATGGCCCTGTGCTGCACCTGTTGAATGCCCCCGTATGCCTGAGCCTTCCCTCCCCCCCACTGCCATCACCCCAGAGAATAGCATGTGCACAATAACACACCTAACACCATGGCAAAGATTTCTCTACCCTCCCGCCTTGTTTTAAAGTTGGCCTTGGTGCTTCTTTGCCCATCCCAGGGCGAAGGTGGGAGCATCCTGCCAAATGCTAGGGCTTGAGGAGGGGGGGGGGCAAAGCATGGCAGGTCTTGGACCCTGCCCACCGCCTGCTCACCCCAAACCCCAGCTTCCCCCCACCCGCACCCCCGGCTTCCTCCAACTACCCCTTCCCCTTGCACCCGTGCCCGCGTGCGTTCCCTTCATGGCTGTGTCTGTCTCTTTTGTCCGCAGGGGGAGGGTTTGCACCAACTTCGAGAAGCTTTGAAGATTTTAGCAGAGAGGGTTTTAATCTTGGAGACAATGATTGGGCTGCATGGTGAGTAGAGACAGAGGGAAGGACAGATTCTCCCCCACCCCAGGTCAGGAGGTTGTAAGGAATTTGGGGGGGGGTGTATGCTGTATGTGGGTGAGGGGGTACCAGGACATGCTTAAGAGTAACACCCCCACCCACAAGCCTATAGAGGGTTTGTTCTCTCTGGGGCTTCACACGTCACCCCTGTTTGCAAAGCCCCCCCCCCAGATGCTGGCAGCGAGGGGTGGATCGTACCTCCATCAGACACCCCCCCCCCCCGCTCCAACTTGTCCCTTTCTGGGCTTAGCTTGCCGGGTGCCGAAGGATGCCTGGCAAAGGGGTAAAAACCATGGGTGTGCCAGCTGGGATGTCACTGCCAGGCAGCCCAGTGGTATGATGGAGGCAGGCAACTCTTAACTTCCCAAGGAACGGTAAAGCCCCTTTGGAGTTCTGTCTCACCTTTAGGGGAGCTCTCCGAGGTCCTGAACTTCATGCCCCCCAATAGGTCCAGGACTTTGGGCAGGTCCTGTGACATTCAGATTGGAACATGGAGTAGATTCATTGCCCCCCCCCCCCAGTGGAAGAGAGATCACTTGCACCATCCACTACATCACAATACATCCAATGACATCGTAAGCCTGTTCCGTTTTCCTTCTGCTGGTGGAAACAGGGACTTTTCTGAAGAAATCTTAGAAGGACAGAAAGGGCCACAGTTTTGAACCCGCCCTGCTTCCCAATGACACCTCGGCCAGTTCACATTAGAAGGTGGGAGTGAGGCAGCAGCCTCAGGCAGCAGATGTTGTGGGATGTTCAAGGGCAGAAGCTAGGTTATTTATTTATTTATTTATTTATTTATTTATTTATTTATTTATTTATATAACGCCCGTCTTCCCGAAGGAACTCCGTGTGGTGAGCAACAAACACACAGTACAGCAATCAAGAAGAGGGATAAAGAAAAATAAGAATAATAAAGAGAAAAAAGAAAAAAATCTACAAAATAGTCGAACAAGTCATCGGCAGGGTGGCGACACAGAGGGTGGGGGGGAATTAAAGGTTGCCAAATGCCTCCCCAAAAAACAAGGTTTTGAGTGCTTTTTAAAAGGCGGGCAGGGACTGTGCAAGGCACAACTCGGAAGTTGGTTCCATAGAGAGGGGCCAGCCACAGAGAAGGCGCGGTTACGGGTTACCGATTTCTGAGCCTCCCTGGGCGTGGCCGCTCGAAGTGAGAGCACCTGTGACATTCTGGTGGGCTGGGCCGCTGTTGATCTTTTGAAGATACACTCTGTCAGGTATTCAGGTCCCAAGCCGTGGAGGGTTTTGTAAATCAAAACCAAGACCTTGAACCTTATCTGGAGAGCAACGGGCAACCAGTGCAAGCGAGCCAGAACTGGGGTGATATGGTCATATCATAACCAGTCTGGCTGCTGCATTCTGCACCCATTGAAGTCTCTGGACAACGGTCAAGGGCAACCCCACATAGAGGGCTTCCCTGAAATGTAGTGGAATTCCAGAGTTTAGAATATACCCTCTAAAATGCTCTCTAACTCGACATAAGGTGAAACAAAACTGAGATCCTTTCATGATCCCTGTCTTTGCTGGCTGGATGATTCTTGGGGAAGGGGCTTTCTGTCTGAAAATGTCAATTATTAGACATTTTTGACCGTTTTAGTTTAGACAGTTTTCTCCCCAGGTAAATATGCAACCTGAAGTGCCTTGGGATCCTGTTGAAAGAACAATGTAGTGATGCCATACAAGGGGGAACCAATGTGGCCTGGAACACCTTCCCAAAGATAAGGAGTATTAAGATATGACCAAACTGTAAAGCTGGCTTTAAGGGGCTGTGATGTACACTCAGTTCTACTGTAGGGTATGGAACTATAGCCCTTAATGCAAGCTACTATGGATAGAAGAAAGGCACCATCATAGGATGCAATGGACCTCTTAGCTAGAGAAAAGGTCCAGAAAAGAAACTCTCAAGTGAAAGAATTAAAACCAAAGTGATAAGAAACAAAAAGAGATGGTTGTAATAACTGCATGCTAGCAAGTTGCTTCTAACTTCTGGCAACCGTTTCCCAGATTATCTAAGTAGAGAAGATACAGAAGTGGTCGACTCTTCCCTTCTTCTGGGGGTTGCCCTGGGACAGTGCAGCTTGCCCAAGGCCACCCAGGCTGGCTCTTCTCCCAGGAGGCACCATGGCAGAATCGAATTCCCCACCTCCACTTAAACCACCGAGCTATGCAGGCCGTTGCGGTCCCATCTGCTGGTCCAAAATAAAACAGAGCAAGACAGGCAGAACGCGGGAGGCGGGTTTGGATGCAGCCCAGCCTCACTGTTCAGATTTGCCACATCCAGGGGTTAATAGTTGTGGTTTATGATGCTGCCCAACCACTGGTAGGAAAGCAACCAGAGGAGATGAACAGACCTCAGGCCCAGTGCTAGGATCAAGAGAGCCTAGGTTTTAATAGCCTGGGCACTTGGGTATGGCTACTCGGTGTGCCTAAATAGACATCGTCAACATGTGCTTTTCTTCTTACCGTATTTACCCTGCATGGAAGACATAAAATGAGTCAGACCAGGGTTCTGAAACCTGGGATTTATTCTGAGCACCAGAACTGAATGGAGCCGGCCGCCTCCCACGCACTTCCTCTCCCCCTCCCCGACCCCTCCCAATGTTTTTCATTTCACCAGTAGAATCACAAAATATGGAGTGGATGATGTATTACAGACCAGGCCGAGATCTTGACGTTTGAGGGCTGTATGTGTGTGTGAGAGAGAGCCTCTGGAAATGTTCTCTCTGGGGTTGCAAAGGACCTGGAACCCCAGAAATACTTCTCAACCTGGTAGGGAAACCAGGGCATGCCTGTTTGATTCTAGAAATGCAAAATCCCTCAGATTGGTAACCGTTTTTGTGACAGTTTGCTTGTGCCATGCATGATTCTCCCATGTGGCACCTACCAAGTGTGTCGGAATGCAGCTCCCATCAGCCTGAGCTGGGCTGGAGCAGGCGGGGGGGGGGGGGGGGCTGCCATCCATGGAGTGTATTTGTGCATGTGTACATCTGACATGCAAAGGGTGAAAATGGGTTTTTCTTTGGTTCATTTAGTTGCAACCATGCTGGAACCTCCATAATAAGCGCCTGAATTTCTTGACTGGATTAGTCCTCATCAATTTCCACCTCCCAATGTGGTCCAGCCAGGTGCAGGACAGCTGGCAGGGGATGGTGGCTAATATGTTGGTGGACCAGCAAATCCACGTTGGGTTTTTAACTCCGACCTTTGGGGGAGCTAGCCAACCCTCCAACATCACAAGAAGCCCCCCTTTAAAGTGGACCAGAGTCAATCCCCCACTGACCCTGCAGCCCTGAGCTTCCATCGGTATTGGGCCTCTTCAATTGTTCGTCCCTAATATCAGATATTTAGAAGTTTACTGAATATGGAACTTTTATTCTACTGGGATAGACTGGTTTACTGTGAATCTATCTAGCCACTTTGCAAAAGTTTCCGTGTCCCTGAGCTCCCATAATTGACCTTAGTATTATTCCAACAATTTTCCATGGTCGCCACAAGTGGCTTGTGTGATCGTTTGAGGACTAAAACCCTAGCCTTGTGAGCGTCCTACTTATTAAATGTAAACCTGAAACGGTCAAAAGGACATACTTCTGATAATCCGGGACAATGATATCTGTGTCATGCCCTCCCACCTTCTCAGCTGCAACCCTCACAGGGCCTGGGAGTCTATGAGAATCTTCCTGAGCCAGCTCTGCCATCCTGCAAAGTATTTGAATATTGAATGGGCAATTGTGACCTGTGCATTTTGAGACGCGGCCTGTTCCTAGCGGAGATTAAAAGACAGCTAGGATTGAGTTCTTGTCGTCACTCCGCAGAGCTGCCTGCGTTTGAGGGCTGGTCCTTGAGAGCAGCAGGGCATCTCACGATGACTGCCTGGGCCATCATCCCCTGGAACATGGGATCAATTCCTTTTTTTGATCCGGATGTCGTTTCGCAGGGCATCTGCTGCACCCCTGAATACTCGGCACCCGTCCCAATCCCACAAACAGGGATCTGATCCCCCTGGGCTCTCTCCGTCATCGCCCATACAGCGAAAGAGTAACCAAGATCTGTATTAGAAAACCGCCTTTTCTGGGAAAAGTCACAATGGGGGAAATGCACATTTACTTGTTTGTCATTTTAAACTTATATCCTGCCCATTTCGTGGATAAGCTGCTACTCCCCTGGCCTTCGGGAGACTGGTGGAGTCTCCTTCTTTGGAGGTTTTTAATCAGAGTCTGTGATGGGGGTTCCTGCATGGCAGGGGGTTGGACTAGATGGCCCTTGAGGTCTAAAATGATTACTGGACGGAGGGACCTCCCTTATGAGGAAAGGCTAAAACATTTGGGGCTCTTTAGTCTGGAAAAAGGTGCCTGAGGGGGCATATGATTGATTAATGCAGGGCATGAGTCAAGTGGATAGAGGGACGCTCTTCTCCCTCTCACAAAATACCAGAAACCAGGGGACATCCACTCAAATTGAGGGCTGGGAGAGTAAGAACAGACAAAAGAAAATACTCCTTTACCCAGCGTGTTGTTAGTCTGTTGAACTCCCTGCCACAGGAGGTGGTGATGGCATCTGGCCTGGATGCCTTCAAAAGGGGATTGGACAAATTCCTGGAGGAAAAGTCCATCCCAGGTTACAAACCATGATGGAGATGTGTGTTATCTCCAGGCTTAAAACCAGGGTACTTCAAGAGCCAGATGCAGGGGAGTGGTAGCAGGAGACAGATATCTAGTCTCGTGCACTCCCAGACACATCTGGTGGGGCCACTGTGAGATACAGGAAGCTGGACTATATGGGCCTTTGGCTGATCCAGCATGGCTCTTCTGATGTTCTTATGTCTCTTCCAACTCTAGGATTCTATGATTGCAAATGAGGAGTGTTGGGTTTTGTCAGCCTTCAGTGTTGTTGGGGGTGAGGGTGCATTTTTTCTTGCCCCCAACCAGAGGAGAACTGGGTGTGTTTGTGCGCCTGCTGTCTTTCCAGAGGGGCCAACCCATGCCCCTCCATGTGTTGTTGGACTACAACTCCCAATACCCCTCAGCACTGTCCCTGCTGGCTTGGAACTTTGGGGGTTTGGAGCCACCAGCCACCTCGCGGAGGCCGCACGTGGACAACTGGATTCTGGATTCCCGTTCTTTCCGTGACCTCCTGCATCGCCTTCCACCCTGCAGCCTCCTGTCCGCCGCCGCCCCCGACCCCACTCCCTGTGCCCCAAACTCCCCATACGGCCCTCCCCCTCCTCGCCCCCCAACTTGCTTCTCCTCACACTGAGGGTGAATGACTCTCTCTCTGCTCTGCTCTTCTCCATCCCAACCAGGCCATTAGCTTGCAAAGCTTACTAGAGCAGCAGGCCCGGCTGGAGCTCCTGGCTAGGAGGGTCACCTTGCTGGAAGCTATCATATGGCCAGGTAACCAGCGCCCCCCCCCCACAACCCCTCCTGAGCCTTCGCCTCCTCCTCTTGGCATGGTGCATCCGTCAGGGGCAGAGATCTTGTGGCCTGGAGCAGAGCCCCCCACCCCACCCTGGCACCCAGCGCTCGCCCCCTGGTTTTCTCTCCCCCCTCCCTTGCACCCCAAACTTTGCATGCCACATTCACCGCCCCCCCCTTGGTCTTGCCTTTTTGCATCTGCCCCCCAACCCTCCCCCCTCCCCGAGACAACATTCCCTTGTTCTGGATTCGAGCATGGTTTGGCCTCTCCTGGTCCGTGCCTGCTTGTGGGTTGTGGGGTAAAAGGGGGCAACGGGGAGGTGGCACATTCTCCAGGGGAGGGGGTAGTTCTCCGCATGAAACACACACCACACACACACCACACTTCTCTCAAAGAGTCACAGGGGAGAGACGGCATGGACGGTTTGATTCTGTGGGGCATCACCCTTCCCAGTGGCAACCCGGACTGCTCCCCTCCTCAACTGAGCTTGCATGTACAGGACACCTGGACGCCCAGGTCTCTCTCTACAGCTTTGTCAGGCCAGTAGCTGCCAGCCTGAAGTCTCTTGGAGGGGTGGGAAGGTCTCATGAGCAGGGCTTCAGGGTCACGGCCTTGAAGCAGACCCTCAACCAGATGCCAGGCAGAGATCTACTAGGCCCTAGGTAGCCATCGTTAGGTTAGCGGCCTCCGGCCCGGCCTGTCCGATCACGCACAGATGGAGAACCTGAAACCCCCTCGGGGATCTTCTCCCTTCATTCTGTACCATTAACCCCGTTGGCTGTGGGTGATGGGATCTGGAGGCCAACAGGGCCTGTGACGGAGCCTGGGAGGCCACCTCAAAGGAGAACGCATCGAGAAGAATGTGGCTACGTCATCCATAATGGCAATTAGGGTGCCAGACCATCCTCCTAGAAAGGGCCCTGTATGGGTTGGGGTCAACCTGGCTTGAGGTTTCACCCTTTGCTGGGCATCTTGAGGCCACTTTGGGGTTTTCAAGATCTTGCCAGGGACCTCCAACAGGTTTCCCCACCCTACAATCGTAAAAATGAGATGTTGCCTTTCTTTTACACACGCTCTGGGACCCTGTGTCCATGGGGGAAGCATGATCCAGTATGTAGGTAACAGTGAACACTTTACTTTGCTAGCATGGTACAACGACAACAAAAGGATTTTGACCAAATATTTCCTAGAGGCCATTTCTGGTTGGTATGTTGTGAAAACAGGTGGTTCTACTCCCCCCCCCTTTTAATATTTTTTACTATTGTCAGATGGAGGATAAGTGAAACCATGCATACTGATCTTATGCATATCAGGGAGGTGGGGTGGGTGGGTACAGGGTCTACTGTGTTCCTTGAGTTTTATGGCCGGTGGAAGAACGTTCTCATCTTGTTTTTCCTCTTTTTCTCCCATTGGTAGAACCGGAACTGGGATCCGGCCTCGGTCCCGTTTCCACAGGTGTGCCCAGCTACGATCGGGGCAAGCGTGATGATCATCCGATGGCCTACAAGGTGATCTCCCGGCATCTCGCCCAGGCGAGCGAGGACGAGAGGAAGTGAAATGGGAGCGTCCCGCCTTTTGGTCCGAGGCGGAAAGTGGTCACGCCAAAGGTTGCCCCTTCTCCTCCTCAAGGCTTCCTTGGCAGGACCCCCTCTGGGGCTCCTCCTCCCCGCCTTTTGGACTCTCCAGGTGGAGGAGGGGTGGAGAGGTACATCGCCAGCAGCGTGTCCAGGGAAGGAGGGGGTGCTTGTTTGCTTGCTTACAACCCGGCTTCATATTTATTTGTTCTTTCTGCGCAAAGGGGTGCAAATGGATGCACTTGGCCCCATGTGGGCACCCGACGGGTCCTCTGTGCTGCGGATTGCTGCCACACCTTTGTCCTGCAAGGGGTAACAACTCACCCCATGGTGCTATAGGACGGCTAGGTGTTGCTCAGCCCTCCTGGCTCCCATCAACAGCTTGCTGATGCTTTCGGATTTCAACCTGCAAATTTATCTTGCAGCTATGGCTGTATCTTGTATATTCTCACCGCTGTGTGCTGTTGTTTCCAGCAAGTGGCTCCTGTTCCCTCAAAACCCATCCCAAAGCAGCAGGGAGGCGTTTTTGCTCAGCCAAGTGTGCCCAACACGAGAGTTACCCTCCCTCTCTGTCTTTGGGGTGTCATCCTGTTGTTTAAGGCATGATACTTCCCGGCTGGGAAAATAAATTTTTCCACCCTGCCCGGCCTCCTGGTCGTGTTTTATGGAGAGGAAAAGCAATTTCGCCACGAGCTCATCAGCGCCCTGTCTTCTGCTCTACTCCATGGGCAAGTAAAAGCCAACTGTGCTGTTTCTATGCTGCCCCGTAGCTCTTAAAGCACTCTCTAGGCGGTATATAACTCAATCAGGCAGGCTACGCATTGCCCACATCCTGCACAGCGAGCTAGTGCCTCCAATGGCCAACCTCGGGAGGATGGAAGGCTGAATCCATTTCGAGTCGGCTGGCTGGGGTTGGACCCAGATTGCGAGCAGAGTCTTGGATGCAGGGCTGCAGTTGAACCACTGCGTCACAAAAGCATGACAGGAGGGCCCTCTGCCCTGCTGGTGTTCTACTGCTAGCTTCGAGGAGGCACCCCCTCCCTCTGAACCCCCCAGGCATGCCACTTCCTTCCAGAAGGACCTCCCTTGTAGCCTTTTAACGTCCTTACAGGCTCAGGGACAAGGTCAGTTCCTGGGTCCATTGAATCTATGCGTTCCTGGAAAGCCAGGATGTCAGAATCCCGCTGGTTGTGAAGTCTTGCTGTCATTGGGTCTCGGATCAGCCTGGCATTAGGACAGGTAAAGGTAAAGGTTCCCCCCCCCCCCGCACATGCGTGCTAGATGTGTCCAACTCTCGGGGCGTTGATCATCACCAGATTCAAGCCAAAAAGGCGGTGTTGTGCAAGTCCGTGGCCATGTGGCCAGCATGGCTACAAGGAAACACTCTTTTTTATCTTCTTGCTTTTTATGGTGGTACCTATTTATCTACTTGCATTGACATGCTTTCGAACTGCTAGGTTGGTGGGTTAACAGCGGGGGCTCACTCCGCTGCATGGCAACTGGGATTTGAACTGCTGAGCTGCCAACTTTGCAACCAACCATTTCAGCGCTCTAGCCCGCTGAGCCACCACGCCCCCGTTAGGATACAGCAGTTGAATTTCCAACTTCTTTCCTAATGATTCCCAAACAGAATTTTTCTTGTATGGGGTTGCAAGGCACTCGCTGGATGCTTCCACCGAGTTCTCTGCATTTACCTGCAGGATCCATGTCCTTTTCTGGCTGGCTGGAGTGCCATCCGTATTGTCACAAGCACCTATTGGCCAGTGCCTGGGATGCTGCCACTGAAATTCAACTCTTCCGTGTGAAAGCCAGGCTGGCGTCGTGCTGTCCAAGACGGACCGTTACCTAAAGAGGTACCATCGGCACCAAATGGCCTCCCCACCCATTGTACCACACAGCTCATTCCCGGACAGTTTTAATATACAGGGTGGATTGTGTTGTTGAAAACGTTAAAGCCCATACATCAAAATGGCCCAACGGGACAGCAGATTGGTGGTGTTCCAAAGGGACAAACAAGGACAGTTTCCTTTTTTAAGGTGACAATCTCCAGACTGCCTTCTTCACTCCTAACCCTAACCCTAACCCTAACCCTAACCCTAACCCTAACCCTAACCCATTATCAACAGAAACAAACAGACAAAGGAACCTGTTCTCTTCCCCAATTTAAAAAAAAACACCTGTGCAACATTTGCCATTCTGGAGGCCAAATGACGACTCCAGGGTAGTAGAGTCACATTTTATTCGGCAAATAACACAATAAAGCCCTTGTGGTACAGACCAGCTGGGGGCTTGATTTACACACATCGCCTGCTTTCAAGAACCCCTTTTTTTGGCTCAGGATGGGTTGCCCGCCAAGGCCACCCATGGCTACCATTCTGAATGGGAGGCCAGCAATGCTGCGTTCCTTCAAGGCATTCTGTCCGGGACCCGACAGGGCCAGGCCTCCGCCTCAGCCTTCGGAAAGTCGACAAAATGAAACCTCCCATGAAAGTCTGCCTTCAGGTGAATTTGTGGATGGGGAAATGCGTTCACATTCCCCACCCCACCCCACACCCTACATTATCTACAAAACAGCAGAGCAGCAAAGGATGTTTTGGGGGGAGCCCACCAGCGGTTGCCACCAGAGCCTGCTCAAACTTGGACCACTTCAGGAGAACAAGTTTCACAACCACCATCTCCGTCACCTTGATGACGTGTGGGTTTCAACCTCAACAATCTTTCCTTGCATCCTGTTTCTGGCGACCAGGCTTGCGAAGGGATAATGGTCTTGTCCGGAGGAAGACTTTGTTTTTAATTCCTCCGGGGTGAGGCACAGATGCATGAGGGCCCCTACCTCATCAGCCCGTCTCTTTATCTCGGGACCCATGTGGAAGGAAAAATGTCCTCTCTCCAGCTTTCTGTTTGACTCACCCACTTCTCTGCCTGCGCTAAGCCTGCAGAGACGTGCCGCCCTGGGCGCAGTCTCTCATTGCTTTGGGCAGGCTGGGGGAGTGCCTTCCTGGCGTCTGGGCTCCATTCATGCCCACGCCCATCTCCCTGTGTCACCCTCTCCGGGTTCAAGCCACCGAATCCTCCCCCCCCCTCTTCTTCCTGCGCCTAGCCTTTTGCCCGGATGCCAAAGCCAGGCGTCACTTTGTCGCTCCGTCTCCGCACAGACGGTGGCCCGAAAGAGGCGGCTGGGGTCTCTCCGATGTCACCACCGTTTCGTCTCCGACATGGCCACCAATCAGCAGCGAGACGGCACCCTCGACGTGGCCCGTGGCGGCCAGCGCCACCACGGCCTGGTTCGTTGCGAAGCCCATTTTCTGAAGCTGCTGGAGCCTAGAACAAGCAAGGGGGGGGGGAAACGATGTAGGAAGACGTGGCTGGAGTCTTGGGAGCCTGGGCAGGGGAGTGACAATTTCACACACAAACATATCATCAGTAGGGAGGCCACAGAGGCGGCCACGGAGGCCACCTCTTGTTTTCTCTGCTCCTTAACATGGGTAACACGTGCAATAGGATTTGCTCTTACCACACACAAAAAAAGGCATTCAGAGGTAGCATCAGCCTTGTGCACCTCATTCTGGTTTTAAAAAGGCTCTCCCAGGGCTGGAAGAGTCACTTGTACTGACAAGAATCCCATTAAACCCTTTGGGCTCTGAGTCACAAGGCCCAAGGCTGAGTCCTTATTAAAAACAATCCCTTCTCCTGAGAAGAAAATGGAGGGTTACAAGTTAGAGCTGTCCGGCAGTGAAAGATGCTGCCACAAAGGAGGGTGGTGGAGTCTCCTTCTTTGGAGGTTTTTAAGCAGAGGCTGGATGGCCACCTGTCGGAAATATTGTGATGGGGGGTTCCTGCATGGCAGGGGGTTGGACTGGATGGCCCTTGAGGTCTCTTCTATGATCCAAAACACCTTGGTGCTCCGGTTGTGGAACTGGTGAATTAAAATTTGAACAGGGAAGCAACCCAGAAGAAAGCGCCATTTATGTGCACTCCATAGATGCCAGGTCTGACCTTTAGAAAGGTGATATATGGGTCAGGCTACAGGTTTGTTTTCCGTGGCTTCAGAGACTAGGACTCGGGGCAATGGTTTCAAACTACAGGAAAAGAGATTCCATTTGAACATTAGGAAGAACTTCATGACAGTCAGAGCTGTTTGGCAGTGGAAGATGCTGCCGCAAAGGAGGGTGGTGGAGTCTCCTTCTCGGGAGGTTTTTAAGCACAGGCTGGATGGCCATCTGTCAGAAGTACTGTGATGGGGGTTCCTGCATAGCAGGGGGTTGGACTAGATGGCCCTTGAGGTCTCTTCCAACTCTATGATTCTATGATTCTAAGTTGTCCAAGTCCGAGTCATTGGAAAAAAGTAACTCAAATCGACCCCCCGTGAGACTTAAGTCTGACTGGACAGCCAGTCTTGGAACTGGAGTCTGCACCCCAGGTGGCCGCAGCTCCCCAGGATATGTCCACCCACCCGAGACGCTAACTGGCCCAAGCTGGGCTCCCTTTGTCACTGGTAGCAGTGACCTCCACAAGATCGACATGGATTTTGTGGAAGAATCCACAGTGTCGGAACAACATGAAGGTCTTGTTTTTTTCCCTCGATGGAGAAAAGGGTCTGTTGTACAGGCCTCGGGAGCTCAGAAAGGTTACCCCCTCCTCTCATTCCTTAAACTGCCCACCCCCGTGAGGCACCCCAACAAGCCACAACAGAGACAAATGAGGACAACCTCTATGACTCTTGCTGACAGATGCTTCTCCTCATCCCTCCCCATCCCTTTTTTCTTTCATGCTGTGTCTTCACAGATGATAACCCAGAAAACATGGTCAATTCCTTTCGGATTGCTTGGAAGCATCCAGGAACAACATACAGATACAGGATTGGTCTCCCGTGTGGATACTGAAATCCATGGATAATAGCAAATCCTAAATACAGTAGGATCCCCGTATCCACTGATTCATTATCCACTGATTCAGTTATCCACGGCTGGCAGAGGAAAATATTAAATAATTCAGCAGCCACAAAGCAAGCTGTAAAACTAGCTGTTGTCACAAATAGCAGCTGTAAAGCAAGCTATTGTCACAAATAGCATCTGTAAAGCAAGCTATTGTCACAAATAGCGGCCATAAAGCAAGCTACTGTCTGAAAACAGCAGTCATAAAGCAAGCTACTGTCAGGAAACAGCAGTTTGGAGGTGGGTGGGCAGCATTTTCTCTTAATCACAGTTTTCATTATCCATGGGAAGACCTGGAACCAATCCCCAGTGGATACCGGGGTCCTACTATATATCTATATCTATATCTATATCTATATCTATCTATCTATATAAGGGGGATAAGAAAAATATTTGAACATGCATTATGATAACTGGCCACTAGATGACATTCTATGTAGAATATTTTTATACTGCGGATAAGTGAATCTGCAGATATGGGGATCTTACTGTTATAAATGTATAACACCAACCCCACCTGCCCCTCATTGTTTTTACCGGAGTGAAGAAACGGATGACTTAGAAAGCTGCACTTCTTCCTTCGCCATCTCCTGCAAGGAGGCCCGGATCCCGGCTTCGAGCTGTTCCTCATCGGTCAAGGGCAAGAAAGGCCCGTCCGAAGCCTCCGGTGGAGCCAAGAAGGGAGGCAGAGAAGGACTGGCAAACAGCAACCCGGGCTCTTGGCTGTGCTCCTCTCCACTCCAGTAAGAGGGAGAGGGTGAAGCAGGAGAAATCCTGAAAAGCAAGAGGAGAGAGAGAGAGAGAGAGAGAGAGAGAGAGAGAGAGAGAGAGAGAGAGATTTTGTTCCGTAGGACCAGTAGCAATCATGAGGCCGTAAGGGGAAGCGATCTGCATGAATACAAAAATTGAAAAGATGGTGAGAAAAGGAGAAAGTATTTTTAACAGGCCATGCAATTGTTTTTAACAAAGTAACCGTGTTTAAGAATGCAGCCCTCTGTTTCGGAACAGTTAGAGTGGCTTTTTGATGAGTCCCGGACCGTTGTGCTGAGTCAGTCCAGAACCAGCTTAGGGGAGGGTGGCTGGGCCATGCCGGAGGTTTGGGAGATACATCCCAAACCCATCTTCAAACTAGACAGCGGATTGAAATCCAAAGGGGGAAGACGAGGCACTGCTCAGCCAGGCGGGAGAGGGAGAAGAGGGTTACAGCCACACACGGGGTGGTGGGGGTGCAAATCCAGGCTGTACACATGGACTCATGCATGTGCATACATGGTGACACATCCCACTGATGGGTCTGGCTTGGCCCTTCCCTCAAGTTTCGTCCAGAAGCCTCGGTTCCGTGACCCCTTAGAATCATAGAGTTTGGAAGAGGCCTCCAGGGCCATCTAGTCCAGCATGACCAAACTTCGGCACTCCTGATGTTTTGGACCACAACTCCCAGAATTCCAAGCCTGTATTTCCAATGGCAAAAAACTGTGGGAGTTGTGGCCCAAAACATCTGGAGGGACGAAGTTTGGACATTCCTGATCTAGTCCAACCCCCTGCCATGCAGGAACCCCATCACTATATTTACAACAGATGGCCATCCAGCCTCTGCTTAAAAACCTCCAAAGAAGGAGACTCCACCACCCTCCTTTGGGGCAGCATCTTCCACTGCTGAACAGCTCTAACTGTCATGAAGTTCTTCCTAATGTTCAAATGGAATCTCTTTTCCTGTAGTTTGAAACCATTGCCCCGATCCTAGTCTCTGAAGCCATGGAAAACAAACCTGTTCCCTGTCTCTGGGGCTGCCGTTTCCTTTTCTTCCTCACCCTCTCGTCTTCCTTGTTTGTCGTGGCTTTTAGATAATGAACGTGAATGCAGAGAGACAATGACAATTGTCTATGTAAAAGCTGTTATTAGTATTTCTTGTGCTGTGAACCGCCCGGAGTTCCTCCGGGAAGACGGGCGGTATATAAGCTAAATAAATAAATAAATAAATAAGTAAATGAACGTGGGGAGAGAGAGAGAGAGAGAGAGAGAGAGGCTTGTAATTCTCTCTCTCTCTCTTTCGCTCTCTCGTTTTTTGCATGCTGAAAAAGGTCGGCACGAACAGAACACAATTACCTTCCCACGGCAGCGCCTGGATCTGTGAGCGGGAGAACTCCAGCTGCCGGGGGCAATACGAAACCGAAGCCAGAGCCGCCAGCCCGTGTCCTGTGGGCCATCCAGTTGTGTATGTCTTCGAGGCACGCCTCGGGCAGTTCCAACAGGTAGAATGCGCCAGCCCAATCTGAGCTGTCAAGGAAAAATCCTCAGCCTTCCCCTTGGAAAGTCGGGGCTGCTGGATAATAATGATCATTATATCCATCGTTACAGATCAGGGCTTGTTAAGCCATGCCTCCCCTCC
Organism: Phrynocephalus guinanensis; assembly: GCA_037367245.1. Taxonomy (NCBI): domain Eukaryota; kingdom Metazoa; phylum Chordata; class Lepidosauria; order Squamata; family Agamidae; genus Phrynocephalus; species Phrynocephalus guinanensis. The sequence continues at coordinate 4,626,059 of CM074752.1, forward strand.
TGAAATTTTTTTTTTGGGGGGGGGAACTCCTCCTTCCCTTCAAACCGAACGTCCCTCAAAAACTCTGCTTCCAGTGCGAAATACAGGATTCGAAAACAAAGTGTCCGTAAATTTGTCAGGGTGGGTTAGTGTGGAAGTTGAGTCATGGCTACTGGACTTTTTTTCTTCAGTTTTTTTTCAGTCTGATGAAGCTGTTGGGATGAACAGCAAAACGTTTCTATCTCTCAAGAAAAAAAGAAGTCCAGTAGCCATGACTCAACTTCCAGATAAACTCACCTGGAGGACTGAGATTTTCCTAGACGGCAACTCCCAGGAATCCTCAGCAACTCAGCTATTTATTATTTTTAGAGTATTTTAGAGTTATTAGCTTGTGATGAAGACTTCTGGGAGTTGCCGTTCAGGAACATCTGGGGGACCCACAGGTTGAGAACCACTGGGCCGGACCCTTCTTTCCAACACTGGAAGGTTTAATGGGATTCTCACACCAAAGCGTTTCTTTGAAAACCCTTTCCCCTCCTCCTTAAGGAAACACTCTATGTGAGGGGGAGAAATCTTTCTTTTGGGAGTGTTGTCCTTGTTTGTTTGAGAATCAGTTGAAGGTGTTCAACCACAAGGATCCCAACGCAGAATAACTCGAATTTCAAATGCAAAGTGTTACGGTGCCCAACTCCAACCTCTGTGGTTCAAAGCAACAGAAACGTAAGCGTTTCCCGGGAGTGGGACAGAGTGGCACAGTGTGGACTAAAGCAGTGTTTTTCAACCGGGGTTCCGTGGCACAGTACCATGCCGCGAGATGTTGGCTGGTGTGCCGCGGCACCGGCGAGCCGGAGGAAGGCGGGGCGTCCAGAAAGAAGCCGGCTGCCGCACACACACACACACTGACTTTTTTTTTTTGCTCATCTGCGTCTATTCCCCTCCCCATCGGCGTCTTGGCCCGAAGAGAGCGGCACAGAGGCGGATCCACACGTGCTTACGCCCCACACCCCAGGCACACGCGCACACGCATGCACAGGGCCGCCGAAGAAGAGGGATCCGATTGCCGCCTCCCATGCCGCTCCCGCCACCGCCGCCGAAGCCGCTCCCCCTGCCGGAGCCCTTATCAGGGCTCCGATTGGAGAGCCCAGCTGGTAGGCGGCCTGTCAAAGAGAGACCGGCCAGAGCACGGCAAGGCGGCAAGCCTCGCCGCTGCTGCTGCCGGTCATGGGTGGTCCGCCGCTGCCGTGGCCGCCGCTCACCTCGCTGGGCAAGGCCCCGATCCTCGGCTGCACAGACGGAGCCGGGAGCCCTCCCCCAGTAAGGCAAAGGAGCCTCAAAAGGGGGGGGGGGGGGCGACGGCTGGAGCAGACAAACTGCACGTCCGGAGCAGCTAAAAATCTCGCCGCCGACCACCCAGAGACTACTTGAAGTGGTATGGGGTGGTATATAAGCAGAACACACACACACACACACACACACACACACACACACACACATGCACCCCCTTGGCGCGGGTGAAGTGAAGGGGACCCAGGCAGTGGGAAACAACGGATTGGGGGTGGGGAGGGGGGGAGAAGATGCTTGGACAGCCGGATGTGCCATGAATGGTTGGAGGAGGGGCGGGCGACTGGGGTGGGGGTGGGGTGGGGGAAGGTGTGCCAGCATTCCGAACGACGGAATGAATGAATGAATGATGGGACGCCCACGGAGGAGGAGGAGGAGGAGGAGGAGGAGGAGGAGGAGGAGGAAGGGCGGGAAGGCGCGCCAGCAGGAGAAACAACCCCCCCCGGCGGAGGAAGCGGATTACTGTTTATATATAGTCAATATAGGCACAGAGTTAATTTTTTTAACATTTTCTAATGGTGGTGTGCCTCCTGATTTTTTTCATGAAACAAGTGTGCCTTGGTCCAAAAAAGGTTGAAAAACACTGGACTAAAGCAGTGCTTGAAGTGAGACGCATGGGAGATCTCACACATGGCATGGAAAATATTGATAACAATTTGCAGAATCTAGTGCACAGCTGCCCCCTTTAGCGCTGGTTTAGTATCCATGCTTGAGCCATCATTTTGTGGTGCTTGATGGAAGGCCGTTCTATCAAACGTGGGTAGATCATTCTCCTGGAACTCCTCACAGAGGAAGCGAGAGTCTTTGTTCCACCTTGCAAAGCAAAAACTCCAAAGTGTGCTTCTAATCCACTACCCCACAGCACTTAGAGCAGTGGTTCTCCACCTGTGGGTCCCCTGATGTTCCTGGACTGCAATTTCCAGAAGCCTCCGACACTCGCAGTGCTGGAAGGGGTTTCTGGGAGTTGCAGTCCAGGAACATCTGGAGACCCACAGGTGGAGAACCACTGACTTAGAGCAATCCCTGGGCAGTTGACAGTTTAATTATACAACCTGTACTTGTCCTGCCGATGCGAGCTGGGTACTCAATTTACTGACTGCAGAAGGATGGAAGGCCAAGTCAAGCTTGCTACCTGAGGCTGAGCCCAGGTCTTGAACAGAGTTTTGGCTGCACTCCAGGCATTTAACTTCAGCACCACAAGGCTTCCCGTGGCCTCCTTTCCTGCAGATGGAAGCCAAGAGCAGCAACCCTGCGACACCGCCGCTGCCCCCCCACCCCCGTGGGCTTGGTGTCCACCCATTTGTGCAAAGAGCCGCTGAGCTGAAGCCCCATTACGGGTCAAGAGGGGTCAACAGAGACCCATCCACCGGAGAAGCAGGGTGGGACAGCAGCAGGCATGAAAGAACGGCTTGTGTGTGGGTGTGGCCGGGTGAAGGAGAACCGTCAGGTTACGGGGGAGCAAAGAGAAGGCCCCGATTTGTGTTGGTCTTCGCGACCCCAAGGCACCATGTTAAAATGACCCCGTTTCGTGCAGATTCGGTTGGCACTTTGGAACACTTCCTAAGGCTCTTAGTGGCGCATGGCTGCACATTATGCAGAACAAACGCTCTGTCTGGAAGAGTCCGTAGAGAGAACGGCAAGGGAAAAGGAACATACTCTGAGAGTCACAAGAGGAGACAGTCAGTGGTGGCGTAGGAAATCAAGACAGCCAGCGTGGTCAAAGTGACAGGGTGTCCAGACCAGGTTGCTGGGGAGACCCAGATAATGCATCTTCGCCCAGCCTTGAAAGTGCGGTGGGTGGCGGATGGCAAGGGTCAACCGTTCACTGAACAGGGATCCACTGAGGATCCACTAGGGATCATCGGATCTCATTGACTGAAGTCTCCGGAAATCGCTCTCCTCCCTTCTCTGGCAGACCTTAGAGAGCATGGCCTTTTAAAAAGGGACTCGTTTTGGAAGAAGTAGCCATGTTAAAAGGAACTACAGTAGTTACCAATTCCTTCTCTGCAGCCGGGGTTTTTGTGGTACCCGAGGCTGCTGGGATCCTGAATGTTATGCTTCGCGGGGAGGTGGGACACGGCCAAATAGTGAAGCTCAATAGGAATTCTGCAAACAGTAATTCAAATAAATAAAAAGGGAAGGGATCGTCATCTGATCCACAGAGGTCTCTAGGGCCTGGAGAAAGCCAAGGCAACTTGCCACTGCTGATTCCCCCCTCCCTCTCAGAACCTGGAGGTCCACGCTCCCCCTCAGATGCACATTGCTCTCAGATTCACCCAAGGGCTTCTACTTTTGCTATAGAGCAGGAGCCTCATATCCATGGGGCCAGGGGTCAGTTCCAAAACACCCCCTTCCAAAGTCTGTGACCGCTATGCGTCACATGGTCTCTTGGCTCCCTCTGGTAATTTCATCTTTAGAAATACGTATTTCAAAGATTTTTCTTTTAAGATGTTCAGACTGTGGAGAAGTGAACCGGGGGATAATGAGCCCACAGATAAGGGAGTCCTAATGTATAAAATTATTTTCCCCCCCTCCACAAATCTCTATTTTAGAATGTAAAGAATTGACCAACTGGTCGCTTTTAGTTTTTTAAAAAGCAGTGTTTGAAAGTTGGGAAAATTATCTTTGAAGAGTGAGCCTACCCGGAGGATTCGGCGGGCGCAGGCTGAGAATTAGGGTCGGACCACCTTTCATGGGCGCTTGTAAGGTGGAGGGGTCTTAACCGGCCCAATTACCCCAATCAGGAGACCCCCAGTGCCTTGCAAAGGATACAGGCCAGTCCCACCAGCAGTCCGCAGGCGTGCAGGAGGGAAGGGGAGCGTGGGGAAAGGGCCTGGGTGACCCCAAGGAGCAGCCCGGCCCACAGAGCCACATAGATCCATCCGGAGAGTCCCCTCCGCTTCTGGTGCCTTTGCTGACAGCCCAGCAAGGCCAGGTGCACGGGGGTGTAGCTGCCAACGGGGACGGCAAGCCAGTGGCCCCACAAGGCAGAGAGGAGGAGGTAGAGGGCGGCCGAGGCGGCTGCACCGAGCAGGGAGACGTGGAGGTAACGGAGGGTGCCCAGCCGCAGCTCCTGGTGCCAGCCCAGGGGCAGGAAGAAGAGGAGGTTGAGGCAGAGGAGGGAGGCGTCCGGGGAGCAGAGGCAGTAGGTCACAATGCGGAAGCCTGCCAGAGAAGACCCGCCGTGTGGTTAAACAGAGGACTGGGAGGGGGGTTTCCTCTCTGTGATTCATCTTTTATTTCTATAGCAAGACCTTTATTTATTTATTTATTTATTTATTTATTTATTTATTTATTTATTTATTTATTTATTTATTTATTTATTTATTTAAATAGCTTGTATGCCGCCCACTACCCAAAGGTCTCTGGGCAGCTCACAATCAAAATAAACAATTCAGTCAATTAAAATATCAAAATTGCAATATAATTAAAACAATAAAACATTTAAATACAATAACTACAATATATTAAAATACTACACTAATATTGCCATCAGGACCCACAAAAATCAGTTAAAAAACTTCAGAAACAGGAAGGTTTTTACCTGGCGCTGGAATGTCATCAACGTTGGTGCCAAGCGGGTCTCACTTGGCAGGACATTCCATAATCTGGGGGCAGCTGCCGAAAAGGCCCTGTTCCTACAAGCCATCCCTTTCAACCCCTTGAGGGATGGCTCTTTGGCCCCAAGAGGTCTTAAAAGCAGCCTACAGCTGGTAAAAGGCAGCCATAAAACCACCACAGCAAAAGATACCATGCAAGGCGACTAATAAGAGTGCCCGACAGTCACACATCCAGAAAATGTAGAGCGGGACAGTATGGAACCGGAAACTGGCTGCATAAAGCACATTCATGCTCTGGTGTTGTGGCTGCCCTGTCACCAGCTTAGTAGGAGCCGCGATCACAGACAGGAATGGTCTGTGCAGCCTCTGAGACTTAGGAAGTTATAATTTCAAAAACAAGGCAAACAGAACAGAAAAGGAATATCGGCCCCCACTCTGCTGGCTTGCCGGCAGATACTTACATTGCCAAGGGCTGCTGAGCAGGCTGGGCGCCAGGGCTAAGTTGTCCCCGATGCCCGTCAACCAGAAAAGGCAGAGCAGCGCCATGAGGGTGGTGGATGCAATCGGGGGAGAACGCCACCTCCATCGCCTGGCTTTGATCGGCATTCCCTTAAGAGGGAAAAGGCAGATGGAGGGAGAGAGAGAAAGAGAGGATGAGTCAGAGTGGGTTGCTGGTCTGTGTTCAATGCTAGCTACAATCCCATGTGTTCTCTAGGGCCTGAGGCACCCCTTTGTCAGAGATCAGCAGTGTGACGCAGCAGCCAGGAAAGCCAATGCGATTCTTGGTTCCATCAACAGAACCATAGTGTCTAAAAGCAGTGGTTCTCAACCTGTGGGTCCCCAGATGTTCCTGGACGGCAACTCCCAGAAACCCCTTCCAGCACAGCGAGTGGTGGAGGCTTCCGGGAGTTGCAGTCCAAGAACATCTGGAGACCCACAGGTTGAGAACCACTGGTCTAGATCAAGGGAAGTGATAGTACCACTCTACTCTGCTCTGGACAGACCCCACCTGTGCGCCTCAATTTAAAAAGGATGTTGACAACCTCGAGCGGGTACAGAGGAGGCTGACCAGGATGGATGAAGGTCTGGAAGAAATGTCTTACAAGGAACGGCTTAGGGAGCTGGAAATGTTTAGCCGTACAAAAAGTAGGCGGAGGGGGAATATGATAGCCATGGTTAAATATTTGAAAGGATGTCATATCGAAGAGGGGGCTGGCTTGTTTTCCATGGCTTCAGAGACTAGGACTTGGGGCAATGGTCTCAAACTAAAGGTAAAGAGATTCCATTTGAACATTAGGAAGAACTCCCTGATGGTTAGAGCTGTTCAGCAGTAGAAGATGCTGCCACAAAGGAGGGTGGTGGAGTCTCCTTCTTTGGAGGTTTTTAAGCAGAGGCTGGATGCTCCATCTGTTGGAAATATTGTGATGGGGTTCCTGCATGGCAGGGGGTTGGACTGGATGGCCCTTGAGGTCTCTTCGAACTCTAGGATTCTGTGATTCTAGGATCCAGCGTAGCTCAACCCCCAGGTGTGGCATACTTCTCATTGCCCCAAACTCAGAATATCAGTGATTTCCTTTAGCTTGCGCAAAGCTTGGACAAGCGTGTTAGTGAACTACATGTCCCAGCTTCCCCCAGGCACCAAAGCCTCTGCTGGCCACATTGGGGGTGGGGTCAAGAAGATGTCCTCCAAAAAAGTCACTTCTCCCGGCCCTCGGCTTCCATTGATGACGAGGGCTGCGATTCTTTTTTTGTGAACCCTCGAGGAATCTGATGACCCTGCAAAGTGGGCCAGCATCTCCATGTCCATGGGACCTAATTCTTCTCATCCATACAGTATTAGATCTTGGAGGGTGGTGGTGGTGGGGATGATGATGATGTGCTTTCAGAATCAAGCCATGCAAGGGTGGGATCGGAACTGAGTGCTCATGCTTCCAACTGGCCCCTAGAACAGCTGGCCTGATGACCAGCTGGGAAGGACAGCAGACCGGTGGTGGTGGTGGTGGTGGTGAAGGATGGCGTGGAAGGCCTTTCCAACCCAGTTTCCCCTGGCTTAGGCTGGTGGACCAGCAGTGGATTAGATCTGCAGGAGGTACCTCTGTAATTTCTGTCAATGTTTGGTGACACAGCCCCTTTTTCAAGCGTAGCAAGACTTCCCGCTTGACCAGCAGAAGATTCAGGAGTGAGAAAAGAAAACAAAAATCCCTTCTTCACATAGTTCCCCTGTGGAACTGACTGCTCCAAGAGGTAGCTCTTTTGTATAATGGCACCTATTAGAAGAATAGAACTCATCATCATCTGGGAACTCCAGGACCCTCTTGGTCATGGAGTCCAGCACCGGTCGCAGAGGCACAAGTGTGGAATTAGAACATATGAAGAGACCTGCTGGGTCAGGTCAAAGGCCCATCTAGTCCAGCTTCCTGTATCTCACAGTGGCCCCACCAGATGCGTTTGGGAGCGCATGAGACCAGATATCTGTCTCCTGGTACCACTCCCCTGCATCTGGCCCTTGAAGTACCCTGGTTTAAACCCTGGAGGTTACACATCTCCATCATGGTTTGTAACCTGGGATGGACGTTTCCTCCAGGAATGTGTCTAATCCCCTTTGGAAGGCATCCAGGACAGATGCCATCACCACATCCTGTGGTAGGGAGCTCAACAGACTAACAACACGCTGGGTAAAGGAGTATTTTCTTTTGTCTGTTCTTACTCTCCCAGCCCTCAATTTGAGTGTATGTTCCCTAGTTCTGGTATTTTGTGTGTGAGAGAAGAGCGTCCCTCTATCCACTTTACTCACGCCCTGCATTATTTTATATGTCTCAATCATTGCACTCCCAACCTCCTACTTTGTGGCCAGAGATTCAAACCTTGGTGGTGTCCAGCTCCTATAACATGGAAACAACAAATTGGGGGGGGGGGATGCCTCAAGAAAAGGAGCAGAAACATTTAAGTCGTCTGGTTCATATCAATCAGAAAACCAACACACTGTAGAAATATTTTTTAAAAGAAATAAAGAAAGCAGGTGGACATGAGCTGGCCTATCCACATTCACGCAGCTGTGACTGCTGAGCAAAACCTCCATGCTCCGAGGCAGTATAAACCTCCATGCTCCTTGGAATAACAAGTGCTGGAGACCAACGACAGGGGGCTGTTGTGGAGGATTTGTACCCGAGCCCGCTTCTTCCCACAAAAATAAAAATAAAATAAATACAACCCCACTGGGTTAATATTTTTGCAAAAGTAAGAGCAACCTATTTGCTTTTCTCTTTTGTTAAGGCTTCTTTTAGGTGTTGTTGAGGTATCCATTTGCTCCCTTTGTTTCATTCCCTCCCAGCACAAGGTTCGGAGTTCCAAGAAGTTCATCTGCAAACAAAGGCAGTCTGAGTCCACCGCCATCTTAAATGCAGCTCAGGCCCTGGCCAAAAACCAAAAGCACTGATCTGGGAATCTACAACCTGTAACAAATAAATCTTCTTATATAAACCTTTGGTCCAATCCACATTTCCCCAGCAGTACGTTCTGCAGGAGACATACAGGTGGCATTTAATTCCTAGTAAAGAGAAAGCAAAAAGGTGCCGCTTCATCTCCTCCCCGGAGTCTGGTGGCCTGCTGCGGATGCTTGTAGATTTTTCTGAAACTCTCTTTTCCTCTCTGAAGGTTGAGATGGAAAAATAGATGTTTACCCCCACCCTCTCCAGTCGGCTCCTCTCGTCTGACCCGGCTCTGGTTGTGTAATGAGGATAATGATGGTATTGGCACACCGGCTGTAAAACCCCTTGCTCACAGTCAACCTGGCAATTACGCTCGACCGGCCCATCCCGAGAATGCAGGATGCTCTGGAAAAATAGATAACAATATAGCTGGGAATGGTGGGAGGCAGCAGGAAAAGATCCCAATGCATGATGGACCGACTCCCTAAAAGAAACCACGGGTTCGAGTCCGCAAGAAGTTCTCAACGTTCAGAGAGCAAAAGATAGTTTCAGAAAAATCTACTTGCATCTGCAGCAGGCCACCAAACCCCTGGGAGAAGATTTGTGAAGTCTCCTTCTTTGGAGGTTTTTAAGCAGAGGCTGGATGGCCATCTGTCCGGAGGACTGTGATGGGGGTTCCTGCATAGAAGGGGGTTAGACTGAATGGCCCTTGAGGCCCCTTCCAACTCTAGGATTCTAAGGCTTGAGGAGAGAACATTTTGGAGATCGCTTGTTCACAGGTCGCCCTGTAAGCTGGAGGTGACTTGAGGACACGGGACAAACATGGCATGCAGCTCAGAGCAAGCCCCAGAGGTCAAAAGGGACTACGTACACACTTTTCCTTCGGGAAAGTCGGGCAGTGTATACTGTAAAAGGGAAATAATAAATAAATAATAAAGGGTTTGGTAATGGGGTGGCTAAAAAAATTCTGTAAATAAATAAAATAAATAGACACACGCAATTACAAGTACTTGGATCTCACTACTGTTGTTGTTATTGTTTCTGAGGACGTGGGCGCAGAGCTCCCCGGTGTGCCCCTCTTCACCAGCGGTACAAGTTGGCTCACAACAAGTTGGTTACTACAACTCCCATCACCCCCTGACTCCTTCCCTTACCTGATGGAGCAGGTCACGCCGGACCAGAAGCTTCATATAATTCCACCCACCTCAACCCTAACCCTAACAAGAACAACACGGGTCATTGGCCTCTAGGGCACAACAAATCCCATCATCCCCCGCCACCTCCAGCCGACACTCTCCGTTCTGGACGTGCTCTGGTTTTGTTAAAAGATTTTAAAGAGGATGATGATGATGATGATGATGATGATGATGGAGGAGGAGGAGGAGGAGGGAAAACCCCTCCCCCCCCCCCAACGTGGGCTTCTTCTGGACCCAATAAAAGCAATGGGGCGGTGGGGTGGGGCTGCTTTTTTTAAAAAAAAAAGGCTAACTCCCGCCATTTCGCAGCCCAGCGGGGCCCGGGCAGAGGCGCCTTGGACTACAACTCCCATCATCCCGGAACCACCACCACCATCATCATCCCCCGCTTTCCCCCCATACCCCACCTGCTCCCGCGCCAGGACCCTTTCCTAACCTCCTCCCCGGACGGAACCACTCCGCGTGGCCGGAAAGGGGTGGCCGTTCAGGTCGGGAGGCGTGGATGACGACACCTTAAATCCTCCCCCTTTGCCTCCTTCCGAAGTGGGAGGCTCCCCGCAGGAGGCGGGGCCAAGAGGCAGCTACGCGAGCGACGGCGCCCGCTCCCTTCCTTCCCTCCCTCCCTCCCTCCCTTCGCGCCGGCGCAGTCGGAAGCCACCCACCCCTCCTTCCCGCTCCCTTCCCTTCGCGCCGGCGCAGTCGGAAGCCATCGATCCCCATCCCGCTCTCTCTCCCTTCGCGCCGGCGCAGTCGGAAGCCCCCCCCCGCGGGCCCCCTCCCTCCGGCGAGGTGACGAAAGCCGCCCCGGCGCGTGCGCACTGCGGGCGCGGCCGACCGAGCCGGAGGACGTTGGAGCGGCGAGGCGGGAGAAAGAAAATGGCGTCGACGGGTGAGCGAGGCGAAGGGAGCCGGGCCTGGGGCCCTCCGGGAAGGGGGGGAGGGGGAGGGGGAGGGGGGAGGGGGAGGGGGAGGGGGAGGGGGGAGAGGGGTCGGGTGGGGGAGGGTTATGGGGGATGGGGGGGAGGGGGGGAGGGGAAGGGGTGCTACGGTGGGGGGAGGGAAGGGGGTCTTCCTGAGAAGAATGCAGGCCGCGAGTGGGTGGGGGAGGGGTTTGGAAAGGAAGGAGGGGGGCGCGCGGGGAATGGCGGCGGCGGAGGCGGCGACCAAGGCGAAGGCGAATTCTTCTGGAAAGTTCCTCCTTTTGGCGGGTGAGGGAGAGGGAGGGGGCGGGCGCGCGCCGCCCCCCCCCCCATCGGCCCCGCTCGCCGCCCCCCCCCGCCGCCGCCGCCGCACACGCTCCCGAACGAGAGCCGGCGTGGGAGGAAGGGACGACTACAACCCCCAGAATCCCCACCCGGCGCGGCACCAGAGCTGCCCTCCCTCCCCTTGAGGGCCTGTTGGGCGGGGAACTTGGGCTTTGTCGTTTTTTTTAAAAAGAAACGCTTCCCGCCGCCTTGTGGGAAAGTAACGCGTTCCGTCGTCGTTTTGTAGGTTTTTTTCCCCTTTTAGTTTATAAAAAAGGAACGCTTCCCGCCGCCTGTGGAAATGTAACGCGTTCCGCCGTCGTTTTGTAGTATTTTTCTTTTAGTGTTTCATAAAGGAACGCTTCCCGCCGCCTGTGGAAATGTAACGCGTTCCGTCGTCGTTTTGTAGGTTTTTCCCCCCTTTTAGTTTATAAAAAAGGAACGCTTCCCGCCGCCTGTGGAAATGTAACGCGTTCCGTCGTCGTTTTATAGGATTTTTCTTTTTAGTGTTTCATAAAGGAACGCTTCCCGCCGCCTGTGGAAATGTAACGCGTTCCGTCGTCTTATAGGGTTTTTCTTTTAGTGTTTCATAAAAGAACGCTTCCCGCCGCCTGTGGAAATGTAACGCGTTCCGTCGTCGTTTTGTAGGATTTTTCTTTTAGTGTTTCATAAAGGAACGCTTCCCGCCGCCTGTGGAAATGTAACGCGTTCCGTCGTCGTTTTGTAGGTTTTTTCTTTATAGTTTTTTAAAAAAGGAACGCTCCCTGCCGCCTAGGGGAATGTAACATGTTCTGTCCTCATTTTGGATTTTTTTCCCTTGTATTTTGTAAAAAAAGGAATGCTTCCAACTGCCTGTAGGAGTGTAAGGTGTTTGTCTTTGTGTACCGTTTGTCCCCCCCCCCCCCCGAAAATTAATGTGCTCCTCCCATAAAGCAGTCCTCCAGTTTTAATTTAGGGGTGTTTGTGAACCCCTCATTAGAGGTTTCTGGGTTGCCCCCCATTTATTTGGGTGGGTTTACCTTTTTAAAGTAAACATTTATTATTTTTATTATTGTTAAATCGTCGGCTTAGCAAGGGCAAAGGGCCTGGGTTTTCTGACTCCAGAGATACTCCTTGTCTTGCCAGTTGCCATTATTATTAAGCATGGCTTTTTGTGTGTTGTGAGGGGATGAATTGGGTTCTTGAATTAAAGCTGTGTTGTAATAGCATGAAAGCTACTAATCCCCACACACACACACACACACAGACACGTGGAGGGCTTCATTTTAATTTCTCTAACCGCCTTTGGAGCACAAATGGCTCTTCCTTTTTGCATCCTGTTCCTCCGGCATTTGGCCTGTAAAGCAGCCATTCGCAATGAGCGCCAAATGGTCCCTTGCACCACCCCTTTTGAAAACTGGAAACAAATCTATACACGCACCCTTTAAACTAAGGTTTGCTAAGCCACTTACACAATCTTGACTTGGTCTGCCTTTCGTACTGTGTTGATGGCCGTGATCCAGAAAGAAAGGTTAAGGAGGCTCCTTTGGAGTAGCAAATTAGCCCACGTGTTACCTAAAGGGCCATCAAATGATCCAGCCAAGTTCCCAAACAGCAGTTAAAACAACCGAAGGATTCAGAAACATGGGAGTCTATAACGTTCTGTTTTTTTAAGTTGAAGAAACAAGGAAGTGGTGATTAAGTCTAGTGGAACTGTTCATGTGCTGTGCCTTTTTTTTTTAGCTTTGGGACTCCAGCTATTATATATACTATACAGCTCAAGTCTCTCTCCCCCCTCCCCCCCAGCCAAAAAAGCTAGTATCCTACTCAGTCTTGGTAATCCTCAACAAACCATGATGGTTGTGTGGTTTTGCAACAGGCTAGTGCTGCCACCTCTGCAAAGGCTGCTGCCATATAACATTGAGCACCCTTACTTAATACATAGAGACATATACATCCACATCTACTGGCATGTGTAATCAAAGCAAAGTGTTCTGCTTATATACCGCCCCATACCACTACAAGTAGTCTCTGGGCGGTTTAAAATTTTGATTACAGTGTGCAGGCTACACATTGCCCCCCCCCCAGCAAGCTGGGTACTCATTTTACCGACCTCGGAAGGATGGAAGGCTGAGTGAACCTTGAGCCTGCTACCGGGGATTGAACCCAGGTCGTGAGCACAGTTTTACCTGCAGTACAGGCATTTAACCACTGCGCCACGAGGCTCATCAAAAGGTTTTTTGGGAGGGGGATATGTTTCAAAGATACATTTTCAGCCCAGCCCATGCAGATTGTATCATTTTCTAAGGCATTATGGAACTTGGACTGAAAATAAAAAACAGTCATTTTAGTTTGAACTTCTGAATGAAATTTCATCTGATGGCCTGTTGATTGCAGCAGGGAGGTAAAACACTTGAATTCTCACATATACACCCACAAATGGGACTTTCTACACAACCATGACATTCATTTGTATAGTTTGAAGAACGTCATATTGCCTTTGTGGTTGGCAACGTATCTGCATTGTTGAGTTAATATCTTTATAGGTATGAACACAATGCATCCATAAATAGTAATCCAGCCAGATTTGCCCAGTTGGCCTCAGAAGCTGCTTATATATTTTTTAAAATAAAGTAAAACATTTCAGGCAGTATTGAATAGTGTAGATGTACGGAAATAAGCATGATAGGATATGGTGTAAGAGACATTATTGAATTTCCTATTTTTATATACAGTAAATAAAAGATGGAGAAACATGGTCAAATAATGGAACTGGAAATTGTTTTTTGAAAACAAAGTTAAGAATAGTTTATTTGGGGTAGGCTACTTTATAATACTGTACCTGTAAAAATACCATGTGCTGAACAATTAAAGCTTTTATTGCTGAACAATAAAATGTTACACAAAGATGCCCCCCCCTTATTCATAAGGGGGAAGGAAGGAAGTGAAATAAGATCAGCCAAGCTGAGTTGACTTAGTAATATGTTGCAAATTGTTCAGATTTTTTATTGTTTATATCAGATCTGCTGATACTTTGTGCCATGTTTATATCCAGAATGTGTTACACAATTCTGTAAATTGTCCTTCTGGATGTTATGTAGAAAATGCCTGAAATAATTTGACACTTATCATTTCCAAGTTAAAGTTGGAAACAACAATAGATATTTTTGAGAAAAAATGGCTGAGTCTTCACGGTTGTTTAATTCTATGCTTTGAGGACACATTGGGGAGAAAAGACACTATAAAATTGGAAAGAAATTAAATAGAGAGATGGAAGCAATTGATCATGAGCTTGTTATAATACTGTTATTTTAACTGTTTTTTTTTCTAACTATACTATGGAGAACTGTAGTACTGTATATTTAAATCACCTACAGCATTTAATGACTAGCAGGTTGTTACATTCTAAATGTAAATTGTGTTGATTGTGCAGTCACGGTTCATATACTGCGGTCCTGGTATATCGCAGGACCACAGTATATGAAGGCAAGGGCCCCTGGGGTAAAGCTGTGTGGGCCTGTTTGAGGCCTTCTGCAGTTTCCCCAGGCCCAACGCTGCCTTGAATGGGCCTCCGATGACCTTTCTGGGCCTGTTGGAGGCCCCAGAAGTATTTTCTGGCAAACTGGAAGTCACTCGGGGCAGCACCAAGCCTAAGGTAAGTGTAGGAGGCCCCAGACAGCCCCCCCCCCGTCCCAACCCAGCATCTGTATATCACAGATTTTCCTTTATCACTGGTTGGGTCAGGTCCCTGTCGTCTGCGATAAATGGGGGTGGGGGTGGTTACTATATGTTTGTATTCCATATGAATTAGTCTATCTAGAGTCTAGTGCAAGGAGAGACATGAGTAGGAAAGTAGCATACTTAATATGAAGTGGGGAAAGTGGGCATAAATTTATTTAACACTGAGTCTAGTCATGTCTCTGTTAAAATCAGTTCTCAGTTGTGTTCAGAGGGCTTTATGCCTGGGCTGTGGTTTGGTACTTAGATAAATTGGAAATGAGATTGCAGTCTAGTGCTGAAAACCCCTGTAGAACCTTACCCCAGGACTGGTGTTTCTTGCTTAAGAAATAGGCCTCAGTCTATTGTCTCAGATCACTGCTAGTGATTTTTATATAATTTTGGGAGATCCTGAGGCACTTGAAAATCCTCAAAGGTGCTCAGGGGACAGTCAGGAACAGAAATTGTTAGCTTCTACCTGAAGTTCAATAATTAGCAACATACTTGCTCATTTGTTTAAAAAAGGACATGGAAAGATGAAGTGTGTATAGCTTATGGACTTTAGATTTTGTTTGTGGTTTTGGTACATATTTTGTTCCATTACAACAGGGTACTAGTCCATAGAGTTGCATTTTAACAAACACTGAAAGGGTCATTTAAAGGTTGAAGTATTGATAATTTATTTCTATTCAGCTACCCAGAGAAGGATAGCATAGCTGAATTTTTATTTATTTATTGCATTCTTTATTTTTTTGCACTGTGGAAAACCTAGGAACATTTTTCAGAAAAAGTTTTGGTGACAACTATGAAATTATTCAAATCCATACTCTGTATGTGCCAATGTAAGCAAAAGATTCATTGAGTTGAGGAAATTGTATGACATTGTCTTAGTTACATATTATAAACACCATACTTCTAGGTAGCTGGAAAGGCTTTTATACTGAGTATGGTTGCTGTAACTCCTATGTATTTAACTCATAACCTTCTCAACCAGTGGTGAGCTGCTATTCAGGAATGCCACACAAAATTAAACACAGGTATAGAAATAAATTTATAAACAATAATCATGAGAAGAAAATAAAACTCAACAAAAAAACATTATCTAACAAACATGACCTAAGTCACAGGATGGTGAAAATAAGAGACAAAAACAAAGAACAATCATACTGATACTGGAAGTAAATTAAAGAGGAATTAGGCTTGATATCAAATGATAGGTAATACAGGGCTGGATGGAGTTGGAACAACTAGTATTTATGGTAATTTAGCTATTAATGCATAAGAAGATATTTGTTTAAAACAAAGTCCTCCTTTTGAGATGCACACACACAACAGATAAGAACTTTTAGAACTTTTTGTTAGTTTTGCCTTATAATTGGCCTCCATTTTCCGGTGAAGGACAGTATACATTTCTACATCTCTGGTGGTGGTGGATTTTTAAATAGAAATAAGACAGTGGAAGTACAATGTACATTTTGAGTTCTTAAAATACTTTTTTGCTCTCTTTGATATATTCTTTTTTCTTGACCACCTGCAGATTATAGTACCTACACTCAAGCTGCAGCCCAGCAGGGGTGAGTTTCTCTGAAGATAATAGACTATTCTGCAAATAAGATTTGGTTTATAATTTCTGTGGTGTATCGTCTTGTTTTATGATCATAGTAGATTTTCAACAATGAAACATATTGTGTTGAAAAATTTAACCTCTCTTGATGCTATTGCCTTACAAACTTTTAAATTTCTTGTATTTTTTTTCTGCAGCTACGCTGCTTATGCAGCAGCTCAGCCAGCTCAAGGATATGCACAGACCACCCAGGTAAAATAGAACAGTAAATCTCTTTCACCATGAAAGAAAAAGAAATGTTGCTACTATAAAGAAAAACTGTAAGGTGCTTACTGCATCTGCCCCCATGATAAAAACATGGTACTGATTTTTGAAAACAGTTTGGTGAATGTATTTATGTTGCCACAGGTACTTATTCAGATTTCCACTGTTGAATCACAAGGATGCTGTGTGTCTTTGGGCAAGGCACAGAAAATGGCCTCTTCATGTCCTCTCCATGTCTCCTGCAGCTCTCTTCTGCCTAGCTCTCTGTGGCAAAATCTAAGCCTTGTGGGAGGAAACCTTTGAAGGCCAAGGGTGGTGGTGGTGGTGGTGGTGGTGGTGGTGGTGGTGGTGGTGGGAAAGCAAAAGGGGAACTGTTGTGGGGTTGAATGTCTTCTATCTGGTTATTTAAACATCATGTAAGATTTTTTTCCTTTGCAGCCAGTGAATATTTTAAGACCTCCATAGGATAAGAGAATGGTAATTCCTACGAGTAATACAAAGGAATTTTTTTAAATTTCTAACAATCTAAATGGAGGATCTTTAGCCTGGGAAAGATTAAATATTTTATTGGGGACAGCAAAGTACTATGGATGTGGGTAGAGCAACTGCCATAGTGGTGTGCCATGGAAACATGGCACGTTACTACTGCAGTGATTGCCAGAATAGGTATTGAGGTTTTTTTTTTAGCACAGAACTGAGACTTTAAAGTTTTCTTCCAAATCTTTAAAGTGTCAGATTGTGTGATGTAAGGGGAAGGGGACCACAAACAACCAGTGGCTTAAAGGTAACCTCCTGTAGGGGAGAGAAAAAATCAGCTATTAAAAAAATCATTTAAGTGAAACCTTTTTTTAATTTTAAATAAAAAATCGGATTTGTTAAATTTTAAATTGTCATTTATATCATTTATACCCTGGATCTGTAATGTTATCTTCTTTTTCACTCTGTGATTCAGGCAAGCAGTCTGTATTGGGTTTTATTAGAGTGGCCCCGGGCTAGATGAGTGATATACCAATTGAATATATAAATAAAAAATAGTTATCATAGAATACCTAGGTTCTTTTGTGTTGTCTTCTGGAATACTGCTCTGTAGGCAGCATGAATGGCAGACTAAAATGAACAGTGATGAAAAATACAGTGGACCCTCGTATAACAAACAGTTCGTATAACATAAAATCTGTACGACATAAAAAATTCTGGAGATAGGGGAAATTTGCTTAACAGAATTGTCTTTGGGATGAATCCATACAGCATAAAAATGGTTGCGATTGGGGATTACTCTGTTTTTAATGCATTCCTATGGGAAATTTGTATAAAGGAAAATTTGCTTAACATAATTTCATTTGGAACGAATTAATTCCTTTATACAAGGTACCACTGTATTCGTTAGCTCCTGATAACCATGACCTCTCCTCGTCTCTGATTTCCTTTGTACTGCTGTGTTGTGGAATTCTGATGGACATGTTGATTTGTTCTGCCAGGCAAGGGCCTTGTTGGATGTGGGATTACTCAGTTCTCCCTCTGTTACATATGATAATTGACTTCTTGACCAAAGCAGGATTCTTGATGCCTGTTCTGCTGAATGCCAAGTTGAAAAGGACCTTTTCCTTCTTTGCAGCAGGCCTACGGGCAGCAGAGCTATGGAACCTATGGCCAGCCCACTGATGTCAACTATACTCAAGCGCAGAGCACCGCCACCTATGGGCAAACTGCATATGCAAGTTCCTACGGGCAGCCTCCAACTGGTCAGTGTGCATCTGTTTCCCCTTCTGCTTCTGCTTTCTTTTACCCTGGAGGTTTTAACCTAATTTGAGAGTGGAAATTTAAGCTGTAGGCAAATGTTCACTTGAATGTTCAGAACAACTTTGGGTATTGGGCTAGTTTGCACCGAGGTAGAAGCATTGCTGCTTCTTGTTAAGATAGACATACGTCAGTGTTCCTGGGGAACAGGAATTCTTTAATCTTTTTGTTGCTTGAGGGATGAGTACTTCAAAACCATTTGCCTGTTCTGATGGCACATTTTCTACTTCTTGTCTTTTGCTTTCCACAGTAGAAGGGACCAGTACAGGTTTGAATATCCTGCTTAACTTTGCATGGGAAATGCTGTTCATTTCGTCTACATTTATGATGTTAACCCTTTAGGAGTCTTTTTTTTTTTAATTGCTGCAGTCAAATGTAAACTTTGCTTACCCAGGGTAATTTACAGTTTGTACGCAGAGGGGGCAATGACAATAAAGATTCCTATTTTTAGCTATGTTGTAGGGATAAAATTTGTGTATTGAAATGACAACTAAGGATGAAGAGGATTCAAGTCAACTTAAGTTGGCATTCTTTCCTGTTCCTAAAGGGTGAACAGCATGATCAGACATACCGAGCTAGATCCATCCATGCATGTTCCATGTTGGGCATCAACTTTCATGTACTGTATCATAAACAATCTGTACATTCTTTTGCTTGTGTTTTTAAAACTAGAGTTCTTTTCCTCCTAGTGGTTTATTTATCTCAAACTGATGGTCTTGGAGGGATTTATCAGAGCCCATTGCTACATTGTCTGACTTCGAAGTGCATGAGAAGTCACTGTTGAAAGCATTCCAACAATTAAAGTATATTTCTTAAGCTCTGAATACATGCTGCTGTGTGGCAGAGAAGGTTTTAAACCACAGTGATGAGGCAGCATGGGTCTTTATGTATGTTTATTTAAAAAGTTGCTTTATTTGATATTTTAAAACATTTTCGATATCACCATCATAAAAGATGAACAAGACTGATAGTTAAGTAGATGCATGAAGAAAAAAACTACTGCTTATCTGGAAGTAGAACAGGCTCGTGAGTATTTAGGAGAAAGAAGGGACTGTGTTCCAGCTACTGGCATGTGGATATCATTTGTGTAATCATTTTCTGTCCTGCATGGATCTCCTGCCATTTAATCTCAGGCTGGCCAAGGCATCAAGCCCAGCATAATTATGTGTTCCCTTATCAACCCTGCATGTCTTCCTCCTTGGCTCATGCAGGGGTGCAAAACAGAGAAAAGCATGTTTTTTCAGACAAGTCTCCTAATGGGACTTCGTTTTTGTGAGCAAGGAAGGTATGGTGGTGCCTAAGAGGTGATCTGATTGAAGTTTATAGAATCATACATGGTGTGGACAAACTGTTTTCCCTATCGCACAGCACTAGAACTAGGGGGTATTCCATGAAACTTTTGGGTGCTAGATCTCAAATAAGAGGAAGTACTTTTTCACCCAGAGGATCACTGGTCTCTGGAACTCCCTGCCAGAATAAGTGGTGACAGCTGTCAGCCTTGACAGCTTTAAGAAAGGATTGGACAAGTTCATGGAGAACAAAGTTATCCATGGCTATCATTATAGATGCCTAAGGACAACCTCTAGGTTGGAGAGAGAGGCAGGAGATCTCTCAATGCCATTGGCGGGAATTGTAAGCAGGTGAAGACATCTGCCTGGGAAGACCCTGAAGCAAATGGTGTGCCGCTGTGTGAGACTGCATGCTGGACTGGATGGGCTCTGGCCTTTTTCAGCAAGGCTGCCCTTATGTACTT
Source organism: Phrynocephalus guinanensis (assembly GCA_037367245.1). Classification (NCBI taxonomy): domain Eukaryota; kingdom Metazoa; phylum Chordata; class Lepidosauria; order Squamata; family Agamidae; genus Phrynocephalus; species Phrynocephalus guinanensis. Next base: position 4,645,881 of record CM074752.1, read on the forward strand.
GCCGTACGCTAGATTTCTAAGACTGGTGTAATACTCCATGTCTAAATGATGATGGTGCTGTATCTATTTTGTTCTGTGAGGGGCCTTAAAACTGTTTGTATTTTATTTCTTGCTACTGGTCAATGACAGTAATAAAGACTTGCTTGCAAGATGGTGCTGTATCGAAAGCACATTGCAAGACTTCTAGATTTTCTAAAGCTGCAAAATGGTGGCATGCTGATCATTTTAATAGTTCAGTTGGTATTTGAAGAAAACTCTATCCCCCACCCCACCCCCGAAAGCATAGAAATTTTGAAGACAAGGTGGGAATAGAATCATTTGGGGAAAGCTTTGTTCTGTGATCTCAAAGGAGGAAATTAAAATCTTGGGAGAAACTGGACTTGCTTTGGAAAATGGCCAACATGGACAGTAGTTGAATGGCCTGGGTGTACAGGGATGACCTGCCTGAGTGTAACTAGGTTTCATTGGACAGCTCGGTCTACTACAGCTTTAATCTTCATTGCGTCAGAGGGACACAGATATTCTGAAAGTTTTAATTGGAATGTGCATCTGCATAGTACTTCTGAAATTTACACACAGGCTACCTTTTTAAAAAAGTATTTTTAAAAAGTACATTAAAATTTCAGAGGGCAGTTCTTACAGTCTGCTTTATTTTTGCCAAACATAGCATGTTTTCTAGTTAGCAGAGCCCAGTTCCTGGTTAGCTCAGTGAGTTTGGTATTTGGCTGTGGAGCCAGATTCCTTTTTCTGTGAATCCCAGAAGACCCAGGCTCTGTGTCCGTGGGCAGGCTGTACAGTAAATAAAGAATAAATAAGGTATAATGTAGGTCCCTTTGATGGAGCTGAACCTGAAAGTGACTTTGTAGGGATCTTCTCATGTTTTAATGCACTCTTGCAAGTTCCATCTTTAAAAACACCAACCAAGTGTCAAGTCGATTCCCATTCCCTTCTTCTGGGGGAACTTTGGGCCTGCGCAGCTTGCCCTTGGCCTCATAGGCTTGCTTCTCTGGGGTGCACAACAAGGAATCAAACCCCCAGCTTCTGGCCCCACAGCCAGATATCCAGCCACCCGGCAGGAATAGGGCTATGCAAATACTTCTCTGTGATCTGATTTTTAAAAAAAATACGGTTTATTTTACCCAGAGGAAGTTGCCAAGTGCACTGTTGTAATTTGAAGAGATGCACCCATAGCTCTAACATTTCATTTTACATAATATATTGACTGTTTATGTTGGCATTTTATAATGGAATTTAAACAGTAGATGGTGAGAAATTTTGAGAGGTAGAAGGTGCTATTTCCCATTACACATAGGAGAAAATTCTTCCATGAACTGCCAGCTGATCTAGTACAGTGGACCCTTGTATAACAAACAGTTTGTATAACATAAAATCTGTACAACATAAAAAATTTCGGAGATAGGGGAAATTTGCTTAACATAATCGCCTATGGGGAGAATCCATACAACATAAAAATGGGATTACTCCATTTTCAATGCATTCCTATGGGAATTTGTATAGAGGAAAATTTGCTTAACAATTTCATTTGGAACAAGTTAATTCCTTTATACAAGGTACCCCTGTACCTCAAGTGAAGCTGTTAAAAACCCAGTCAGTATGCCCTCTCTGCTCCAGTAAATTGATTTAAAGCAGTGGTTCTCGACCTGTGGGTCCCCAGATGTTCCTGGACTGCAACTCCCAGAAATCCCTTCCAGCACAGCGAGTGGTGGAGGCTTCTGGGAGTTGCAGTCCAGGAACATCTGGGGACCCACAGGTCGAGAACCACTGATTTAAAGGCTGTGGGATGTCGTAGTTAGCAGATACAACCTTATCTGTTATAAATCAGTAGAAGGATGAGACAGGAGCATCTTAGGAACCCCACATTGACATGGTTTAGTTGTCACATGGCTTCCGTCTTTGTATGGCCACCATGGCTCATGATTCTCTCCCCGTCATGTCCCTGTTTCTCCTGTGTGTGAAGGCACTTGTTGCACCACAATATTTGGAGATAATTTTTCAGAACTATGTGCTGCATGGATGTATATTGGTAAAAAAAGTTCACTTTTGGTATGATAGCTGAAATGGGTTTTAGATTCCTATTTCTTGTGAGAGTTCTGCCCTTTCCTTGGCAAACATAAGCTCTTTATTTTCATTATTTCTTGATTATTATTTTTTTGGAGCATGTTCCATTAGAGGCCTAAATGTAAACAGTCAAAAATGATATGGAAGACACATGCTGCTCATCAGGATTTCCTCTCTCTCTTCTTTGCAGGTTACACTGCCCCAGCAGCTCCCCAGGCTTATAGCCAGCCCGCCCAGGGATACGGCACGGCTGCTTATGATACAACCACAGCGACAGTCACCACCACACAGGCTTCTTATGCGGCCCCATCTGCTTATGGCACCCAGCCTGCCTATCCTTCCTATGGACAGCAGCCAGCAGCCACTGCACCTACAAGGTAATACTCAATCTGAAGCAGGTGGAATTGCAACCAGAACAAAAGGATAAACTTCTTTTTAAGTCAGAGAAGGTTTCTTGAGTATAAATCTGAGAATATACCTGCTTGATCTTTTTTTCTGTATTGTTCTGCTGACTCTTGGTTTGCAGGTAGTTTCTATATAGGTAGGTTTTGGGAGTAATCCATCTTTCTCTCTTCTCTAACTCCTCCAGTGATACACGTTTGGCTGAAATCCTGTTGCTTAACATAGTAAATCACAGCTACAGAAGGCTCATTGAATCAGCCAGACTTAGAGGAACTGACTAGCCAGATCCTTGCTGGTTTAATGGGACTACTCTAGTTGTGACTTACTACAGTGATCAACAGGATTTCATCCACCGAAACAGAACACATACAAAACTTTGTTCATGCGCAATGGGATAAAATAGCTTGTCTTCTCTGAATCATATTTTTTCTTTGATATTGCAGCTAAAAGTAAATGATGCAATGTTGGTTCAGAATGTAGTCCGCTCTGGGTAACTGCACACTTTTCTGCCTGGAAAGAACAGAAACATTTTGGTACAGTGGTACCTCATAAGACAAATTTATTCCATTCTACAGGGCAATTCGTTTTATGAAAAAGTTGTCCTGCAAAGTGCCATTTCCCATAGGTATGCATTGAAAACCAATTAATCCGTTCTGGAGGGAATGGATTATAGGTTTTCAGTGCATTCCTACAGGGAGGCTGTCCCAAACCCCCTCAATCAATGGACAGCCAAATGCTGTTCCCCATGCAGCTGGCCGACACCTGATTCTGACAGCTCCAAGCTGTCTGTCGCAGCTGTGTGGAGTAGCCTTTGGCTGCCAGTGGTTGAGGGGGTTTACCCCCAGCCCTCTTCTTTGCTGGGGTGGGGTAGAGGAAAAGCCTCCCCCCTTTTGCTGGCTCCAGTTTCCTGTCCCTTCATCGTTTTCAGGCACCCGAAAGATGAAAGGGATCAGGTGCTGCACACAGCAGATTGAGCGGTGTGCAGCACTCGATCCACCACTCTGCCTAGCCTCATTGACACCTCTTAAGAGCAATTTAATCCATAGGGATTTTTCATCCTTGGAAGCATTCCCATTCCCAGAAATTTCATTTGCCCTACAAATTATTTGTCTTACAGGTAATTCATCTTAAGAGGTACCACTGTACTAAGAAAAATGCTCAGTTTGAAATTGAGGCTTATCCCTGGAATGTTTTAAAGAAACTTAGTGCACAGTGTTCCGGTGCTCAGAGTCATCATCTTCCATGATACAGTGTACCTTGCTGCCAGTGCTTTGAATTTTTGATGTTTAAATCATGTTTCAGGGAGGATGTGGCAATGTTTTGGTGAAATATCTTTATGGCTTATCTAGCAGTTGTAGAATTATAGAATCATAGAGTTGGAAGAGACCTCAAGGGCCATCTAGTCCAGCCTCTTGCCATGCAGGAACCCCCGACAGATGGCCATCCAGCCTCGGCTAAAAAGCCTCCAAAGAATGAGACTCCACCACCCTCCTTTGTGGCAGTTAGTGGATTTACAGTCGTTATAGAGGTTTGGCATTGACAGAGAATTCGAGTCTAATATGAGAGCATAATGTATTTCTGAATTATTTGGGGGGCGAAATTTCTACCCATAGCTCGGGTGTTATATCTTGAATCTGTACAGGAGATTGCTCCAGATTAAAATGCTTAAGTTGGGCTTCTTTGAAATCTATCTTATTGTTGGGTTTCTTTTTTAGACCTCAAGATGGCAGCAAGCCTGCTGAGACTAGCCAGGCTCAGTCGAGTACCACTGGCTACAGCCAGCCTAGCCTAGGGTACGGGCAGAGTAACTACAGCTATCAGGTCCCTGGAAGTTACCCTATGCAGCCGGTTACTGCTCCTCCATCCTATCCTCCCACCAGGTGAGTGTTCTTGAACTCTCTGCTTTTAGGCTTCCCAGCCTTAATAGAAAAGTATTATACACAAATGTCCAGAATCCTGTTCCAGATTTGGGCCATTGAGTAACTTAGGTTGGTATAAATCTGAGCAGCAAATTGCAACAAGTTAAGAGGCCCCGGTGCAGACATTTCCTGTTGTTCCCCTGAGCTGTGTGATTTGGTGCTCAGCAGCAGAAGCCTCTGTGGGCTGCTTAACTGGTGGCAATCGGCCACAGATTTACGCTGTCTGAGTAACACCCTTGAGTAACTAATAGGATTCTGGCCAGTGTTTCTGTTGTGATGCATCAGTCAAAGCAAATTGACTGCCCATCCTCACTTTTATTTTTCCGTGTAGCATGTTGAGTCAAGGTTCTTGGCAGGTCCATGGCAGTGTCATTGAGAGTGACCACCTCGGGGACCTCTTTTGTAGATGACTTTGGGGTAATACCAGACCTTCAGAAAATCCCTCTCTAGCCCTAGCAGGATTAAAGCACGCAGGGCTGTTCAAAGAAGGGCTTGTCTTGTGTGATCTGCTCTGTTTTATTACCCCTTTCTTTGACATATTATCAACAAATGGCCTAATTCTTGAGTGTGGAGTAGAATTGTGTCAGCCACAGTCTTCTACTCTCAGTCTTACTTGAAAAACTGAGCAGTAAGTTTCTGAATACAGCAACCCCCCACCATTTCGCGGTTTATGTACTGCGGTCCCGCTATATCGCGGGACCAGAGTACATGCTGGGGCTCCAGCTGATTAGTGCTGGGTTATTTCCCCACCCCAGCACCAATCAGTTGGAACACGTCACTGCTGCTGCCCGGGCTGCTGGAAGACTTTTTAAAAAGCCTTCCAGCAGCCCGTGCAAAGGCACCACTGCCCTTGCTGCAGGCGCCATTCCTCCCCCAGCCAGCGCCAGTCAGCTGCTTGGCGCTGGCTTGGGGCCAGCGCTGCCCCACAATCTCCATTGAAATGTATTGGCTCAATGTATTTCAATAGAGGTGGCCTGGAACACTGCTCTCCCCCCCCCCCGGCCCGGGAGAAGATCCCCTAATGCCGCCGCTGCATGCTGCTCCGAGAAGTCTCAGGTCAGCGCTGGTGGTTGGCGGCGGGGGATCTGATCGCCCACAACCCCCCAGGCCCCACACGCATCCGCAGATCGCGGATTTTCGATCATCACGGGTCGGGTGGGTCCCTAACCCCTGCGATAGGTGGCAGGTTACTGTTGTTAGTGACTGCAGACCAGCAGGGATCAGGTTTTTCATGCTGTTGCCAGTCTGATAACAACACCAATCACGACAGCTTTCTGATGCTCTGATGCTTCAGTAAGCTAGAGATTCCCTTTTCTGTCCTGGCTCACTTGATTAAAGTTGGTCAGTGGAAGATCAGCTTTGGTGAGAACCATTTCCTGGCTTCTGCTTGGGTCTCGATTAGAGTAGGGAAGGCAACCTGTGCTTTTGTTTGGCTTTGTGACGGCAAAGGTGCAAATCATACACTGTACTAAGACTGGCATTCTTTTCTTTTCTCCCCTAGTTATTCCTCTTCACAGCCAAGTAGCTATGACCAGAGCACTTACTCTCAGCAGAGCAGTTATGGTCAGCAAGGCAGCTATGGGCAACAAGGTGGCTATGGGCAGCAAAGCAGCTACGGGCAGCAGCCCCCCACCAGCTACCCACCTCCAACCGGATCCTACAGCCAGACTCCGAGCCAGTACAGCCAACAAGGCAGCAGCTACGGGCAACCAAGTGAGTGTTGACAAAAGAGGCTAAGATTAAGTATCTTCACCCCAGAAATCAACAGAGCCTTCAAAGGGAGATAGTCAACTTTAAGGGGAAAACCTTTGGTATTTTTCAGGCCAACTCTTATCAAGTCTGTAACTTTTCTCAGCTTTTCCCCACCTGTGTTTACGATTTGCATTCCGTTACCAAATTAGCTTATTTGTAGTTGTAGTCTTTAAGTTAAGTATGAACGGTAATTGAAAGCATATTGCGCCATGTACCCTTGCTTGAACTGAACCACCATTGTAGCAAGGAGGTATTGTTGATGCTGGATTGGTAAGGGCTGGAGTAGGGTATAGCCGAGTACCCCATTGCAAAGTCAGTTGAACCAGATTCCAGGCTGCTTTCCACCTGGCACATGTAAACATTTTGCAAGTGTTTTAATTCCTACAGCCATCTCTTTAGTGAAAGTCCCAAGACTAATCAAGGGTAGAGGTTGGAAAGAAGTGGGGTGACTTTTAAGCCGTTGTGTACCTTCCCTGAAATTTCAGTAATAATACTCCTTAGGTTCATTCCGTCAAGACCATCCCAGCAGCATGGGTGTGTATGGCCAGGACTCTGGAGGCTTTTCAGGCCCAGGAGAAAGCCGGAGCTTGAGTGGCCCTGATAACCGGGGCAGGGGAAGAGGCGGGGGATTTGACCGCGGAGGCGTGAGCAGAGGTGGGCGGGGAGGAGGAGGCCGCGGCGGAATGGGGTAAGAGCAAACCTTTTATTCCTCTTATCTAATGTGATTTTACCCTATAGGGTGTACAATGGGAAGAAGGGCTGAAAGGGCTGCCAGCCACTTTTTCCATGGATATGATCTGGCTCACAGCAGGTCCATGTTCCAAGCAGGGATCCATGGAAATATCTTGTTAGAGGGCCTAGGGGCAGGATGCATTTTGCCTGCAGCTAGCTGGTTGGAGAAGAGGGGTCCCGGGGTGTTAAAATGGCAAAACTTTCAGCTCCCTTCCACGGTTAACAGAGGGGAACCCTCTGCATTTTCACAGCCTTTGGGTTGAACACACACACACACACACACCTTGCAACAAGCCGTCCACAGGTCTTTCTTTCCTCCTTGCGGATGTCGGATACTGCAGGTATGTATCACGGATCTCTGCTGTTTTTGCCAAGCGCTTTCTTGCCCTAGCTCTACTTGCTCTAGGCAGTAGCATTCTGGGATCCAGCCAGAGCTGAAAGTGTGGCCTCAGAACTCGGCAAAGCCCACAGCTCGACCCCTGTAGCCATTGGAGGCACGCAGGTTGGTTGAGAGCGTGAAGAGATCCCGTTCCCACCAACACGAGCGTGGCTCCCCACTGGAGTTCTCAGGTGTCCCCAATCTGTTTGCCATTTGGAATAATGGCCGAATGTGATTTGGCCAGCCGGGTCGGTTCTTGTTTTCCATGACTGTTTTGTTTAAGGTAAAGACAGATGGTGGCCGCCAGAGATGATGTGATCAAGGGTGCTGTTGTGTGTGTTCCATCCATGTGGATTACACTATGCAGAGTGTTTAGTTAGGATTTGGATTTTTTAAAAGTTAAAGAATGAGAGGGTTGGGGGAAAGTTATGGGCATTTAATGCTGGTGCTTCCAGATCCATTGTCCCTATAACTTGGCTAGCGAAAGAGTCACTCTGCATAGTTTAAAACTATGTATCCTGATGGTTTGAAATCTTTGACATCAACTGCTTTTATTTCTTCAAAATGTATTCCATTAACCACCAACTTTTTAACATTTTAAAGCGTAACCCATTCAGATTGGCTTGAATGGAAAAGGGCTCCTTAGTTCTATAAGATTTCATTTATTAGGTTTCCTAGATGTGTTTAAAGTAAGCATAGGCACTTGAAATGACGATCACCACATCTTTTTTCGTTAATATTTTTTAAAATGCCCACATTGTAAATATGCAACTAAACCCATTATTTATTTATTATTATTATTATTATTATTATTATTATTATTATTATTATTATTATTATTATTATTATTATTATTATTATTATTATTAATTAACAGGGCACTCAGGTTTTTAGTTTCATACCCATAATCCAAAACTTCATCTCGAAGATGAACTGGTGTGGGACAGGTCATTTTGCCGTAGGCAGTTTTAAAAAATACCTGCCTTAACTGGGGTGGGCTAGATTTGTCCCCAAAGGGCTGGTGGGGGATAGGAAGATGTGTCTTTTCCCCCATGATGTGGTGACACATTTCAGTGTCTTTCCTTCAGGTAAGGAGCCCAGTGTTCTTAACATGCCCTTTTTCATTGCCTCAATATTTTTATATTTTCACTGGCTGTTAAACATGGAAACTTTTTAACATGCTTTGTCGCATTTATATGCTACAGGTTACAAAGTGAGAGCCTTGTATACACTTCAATACTTAAAAAGTACCCGTACTCAGTACTCAGCCGGCAGCATATTGAAAAGTGGGACTAGACACGGTGTCCATATCGAGAGGAAAAAATATACATAGAATATTTTAACCCAATGTGTTCATTGTATAAATGGAAACCTTCTGTAACTTTGGTAACTGCATATAGTACTTCATGTTTGGTAATAAAACTAGAGGGGAGGTATAAATAACTTTAGAATTGTGTAACGTTAAAAGTGTATAAACATCTGTTTAAAAAAAAGGATACATTACATATATGGTTATATGTAGTTTTGGGGGAAACGAGAAGCAAAGCTGCATGCAACAGCTTGGAATTGTTTATAGTAAATCTTTTTTGGGTTAAAGATGCAATACTTGCTAACAAGCAGTGGCTCTTCTCCCTCCTTACTTCCAAACAATTTTAGGTCACACACCCCCGAAAAATCCATTTGTAATGGCACCTTATTTCATTGGGCATGTTTTTGCCGACAAATTGTATTTCTGGCTTTGCCCTCTATTGAAATAGACACTGCTTTTTCCATTGGTTCCTTCTGTTGTGTCCACAAAGCTGCACCCTTAGACCTTAGAATCCGGGTATATTCTGTAAACTCTCCCTCCACAGAGAATGTTAAATCCAGTAATGACCTGAATGTATGATTTCTAGTGACTGTCATCTGATCTGTGTTCTGCGGTTTGCTGTCTCTTTATTTTATTGTTCCCTCCACCTCCCACCCCATTTTAGTTTTTTGAACTGTTAATGTTAAAGGTTCTCCAGTGCAAGAGCTTGGCTCACTCTCCCACTTGGGGAAGGGAAGGGGGTGCAACTTTATGTACGCAAGAGGAGGAGGGAGTTGACCCCTAGGTCACTTTTGTGTGTGTGTATATATATATATATATATATTTTCAAAATATGTGTGGGGAAAATAAAATCCCCCTTTATTTCTTGTGGTTAAGTATTGCATGTTTTAACGCCGACGGGTAATGAACGGGTCCAACTGCCAAGGTGTCCCAACCCAGGCAAGCAAAGCTTACGTGTGTAAAAGGAAAATAAGAACACGCTGCCCTGAAGAAAAGGCCTAGTGACGAGATGAGAGAGAGAGAAAGAAAGAGAAAGACAGACAGACATGCATTGTTTGGATATGTTTAGCCAGTGTCCTCCTCCTTCCCTGAGAGCCCCAGAGGCTCCGAGCGGTGCTGGCTTTTAAAAGGGAAAAGGCCTTCATTTCTTCGTTTATCCCCCCAGCAGCGCTGGAGAGCGAGGTGGCTTCAATAAGCCTGGTGGTAAGTTTTTGAGCATTACAATGGGATAGTGTTTTTTTAAAAAAAAAATGCAGCCAGAAAATTAAATAAATAAATAAAATAAAATAAAAATGATTAGTTTCATAAGCGGCTACAATGCCATATGCAACAAGACTTTTAATGGGTACTGCCGGCAATGCCTAGGGGTTTATAAGGTTTTAACCTATGGTTACGGAACAAAGGGTAAAACAAAAGGGTGTTGAAATGTGGAGAGAAATTGCTTCTGTAATTTGGGGAAGGAATCGCTTTAAGAGGCTTTGGATTTTCTTTTTTATAAAATAAGTAACATTGGTAAACAAGCGCTGATTGGCCCAAGGAAGCCCCTTTAGAAACCAAGTGTAATATCAGGTGGTGGTTTAGAAGAAGGCTGCTAAAATAGTCAGCTGATCTCAGCAATGAAGGTGTTAAAGGGTTGTGCATTGCAAGTCTTCTTTGCAGTGCGGTCAATTGGAGTTTTAACCCATGCCATCAAATGGCGGTTGCAAATAGGGAGTTGTGTGTGTGGTCAGCGGCGTAGCTTGCAAGGCGTGCACTAACAATGCCTTCTGTGGTTTCTTTTCCCTGGACGGCAGGACACATGGATGAAGGGCCAGATCTGGACTTAGGTAACTTGATGTCACTACTGAAATGTTTGGAAGGGACTCGGCGGTTATTCGTTCCCTTGCGTCTGCCTTGCCAGTCTGGTCACTTGCAAAGAAAATGCAGGGGGTGGGGTTTGCTGTTTGGTTCTTTGCTGGAAATGAAATCCCAGAAAGATAGAGTGGGGCTCAGATTGGCAGGTCACCCTGTTATGCTGTCTTGGTAGAAAAAAATCATTAAAGTGTCTCTTTAATCAAGCTGGCCCTTACTTTCAGTGTGTGTGTGTGTGTGTGTGTGTGTTTTTAAGTCTGTTCCAAACATGCCACTTATTGCTGGCTAAAGTTAAATTTGGAATCCTCCTTTGAAGCCAGTTTCCCTCAAGCACTGGTTGGTCTTTGTCTTGGGGATGACCTGGCTTAGCAGCCATCTCCTGGTGGTGGAGCTCCTGTTTGCCCTCTGGGGCATAATAGATCCAAGAAGCCATCCTGCTAGCTAGAAAGCCAGGCATCTGTTTGCAGTTGGCTGGGATCTCTCACGGCAGGCCTGCCCAAAGTCCGGCCCGGGGACCAAATCCGGCCCGTCAGGCCATTCTGAGTAGCCCGCGGCTGGCTGGTCCGCCCCTCCCTCCCCCTCCTTCACCCACACATTCCCCTGAGGTGGCCACAGCTCCCTGTGCTTCCTTTGGTCCCCACCTTCCTTCTTTCCTCCCTCCCTTGTTCCCCACCCTCCTTCCTTCCTCTCTTGATTTCCACCTCCCTCCCTCCCTCCTATGGCCCCCGCCTTCCTTCCTGTGGGTGGGGTTGCAAGGGGTCAGTGGGTAGGGCTTATGGGTCAGTGGGTGGGGCTTGCAGTGGGATGGCAGGGTTGGGGAGCAACCGGCCCCTGACACATTCTCAGCCGCCAAATCTGGCCCTCCTTACAAAAAGTTTGGGCACCCCTGTGTTACAGGGTGGGGGTGGAGGTAAGACCTTTTGGAGGGGTTAGTTTCTGTTTCCATTCCATAGCTCTGATGGGATTGTTGGGATCACCCAACAATGGTGGTGATGGGTTAAATGTCTCCACAGGCCCACCTTTAGACCTAGATGACGATGTTGATAACAGTTCAGTGTATGTTCAAGGGTTAACTGACAACGTGACCTTAGAGGAGCTGACGGATTTCTTCAAACAATGTGGTGTCGTTAAGGTGCGTGACATGGCCTGCCACCTTCAAGAGTCATCCTTTCTTGATATCAAGTAGAATTGGCTGAAATGAATTCAGGGCCCATATGCGTTTTGGCTTACTTCCTCCCCACCCCGCCCCATGTGTCTTTCATTGTCCTCAAAATTTTGGAGTGAGTAATTAGCGGTGTTTTCTTGCAGCCACGTGGCCATGGACTTGTACAACACTGCCTTTTCAGCTTGAATACGCAGATGAGCACTGCCCCTAGACACGACTAGCATCCATGTGCGGGGGGGGGGACCTTTACCTGAAGTAGCCAAGGCCTTCTAAACGGGGCAGCATAAAGTGTCCTTGAAATTCAGTGTTGATGACAACCAGGAAACCCATTTTTGCAGTCACTTTCCTGCAACATGTGAACGCTACCTGAATTCAGGGACAGGTGGGGAAAGGGCTTCAGCTTGGCATTGGATGCTGGCAGTGATATGGCTCTCTACTTTTATCTCTGCCTAGATGAACAAAAGAACTGGACAGCCCATGATAACCATCTACCTTGACAAGGATACCGGAAAGCCCAAAGGGGATGCTACCGTGTGCTATGATGACCCGCCCACTGCCAAAGCTGCAGTAGAATGGCTGGATGGTGAGTGAATTAAAATGCCGCGCGGATGGAGGCACTGGAGGAATCCAAGGTTAGCGGTTTGGTATCGAGTGAAGGCCGCAAACAGTGGGCCTTGTACGACAAGCGCAGTTACAGATGATGTAACCTAAAGGGGGTGTGCCACAGTTTCCACAGCTGCACAGCCTATTGGATGCTAAACTTGGTGTTGTGGAAGGAGGTATTGCCTCTTTTATAAAAGGGAAGCATGAGTGGGGAGGTGGGGAGGATTGTGCTTATTATTGTCTCTGAAGCCAGAAAGGTTTTTGGAGTAAACACTCCTCAGGGTGGCACACTTCTCTTCCTGTGTGAAAGCTTTACTTAGGCAACTTGGCATCTTCCATCCACCTATTTGAGGAGCCCCTCCCTCCCCCTTCCCCCTTCCTTCTCTAGAGGCCAGTTAACTCCTTACCTCTGGCAGGGGAGCTTTTGACCACAGAATCCTGCCTGTTGTGTCTTTCAGGCAAAGACTTCCAGGGTAGCAAGCTGAAAGTCTCTCTCGCTCGGAAGAAGCTCCCGTTGAACAGCCTGCGAGGAGGGATGCCCCCCCGTGAGCCCCGTGGGATGCCTCCCCCTCTCCGCGGAGGTAACCCTTGGCGGCAACGATGGCAAACCCCTTTCCTTCAAACGCGTTGGCGGCGTGCTTTGCACCTAGAACCCCTGTGGTTACGCCAGTGGGCTTAAAAAGCTTATATCCTTTTAGGGCCAGGAGGCCCTGGGGGGCCGGGAGGTCCTGGTGGCCCAATGGGCCGAATGGGAGGCCGAGGTGGTGACCGGGGCGGCGGCGGCGGCTTTGCCCCAAGAGGACCACGGGGAGCTCGAGGAAACCCTTCCGGCGGAGGGAACGTCCAGCACCGAGCGGGAGACTGGCAGTGCCCCAACCCGTAAGTCACGCTGCTTGATTTCCCCCTCCGCCCCGCACCACACACACCCAATGCTGCTCACGTGCACAGCAGCCCCTGTCCTCCTTCTCCAGATGTCGTGGGGTGTGCTTGTAGTGCTAAACCCCAAGGGCTTAGTTGGGCCGTTTCTTTCAGATGGCTCATGTTGAGGGATGGAAAGGCCACCTGGATAGCTTTCAAACCTTTCCGTCGGACGCTGCTTCTTCAGGCCTGTCCCTGAGGAGCTCAGCTCACTTGCCAGACCATGCTAGATGTCATGGGGCCCCTTGCCTGGCATGCATCCCTCTCCCTCTCTGCCCTGTCCCTTTGCCTGGGTCAATGGTGTGGCAGGAAAATGGCGGCAGTGCCATTCCCTGGGCCCATCCTCTCGGGCCACTCTGGGGACAGGCAGTGGGTGAAGAAGGCCAGCTGAGGCAGCTTCCTCACAGAAGGCACTACTTGCCTTCTCCCCTTCGTGCCGAGAACGACCTAGCAGCCCAGCCCCTCTAGTTTTGCCCTTTGTGCTGAAAGGGCGACGAGGGCATGTCCTTGGCATCTGCCTTTGAGTGCTTATCCTTTCTAGGGGATGCGGAAACCAGAACTTTGCCTGGAGAACAGAATGCAACCAGTGCAAGGCTCCTAAGCCGGAAGGCTTCCTCCCCCCACCCTTCCCACCTCCAGGTATGTTCCTGTTGTCAGCAAGCTGGGGTGGGGTTTGGAATATGTGACACTGATCTCTGCTTATGTGATGTTCACAAGGTCCTGGATTCTTGCTTGGAAAACCGCTGCCACTTAGAGGGCTCATATACGGGACAAATAGTGGTAAGGGAATTGTACAGGTGGTATATTTTTCCTTCGTTTGTGTTTACACTTACTCCGAAGAGTAATGGGGATTGGCTGCCACGTAATGCACAGTCAGAGGGCTCCCTGTTTGTTGGTGGTTTGAGGTGCTGAACGGGGACCCGTGAGTTGGGGTAGCATCCCATGGGATGCAAGTGTGATGGGTGGCCACCTTCAGGGATTTTGGGAGGACTTGGGTAATGATGCATTCAGGATTCTTGTGTGTTTGATGGGGTGGCAACTGGGGCGGTGGAGAGGGGGTGTTTCCAAACTGGAAGAGCCCAGAGGCTTCGTAGACGTACCTCTCACTTCTCATGAGGCTCCTTCACCAATCAGTAGCACATGCTTTGAGCCCGTCCAGATGCTTTAGAAAGTAGGTGTGCTCTGTTTGACTCCAAGGTGGTTGTATGATTGGTTGAAAACAAAATACAGCACTGCTCGCCTTTTCATCAAATGACTGTGCTTGCTTCCTTGTGGTCCTAGTAATGTACTTTTTCCATATACCATACAGGCATGTCCAAACTTCAGCCCTCCAGATGTTTGGGCCACAACTCCCACAGTCCTTTGCCATTGGAAATACAGGCTTGGAATTCTGGGAGTTGTGGTCCAAAACATCAAGAGGGCGCAGGCCACTGTTCACAACAAAGAGCTGTGTGCATGTGATGATGATCTGTGAGTAGCATTGAAGAGTATTTTTTTCCAAGTAGACACACCTTCCCCATCTGCCATTACCCAGTCTTTCTTGCCCTGATCTTGTTAGCTCCATGGCCCTTGCTGGGCACCTAGGTCAGGCATGACCTGGCTGGTTTGTTCTTTTATTCCTGTCCTCAACGTGGTTCCTGTCAAGGTAAGCAGAAGAGGACTTTTTGAAATACAGTAGGGTGTAATCCAGTAGTAAGTTACAAAATTTCATCTCATTGAATCAGTGGAACTTGTGTAGGTCTCAACACAGCTAATTCCTATTGATGCTTTGGACCAGCTAAAGTTGCATCTTACTACTGGATTTCAGCATGAGCGAACACTGAGGACTAAACCATTGTGCTTCCCCTCATGCAGCTGAATGGTGGCCATACCAGCCTTTCTGGGGGAGCTGTAGAATCTAGGAATTAAAGATGTTAGCCTAGCTATAAAGTAGTTTTTGATTTGATGCACTGGATGGGCAAACAAAATCAGGTTTCAAGGCTGCAGGATAGAGCAGCAGGGGAGGAGGGGGAGGGATAATGCACCAGGGTGATTATATCAAGGTCTGCTCTGCTGTAAATTACAGGCATTGGTCAATAATTACCTGGCAGCAAATTATACAGTCTGGTAGATGCTCTTCTGTGGCCACTCTGATGCTTCCACTCTGGTATCTGTGGACACTTTGATCTTTGTGTTCCCATTATTGGGGACATGTTGAACGTTCTTATGTTGCATGGAAACACAGAGGGAGCTTTTGAAATCTCTTCTGCTAAGCAGTACATCCCGGCCTCACTGCCCCTGCACCAGACAACCTCTCTTTTCCTCATTCCATGGAGACAGATGACCGGTGGTTTTTCTACATTCCCTTTCGGCACCATTAACCAAATTGGCACACCCCACCCCCACAAGCTCTGTAATTGCAACCTGATTTCTCAGATCTGTCTTCTTACTTGTAGCTTTCCTGTCCCTGGACTTGCCTTATACAACCCATGCGTTTTCATCTTTGGCCAGGCTGGATGGATGACCATCCAGTTGCATGTGAACATGGCTCTGAAAGCTTTCCGGTCACTTAATTGATGCAAGTCATGAGCCCAGTGTTGAGTTGCCTTGATAAGTTTCCTTGTTCTTTATGAATAAAAGGAACATAGGCAATGATGGCTTCAAGGAAACAGTTTTTAACTCCAGTCCTTTCAGTAGTATTTGGGACACTCTGTGTTAATACGTGAATATTTTACATGCTTCATCTCCCTTGTGGGTGCTTGCAGACACAATTCAGAGACGAGATGTTGGGGTTGTGCTACTTGGCTTGCAGCTGTGACTCTGGGCTGCAGCTTCTGTCCTGTGATGAAGGAGTGGATGCCATCTTTCTAACCCTGGGTTGGTAGGATGTCGCCACCGCTCTTAACCACACACCCCACTTGTTGGCTCCTGGCTGCCATTGAGTCCTGTTGCCGGTCCTTCTGAAACAGGCTCCTGCAGCTCCCCCACCCCACCCCCCCGATGTCCCTCTTTTTTTCGAATGAGTGGTGCTATCTTTCTCCCATTAGGTGGTGACCGTGGCAGGGGTGGCCCTGGTGGCATGAGAGGAGGTGGCCGAGGGGGCCTCATGGATCGTGGCGGCCCCGGAGGCATGTTCCGAGGGGGCCGCGGAGGAGACAGAGGTGGATTCAGAGGTGGCCGAGGAGGCATGGACCGAGGTGGCTTTGGAGGGGGCCGCCGAGGAGGACCCGGTGGCCCGCCCGGGCCACTGATGGAGCAGATGGGAGGCAGAGGCGGCAGACGCGGTGGACCAGGAAAGATGGACAAGTATGGCTTGCAACCGGGGGGTGGCAGGGGCACAGGAGTGGGTGGGGGGGAAGGGGAGGGGGCCAGGGCCACAGGTGGGTTTGGGTGGCAGGAGCTAGAAGGGAAGGGGGAAGGGTGGGGGTCAGTCCTAGCTCTTCAGGCATCGAGCCTGGGCCCTCCCCACGGCTGATGGTGCCTCCTTTCCTTTTGCCAGGGGTGAGCATCGCCAGGATCGCAGAGACCGGCCGTACTAGTGGCCTCGGGTCCCCTTCCACTGCAAGACTGCATTTACTACCAGATTTATTTTTTAAACCAGAAAAAATGTTTTAAATTTATAATTCCATATTTATAATGTTGACCACAACATTATGATGATTCCTTGTCTGTACTTAGTATTTTTCACCATTTGTGGAGAAACATTAAAACAAAGTTAAATGGTAGTGTGCTGAGTTCTTATTCTTCTCTCTCTTTCTTTTTTTTTTAAATGGTTGTTTAACTAAAACAAATCCCAGTAAGAAACCATTGTTTTGTGAGCATGCTCAGTAAATCTGTGTGAAACACCAGGAGGAGGAAGACAACTACATTGTAACAGAATGTTAATGGTTGTGATGTTTTTTAAATAAACTTCCAAATGTTTATAAATGCAACCCCTCTTAGCATGTCTTCACAGCAGCAGTGCTGGTAGGAGTGTGACTGCTCTGGCGCCGTGATCCATGCAGGGCATCATCGGGTGTTCACTATGCATTTGTAGAATGCTGGGATGTAATAAATGCAGCCATTGCTAGATCTGGAAGGTACTTGCTAAGGTGTGTCTTATCCTTATGAAACAAATGCCGGAATAACCTGTACAAACAAACCCTTCTAATCTCACCTTCAGAGGCTGGATTTGTTTTCACACTTGGTTGTTGATCCCTAGCATTAAATAAAACAGCAGTTGGATGCCTTGACAGGTAAACTGACTTAACTGCCAGGCTCTTGTCATTTTTTTTCACAGGCTTGCACTTTGGCCACCAAAAACGTTAACAAAGATGCGTTGGGGAATTTTTAAAAGGTCAGCTGTCAACGTAGGGCAATTGTTGGAAGATTGACATTGCTACCTACTGCAGATTGGAGCTGCTGCCACCACAGGAAGAGGGTTCACGCAGAACTAGGTGGCAAGCAAGCACGCTGCTCCTTCCTTGCGGTCATGACTAAAAAGCTTTGGTTTGGTCCTAGGAAGAGCCTTCAGTTGTCCAGAGTGAAATGAAATGAGCTTTGGATCCCCTTTCATCCCCCCTGCGTTGGTCAGAATCCCCATCAGCCCTTCCTTAGCTGCCTCCATTTAGAAATGGCGATCAACCCATGAATGGGGGAAACCTAAAACCTCTCTCTCAACCTCAGCCACCAGTTTGCAACGTTGATAAATGCTGCTGTCTTTCACAACAAATTCACAACAGGTCCTGGTTATTTGCCCTCAAGGTAGCCTTGTTTGATAGGACACACTTGCAGCTCCCTCTCAAAGAGACTGAGGAAGGTGATTGTTACCTGTCAACACCCAGTATAGGCCTCCCCTAGATCATGTTTTAAAGATTGTGTTTGCCTGCAGAAAATACCACCCCCTCTTCAGGGAAATGCGGTCCTCTTTTTCCAGTATCTGCTGGCAGCCCTTGTTATCTTTTGGGAGAAGGGGGTGGGTGTCATTGGTGGTTCTTCTCTATCATTAAGAGCTTTGTGAGTTGCTCTTGTTGAAATATGAGGAATGACAACCCCCCTCCCCACTGCTGCATCATTTGGAGGGCGGGAGGGAAGGTGCTTTTTCAACACATTTGAGTTTAGATATGTTGATGCCGGTAGAGATGAAGGGTAATTTAATTCTGTACTGTTAAGCACAGAGGATTGAAAGCACTGTTCAGAGGGTGGGCTGCAGAGTTGGTGAGCGTAGTAGTAACCCATTCTCACTGAAGGAGAGCTGACCACTAAGAGCCAGTAAAAGTTGCCCTTCCTGGAACCTTTTTGAATCAAGAAACCTGCTTTCAACTATGGCTGTTATTTTTAGAACAATTGCTCCTTTTTAGTTCATACACTGCGTGGCAGTGTAGCATCAAACATGCTGCTCTTTATGCCTCCCTAAACTGACGGCTGAGTTTTGTGCCCAATAAGTGGTGCAGGAAGGGAGTCCTTGATCCTTCTTCCGCTGCCTCCTTTCGGAAAATTTAATTAGGCTTGATGCCTGTGTTTGGGGAAGAGTGATTGAATGTGGCAGAGCTGTACTACAGCTGGGAGGTTCTGCCAGCCAGATATTAGACCTGCTGGTTGTAAACAGTTAAGCATCCAGCTGTACTGGGATCGTATGGCTGCTCCAGGCCTTCCCAGCTGACTTAAAGTTTAAGAGTGGAGCATTGGTGATGAGAAGGCAGACAGCCCTACAGGGAAAAGTTGCAACTCGGCGAGCATTGAAGCTTGATAATGGGACAATCCAGACCAAATGTCCTTCTGGGGCGTCAGAACGTCTACACACTTCAGAGCTGGGTTGCAAATTCTCTGGTCTTCCTTTTAATTTTTTAAAGTGTATTTCAATTCCACTTTTACTAGCCCAGATCTGCATGAAGTGTTAGAAAGCAACAGTACCCCACAAATTAAAGAGACATCCGCAGTGAGAAACCGCTCTTTGGTGTCCTTGTGAACCTCTGAAGAACTAGATTGTGATTGTTGGAGACCAGAGATCCCTGCAGCGTGGAAGCAGAAAAATAGGAAGACAGTGTGTGTGAGACACTTGGGTGCTACATGTAGAAGAGGGGGGGGACTGATGGAGGGTACCCGGAATAGCCACCCACAGCACCTTCCATGGGCACATGTGCTGAAAGTCTGCTTACAAATTTGAATCTGATGATCACTTTATTAGGCCCCTTAAATGGGGATGTAAGTGGTGCAAGGTTCCGAGTCCTTCAGGGCTCTAATGTTAGATGAGAATGGTTGCAGGAATTAAAGGCATCTGTCTTTACCTAGGGCCTGAGCAAAACCAGGAGATGAAGGACTTGAATCCAATGGTAGGGCCACAAACAGCTGCCTGAAACATGAACAGCCGTAATGGGTGGCGAGAAACCATGAGCTGGATGCTCCAGCAAGCCAGAAACATTATTTCTTGTTTTCCTCTACCCCCCTGCAGACTGTTTTCCAGCTACAGGCATCTGCACTAGGCCATACAGGGATGGGATTTTGGACCTTCCCTCCGTTTTTGTCACTTCTTTATTTCCTGCCCCTGTAAATTTAACCCACAAGCAGCAGGTACTTGGTTTCTGTGGACCTTGGACCCTTGTGTTCCCCCATCTTCAGGCCTTTATGTTGCCGGCTCAGGTGCTGTTCCATGATGCAGTGGCAATGAGCACGCCGCCGCCACCCCAGCCGACGGTGGCCAGAAAGCGGCACCAGGAGTGAAACTCCTTCACACCCCATCCTGCCTCTCTTCCGCCTGCAGATCCCTGTACGCTCCTGGAATTCACATTGCCAAAGTTGCCTGGGAGCTTGGGTTTCCCGTAAACCAATCCGACAACTGGAAATTAGCTCAGCCCTCGCTTGATGAGCACACAAGGTCTTTTCCCCTTGCAGTGATCAAAGTGCAGAGATAGAGAAAAGCCCAGGAATAGCACTAGTTGTGGGAGGTGGTAAAAAAACAACATTGCTTTTCAAGTTTCTTCTCCCCCCTTCGTTTGTGTCCAGATCACACTTTGATCTGCCCAAACAGGAGCCCCCTTCTTCGCTCTGTCATTGACCAAAACTTGATCAATATTTGTGCCTGTTTCTGGTAACAGCCACCATACCAGCAGGTGGACCAGGGTCTGTCATCTACCAGTGAGCCCTAATCTACCATATTGGTCAACAGTATATTAAATTAAAGAATTATGTGCACTTATGAAGACAAACGCTCACTTGAAGCAGACGAAATTGGTACACTGTCAAGGAAAAAAATTATACATAAAACTTCAAATTATACCAGAGGACACCTAGGGTGTTGTTAGTCTGTGGAACTCCCTGCCACAGAATGTGGTGATGGCATCTGGCCTGGATGTCTTCAAAAGGGAATTGGACAGATTCCTGCAGGAAAAGTCCATCACAGGTATCAAACCATGATGGAGATATATAATCTCCAGGCTTAAAATCGGGGTACTTCAAGGGCCAGATGCAAGGGAATGGTATCAAGAGACAGATATCTGGTCTTTTGCGCTCCCAGACACATTTAGTGGGGCCACTGTGAGATACACAAAGCTGGACTAGATGGGCCTTTGGCCTGATCCAGCATGGCTCTTTTTGTGTTACGTTCTTATGTTACTCTTGCTTGGAGAGATTGTTGGTGGTGCTGTAGGAAGAGGCATTGCTAGGTTCCCCAGTCTTATCTCCCAATCGAAGAACCAGTTGGGTCAGAGTCAGAGAGCCTTGACCCCTCTTTTCTTCCTTTCAAACAGCTGGGTTTAAGCTGATGAGAGACCCGAAGCACACAGGTGGTGCAGGGTTCAAGCGTCGGGACCACAAAACTGTTGTCTAACTTTGAGGAAGATGCCATGGTTGGGATCCGAGATGTTGTGGGTTAGGGTTAGGGTTGATCTGCAATCAATCAACCTCAGCTGCTGAAAGTAGGTATCTGGAGAAACAAAACCTATATCCCTTTGGATCATTTTTCATCTCCTGGCCTGGCCGCGATGGCGCTTCCACTTACCAGAATAATTATTCAACAAGGCACCTTCACTTGAATAATAAATAAAAGCATTTATTTGACTAATAAGGATTTCACAGGAATATTCTCTTACTGGAAATTAAAGACATGATTTCCCTTCCTAACATAAAGAAATCTAAAGCAGACTTCAGGGGGCAAAAGCCTCACTAATTGTACTGTAAGACTGCATTGCAAAGCTTTAGTCCATATTGAAGAATCCATTCAGGAAAAAATCTCTGTCTCTCCAACTCTGTTCACAGCATGAGGAAAAAAAGTCACATGTCACCTCTTTGACCAATCGGGGTTCACTTGCCTCTTAGATGGAATGTGTCTTCGGGCTTTGTTGACATTCATTTGAGATAGCAAATCTACAGCAGGCTAGGCATAGCACAGTTATATTGGTGACGTTTACATTTGGCCTTAAAGTCAGGCTCCCCTACTGCTAAATTATGTTGCATTGTGCTCACAAAAGAGGTGCTCTTTCTGAGCTATGGCCCTACAACTCATATCCTCTCCAGCCCAGCCCAGCCCAGCCCTGTCCCCACAGCAAATGACAACTGGTGTGCTTTGCTTGGTTCTTCCTCTCCGTGGAAAAATAATCAGCATTTAACTGGATAAGCTGGGCAGGCAGGGGCTTTGGAGGATGGTAAGCTCTTGCCAAGTGCTTCACCTTCCAAAGAATAAAAAAAGGAGACAGTACCCTGAACAGCGAAGGGCAGGGTTGCTCTCGCCCAGGGCTGGCATTGCTGGGCATTTAACAAAGCTCACCAACTAGCACAGCAATGTAAAACAACACGGACCCAAGTTACCTCATCCTTGCTGTACGAATTGTAGGCTCGTGAGCAGCCAGAATCCCAACGAGCTCCTTTGTTTGTAGTCGTGATGGTGACGGAAAGCTTCCAGTGCCTTAGCAGGTTGCAGGGAAGCCTTGAAAAGGGAGGTTTTTCTTGGGTTTTGTATCTTGCTTGGGCACCACCTTGGCTGCATGTTTGAACCCAAATCTGCTGCATGCATCCTACTGGAAAGCAGACACATTGGGCGCCACTGAGGAGAAAAAAAGATAAAACGGGGGATAATGCAACTGGAACACTCAATGCAGACTCGCTGTTGAAGACAATTGCGCCGCCACAATGAGGACTGGAATCTTATGCCTTTTGCCAAACGAAAGCTGCAATTCTCCATGCACTCCGTAAAGCACTCCTGTCTTTTGCTGCCTGGTGGCAGCATTTTACTGTTGTTGATGGGCAACTCAAGTAAGCTCTTGTGACTTAGTGCTGGCTGAACAACTTGAGGAAATGAATATTTTAAAGTGTCAGGTGTTCTTTTATTCTGAAGCAATATAACTATGAGCCTTTTTACACAACCCCTAAGATCCGCTGGCCACTTAAATTCAGACCAGAGATCTTAGGGGTTCGTCGCTCTTCCTTCGTTCCCACCCCCTCCGCACTTCCTGGTTGCTGGCTGCGTGAGGGGAGGGAGAAAAAGAGAAAGAAAAGCATGCCGCTCACCTCGTTCTGCCTCTCATCTCTGTAAAAGTAGCTCTTAAAGGGGCGGGAGCCAAAAAACAACAAACAGAAGCAAGGAGAGCCCCGCACTCACTATCGTTACACCGGATCAAATAATTTTCACCTCCAAA